>JAUYWG010000047.1:9003270-9090869 GCA_034779775.1 Enteromius afrohamiltoni
CAGGGGAGAGAGGGGCTCCCCATGGGCCTGATAATCCAATGCTTGAATTGAGGTTTTGATATCACTCTCATGTGGGGACAACAGCTTTTATAAGCTCTGTTGACAAGGTGCAGCCTAATGCAAACAGCTATCCGCCTGCCCTTAGGCATTCAGAGAAGAGCGGATGAGGACAAACTGGGTCTGAGAGAATGAAGTTGTTTAAATAGTCTGTCTGACCAAAGCACAGGGTGTATTTTGTATTACAATTTATGCAATGCATTTTTGTATTATATTCAAAAGTGACAGTAGAGACTTTATTTGGTTACAAGTTATATTTAAAAATAAATGCTGATCTTTCTATTCATTAGAATTTCAAAAATAATATCAAGCACCACAACTGTTTTAAACGGTAATAATAGTAAACAAAAATTGTCAATACAGTTAATTAACATCAAATAAATTAGCATTAGTCTTTCAAAAAAAAAAACTTAACTAAAATATGTATTATATTATATTACATTAATCATCATTCAACGCTCTTAACAAGCGAATACTCTTGAAAGGCACCATATCCACAAGTTATGGCCATCCACTCTCATTTCCAAAATTAGACACAGACTAAGTACAAACCATCTCTCTCTCCCAATGGAGTGATTGAAACCTGTGCAAAAACTAACAGTGGGAACACATCGAACTCTCTAAAGGGGCATATAAACTCAGTCCTCTTGGGCAACACAAAGTACTTTTGCAGTAAAATTCCAGTTCCACTCATAGTGTTTTTCTTCTGTAGGATGGTAGGCTAATTAGATTTTACTGCAACCATACCGCAATATTGGCTTCATGGGAAATCCACACAACTAATACGAAGCTTTTACAAGTTTACAGTACAGGCATTCAATGATTCAATCATGAAGTTCAGTGTCCAGGCACATTAGTGGTATGTTCATTTGCTTGTGTTTGATGACGGCAGCAGTGGGTGCAGTTGGAACACTCTTCAAGTGTGGAAGTTGTGGGACGTGTCTTTGATTTACTGTACAGGAGAAAAGTGTTCTGCTCTTGGCTGGAGGAGCTGTTATATGCAGTTTAACAGTTGGCGTCTCTTTGACATGTCCATTTAAATCTGCCTCAATCTCCTGTGTGGACAATTCAAACATCTAAAAAAAAAAACATCAAAAAAATCTAAAACATGGAAGCAATGGCAGTGTTCAGCATAGCTCGAATCAGGTTCAGTGTTTAAAATCTGACCAGATTTGAAGTCAAATGTTGCTAACAATTCCCAAAAATAGAAAACACCCAAAAGCAGTTCACAGACACCGAGTTGGTATAGTGATCATACTGTATTTCAAATCACTACTGTTTCAGGAGTGACTCCAGAATCTGTTCACACTCTAAACGATCATTTAGAGCAGCGATTCTCAACATTATAGACTGCAAAGCTTGCTACAATATATTTAAGAAATTAATTTATAAGGTTCGAGTTAGCAAGGTCTAGAAATCACACTTACAGTATCTCATATATTCATGTTTTCTGAGTTTTCCTGTTCCAAGAATCCTGGTTCTTCAATGAAAAGCAATATCTCTTTTAATTGTTTTAGCTTTTCTAATAGTTGCTTTGTCTGATTTTAAGCCATCTTAATGCCTACTTAAACATTTACTGAGGCCCTCTAGTGGGCCCTGGCTCTCTGGTTCAATCAGCGATTTAGGGGATTCACTCTCACATTTAAACACAACTGTCACTTCCAAAATTTTCCAGCATGTTTGCGGATTTGGTACAGTTTTACTCTGCCCTGGGTTTCTGCATTCATCACATCATAAACTGCCAGTTTCAAAACCCATTTTCCACATATAATCACAGCCAATGTGATTGAACCAGTATGGTAGGACCAGATGTTGAAATCACATCTAAGCCCTGTGCTTTTCTTAATTCAGCTAATGAAAAAGCAAGCAATGGAAAAGATCAATAATTTTTTTACAAAAAAAACAAACAAAACAAAAATGTAAATACAGCACATGTACATAAATCCACACACTGAATTTTGTACGCAGTTGCACACACGGCCATATAGTCAGTGGTAAAGACCAGCTGTTTTACCCTTAGCCTTTCTTGGTGAGACCCTTTTAACAGCAGAGCAAAGCATCTTTATGTAAGAAAAAAAATAATGGCTTTTGAGTCTCTCACAAAGGCTTCAGGCAAAAAGAGAGACAAAAATGTGTACTAATAAGCCATTAAAAGAATTTAAAATCTATCTATCTAAAATCTATCTAAACAATAATTTCAGCAGCTTGGTCAACAAATGATAATGAAAGAAAGGTAATTGTGGCGTATTACTGCAGAATTATTGAATAAAAACAATGTAAAATCCATCACACCTGATCATACAATGAGGCTTCAATCCTTCCGCTGCAGCTGAGTTCTGATGAAACTCCTCTGTAATACAAAGCAATGTCCCCAATGCAAATATCACACATTCATTTGGAATTCGGTCCCTGTGGTTTGTTTTAAGTGCTCAGGGCACCTCAGGTTTCTTATTTATCAATTTTTTTAATTTGTGTCATATAAACACAAACAGATTAGATAATAGAGACGAGGGAGCGTGGGATTAATTTTGAAGTGGCTCATTAGCACGTGGCTAGTCTAGGATAATTGGGTTTGTTTTTTTCCCCACGGCCTCTAGTCATATTGCAGTGCGGCAGCTGCTTTTTCAAGCCCCCCCATTCTCTGCCTGATAAGTGGCTGTCAATCAAACAGGCCTGAGTTTGGTAGCGTAACATCTGTGACTGCATCATGAGTGGTCCATAACAACAGCGTCTAGTTAGTGTCTGGATCACAGTCCTCTGCAGGAGTCATAATTATACTGATCCAGAATAGATTTACAGGAACATTGTGTCACAGAAACACAGAAAAAAACAACCAAACTCAAGTATTATTTAAGTATATATATATATATATATATATATATATATAGACACACACACACACACACACGCGTTTTTAAATTGGGGGTTAAAAAAAGCAATGAATGGGAGGGAAATTTTTTTTTTGCATTTTTATAATTGACTACTTATAAATGTTAACAATGTTTAACTCAATTATTTTTTAACAACTTAATAACTCATCTTTTTATGCCTAAAGTACGTACATATTCTCCAGATTGTATTTCAATAATTTGCTGGGATTATATAACGTTATTTAGGACGTTATTCAGCTTCACTTGCAACAATCATCATATTTGGGAAAGATAAAGACATTCATTTCAATTATAATCCTGTCAAGTTTCACAGAGCAAGATATCGATTTTATTGAAGTTATGAAAACTATAGCAACAGCAGGTCAAATGTAGAATAAAACAAAAATAGCATTTTGAACTAGAACAAAAGAACAAGAGTTTTTGACTTGTAAACTACGCTTGACTACAGTATATCTTCAATGAGAAGTTCCTATCTAAGAACTCTAATGAGGTCCAAAGTGATCCGATTCCTCTGAAGATCCACATTTATGACCCGTACTTCTACCCGCTCACCTGGGCCGAGAGCCAGGCTTCTTTGCCGCTGGTCAACAGGAAGCTTATCCGGAGTGATGAAACGCTTTGGGATGAGACCAGAACTTCCGACTCCAATGTCCACAAAGGCTCCAAATAAAGCAGCGTTTGTTACACGGCCTGTTACCACCATTCCATTGTGTAGGTCAGTCATGGACACAATTTCCCGCTTGAAATCTGCCTGCTCAAAATCTATTCAGGATAGTAAAAAAAAGAGAAAATAATAAGTAAAGGTGCAGACACATTAGTGAAATTTCACAGACAAACATATTTACATTGCAATTTATGATAAATTTGTATGGGGACCCTTTTTGTCCTTACGCAAAACACCAACATGCTTGGACTACTACTACTACTACAAGCAATGGTAAATGTGACTGCACCATTAGAAACAAAGATGGAAAGATAGAATGTTTAAACAGATTTAGTCTTTTTCCAATGACTAAGACTGACATTAGCCTCCTTCCCTTCAAGTCTTGAGCACCGTCCTCCAATCTGATCCAAGAACTCCAGAGCTAGACGTTAGAAACAAGCTTCAGTTAATGGTTTAATACAAATAGAATTACCAGGCCTCTCAAACCTCTTCTTTCCGAGTCCATTTTGTCTGTTTTTTGGGGTGATTTTCTTTGGGAGGTGCTTTTTATATAAACATGGCCTCTCAGCAGGCTCTGCAGTCCAGGAAACATTCATCTCTGATTATTCTTATCCGGGACACCTTACCTAGAGCACTGCTCACATGGCAGCTATTTATACAGCTGGCTACAGAGCAGAACCCATCAGGCGTCCAACCAGGGGAAGCGAGCCTGCAGCCTTCTGATGAAAAACCAGTGTCATATCTAGTGCACGACACTGACAAGGTGGCATCTCATTGTCTGCGACTATCTCTACTAATGATCTTGATCATGATTATGTTTTATAAACTATATATTCAGATGTGCAATATGCTTTGTGGCATTTTCAGATAAACTTATTTCTAAAAAAAAATCCTACTAATAGAGTTTTTTCTCCACAAGAGTCTTAATTCAACTTCAATGAACACTGTGGAAATTAAAAACCCTCCTGTTTCCAAAGAAAACCTTTCTCTGCATATAATGAACTCTGCTCCCCAACCCTGAAAACACGTTAAGACATTCATCTCAATTATAATCCTGTCACCTTTAATGAAACATAACATTAACTATCAACACCCGCAGAAGGAAAACAATGTCTTCTCAGATGTCTGAACTTAACATTAAAACCAGAAGAGGCGTTTGTTGTTTGGCCGTTTTTATTCACTTGGAGAGTCACTGGGGGATTTTAGAGCTGGGATCAAGGCTACTTTGCTTTCCTCTTTACGCAGCTTTCTCTCTCATTAATGATATATCTGTCGGCAGGTCTGCTTTAATAATGCGGGTCTTCCCCCAAATTACGCGGCAAGACTTCAAAAGCCTGGAGTGCCGCCCAGTCATCTTACAGACAAGAGACGGACTCAGGGGAGACGGGAGGAGAATCGTTAGATAGGAGGGAGGAAAAGAGTATGAGATGCCAGCATTGTCTATGATCTGTGCAGCGGCCATGTTGAGAAAAAAACTTTGATACTTTGGTTTGTGCCGTGCTAAACTGATTGAAAACCTAGCCACAGGCTACAATCCGAACCACAACGTAGAAAATGTAAAATGCACTTAGTTTGCATGAACTTGTCTGTATTGTGTAGTTATCCTACATATATTTCTTAAAACAATGAAAAATTATGATCTTGCATTTACTGACAAATTTGACAAATGTATGATCTACCTTCTTTGGTGGAATATAAATGGAGATATTTAAAGGACAATATCAAAGATCTTCGTTTGCATTTAATAAATCGTCAAAGCCAAAAATATATTTTTTCCCCCTCACACACAGCTATTTTACTTAAATATAGTGTACGAGTTTGGATTTTGGGGTCCTTTTCATCCTTTTTGGGTATAACAGTTCCAAAGCTGGTGGTCACCATCCACTTTCATTGAATAGAAAAAGCCAATCCGACCTCAGGAGAAAACAAATTTTTGAGTTGTCAAATTTGGGTCAGATTTACTAAACAAGGCAAATTAGCACAAGAGCACAATTCCTAAAAAACACCAAAGCGAGTGGAAAGTTCTGCAGGTGATCTACTGACAATGCTCTTATCAAAGGGTTGGTTCAGCACAAAATTTTAATTCTTTCATTAATTACTCACTGTCACGTTATTTTGAACCAATAAGACCAAATTAAGATATTTATGATTAAGTCTGAGAGCTTTCTTACCCTGCATAGTCAACAACACAACTAACACATTAAAGGCCCATAAATTGACCATGTGACATCAGTGGTTCAGCCTTAATTCTATGAAGTTACAAGAATACTTTTTGTGTGCACAGAAAACAAAATATAAAGACTTCATTCAACTATTTCTTTTCTTCTACTACAAATGCACATGCAATATTTTTAGCCACATAAATCCACACCTTTCAGTGCTAATCCTGACAGTAATTATTTAATGCTAAAAGATGGTTTGCATTGGGACAAACTGTTAGTAATTTTTTCCCATTGTGTGAATTCATGCAAAACTATTTTATGGTAGAAAAAACCTTAAGCATTCAAAAAAAGAAAAAGTAAAAAAAAAAGCCTAAAGCATAGTTCATACAAAAAAAGAATGTACAAACCAATACAGTACAACTTCACAACAAAATTGAAAAAAAAAAATGTTATGTTGCCATGAAACTGTGTTGGAAAATCTGTCCAGATATTTAGCTTCTGCTAAACAGTTTGTAATTGGGGTGAACGTACCCTTTGATTAGTCAAAAAAGGACTCATCAACAAGGATTTTTCAGAGCCAGTAGCTGTGATTTTCACTGGAACCAACACAAAAAAAATGATGCAGTTGAATTTTTATAAATGTATTTTTCTTTTTCAGTTTGTGTCAAGCTGGAGATCACAACTATAAATCTATAAACACTTCTGATAAACAATGATGATGGAAGAACTTAAACATAATAAACAGTTTTCAAGAAAATGAATGTACAAAATCAAGGAATGTGATTGTGAGAACAGCACTGGACCGAAAAAGTTATGTTAAGTGGTCTTCAGATACAATATTGGACAAATCATAGATACTGTAGACTCTTACCCTGGCGAATGTCAAAGCCAGGTGGCTGAGTGAGTCCATCCACAATGAGCTGAAGGGTCTCAGGTGTGGTGTCCAGAGATTTGGCCAAGACATCTAGACCTCTGCTCTTAACACTGCTCTCAATGCTCTGCCTGAGCGCAGTGCTGCCCATCTGATCCAAACCACCCCCTATTTGAGACAAGAACCTAAATGAGGAGAGCAAGAACATACAATTACTGCCTTGACAAGTAAAGAAATAAAGTCTTTCAGGGCATTTCATATAAAACCGTACGTAAACCTTTCAATCTTAATCAGAAACGCGTCACATGCAAACACACTTTCAGATGCTGTGTTAAGGCAGTGAGGTCTGTTGAGGACCACGGGAGGTGGTGTCTTAATGAATGGCTTTTTAATAGCCCTTCTCTGAGCCCAGTGCACGTGGAAGAACTCCCCCGACACCAGCGAGGAGCCTGAAGGCCGACACACGGAGTGGAGGAGAGCAAAGACTGGGAGAGGAGGCAGATAGAGGAGGGGAGGTGAGACTAATTATGCCCTAAATCTTGATTTATAGAGTCCCAGAGATGAAGACTCTGTCTCCCTCCATAAATCTAACCGCCTTGTGAGCTTCATACATAAAAGGAAAAGGTTAGTGCTGAGGCTAGAGCAGTGAAGCAGGAACACAGAGCAAACACGGGCAGCAAAAAAAGATCCAGACATGGCCTATTACTTGGCACAGGCCACAAGCTCTGGCTCAGGATGAGCCTTTATATTCATGATATGATTATGAACTGTAACATTGAGACAATGGTTAACCATATATAACCAGGAGACCATATATTTATTTGCTACAATCCATGAAAATCCCTCCATAATACATTTTGCTAACAATTAATATTACTTTTTAACTATTATTATATGTAACATATGTAACTAAATTTAATATGCATAAGTTAATTAAAACAAACATACATTTTAAAATAAATTCATTAATTCATTGACTGGGCAAAATCATTAAAACACATACAGTAAAAGTGTAGATCTACATGACTTAGCCAAATTAATTAAAGACTTTCTAATGTTTACTATCCAAGTGTCTAATCTTCTCAGTTTGATATTTACCTCCAAATATCCAAAGCACACCTGTGATAACATGAAAAGACCATTGCAGCTTTTTTGGCCCCTGTTGTTTTGTAAATCCAGTCATTATTTGATACTGCAATTAGTAAAACAGTGATTGATAATTTAGAGTAACATTTTCAGCATTAAATTAGTGTGTATTGTTTTATTCTGTGTATTATTGCTAAATAAATACAATGATAAATAATCAGAATTTTTTTTCTTTTTACAAAATCATGAAAATAGAAACAGAAAAATAACCATGGCATGTAAATAATATTTCCAAATTCCAAATGTGTATATTGACTGAGAAATTTCACAACCATAAGAAATGCTCCCGCATTTCTGGCTGATAACTATAAACCAATTATTATTTTTGTAGTAAGGGCAAGAATAACTGATAAATGGTCAAAAATCAAAAATCTAAATTCTATACTATTACATTTTTAATTGCTTTAAAAAATTCTAAATGGAATAAAGTAAATTTATGCAGCACAACATTATATATATGGAAGCTGCTTTAAATGTCATTATAACATCGTGATAAAAGTTCAGTCCATAATTCCTCACTTTGCCTTATAAAATCAAAAAGTTAGTGCCTAAATACTGTTCTCTCATCATCAGAGCACAGTGCAAATGACTGATAAAACCTCTGCTGGGACACACACAAGTCCTGGAGTCTGCAGCAAGACTGTATCAGGGGGTCAAGCTGTCCAGAGGTGGCTGTTGAATGCTGGGGTCCTGGGCATTACTGGAATTTGAGTTTTGGCAAGAGGAGGGGGCAGACCTGCTGAGCTAGCTTGCTGATGGATGGCCGTCGCCGTGATAGCCTGACGCCAGCGCAGCTGTCCTCTGTGTGACTGACAGGGCAGGTGGGTACAAGCCCCACCCATTTCCTGCTGAAGACAGAGAGCTTGACAGTGACAGGCACATCTACTTACACTCACTCTATTGTATGTACCCAGACAATTTCACACTGTCCGTGACTCGCAAACAGATACATAGCATTAATATGCTTACATACTGATCATTGCTCCTCCTCGACTCACCCTCCTGAACAAATGTACGCATAACAGGACGGATGCTGGTGTAATTTTACACTGTGTGTGTTCAAACATTGACAAAACACAGATCCTTCATCATTTTAGCAAGAAATTCATTTGAATATATTCTGAATAATCCATACATTTATTAAGAATATGGTGGCGTTTTATAGTTTAACCCCTTAAACTAAGTACTCCTATTTTGGCATGGAGACAGGTGAAAAGTAACAACATTTCTCAACAAGCAGCATAATTCAAGTTATCATACTTATCACACAAACACTGTTTCTGCGGAGTTCTGCATCAAAGTTTTGTAAGAGTTAAACCTACTAAGAACAAACCCAGACATTTCCAATACTGAGCTATAAACACAGAAGTGCAATGCCATAAGCAGCCTTTCATGCTCAGAGTGAAACACCTAACCGTTCTAGAGCTGCACTAGATCTAGTGAAACAAAAAAATAATCATAGACTCTGTTGGGCCTTTGAGTTATGAGGTGACGAAAATGCAAAGACACGCGAGCACACACTGCGGATGAATTCCAGCTTGTCTCTCAAGTAAAAGATTTGATGAAAGAAACGCAGAACCGAAACATTCAAGTGACTCTGCATGTTCTGTAACCTGCACATCAAGAGCAGCACTAATGTTAGTAGCAGCACTAATTTAGCAATGTTTATGAAATACGTCTATTATGCTCATCAAGGCTGATCGAAATTACAGTGCAAACACTAATACTGTGATCTATTATTTTATATATATTGTAAAATGTAATTTATTCCTGTGATGGCAAAGCTGAATTTAAAGCACTAAGATGGACTGTCGGTCATTAAGTCCTCAAATCATTCTAAATATTATTTTGATGCCTTTTAGCACCAAAAAACAGGTAATAGTTTTCCTGGTATACACATACAGTAATATATACACCGAATAATATATACTATAAAATTAATAGTAACACTTTATAATAAGGCTCAGTCTGTTAACATTAATAATGCATTTGCTGTTCACAATACTTTTAACTGCAAAGAATTAGCAACTTTGCAACTGCAAACGAATTAGCAAAAATTTCACTCTACATTAGCTCACCATATGATAAATGTTAATGATACAAAAAAAAAAAAAAACAGAACCAAATTTCCAGCGGAAAATTAATTGAAAGGTCAGACACAGGCTTAGTGTCCTGACAACACCTGCTTGTAAATGACTTTCACACATATACCTGTGCCCTGTACTTCTACCAATTTCAACAAATTACTCAAGCACTCATATTGCCCAATGTGAACTACTCATCATCCTCCACTGGTCCCACACAGATTTCCGTGATGTTGGTCAGGGACACTGTTCTTCCCTCCAGCTGTCCCTCCAGAGTGCCAGAGTTGGCACAAGATGGAGAGAGAGAAAGAGGGGAGGTTGCAGAGCTGAGCTCTGAGTGATTTATGAACAGCTACAGTGTGAGCGTGGCGGTGGCTGGCGATGGGTCCAAGGGCTCAGGTTTCTAGAGGGGGTCTCAGCTAGGCTTATGTTACCCTCTGGTGTGTTAGTGTTTAGGGGGTACCAGTGCTCCAGCTCTTTTGGATCCAGAAGAGCGGAGTAGGCCATATCCTCTGGGCATAATGAAAAGCAGCTCCGCTGAGGAGCATTGTGGAGGAGGCCTCTGTTCCACACACCGTAAGCTACTGGGTGGGCCTAAAGATAGAGGCTGTCCAGACACAATGAGGCTGCTTTAGTGTGTGGTCCCCTTAGCAGTAACCCTGAATTTAATTCGTTATCATCAGCGAATGTAAGATATTTGATTTCAACCCTCCGATGATTCAGTGACTGAGAAAAATGAGTCACTAATGCTGCACTGAAAATGATGAAGAGCTGTTCACTTCCTCAGACTCGCTTGGCAATGCTCATAATGTCAAAACGGATATGTGCGTTGCTTGGCTGTTAAAGACAGAAAAGTACTCAAAGGAACAGTTCACTGAAGAATGAAAATTGTCACAATTTACCTTAAACTTGATGCACTATATCTAACAATAGCACAGTTGATTTAAAAGCTTTAGAAAGCAAGATTTTCACTGGTCCAGTCCTCATCATAAGACTTTGAACATGGTGCTTTTTTGCCATTTGGGAGCTTGAAAGCATCCATACCCATTTACTTTCATTTTATAATGAGTGATCAGAATATTCTTTAAATATAGTATATTTTGAATCTTGTTCATCCTGCTCATGCTGCGCAGAGTAGAAATAATCACTGTAGTACTACAGTGAAGTGCAATTCAACCAAATACATCTTATACAAGATAAATAATATACATTACACACCATATACATATACAAACTGCCAGAAAGGTTTTGAAATCACTTGTACCCTTTCTAATAAAAAAAGAAAATCCAGTCCTTCACTCTGTCTGTGTCAGTTTGAGTCTTTTAAATAGATTTAAATCCATGCTGCCAAGATGCTCTTTTGTTGGTCACAGGTCATTGAAAGTGAAACTTAAATCTATAGGGGTGGTTGGATTTATTCATACATGTTAAAATATTACTTTAAAGCTTTTTTTCCCCAGATTCTTATTTACAGATTATTTGGGAGAAAACTGGTAGTTGTATGTAAAATCAGACATATCAGCACCACCATATAGAGAACAAATGCCTTGATCATAACATCTGCGAATATTCTACAGTGAGATTGGTAGTCAATTTAACCTTCTCCTATCCAAGCATTGAATCATTGACTATTCAGAATCAGACAAACCAAGGAGTGACATACCACAAGAGGACAAGCAAATCATTTCTATACATCTTTACTGGAGCTGCTACAATATCAGATTGTTATACATAATTGAAAGTTCACAGAAAAAAGAAAATTCTGTCATTCATTACTCACCATTATGTTGTTCCAAACCTGTAAGATCTCCATCTATTTTCAGAACAAAATTATTTGTTTGATGAAATCCGGGAGCTTTCTGACCCTGCATAGGCAGCAATGCAACTGAAATTCACCAAGGGACAGAAAGATAAAAAGCACATTGGTTAAGCAGTCCATGTGACATCAGTGGTACCACCACTATTTTACAAAAGGTTTGAGAATACTTTTTGTGTGCACAGAAAACAAAAATAATGGTTTTATTCAACAATTCCTCTCCTCCTAATCACATATTGCACCATTTTAGAGAGCACCACAAAGAAGTGATTTGAAGGAGAAAAATTGTTAGTCTTTATTTTTTTTCTTTGCACACAAAGTATTTGTAAAAGCTTCATAAAATTACAGTTAACCCACTTATGTCACATGGACTGTTTTACAGAGATCTTTACTAAGTTTCTGGGTCTGGGAACATTTTAGTTACATTGCTCTCTATTGCAGGGGTCAGAAAGCTCTTGATTTTTTATCAAAAATATCTTAATCTTATTTTGTATATACACATGCCTCTTTAGTGGCTGTTTCTATAAGCCGCTATACGCAAGCCATCCACCACCATATTGGAATAGTCAAAGAATGGACATGAGAACTCAAGAATATATCCATGCATGAACATCCATGTCTGCAATAGACTTCAGCTGTTAGTTTTGCAAATACAACAAGACTAAGCCATTAGCAAACACAACACTGAAACAGTTATCATAGTTTTAAAATACTGTATTAATATAAAAACAAAACAACAAGATATTCCCATTTTTTTGGAATTGAAATCTCAGGGTTTTTTTTTTTTTTTTTTTAAATCAGAAGTGGCATCTTGGAAAACATCTTGATTTTTACCTTGAGTGATGATACCTGGCCATTCCAAAATAAAAACACATTGATGAAGTAGCTAATCAGTTACTGGCTATAATAAAAATGGCACATCATAAAAACGGGTCAAGTGAAAATGAGTTTATTTTGGTAGGCGGTTCCTTTAAGATCTAACATTAACCTTTGTTTCACAGCTAATACTTAAATACTAGAGATGGTCCATCAGGGGGTCAGTGCTACATATTGTGTATGAGTATTTGTGTGTGTATGAGTGGGAAGTGGTGGGGCTAAGGGTATCAAGTTTATCACATTAGAGCAACATGATCCGCCATTACCATCCACTGGCCCACGCTTCGCAAAGCCCCCGACGTGCAACGAAATCACTCACGAAATGGAGGGAGACAAGCAGCATGTTTTCACAAGCACAACGTGTGACTGATTTAAGCCACCTCCCGCCCCGTCTTCCCAAATATTAAGAGCAAACCAGTCACCGATGCAGTGAGGGGCGTTTTTCCATTTCATCTCTATTCTCATTAACCGCTGCATTTATATGAATGAGAATGAGAGAGGAAGTGAAAAGGCCTGTCCAAAATTTTGCAAAGGGAAAGAGAATGAGCTGGTGAAACAGAGGACAAGAGTGATGAACCCAATGCATAAATGGGTTACAGATTGTTGGGAATACGTCAAGCTTGTCATCATCATTATAAAGACATCGCTCAGGCGGTTCTGTTCGCATCATTAGCCTTATGATTCCAGCCCCGGCTGAAGCTCGCAACATATTTGATACATTTTATTAGCAATACCCAGAATTCCTCCCAAGCCCCCTAGAAACCCTTGTTTAAAGTCCGCTACATTAGCTGGGCGCTACATTACCAACTCAGCACTGCTGGTGGCCATGTTTAATCAAATCCTGTTACTCCAAGAAAAATATGCCTGGGCTCATGATGACAATTGGAGTGGAGCAACTTCCATTAGCACAGCATTTGGTAACGATAGAGAATGGTGATAATACAGGGGACTGCAAGGGAGGCTTTTCTGCCTGGTTTAGTCGGAAATGAAGCCTAACGGAGAGAAATGAAAACAAACAGAAGGAGAGGAGAGGAGGGAGGATATGACAGGGTGATTATTCCCCCACTCCATGCCCCTAAGTGGCTTTATTAGACCTCTGACCCTAAAAGGCACCTCTGACGACAGAAAAGGCAGAGAGGGAGAGGATGGACACGGATACAATTCACACATGCCTATAGAGAGGGGTCTACAGTATCAGACCACCAGTGAAAACATTAAATCAATTTAATATATAGTATATTTGTAGTATATAATTGTAGGGGAGTATAATTGCACAAGTACACACACTGCTACGACTAAAGCCAAAGTACGACATCACCTATGAAGGAAATGAAAAAGTGAGTAATAGGCAGTGAATGAATGTCTTGTTCCTAAATTATAGTTGCCATTCACCAATAAATCCTCCAAATTCCACAGCATTCGGATGCCTTGCCCACGGTTCATATTCAATTTTCAAAAACCTCTTTCACATGCACACACTGATTTTGATTTAACTTGCAGCTGTCATGCATGCAAGCACATCCAAACCACAGGGCATCCGTGCGCACATCTTCTGGAAGCAACAGGCACAAGTGTCAGATTGGAGTAGTCTAAACAGACTTGAGCAGCACAGCTGCGGGGAGAGCGTCATTCACTGCCAGAGAGTGCTGAGCACACGCTGAATGTGCTTTTCATATGAACGCCAGCAGCTCACACAACTCTCACACTGAGCAACACAGGACCAGATGCTCCCACTTGAGGTAAACACTTGTTACCACTTGGGTCAGTCCTTAAGCAGATCCAGTGATCATCTGCAGTAGTGCAGTAATGTGATAGTGTAGTGCCACGTTCTGTTCTCACCTCAAGGCGATGCTGTAGGATTCGGGATGGATGCAGGTTTGGTCCAGTGGGTTAAACTGTTTAGGAGTGCTCCCAGAGCCTTTGACTTTTTTCTTCTCAGCTGTCTGTTTCAGAGGAACCTTGAGGTCTTCATTTACTCCAGAACAGACACTGCTTACACTGAAATTACGAAAACATTTAGGTTAAAACGTCTGAATTACAAATGAGCTTTTACATGTGATTTGTGACCTATGAATTATTAGTATTTCTCCTTCGTTTTCTAGAGATTGGGGTAAACTGTACCACTTTTTCATTGCATTCTACAAGAAATAAAATATATCTGATGATGTCCTGATTCATAATAATACAGGATTATAAAATTAGGAGATTAACAAAAAAACTGATGAAAACCTCCATTACATATGACCACAAAAAAAAGGTAAAATAATACAACTTGCCCCAAAAAGATGAATATAAATGAAAAAGTGAGTGAAAGAATAAAATTATTCATTAAACAATGCTTTTCCAAATCCTTATTTGCTGCCCCAAAACTGAGTCAGGGAAATACTTAATATTTCGTTTTTTTTAACATTATTTAATAGCACATTTGGCATTAATAGTATTAATAATAATTATTAATAATATTATCATTCATTGATATGTTGCTTAAGACACTGACACAAAAGGAAAAATGTTTAATATTATAATTCGCAGCTATAATGTTTATAAAAATAATTCACATAATTTTACACACTATTGCATTAATGCACTAATGCATTATTGCTTTAAGATTAAGGGACGATCTTATCCCACATGATATAAAGGCAGCTTGTTGAAAATGTAACTGTAGAAGTGGTCTGAATTGGACAAGCGTACCTGCGTACTGTCTCGGGGTTGATCCTGATGAAGCCGGCACACTGCTGGAAGCTCTTAGGGCCGAGGCCTTTGACCAGTTTCAGCTGCTCTCTATTCAGAAAAGGCCCGTTCTTTTCCTTCCACTCCATAATACTGCGTGCTCGCCCTGCGTTCAGACCTGCTATGTGCCTGATAAAACAAATCCCTATCATTAACACTAGTACTTATAAAGCACATATTCTGCATGACCATTTTAACAAACTGACTCAACACCTAAATTTAACAACTACCTTAATAACTATTAATATTAGAAACTATTAATCAGAATTATTTTGAGGGAATGGCTCATTAATAGCAAGAATTGTACCTTTAAAAAAGCCTTCAAAAACAAACAAAAATGTTTTTATGGTTTTCTAAATTTTTCATTTTTGCTAATGTGACAAGGTTACCACGTTTTGCTGTTGTTCTCTGACGTTCAGAAATGTGATTCTTAAGCACACCTTTTTAGTGATTCATGAGTCAAATATAACTGTTATTTGGTCTAAAAAAAACTAAACTTAATCTCTCACATCTTCCCGCCCGTTCAGTTGCTGTTTGTTTTTGGAAATATTCATTGCTTTATATGTGAATACCCAGCATTAACCATACATCCTGGATGAAGAGCTTCGCTTTAAAAGTCGACCCAAAGCCATGGAAATTCCCTTTCATACTTATTTAATCCATACATATTCACAAACAAGAAGTCCGATATTAGTAAAATATTAAGAACATTTTCCAGCAGAATTACCAAAAGGCTGCCTAAGATCTTATAATCTTTTTGACCTTTACATACAAAACAGAAAGGCATTGAGAATTTTTTTTTTGTTATACGTTATGGGCAATTCGAAGTGGCAGCTCCCCTAAAAACAGCTATGTAAACATTATATGTCATCACTTATAAATAAGGGGTGAATAACACTGGAGCCACGAACACGTCGTCTGGAGCTCTGGTACTGAGAGCCCATTTAAAGTCAGGTAAACAGATGACCTGATTTCAGCCTACCTCATGAGCGTTTAACCCTGCATGTTAATGGGATCACACAGCTTTCCAGCTCAGTATAGTGATGTATGGGTGTCTAAGTACACCATAAGTCAAAGACATAATCCTAAAGAGTTAAATATAGAAACCTGATATTTGTGAAATGTGCTTGTTTCATTCTAATGCTTACATGTATCTGAATGAACGCTTGTGTACCTGCTTTCATCAAATATTTATTAAACTTGCTTGCACTAACTTCTAGCGTTGAACGAAGGATTTTTTTGTTAAAAGAATAAGCTGTGTAAATGAAAGGTATAATTTCGAAGGCACATCTAGGGGCATGTAGACATGATCCTGATTGTATTCCGGAAATATATTATTTCAAATCACTGTTTTCCGTAGTGCAAACAATTTGCACTTACTCACGAAATCCTACAAGGTATTAGGCAGAGTGAGTGGATGTAATGGATGTGTACATTTCAGTGTTTCTGTAAGTTTATGTGACTAATATTCAAGGCTATATATCTCAATTTGTGTATATGCTAGCGAGCGGCAATGTTTGTGTATGTAGATCACAATGTTTGTGTGTAGTGGGGATGTGAAAAGATGTTACGGTGCGTGCGTCTCAGTGTGTGTGTGTGTGTGTGCACGACGTGTAGGGTGTCAGACTAAACAGAGCGCTAAGCAATAACGGGGAGGCGAGTGAGAAGTTGCCATGTTGTGACTCCTGCTGGAAAGTATTTGGCCTCTACCTCATCAGCGTCTCTGAACAGATGTTGACGTCCACTCCCACGAAGCTCACACACTCCTGCACCACCCCATCCAGCGCTGCCCTCAACAAACTCTGTGACACGTCGTGCTGGAAAGAGTGACCACAGTCTTAGAACGAGTGTTTGTGCAAGAAAGGAAAAGGAAGAGCTCTGTTCTTGACCTGGGCTCTGAAAACGAAATCAAACACCTTAAAGATGTTTTTTCTAGCATGTTGGCTTGATTCAATCGCAATTTTGATGTATATTAAAAGTTCATTAAATCGCTATGGTTACTTTGAAAATAATTACATAAATAAATACAACGGTAAAACTTCTACTCCATGTCTTGAAATGTCAAGAAAGTCTACATCTATTAGATATCTCAGCAACAAATCGTGCTGTCTCAGTCACTTTCCAAAAACAAGCCGCTTTGCAAGGCCAACGTTGTGTCATTGGCAATCAAACGGTAACCCTAAATACTTTGCGGTGTTCATGCTGGTCTGAGAGGGGAAAAAAGAGACGGTAGAATAAAAAGGCAGCCAGTGGATTGCTTTGCCTCAAGAGACGAGGAGAGAAGGTCTGAGGCTGTTTTCATTGGAAAGCATCTGTGACACTTCAAAGTTCTCTCACAGGGGTTTTCCATTAAGTGCAGGGAATTGATAAAGTTAATCCAGCCGAACTTTTCACACTTTGGAGGCGGTTTTCTAAAATGGAGATGGAATTCAAAGCAAAGAAAACCACAAGGCCAAATTCAAAACTGACCAAAATTAGGAGCAAGCAGGGAATTCTGACAAGCCTTTGTCTGTCTTGCATTGGGACCAGTATCCATATGGAAGAAGTTATACCAGTGCTTGAGACCTGCTAAGAAGAATGTACAATTCTTCATTTGGAAGCACTCATTGCGACGAACACCACCTCCATTTTTGCACAATGTTAATTTTCATGTACTAGTCACAGTTCACTATAGTGGCTTGGAAGAAAAACAGATAATCTTACTCATAATTAAAGTTGGAATGAAATGGAAGTAGCAATTTTTGTATAATGAAAGCCAATTTCCACCGCTGAATGAAAATATAAAAAAAGTGTAAACTTCTCACAATTCGAACCGTTTTTCTCTCAACACAACGTCAGAATTGCAAGTTTTTATTATGCATTTATGAGATATTTATGCAAATATGAACTAGCAATTCTGAGTTATAAAGTCGAAGTCTGGGTTGGCGAATTATATGTTTTCAAAATTGTGAAATTATATTCACAATTCTGAATTAATGACTTGCAAATCTAACAATAGACAGAATTGTGAGATTTAAAATATCTCAATGACCTTTTTTACTCTTTATTTAGTGGCGGAAACTGACATCAATATACATCAGAGTGAAATGGTTTATCACATACAAATATGTAGGGCACTTATTGTGCACATTCATCTTTTTGCATTGTACTTGCATTTAAAATACCACACAATAATCACACGCATATTTAATATCTGCAGTTAGATCTGCAATTGCCCTGTTGAACTTACTCCTATACTTTAGCCCACAGACCACCAAAACCTAACCTCAATGTGCATTTTCAAGTTCAACATAAACAACAAGTACATTAAACCTAACAATTATTACAATTACAATAAATCCATTCATAGCAATAGACATAATGGGAGTTTAGCATCTTAGAAAACACAAATGTAGTTAGACTACTCAAATAGCTCATTGACTCCATCTACAACCTAAATAGATTCAAAGCTCTTTTGATGAATTGTTGAGCATGTGACTTCTGAAATACCAGCCTGTTTATGGTTGTAAAAAGATGATGAGAAACTTCAAGAGGTCAAAAGACTGTGTTCTCTAATTTTCTTTTGAATTAGGGAAAAACCCAACATTTAAAAGAGTAGGAATGACAGTTTATGGTGGTTTGTACGACATGTATTGCCTGTTCTGTGTAAATTTACAGTGTGAGTAAGATCTAATGCTCTCAAGTTGTCTTTTCGTGCACTAGTGTGTCATTATGTTTGTGTGAATACAAATTCAGTATATTAAACAGACAGAGAAGCCCACGGGCCTCTTATAGCTAACTCAATATACACATTCAACCTCCCTTGCGCACACACAAATACACACAGTCACACACTAACACATGAACAGGCAGAAATAATAAACAAAGACAGACCATTTCCCTCATATTTGGACACAGTGGTTTACTTTCAGAGAGTGTGGATGTTTGAAATTACACAACCTCTGGAGAAAATGTAAGAAGTGGGTTTTTATTTTAGCTTAATATCTTGTTTTAATCCTTCAGGGACACTGTACATGTTTATCAACATGTTTCATCATGAGGCCAGTTTAATGGTGTAAAGAACCTTATTCTAGAACTAAGCATATTTGGAAGATACATATACAGTATTGTGGACATTCAGATGGTAAAGTATGACTTAATATCCTTCCAATCATGTTTCACATTAAACACAGAGCAACACAACGTGCTAGCTATAGAACTGTTTTCCAATGTAATAAAATACAGTACTTTTGGACTGTGAAATTGCGGCCAAAAACATGGAGAATGTCAAAGTGGTCTGAGAAGCAGATGTTCTGTTAAAAAATAAAAAAATCACCCTCAAAACAAATGTTGTTGCCTAGAGAAAGCTGATCTTGTAAACTCATTAGCAGATCTGCCTGTTTGTCCACAAAACACATGTCCCTTTGGAAACTGGCTCCAAAAAAACAACAGGTGTGATAAGAGATGTTTTGGAATGTGCAGACTTTCCTCTTGATGGCTGAAAGAAATTTGACCATGGGTTGATTTATATATTAATAAACAGGTAAATAAAATACCAAAATATTCTTGCAGTGCAGTGGAAATGCTCAGTTCCTGCAGGTAGGGTACCTTATATATAAGTTTTGCAGTACAATGAAGATGAGGTTTTAATGCTCAGTTTTTTTTGTTGTCAAACAGGGTGATGGAATTGTGTCTTATTAGATATGACTGAATGAAGATAAATAGAAATAGATGAGACCAGCACTCAGTGGGTAATGGATGACTGAGATATGAAGTGACTACTAGGCAGTGAATTGGCTGAGCTTTGCGGGTTATAGAAAAGAGCAGAATGTGTGTTTTGACCTGACAGGATTCCGATGACTGCCACTGGAACAAGGACATCTGTGTGATAACATATACTGTCTAGCCGTATATACAATGGAGTAATCTTATCCAAGCAAAGACATTCTTATCATCTCATCTTATCATTCATCAGGGACTGAGAAAAAAAGAAATAAAAATCACAATTAGCAAATATCTAAAAGTTACCATCATAACAATGCACTGTGTTGTGCATTTTCTAAACCGTTTAGTTTACATAATAGTAATGATTTTAAAGAAACAGTAGCAGCATTGAGATCTCAGCACTAGACATCCCCCGGGAGTAAGTGTGAAAGTAAAAAATGAAAGATCTGTCTTGAGACTTTCAGAAATCCTAGACTCTTTTGTAATATCGCCTCTAGTGGTTATTGCGGTTCACTGCAACTTGCCAAAAGTAAAAAAAGAATGAATATTATTTTAGTATCACCTCCTAAATCCAGCCAGTGATACACAAATCCTAGTAAAACAACTGTAATATTAGAACTTTAAAAATATTTATTGCACAAAAACAGCCTTCATGTGGGCGAACACCACTAGCTGTAATTTTCTGTCAAAATCTCTCACACATTCCCCTTGTAACCTTAGAGAGGTGAGAAATATATGTGCACTACTGGAACGCATATGTTGAAATGAAACATGAAAACTAAACAATAAACATTGGAGCCTGAAGGCAGAAGCTGAGATACAACGGCGGCCCAATGATTCCTAATGATCCTCGTTTACTCAATCCATTTAATGCCATTTTTCCATATGATGATTTCAAAACAGTCCCTCATCAGACTTCTCAACACATTCCCTATTGTACACAAACAGATTGTAATGCTACAATCACTGACAGCCTGCTGATAATCAATAGATCAGTGCATGTTCGAGGTACTTCTCACAACAAACAACTCCTTATTTTTAACGTACAAAAACCTGCTCCCGCATAACAGCCGGATGCAACCTGAGAAGTGTGTGGACAGGTTCCCATGTAGCTGCTCCCAAACCCTAAGGTTAGCTTTTGAGTACTTGGCAGCCAGTCGACTGTATAAACTGCCTTGAGCGCGGATGGAGCGAAAATTCTCACAGTCCTTGAGCAGGCTGATAGAGGAAGACACCCAAAAAGTGTCGCCTGTGGGCAGTTTGGAACTCTGCTGATGGAATGCACACTCATTAGAAAGCCATCAATCATCACGACCCCCCCAGATCTATTTTTAAAGGCTGTTCCAGGAAGCTATGTGCTAGGGTACACTAATTTACCAAAGCGGGACGCCACCACTACAATATTGCTGCTCACATATAGGGAGAAAAAGTCAAATGAATGGTATATGATTGAACAAGAGAGTGGTCTGAATGATCTGTATCGACTGTCAAGACGTCTGGCAATGTAGGGTCTGCAGAGAGTCAATTAAAATGACAGTTTGTTAAAAAAAAAAAGAAAATTCAGGAATCATTTACCCATTCCAAACCAGTATGACTTTCTTCTGCTGAACAAATAAAGAACGTTTTTTTTGTCCATACAATAGAAGTCAATGGTCATCAAAACAGTGGTTACCAACATTTTTCAAAACATCTTTTTGTGACCTGCAGATGAAGGGAATGACATAAGGGAAGGTTATTTTGGAAACATAATTGGTTACAGATTACAAAATCCATGTGAAATCAAAACTATTTATTTTGTTAGCTTACATTGCTATTTTTGTGGTGAACAATTCATCTGTGCAAGTCATTCAACAACAACAACAGCAAAAAAGTTTGCATTGTTCATAATCTTTACTACACATCTAAAAACACTCCTCCCCTCTGAAATGACATCCTTAACCACGCCCCTCCAACTACATCCAATCAATCTGCAGAAGTTATGCCCTCTATTTGACTCATTTTCTCAAAAGTACGTCACAATACAGAAGTAAAATAGATCGCTAACTTCTGGTTCACATGGACTTCAACCGATTTAAAATGTAAAAAGCAGTGTATCTATTTCAATTAATTAGTTTACACTTTATTTTAAGGTGTCCTTGTTACTATGTAATTATACATTTAACTATGAAGCAATATTAATTAACTACAAGTACTTGGTTAGGGGTAGGGGTTAATTATTAATAAATTACTGTTACCTTAATAGTACATATATAACATGCATTATAAAAGGACATGTAACAAGTGTAACGGTGACACCTTAAAATAAAGTGTTCCCCTTTATTAAAGTCATTTAATTACATTTGACTACTTTTTAACTCCTTTTTAAAATTTCTCTTGATTGTTTTTAACTGTTAATCATTAAACATTTAAACCAGGCTGGGTTAACTTTACAGTAATACTCAAATTACTGTCAGACTTTGACTTTTTGAATTGACTATCAGACTTTATTATATCTTTTTTACATTGATGTTGTTTTGAGGTTAAATATACATTCAGAACCAAGAACCAAGACTGTTTAATACTTATGATACTGTTTTTGAAATCAAATGCATTGCTGTGACAGGAAACGCTGGCATCTAACAATGCATTAGAGGAGTGGTTGATCTTAAAAAAAATAAAGCGAATATAAAAAACACAAATCTGAAATAAAATTGTTATCACATAAGCATGTGTCTAATTCTGTATCCTAAACTGCTGAAACATTGGTATATTTTAAAGCAGTAAATTAAATTAGGTAGAGAGACCGATCAAATCTGTATGTGTGTGTGTAATTATTCAAATGTAACCCCTTTTGTTACAGTTAACATTTCTCTCAGTAATTATAACATATTACAGTTACATTAATTTTGCAATGAAATTACGTAATGCAACTAGTTAATCGCCAACACTGCATAAGGGTCAGCAAATAATAAAACAATTTCCATTTTTGCATGAACTATCCCTTTTAAGGCTTCAAAACACTTCAATCCCTGCAGACAAATTGAACAAAGCTGAACAAGAAAGTAAACATGGGCTAAAACCGTTGCGGTCATATTTGAGATATCAACCTAGACACGTTGAATGTTTCCACTAGTAGCTGCTGAAAAAGCCTTTAGCTTTCATGTCTCCAATCCAATTCATGTCTGTCAATCCTAAAGCTGATATTAAGCTTTCCATCGGTATTTCAACGCACACAAGCCTCACTCTCTGGTCTTTGCTCACAGTAGGAAGAGCGGCTGACAGCTGAGCCCTGACAGGGCTTAGCAGTGTGGTAGCCCTGAAGACAAAACAACCAAAACTCAATTAAAGCATTGGGGAATAGGTGCAGAAATGTAGTGGGAGTTCACATAGTTTTTAAACCTGCCCTGTGTTTAAACAGACACATATCCCATACCCCGACGTGCCAGGTATAGAACAGGGGACGGGCCAGCGGTAACACAAATACGCAATTACATTGCCTCACCAAGCCCAGCAGAGCCACGGCGAGGTCTCCGACCCAAGTCATGCACATACGTATGCACAAAAACACACAGGCTCACACAAACCACGGGATTAAATTCAGGTGCGAGGTCCTGTTTGGCTTGGATATGCCCCAGCACCAGAACAAAGTGTGTCTGTCCACGCTCAGCCCAGTTAACAGGTTGCTTTTTTTATGAAAAGCTGCCACTCTGAGATGTCAATCAGTTCTTCTCTGCTTTCCCCGCCCTCATGACCCAAAGCAGATCTAACCAGCTGCAGGCTCTGAAAACACACTTCCCAGAGAGAGCTGAACACACAAAGATGTTTGACTGGGGAGATCCCTTTACATACCTCCCAAACCTCTGCCTCCTGCGTAACCAGATACTGAAGTTTTCAGCAAAACACAAAAGCTCCAAACAAGGCATCTGAAAATGGCTAAAGATGTCTTGACAATAGTGTAGAAATGATGAGGCCTGACAGAGCAGAAGTTATGTTAAATCATCCTTTAAAAAGGCTACAATTTCTACCCTTAACATAAGATTTTTAAGGCGTCACGGTTATAGTGTAATTATACATTCAAGTACTGAGTAATATTAATTAACTAAATTACTTACTGTACGGTTAGGATTAGGGTTTGGATAGGTGTTACTTGCATGTAATTATGCATAACTGATTGTTAGTATAATACTAAGTACATATAACATGTAGCAAGGACACCTTAAAGAAATAACCAATTCTTATTCCATAGTAAAAAATGACTAAAGAAGGCCATGGAAAATCCTGGACAATTCTATGGTGAATGTACAGTTTTCTGCTGACGCCGATAAAAAATGTGTCAAATGGGCTCAAACTGCATCAGAAAAATAAAGTTCGGGAAGATGGAAATTCACTGGTCAATAAGTATAGGAACATCGCAAAGTAAAATATTGTTTACTCATTGCAAGATTTTAGGATGCACTTATTTTGAAAATATATTAACATTAAAAAGTTTGGGAGTATATGTAATAGCCTATCTTATGCAAGCAATATTTTATTTGACAATAATATAGGAAAATAACTATTTTAACATTTAACTTTTTTTTTTTAACATTCTAGTTTGCTAATGAATCAATCAGATCAGTGCGTAAACCAATTCGATAGATTAAAATTTTTACACAAAAAAGTAAATAAATATCTATACAAGCTCAAAATTGAGTCAATGAAATATTTTAGCATAAAGCATTGACAGAAAAAATTTAAATATATTAATTACAGAAATACCCATGACCTTAAATTGTCTTATATAAGAATTATTCAAAGCTTGCTTTGCTCCACTAAAAACACTGCATGAATTCTAAAAAGCATTCTGGCAGCAAATCAGATGATGCAGTTTCCTGGCAGTGGGCTGACATTTTAACGACTTATTCTGACACTTTTCTCACCTACACTCTGCTCCATCTTTCCTTTACCTCAGGTGAAGCCTGGAGACCAGGTCTGGAGTCAGTAAACACCTGTCAAACAGAACATGAGAGCTGCACCCACGCACACTGCACTACTGGACTCACCCACTGAAGTCATGAGAAACAACACTTGTGTTAGTCTTCTTTCAGAGGTTTGCTACAAATGTGAACAGCCAAAAGACAAAAAACATAAAGAATAATTATTGTAGTCTTTACCCAGGAGAGAAAATTAATTAAAAGTCATATAAGTAAAAGATTTATCATGCAAAAACACAGCTGACGCATGATCAGAATGAAAGAAGGTGTTCAGCAGCGTGCATAACTTTTCCTTTTTCCCACGCGAAAATCGACTCAGCTATCAATCATCGTCAATCAGCCTCCTGTCAGTCAATACCATTCACTCTCTTCCGTTTTACCCTGAGGGAACAGTCTCAGCAGGCCCATTAAATAGAAAAAAGCCTTCAGGAGTGACATCACTGGTGCGTTTTCACTACATAGCCTTCTAAACTTTCATCGAAAACTTTTTTTTAAAATTGGCATTCTGAACATGCAATAAACAGTGTGAAAACAAGACTACGTACTAGTTTCAACTGTGTGATCAATAGTGGTCCTCTTGTGAACAAACAGTTAAATGTAACCTATTTTGTAATTCAAAATTAAAGAACAACCTAACGTTTGCATATTTCTGCAGGCGTTCAGAAACACTGATTAACATAATGTAGTAATAAAGAATGGTTAAACAAATAATAAATAAAGATTTTATTGCTGGTTTTAATGTTTGGACTTGAAAAAACACACGGGAAAGTGCATCAAGGAGAGTGACAGTTTCCTTAATATCCGGGGGTGTGTACGGTGTTTTCTCTCACAGCTGGGTAAAATGGTAAAATGTGCCCTCTGGGACCTTTAAGCAGTTGGGAAACCTGAACACTCTCCACCTATGTCTCAGTGATTGACAGTTAACTATACAAACCTAAACTTTAGAGGTCCCACCCACTTCGACTAAATGGAATGTCAGGACACAACAAGAAACAATAGAGGGCGATGTGCAATCAAAAGTAACATCAAGGTGACAAAATGATTCAAATTCAGCTCAGCAGCAAAACCTTCCACCCACTTCATATTGTTATTGTATTTCATACTATAGATTCTTCATAAGATTACAAGTTACACTTTATTTAAAGTCCAATTCTCAATATTAACAAGCCTTTAACTATAGACCTATTCGTACAGGGCTAGTTTTCTAAACTATGTGTGAGTTTCAATTCTTATCACCTGTCGTCTGTGATTTTCATGTACCATTTCGGACAGGACTAACACCTCATGTTTATTACAGAGGTGAGAGGGTCTGTTTTGTACATCTGGGCATCACAGAGATCACGCGCTCTGTATGCGTGCATTGCGTTTAGTAATTCGGATTGATTACTGTTAGTATAATCACAAATACCATGGTGAAGCTAAACGGCTAGTACAGAAAAACCATGTTAGTGTGTGGTTACTTTAGTTTAACTACTATGCTTTTTTGTTTGTAATAAACCCATGTTTAAATTTATTTATTACTTATTAACCACCTTCAAATTGTAATACCTCTGTCATACCCATGTCATTAAAAAAATTTGTGTGGCCATAAACCACAAAAGCCAACCCCCCCCCCACACACAGAACAAGTTCTAAACTAAGATAACCACTAAAGACAACTTTACTCCACAATTTACAGGTAAAACAAATTTGTTCCATCACTCAAAACATGTAATTATATATTCTGAACCTCTTTTTCGAAGATAAGGAAAGTATGTATACAATATCAGCCCCTTATAGTGCTTATAGCCCTCATTGAAGTTAAGAAATAAGTACACACACGTTTAATAGACAAAACGACTGGATCGTGTGTGTGTGTGTGTGTGTGTGTGTGTGTATATATATATATATATATATATATATATAAATAAGTATATGCACACATACTGTAAACCCCTCTTTCATATACACGCACACACAAACACACTTATCACTCAGCATGTCAATGCAGTGGAGAGGCATCATGTGTTGCTCAGATTATGTGGCAGGGTAAATAAACGCTAAGTGCTGACAGACGTGCAGGGGGTCGCTGTGATGCACACTAGACAACACTCACACTGTGTAGGGGCAAGGCGGGGTGACCCTGATACTCTGCTAACCTAAACCTGTGTGCATCAGCACATGTGCATATGTTTTTTGGGTCAAAAAGTTGGCAGTGAGAAGCATGTGATATGTGATATTGATCCTTTTGCAAAGACGAAAGATGTTCTTTCCTGTCCTTTTTTGGAAAATGGCTCCAAGGTTGCGGTGGAGTAAGTGTACGGTTACCTTTAATCATCCAAACTGCCAAACTCAAGACTTAAAAATAAATTACATTTAAGCTTTTGTTCAGTTTGTTCTGTTTTATGATACACCAAAATGTATTTAAGATTTTTTTATGTTTTAATGCACATCAAATACTGCATTTTTTAAATTAAAAAATACAAATATTGTGAAATATGTCTTCAAATGAACCATTTTCTGTTTTCATTTAATTTAAAATGTAATTAATTACTGTAACGTTAAGGTGAATTTTCAGCAGCAGTTGACAAAACAATTCTTATTATTGTAAATACTAAAAAGTGCTGTGTTGCCTACTATCTTTGTGGAAACTTGTAGTGTGTAAACAATTTTTTCTACAAAAGGTTCAGCATAGTCTTAGCAAAAAGGGCAGCAGAGGGCAGGAGAGAGAAATCAAGTACGCAGGACAGCTAGAGAAAAATAGAAAGATGAAAAGTACGAGCGAGAAGGAAAAAATACAAATCAGGCCCAGCCTTGAGTCAACATATGATGCTACTGGGAATCATAGTAGAATTAATTTCAGGAGAAAAATGGATTATTCATAATATGAGACTGCAAAAGCAAACAGTCAGAGACAGGATTAGCTCTCTAGTCCAGCTGACTTCTGTTTGAAACTGCTATTACTCAAAACTAAAAATCAGAGCCTGGCTTAGAAAGTTGGGAATGTGCCTACAATTACTTTGAACATTTCACAGGATCAAGAGCAGAGCCAGACACAACATCATGTACACAGTATTATGTGAGAGGACACTCAACTGTTGGCAGCGTTTAATAAAGACACAATAAACATTACTGAAGTAAAACCACTTGTATAACAAACTAACAACACATTAGCACGGTTTTGAAAAAGAGATGCACAAAACTAGTTTCTAATGAGATTGAATGTCATGTGACTCACCTGATAAGTTCCGATACCAATGTGTTTGGGGTCGATCTTAATGAGTTCCGCTAACGGGTCCTGAACACGCCTCCCAATGGACACTGAGGACAAAGAAAACAATACAAGAAGGAAATCATCTCCGTTATGTGTAGTTACTGCTCAAATACAATAATGAATGTCTCAAGAGAACAACAATATTTACACTTTAATAAACCCACAGACTTAATTAAGAATAAATTAGGCTCACGTGAGCATAGAGCTATGCAAATGAGAGACTATTTAAATCATGCAAAAACAGTTTAACAGATTATATTAATAAAAAAGATTTGCATTTACTGAAATAGCATTATTTGCACCACAGAATACAAATAAAAAGGTAATTGCAAGCTTTTATATCACAAATGAATTAAGATTTTTTTTTTTGCAATACAGCACATAAATCTGAGAACTGTGAGGAAAAGGTCAGAGTTCTTGGATAAAAATGTGCAATTACCTTTATTTATTTGTTTGTGGAGTAAACAAGCTTTCATACAAAGCTACTACAACAGTACATGTGAACACATAAGGTTAAATATATGCAAAAAAAATTAATAAATTGCAATTATTACGGTTGATGTCATTGCTATTATTTACATCCTGTCCGACTTTTACATCTGAATTTTAAATGCTTTAAAAATTTAAAGTTTACCACAAAGCCAAAACAGCTCAATTAACCGCTTAAATAATCTGCAGAAAAACTTTCAGCAAATGACAAGATCATTTAACAGACCAAGCTACAGATGAATATGCCATTACATCTGTCAGAGAGAAAGCGAGAAACAGGCTCAATAATACACACACTCACTTATGAATCCCCTTTTCCTAGTAAATTGTCGAAGTCAGGCAAAGACATGGGCCAACTAAGAGAGGTCTGGTCAAATAAGAACTCAATTAAAGGCAAATAAAAAACCCAATTCAGAAAAACCTGAATCTAACTTATCCCAGGAAATGTGCCCAGCCAAACACAATATTATAAAATGAAATGAACATAAGCAGTTTGGCGCACTTGTTCCATTAGCTTTATCTAGTCTTGTTGAAGGTCAGCAAATGAAAGTCAGATTTTCATCTTTACTCGACCATATGTGCACGAGTAAGAGTGAGAAAGAGCGCGACTCAGACACAAAACACAGGACAGAATGTGAGACATTGCGTGGTTTTCTGCCCAAGCACAACCTCCACATTATTGAGAGTGGAGAGAAGTGCTTTTGTGTGCGCTGTACAAGGCCTGAGCTGAAACTCCATCCCTTTCCAAATATTATCACAGGCAGCAATTTCCCACAGAGTTCAATGTGGAGACGCAGCGAGTGAGGCTTGGCGATCACGCTCCAGAAAGCCACCTCAAAACCTCCTTCCACAGTCACCCACTTCAGCCAGCACATCCACCTTGATCTTTACACAGAGCCGACCACCTCTGCAAAAAACTGTCCTATGTCAAAGTATGAGCACCTCTGTGGGTTAGAGCAGGAATAGTTAAATAATCATTTTTGCATGACGTACCATAAATAAATAAAAGAACATCTCATTCGGAAATCCTTAACAATTTGTCTAGAAAAACTCATTAATTAACAATACAATAAAAAATACACAATGAATTATTTATATGCTAGTAATGTAGCAGTGAAAATGCATGAAACACAAAACACTACACACATCCCACAAAGGACAGGCAGATTTCTTACGCTTTTCATAAAAGCGATAAATATAGCTCCCTAGTTTGCTCTTGCACTTGACCAGAGGAAAATTTATGATTAATCCTATACTGATTTACTGCTTTTATAGAGGAAGTCTGGTATAATTCTCAGATCCTGTCTTTGAGAATGTTTGACCGATTTCCAAACTTTTCGCCTTGCTTTTTTTTTTTTTTTGGAAGAGTAAAGAGGGAGCTTGTGTGGTCTAAACACAGGCAAACCTTTTTACAGAAAGTTCTGTTTCACAGAAAAATATCTAATGGTTAAGACAGATATAGAAAGAAGTGAATCGAAAGACTATTTCCAAGGGTACTGTCACTGCTTCTGAAATCCATACATTGACAAGTGGAGATATGAATGTGGGCTTAAGGAAACAAGGAGTCTGTTTCAGACTGAGTAAACAGGGTTGACTGAAATGGCAAGTAAAGGTCTGGATGAGTGGGAACTGAGTTGGACTGACAGTTAAGGCCAGTGCGGCTGGAGACTTGGATTCTTGGTTTGGAAAATATAAAAGCTTTGACAAGTTGTATGTTTGCAAAATCCTCATAAAACCATTAGAAGGTCAATAACTATTGTCAAAATATTTAGATATTTTTTCATCTTGATTCTGACAAACATGTTTGTTTCCTGTTGTTATTATTATATTTTTTTATAATGTTAATATAATTTTAGACTTTGTTTTTATTATTTGTATAATATAAAAAATTATAATACTGTATTGTGATGTAATATTATTTAAAAAAAAATCATTTTTAAAGACAGTTAGCACTGGCAGAAAATAAAAAGTTTAAATCTGCCATTTTAACAGTTAATAATGGGTTAGTACTAAAAGTGAGTGATTCTTTGATCCAAGATTTACAGTTTGTTTCATTCATAATCATTAAATTACATTAAATGCATATAGAATGTTCACTCAATTTAGGCATCCGTTACTCAAAAAAATTAAAACATTATGGTCGATCACTAGTTCTGAAAGCATAAAAAAAGGAATATGTAAATCACCTGCACTCCTTAAGTTGGGATCCATGTCAGGCATCTCTTTAACAGCCTCAGGACTCACACTGTAGATGGACGCTCCTGCTTCATCTGTTATACTGAAACAACAGAGACACTCTGAAGCACACTTCCAACATAATCAGTGGTAACCTCATGAAGACCCCAGTGAACTTATGAAGCTCCCTCAGTACGTCTACGAGGCGACAGACCAAAGAGTCAATTTAAATACATTTCCATAGAAAGCTTGTAGTTGATACTGCAGGCACCAAAGTTTAGAGTAAACAGCTATGCACGGAAAACGAACTCATTTTAAAGCCCTGTTTTCAATGGAAAATAAAAACCAATTTCTGTCATTCTGAGATCATTTTAGAACTACAAAAAATATATGAATCTATTGGTTATATAAAATTTTCTTCTTCTTTTTTTCCCCGATTGGCGAAGCATTGACATGTTTTTAAGTGCTCAATGAAATGCATCGTTGTAAATAACTAGATAAGCGATTCCTGTTGTGCTGCTTGCCACTCAAAGTGAATTATAGTATTACAGTAATTATATATACTGATTGTCCTCACATCAAAGGTGATAGAGTGCTTTCAGTTTTATATACAGAGGTACATTTACCTCTACCTGAACAAGCCCATCTCATCTTGTCAATATTACATATTATTAAGTTTAATTATTAATATAAAAAAAACACATTCACATAATAAGCTTTTTTTTATTACATTGTATAAATTAAAACATATTTGTGTAATACAATGTTCTGGTGATCTAATAGGCCAAAGAATCACTAAAACCATGGGTCAATACTGCCATCTAGAGGACATGATGGCAAACGTGTTTGTCCCTATAGCATTTTTGACAAACTCAAAATAGATTTTAAAGACACCTGCTTGTGCATGCAGCTTCTTAGAATAACAATAATAAAAAATAATGCATTCGTTAACAAACAATATAAATGTTATTTCAATTATAAAAACCATGTACAAGACATTTTCTTCTCAACTGTCAGCTTGTTAATTAAACTGACCCCTCTCTGAAAACATCAGCAGGGATAAATGTCCTCTGCACATGATTACCGCCACTGTTACAGAATGACCCTCCAAATTAGGACAGATCACCACTGTAGCCTCTATTACATTAGCTGCCTCTCTATCGGTGCCTAAGGGCTCCTTGGGTAACTTTGCCAATTAGTGTCATCATACTCGTGACAGGATGCAGAGGCTTTGTGACACAGACCTCCAGTTTGACTGGTGTCCTCGTTTTCCCAGACCCTCCTCCCTCTCCCTCCCAAAGCTGACACATTACCATGATGACGGTACTAATGAGCCCTGGCATATGACCTAGGGGTCAAGGTGGAGCAGGTTATTAGTAGGATTATTAACAAATGAAGACAGAAACACATGCCAACCTTGATAAACATTTAATTGAAAGGCAACTATATAAATAAAAACTAGATTAATACTAATTAAATAATATTTATCTAAATGTTACTTTAAAACAATGCATTGCCAATGCAATGCAACATCCACTAGAAATAAACAGCACCCAGTAAGAATGTTTTTAGTACAATAAATTATAAAACATTGTTATAATAATAATAACTAACCTATATGATGTTTGTAATATAATAATTTCTAATATATATTATTATCAGCAGCAGCAGCATTATTTAGTGGTATTTCACTTCTTTCCAACAGCAAAAAAAAACATGTAGGAAAGTACTTATTGGATACTGAGAAAGAGTGGAAGCTATCATTCAAATAAATCAGAAAGGCTGGAAGGGTTAATGGTAAAAGCCTTGAACCATTCTGACACGGATGCATATTAACTATCCACTTCTCTTCATTAAAGGTACGGCTGAACTTGCAAAAGGGCAAGCAGTAGAAGGCCCAACTTGAGTGGAAACCAAGACCAAAGAACAAAAAAAAAACCTGCCTGCAAGTGCTGCAGATGACTTGATGACCCTTGAGCTCTGACAGTCACTCACTCAGTTACTCACACCCAAATACACTCACACTTTGGGGACTATCATGTCTCTATGAGAGTCTCTGGGCAAAGTCACAGCCGGGCCCCCTCTAACTCTAGGTAACAGTGGTGTTCTCAGTATTTGTCATTATCCTTCAGGCAGGTCCATCTCCCCCTTACGATGTCCATGACCACTGTGTGACACCAAGAGATGGATACATACTTTGATACTTGCCCCCTAAACACATGTTCTAATTAAACACATTCATCAGATCTGTCTGCAGGGTGAAAAGATATTGTGACCGCAGTGGATAGAAGTCCACTTCTCTTGATAATACTGGTTCAATTTAGAAAAATAAAAGTCAAGAAAACAGTATAAACGTGTTTTTCTGTAAATTATTAGGTGAATTAGCAGTATAGTTCATGTGTTTTTTTTTTACTTGACAGAGTAAAATGTATTTTTGTATTTTATAAATGTAAAAAAAAAAAACGTTAACAAAAATGTTACTCTTGCCAAAAAAGGTTGTTGGAAAAAAAAGCATACCACTTAAGAATTTGCTTCAGCTTTTTCTGATACATTTGTTGTTTAAGAAATAAATGTGAAAATGAAATACTGTAACAAATTCTCTGTGAATAAATGTATTATTAGGCATTTATCCTAGTGAGATAAATGTTGATTATTAGAAAAATAATCCTCATTTGTACACCACCATTCAAAAGTCTGAGTAAAAAGATTTTAAAAAGTAAATAAATAAATAAATAAATAATCTCTTGTGCTCATAAAGACTTGAACACTGAAGTACAATAAAACTCTTCTGTTTTAAACACTGTGCTGCCTAATATTTTTGTGGAAACTGATATTACCATTTTTGATAAGCAGAACGTTTAGAGTATTTATTTCAAACAGAAATCATTTGTAATGTTACAAAGGTAACATTACAAGAGAAATTTAATGCATAATTGTGAAACAAAAGTTACATACTGACCACAAACTTAGAGATGACAGATGTGAAAAAAGACGCTATCTTTATAAATAAATAAATTCCATTTTTACTTAAACTGACACTAACGAACATACAGAATAATAGCAAAATATGATATGGTTTTAAACTAACAATTTAAGTCAAGTACATCCCCACATACCATAACCTAACATGCAAAGCTTACTTTTTCTTTCATGTTAGCGGAAACAAGAAAACAGGACATTCTTACTGAAAAATTGTCCAATTACTCAGAGCCAACTGACCGAAGGGAATCCCAAAACAGAAAAAACAATCATCTGATATCAGGCTAATGCCAAGTCTAAACACTGTGACATTTTTTGCCCAGAAAAGGCCCAAAATGGCAGGTGTCAAAGGCCGTCAGTCTCAGGCTCTGTGCCTGAGGAAGTGTGTGGAGGCGCGGTTAACAGCACATTCAATCTGCTGCCACCACCAGACAACTCTGAAAAGAGCAAAACCTCACAGCCACTCACATCAAACTGGTGGCAGATGTTCATCACCCCCTCAACTCCCCTTCCTGCCTTAAACACCCAAAAAGCTGCAGCAGAGAGTGTCAGCAGGCCAGGGAATGTGATGTGTAGCATGCAGGAAAACATGCAGGTTTAGTATCCAAGCCTTAAATTCAAGAACCTAAACCTAAACCTAAAACTGAACCTAAATCAAGAATATTGTGGAGACTCGATTGTTTACACTGTGGACTGAAACTAGCAATTCAAAACACACAAGTGTAGCCCATAAAAAGTATATCCCAGAGGTTTCCATATCCTTATTTTCAGTTTCATTGGAAGTCTACTTCATATATGCAGATGTGGAATTGAAGTTTCCATGTTTTGATGTTTCTTGCATTTTCTTTTTCTGTACTCCAAGGGCTATAAACTACGACCAAACAAGTAAATGAGGCATGAAATGTGCAGCATGTTAAAAACTTCACTGGTGGGGATTGCTTCCAGTTGTTCTGACATCACAAGAGACCATTAGATTAGAAATTGACAAATGGGGATTTGGCATCTGGGTTTAAGGCAATGAAAACTTTCAAGCGGCCCGCATGCTTGATCTCATGCTTGGCTGCCACGGATCAATCAGCACTAGCTGGATTGGGAGTGACGTTGCAGTATTCATCTCCGTTCTTCTGGAAACTTTGTTAAATGCAAGAAAGTATTCAAAGAAAGCTCGCCTGCCTGATATACTCATACCATAGAAGCCAAAATCTCTTATTATAAATACAAAAAGTTTTTATAACATTTAATAGTTCCATGTTATTATAAAAAGAAATCAATGTTTTCTTTCTGCATGGATGCATTAAATTCATCAAAAGTGACAGTAAAGATATTTATGTTACAAAATATATTTTTTAAAATAAATTCTATTCGAAAAGGAAGCATTGCAGCAGCACTGTTCTTAACATTTATAAGATTTTTTTTTTTTGGAGCACCAAACGATTTCTAAAAAATCATGTGGCACCTAGGACTGTTGACAATTCAGCTTTGCAATCACAGGAATAAACATTAATAAAATATAAAAAATAGAAGACAGTTATTTTAATTAGCAATAATATTTCACAACATTCCAATTTAACAAAACATAAAAAATATCCTTAAACATTTGAACATAGTGAACACCACAAATCAGATGTATTCTGTGTAAAAAAAATGCTATGTTGCTCAGCAACCTTAAACTACCTAGATGTAGCCAAACTACAAAATACTGCATTATTGGATTGTAATAGCTACAGATTTAATTGAACTGAGTGAACAGTACTGTTGGGATTAGCATTTTCACACTGTGTCTAAAGAAATCTCTTTAAAGGAATAGTTCAGCCAAAATTGAACATTCTGTCATTATTTACTCACCCTCAAGTATTTCCCAATCTGTCTGAATTTCGTTGTTCTACTCAAAACATAAGAAAATATTTTGAAGAAAGTTTGTAATCAGGCTGTTTTGGGTCACACCACTGACTTCCACAGTAGAGAGAGAAAAAAATAGGCAATGGTGATACAAAACAGTCTGGTTCTGAATATCTTCCTTTGCGTTCAGCAGAACAAACAAATTCAGAGGGTAAGTAAATTACCATTTTTATTTTTCTGTGAACTATTCCATTAACTGTGGTAAATTCTCATGGCTTTAAAGAATCAGTGAGTGTGTTTCCTAGCCAATAGAATTCCTTAAAAAAATAGATTTGCAAAACTATTGTTTCTATTTGGAATGTATGTATTACAGATTAAACAGAGATGCTCATTTGAAATCCTGATTGCTTTACACTGCTGCTGAGAGAAAACAAAAAATAAATGTAAGATGACACAATGACATCAATAAAAGACACATCATTGTCAGCCAAGCGCAGACATTTACATAAATTTCAATATATTAACAGCAGTCAATCAAAATAAGGGGGCTCAAGACAGTTGCTCACGGAGCCACTGGTTCTGGCTGTCCTCTGTGATGCGGACATCTATCCCTCAGTGAGCCATTAGCCATGGGCCTGTGACTGGCAAATATTCCTCCTCGTTCCTCAATGTCCTAATCACCCTACCCAGAATCCACCTCAAAGGACAAACTTCCCTAACGCAAAACTCTAGTCATCCAAGACCTTACAGCAAAAAGTGATTTCACTTTACTAGGACCACTTCGGCTGTAAAGGGCATGTATTTAATTATATATAAATGGCCATATATGCAATGGCCAAATAATAAATACATTATTTACATAGAAATAATAAATACAAATAATATAACAAAAAAATAACAATTACGTAATACTAGTACTTATATTAAATCAAAATTAGATAAGCAGTAATTATTATTATTATTAGCTTGCATTTACATATTTAATTTATTTGTATTCATGCTTATATAAATAATACAATGCATGCACTGTACTAATAATAATAACAGCAATAAAATAAATATTACTATCATTATCATTGATGGTAGTAGTAGTAGATATGTATTTTATTTAATTTTTATTTTTATTTCTTACATGCCCATATTCGTAATATAATACATGCCTTTTACAGCCAGCTTGCTCCTGGTCAAGTTAAAATTAAATAAACAAATAAAACTAATTTAACAAATAATAATTATGGCTTAAATTATACTGCTACTAATAACAAATATAAATAATTCATAAGCTTTTAGTATTATTATCATTATATACTAATTATTATTGATATTATTTCTTAATTTATTTACATACATATTTCTTAAATATGCCCATATTTGTAATGCAATACAGCCAGCTTGCTAATTAATGATAAATAATAATAATAACAACAACAGCAAATCTACTTTTTATTTTACAGAAATTAACCATTTATTTCCTGACTTCAGCGGTCAAGCTTAACAACTGATCCAAGCAACAGTGTGTGTGTGTGTGTGTGTGTGTGTGTGCGCTGAAGAAAAAATAAAAAGGGATAGAGGAGAGAGCTCCTGTAATTCTGTGTTCCCCTGCAAAGTGATTCTAATAACCAGAGACTGGCCGGCTGGTGGCAGAGAGCCAGCCTGAGGGAAGAAGGGTGGTCACTTCCGCTGTCTTCAACCTTAAGAACTGACAGAGCTGTCCAATCAGTCTGTAGCCATAGCTCAGTATCAGGATCACTGTCCTGACAGTAAGGAACACTGCAGGCTCCCTCGTTAAGCAAGATACATGTCATTTTGTCCTTCAGGGGTGAGAGGCAAAGTCAGGGCCAGGCAACAGCAATGACCAGAGTCAGAGCAGCACCTTAAATGTAGGAGGGAGACCATTTATAATACATAATGAACAAATCACACTCACTTCATAAGAGTGCAATAGCCTAATATCAATGCCACAGTATACGTACTGAACCACTAACCCAAACTTGTACAACATAACTATGACAAATCCAACACCAAAGCACCAATGGTTTCTTAAAACAGGGCGTAAAGACACTATGTCAGCCAAGGTCACCTTTCATTGGGTCATCTTGGATTTGACTCATGTTACTGGCCCTTTGAGCATGTATTAGTCATGAGAAGTAAAAACTGCACCGTGCACACAACACTAATAAAACAAAAGAGATTGTATTATAGGAATCTCCCACCTCAAGTTCAAAGCTAATTATATCTACCTTTTCTTGTAATTAAAATCAGTTTTAATCATTGTATTGGTCATCAAGGTTAAAAGCGCCTGACGGCAAAGAGCGCTATGCCAGAGCGCTATCCAGAGGAGGGCGCCACAGAGGGGTTCCAGAGGAGAGGTTCAAAACATGGAGTAAATATTACAGCTAATATATTGGAGCAGACTCAACTAGGACACACATCTACAAGGACTCTTCATCACACACATGAGCCGCACAATGTAACACTTAACAATAGACTAGCTACACAACCTTGCTGAAACATAAGCAAAAGAGATATTCAAATGTGGCCACTGCGAGTATTATTTTACTAATTATTTTTAATATTTTATACAACATCCAATATTTCATATCAAATGTAAATATAAAACATTTTATCCACTTTATTTGACAACATATAAATCAGCTTTTTTAAATATGCAAGACAGACAAAATAATGTATGAAATAATGTGCAGCCTTTCTCATGTTAAAAATGAGGTGCATACACTAACATATTACTTACGCAGCAACTTAACTTTTGCATATGATTTCTTTAAAAGAACATACAAGACCTAAATTATAATAGAAAGAACCAAAAGAAAATGTCAAGAGGTCAGTGTTTATCCCAGTATTCCTCAAGGAACAACCCCACCAACTCAACAGGCTAAAGTTCCTTCATTTAAATGAAGAGCACCAGGCTCATCCCGCAGGCTCATTACAGCATACAGTCTGCCAGCACTGCCTGTCACTCCTCTGGAGCAGTCAGGCGAAAGAAAGGAAAGGAGATGGCTGGCAGGGACATTGGAATGTAAGGAAGGGAGCAAGTGATGGTAGATGGGAGCAACGGATGATGTTTTATGTCTGAACAAGCTGAAGAGTAGGGAGACAGATAGCAGACGGTGAAGCAAACGAAGCTGCTGGATTAATTGACTAGTGATGTACAAAGTGCACTGTGGAGATTAACTCATAATTATTAAGAATTATATTTTGGAAAACAAACACTCTGGTGTATCTACTACACTGCCACTCAAAAGTTTGGGTATATTACTTTATATGTATATTAATAATTTTATTCAGTAAGACTAAAGTATCTTTCAGGGACCTGGCAGAAATCACTGGAAGCAGTTAGTCAAGCAAAAATTTGAAATGATTTTTTTACAAAGGAAACAAAAATCGAACTGCCGCTCACTGCTTGCAGTCTTTCAAACAAAAAATAGTTTGTTTAAACAGAAAGACAGGTGAGGCTCTTGCACTTAAAAAAAGCCCTTAGCAAAAGGTTGCACTGCACTCTCAAATATAATAATCTGGCGACAAAGCCAGTACAGAGAGAGGGGAGTATAAGAACGCCAATCAGCACAGAAACGATGACAGGTGCCACTTCAATCAGAGAGAGACAGCACACGGGAAAACACAGAAGGAAAAACCCCTAAGTAACAGCTACTAAAATTAAAAAACTGCTTTGCCATCACAGTAATAAATGCCATTTTAAAATGTATTAAAATGAAAAACAATTATATTAAAATGCAATAATATTTTACAATATTGCCATTCTTTGCATTTCTGATGAACATAAGGTTTCTTTTAAACCATTAAAAAGTCTAGAACATTTTAAAAATAAAACTGTTAAATTGCAGTGTACAATGCACAAAAGTCAGATCTATGTATGATGCTACTGTCCAGTGGAATTAGTGTATAATGAGTATAGACACAAGTACCAAAAAAATTAAAAAGACAATTTTAAGACAAAGATCACACAAAACCCTATGGCAATGAACTGCATATATCTTTTTTCTATATGTGGACAATTTTAATAAGTGTATAAAATGTAAAATAGATTCAAAAAACAAAAACATATTATACTTTAGCTAACTACTTTTTAAAGGGTACCTGTGGATATTTGTTTGACCTTTTATATGATACCATACTCCACCACTTCGCTTTTGTAGAATGTGAAAAAAATACTTTCATATAAATGTAACCACTTGATATTTCTTTGCGGAGTGTCTGAGCATTTCACTCAAGTAAAGTTAGCATATCCATTTCTCTACTTAAGGAAACATTTAAGAATGCAACATTATAAGTATAATTTATTTCAACTAGCACCCTGCTTCTACAAATGCTTGGCTGTGACTACCACGACAGGAAACAGGACTGGCGCGGCAGTCGCTGTTGCACTGCCAATGTGGAGATCTCAAACCTTCCACTTTCATTTTAGAATGGAGGTTGAAATGGATCCACTTGTGGAGTGTCTTGGATGTCAATTTTGACACATCATGGTTTGCTGAGAACTACTAAGGCAGACCTGGCAACCCATCTGAGCTGCACTGAGGGATGCGGAGAGCTGTAATGAAAACCGCCATCAGTGTATGCCATAAACGGCCACTTCAGAGCGGTTCTGGGCAGCTCTCCAGTCAGAACCAAAAGTCAACAAACACGAGTCTAGCAAGATGGAGAAAGAGACAATCCCAGATCTAGTCTTTATTTGGGTTGGATGAGAACACATCGAACCGATTTGGTTTGAAGGACGGTGAGAAATATTTGTCTTTAATTAGAGACAGTCAAACAAGGTCCAGATATCATTTAAAACCCTCAAGAGTAACACATTCCAGACCAGCACCATTTCATTTGCTCCTTTTCTGCGTACCTTGCTTGACAGTTGCTATTTTCGCTCTTATTTGAGTTTATTGATAAAACATTTTCAAATTTCAGACTGTACAGCAGCCTGATGTGACCTTAAACAAACGCAATTTTCATTTATACACCAGGGCTAACAACTGCTGAGCAACTCTCAGAAGAACAGCATCTGCTGTACTGCTCACTGCTCTGCTCTGTATTTTAAAAAAGGGAAATGTCATACCAGTAGGACACATCGAGGGGCTTGAAGAAGCGCCGTTTAATTAGGTCTGTAAAGAAGGCCTCAGTCTCCCTGCATGCTTTGCCATTTCCTATAACAATCGTTTGACAGCTGTGGAGGGTGCAACAATTAATCAGTTACTATATATACAATCCAGGCCAAAAAGAATAACATTTTTAAAAAGCTTCTTAAAGAAGTCTCTTAAACTCACCAAGGCTGCAATTAATTCAACGGAAAAACTACAAACGGTAATACTATTACAGTGTAAAATAACTGTTTTCGACTTGAAATATATTGTGTAATTTATTTCTGTGATGGCAAAACAGAAATATCAGGAGCAGTTCCTCTTCTGTGCTTTTTCAAGATTTTTCAGCATTTATTTGAAAAGACTTTGCAACATTGTACATTATCTTTATTGTTATTTTCGATCAATTTTGTTAAATAAAAGTATCATTTCATTGTTTTTTTAAACATTCATAGTCCAAACTTTTGAATGCCATTTTAAAAACTGAATGCTCTTTTTAAATTGTAATAGTATTTCACAATATTACTGTTTTTATTGTATTTTGATTAAATAAATGCAGCCTTGATAAGAATAAAAACTGTTATAACCGTTATTGCAATACCTGTGATTGAACATAAGATGGCACAGTTTTTCTGCTTCTTTGTATTTAGCAGGACCATGGAGGTACACCACATCTGTGTGAAGAATCTGACCTGAGGAAAGAAAAAAAGGAAGATATGTCAGGACAGCAGAGACGTACGCAACTATATTTTATCTGGCCATCAACTTAACAATACATTATCATCATGAAGGTATAGCAGACCCCCATTTTTTTCCTCTTTGATTTTTCTGCACTCATCACCTTGTTCCCCTCTCCTTTCAGACAATTCGGCTGCCGTTTTCTGTCAGCCTGAGAGAGGCAGTCTAATTGCAATAGACACCTCAAGAGCCCGGCAGGTCATGTGACTCCACACCCACAGACCTGTCACAGTCAAGCTGCGTCTGCATGTGGTGCTGCTGCGGGGCAGAGGGCAAAACATGGCAATGCCACCTGACACACACCCGCCAGGCCGATCAGTCGCCTGGACGCAGGGCACAGCGTGTCGCTCCTCCCACCGAGAGGCCACAACGGGCATTCTCATCACACCTGCCAATCAGACACTCTCCTTCATCAACTTTAAAAATATGAAAACTAAAATTATTAACAACTGATAATTATCACGAGTTCATTAAGACTATGGGAGTCTACTTCGACCTTGGTTAATTAAAACCAAGTTAATGTTTTTACCATTCGACCAAAATAGCGACATGTTTAAATACATGGAACACATACTGGCCAAGTTCAGTTTTCTATTACTAATTCCACCCTATTAGTCTCACATTCCACAGTCCATAAAAACATAACAGGGTGGAAAATCTTTAGCTAAATTAGCAGTAATTTTTGAGTGATCAACATTTAGCCCTCTAACATTCTACAGATAAACAGAACATTTATAACTATGTCAGATATGTTTGGTTTTTTTGATCAGGCAAACATTCCCCATAATATAGCCTAACAGTGTGGAAGTTCAAGAGCGGGACAAGCAGGAGAACATATAAAAAAAAAAAACTTTAAAAAAGTAGAAAGACATTTACCTTTACCATTTGTACAGTTAAATTCCAGTGTGGAAAAAAAAGTGAAAAATGTTTAGGGACACGGTAAATGAAGAAAACTGTACAAAAATAAAATATACTTTCACATGATTTATATGTATGATTAGATGAAGTTCAGCATAGTCCATCACATAACTGAAAATTATTTAGAGGTTTTTATCATTTCATGGTTTGTAATTCCATTGGAAGTTGATTACTTTGCACTGAGGACATGATAGATTTTAACACGTATAACAATTAAAAGGTTTGTAAAAAACAAAATATTTTTAATGTCTATTATCTCTGTTTAAGTGATAAATTAGACCTAACATATATCATTTCATTAATCTCTCATAAATAAGTAACTATTTTAGTAGAAAAATGTATTACAGGAATAACCCTAACATTAAGACAAAAAAATATATAATTTCCTTTTCGATTTATATTTTAGATGTATGACTATAGTTTTAAGTTCTAGTAATTGAGATTTAAATAAACGATACAAAAAAAAGCTTGATGATTTTTGAACTCAAAAAAGTCCAAATGAAGTCTTTAGCAGTTTGTATTACTACTCACTAATTCAGTTTTGATATATTAACAGTAGGATATTTACAAAAGATCTACATAACACATGATCTTTACGTAATATCCTAATGATTTCAGCCATAAAAGAAAAATCTATAATTTAGACCCACACAATTGTTGGATACTGCTACAAATATACCCATGCTACTGATGACTAGTTTTGTGGTCCAGGGTCACATATAGATACGAAGAGTTCATTTGCAAAAACGGATAACTCTGGTTTTTGTGTTAGTTTGTTTTTCCTTAAAAAAATGTGTAGTTCTTTTTTTTAACCTAAACAAAATAACCCAACAGCAGTTTTATTGATATTAACTGGAAACCACAATGAAAAATTATGAAAATTAGTGATCTGTTTTTGCAAATGAACTCATTCATATCATTTTAGATATATATAGACATATATTTACCATTTATTCAAAGTGCATTCCACATTTATTCTAGTTCTCTTACTGGTGGGGGACAGGATAGCTATTTTGCAGCCGTGGTGAAACCCTGGGTCCACTCCCATGATGACTCTCCCACGCACTGGACACATCAGAAGGCGCTGACGCAGATTCCGAACAAACATGGCGATGGACTCTTTTTCTGCACTAGAGGTCAACTTAGTCCTGGCATAGGATAAAAAAGAATGATATAGAAACAACTTATGATTAAATAAGCTTAACTATCCAGCAAGAACAAACCTGTAGCCTCGACTGAGAAAGGGCACAATGAATCTCCTGTAGGACTCTTCAACAGCATTCTTCAAAATAGTCATCAATTTTGGCTGTGCAAATCCCTTTGGCCTCCATCTGTAAGTCATACAGCAGAAAGAGTCCATCAGTTTGCACACTCATGCACTGTGGTCCAAATTATTATGCCAGTGACACATCAGCAGGATTTTAGTAAAATAAGAATTAAATTTGTAGTTTTTCCAAAGAAAGTGTGTTCTATTTCTCTATATCTATATATGGAGATAACTGCTTTACCTTTACTGCCACAAAAAAGACACTAATACGTGCATTGAAATCTGAGTTTGTGATTATATAATAACTACATGAAAATAATTAGCTCCAAGTTGAAATGTTTAATAATGAAGGGGACAATTAATTATCTTCTTTAAAATAAGGTGCTTTTAATTTTTATTTTATTTAATGAAAACTCAATTCTGGTGCAATAACTTGAAACTTTAAAGTTTGTAATAATAGTTTTTTCATGCATTTAAAAGATGCATAAGAACATGCACCATGACTGCATTTAAAAAAAAATGGTAATTTGTGAAATATTACAACTGTAACAAATGTTATTGGTGTTATGGCAAATTTTTAGCAGCCATTACTTCAGTTTTCAGTATCACATGGTCCTTCAGATATCAGTCGTTTAAAAAAAATGCAGCCTTGGTGAGTATTGGACACTTCTTTTAAAAACATTTAAAAAATCTTTGCAACAACAACAAAAAAAACGTATAATAAATCATTAAAACATATTAAAATACTAAAAAAGTTAAATTAATTTCCTCTCAAATTAAATTAATTATAATATGTTGCACTACAATTAAAAAAACAAAGTATATTTGGTAGCCTTGCACATAAAATATTGGCTGTTTATTAGTACTTATAAAGCACAAAATGCACAATCATGTTCTACATCCCTAATCCTACCCAATACCTTAATTTTACTACCTTAGTAACTCTTTAGCAACTTAGGAGTTCATTAAGTCAAAAGTCAAAGTTAAAGGTTTGTTTATAGTGAGAATAAGACCTTAAAGTGTAACTGTTTTTAGCAATTAAAAATGTAAATTTTTTTTTTTTTTTTTAAGAAATAGGGTCAGTGGCATAATGAAAAAAATCTACATCGATATCAAAACCTGTAGCAGGTAGTGTACAAGCCATTTCCCAAACCGGCGAGAGCGAGAGAGGGAGAGAGAGAGAGAGAGAGAGAGAGGGGGAGACAGAGAGAGGGAGACAGAGAGAGAGAGAAAGAAGATGAGGTGTGGTGCGTGTGTGGGCACTGTGGGTGTGTGCTGACCTGACGTTGACGCACCACCTACAGAAATCATTCTTCACCCTGTCGGGGATGTTGACCTTCACTGTCAGAATCTTCAGATTCTCCCCACGGTTAATGGCTAACGTCTGAAACAAGAGAGTAACCTGTAGAGACAGCCGACACAAGGCGAGGCACGGTAGTGCACCGTCGGTACCGCCCCCTCCCGTTCTCTCCTAAAACTGGTCAGTGCGCACCAAGACGCACCCGTGTTGCACTGAAAAGCTCTGTGCCACTCTCACTTTTCCCTTACTGGCCCTCTAAGGGAAAGTGACATGCTGTGAAGCAAATAGTTTTAAGTATCTGACCTTTTCTGAAGAAAATCTTTTGAAAGGAAACAAGAGGGAAACGATGACCCATCAATCTGGACTCCAAGCGGAAGAACCGAGCTGACAAATGCCACCAACCCCCTACACAAACACACACCCCTGCTCTGCACCACTCAAACATCTAATGGCCTGATCAAGACGTGAATTAATGCATCCAGAAATATGATGAAAATTATATTTCCATATTTTGGCATTACAACACCCCAAGGCGGCTGTTTACTTGGGTTTTCTCATGTGATGTTTATCACATTTGAAGTTTTGCATGAGATGAGGGAAATGTCAAAACAAATATCAAACTTTTCTCCATTGCCTGTGTCTTGACCTTGTGTAGTTAATGCATATCTTTTAATGCACACATTAGACTGGTCTAAATCATGCCATGAGTAAAATTACCATTGAAAAGAAACAAACATATCATCAAATACATGCGAGCATAACTTTGTAGATTAATAGAGGACAAATGTCTACCAATAAATAGTCCAAAACAGGCTGCATAAATCAAGGCAAAAGAATTCACACAGCCAGAAAAATTTATGTCTGTCACATACAGCAAACAAAAGGCAGATCAATTGGGAAAAAAAAAAATAATAAAAATTTATTTAAAAAAAATAAAGATTAAATTGAACACCGAAAAATTAAAAAACAAGCAATTTTGGGTTTAGTGTCAAATTTCAGACTCGACAGTCCAGGATACGACATTTTAAAAACAGAGGAGAAGGAGAAGTTTTGTCTAAATATTTAACATATCATGTTCCTCAATAACAATGAAATCATAATTGGAAAAATATGAGGAATGTACGCGACAGAAATGAATATTATTTTAAAGACTGAGCTATTCTGATTCAATATTTTTTCTCCAAATAAAGTCAACCACATTGCTATAGTACAGAGCGCTAGAGGATGGCCTCTATAAAAACAGAAAGAATAGATGAACTTTTCACTTCCTATTTTTGCATGTACAGAAAAACAAACATACACAACATGGGGCTCAGAATACACCAACGACCATTCTCCACACAAAATAAATATGATCTCTTTCTTTAGCAAGGGCAGATTAGTTATACAAAACCATTTGATGCCTAGCACTGATTATATCGTAGTCAATCTGTAAAAAGCTCAAACAAGCAGAAAGCAAGACCATATTTTATTTGTTACTTATTCTTAGGCTTCTTAGTTGTAAATGTTCGAAAATACAATCCAGTGGCCACAGAAATAAAAGAATGCAAGTAAAAGAAAGAAAGAAAAAAACAATGAAAAAACAGAATATCATTTGGTATGGTGAGATTTACAGAAGTGCATAGAATTGAAAGGTTTAATATGTAACATTTGTTTTTGTAAATTATCTAGTATAGGGTTGTGCCGATAGATATCGACGATACCAGATGTCTTTGTCGATAGTCAAGACGATATTGGGCTCATTCTCCTATTAATGTATAAAACTATTATTACTATTAAGCGGCCTATTATTGAATTGCCCGCTATTTCACAATTTATTTACAAATTATTAAAGCTAAAAGAGACATATTTTAGAGATCTTTAACAGCTATAAATGAGTATGAAACAGCCTCGTCACCAGCATTTCGTTTTCTTTTACATTAACTAAAAACATTGTTCCTTGTTCTTCTAAATATTTTTATATTTAGCATGTCAGTTTTTCAATATGTTTGAAAGTATAGTATTTCGGTTATTGGTGCTTCCAGGCGCGCGCGTGCTCTCTCTCTCTTTCTCTCTCTCTCTCATGTACGCGTGGTTTAAAATCACCACATAACCTGTGATAAGTACAGAGAGTCTCTCTCTTGCCCCCACCCACCCATACACACACGATAATATCGTGTATCGACGATCTAACAGTCTGGCGATATGACGATATGAAAAATTACCCAGCAAAATATAAATGTACATCAATATACAATGTATTTGAACATCACTTTCAAGTTATGCTTATTCTGCATGCTTCTGTCTTTAGTCTTTTTATGGTTCCTCTACCAAAATGTAATGCTAAATAACGGTCAATTACACTGCTAATATAAACAGTTTGATCATTAAAACACGTAATTGTAAATTATTCTTAATTTACAGATAAAGGATTGATGTAATCTTGAGTCAGTAAGACCAACAAAACATTTTACCAACCGGTTCACCATAATGATAAGAACATATGGAACCCACTCATACACACACACACACACACACACACACACATCTGTCCTTAATACACTCTCACAAGTAATGTGTTAATTTAAACAAGCAAGTATGTGTGCATACACATGCCTCCTGTCAAAATACATTCCACGCTCTTCTCTAGCAAAACCACGAAAAGGTTCATTTTAGCCGGAGTGTGACAGCTCACAGGTCACGGCAAACTCAAATTAACACTCACTGACAATCCACGTCAGCAGATTAACAACGGGTAAACTGTATGCTTCACAGGAGATCTCGCCTCCACTCATTCACTCACTCATTCGGCCCATCTTTTGCGCTTTGTCTCTCTCCCTCTCACCCTCGCGCCCCTATCCCCCTCCTTTTTCACAGAGCCCATGAGCGGCTGTCATCATGAAGCAGTGTCTGTCAATCCTAGCCTCTAATCCACAAGCACGTGGATGGGGACGTGTCACATATGTTAAGAGGGGGAGATCGGGAATGACTGGGGGACAGGGAAAGGGGTGAGAGAGATGAATAAAGAGAGAAAAGGATGACAGAGTCACTGTGACATGTGGCCCACAACCAACTCTGAGTAAGCGGGTACCCGTGAAGTGAGATAGGGGGAAGGGGACACCATTGACACAAACACATACAGTTAAACAGCACTGACAGAAGAGCTTTGAAGAGTGGCACGAGGACCTGTGTATATGGTACAACACTGTCGGTGTATGTGTGTGTGTGGACTGTATGTACATATAAACTAGCTGTCAAAGGTCTGGACACACATACTCATTGTTTATTAGGACAATTTTACAATGATGCAAAAGTCATCAAAATTAAATAACACAAGCGTGGAAGTTATGTAGTGATTAGTAATTATTTTATTTAAAAAGTTAAACTTTACATTTTATTTAAAGTTTAAAAAACTTTAGACAAGTTTGTTAAAAATATTTGTCTGGCAGTTCATGTATAAAAAGCAGTCATGGCATTTAAAGTCCTGAACACCAATATTTTAATTCAGATAAGATTCAGATTTACATAAGATTAACCACTGATCATGATTTTTCATTAGCACTGCAGCATACCATTAGTGTATATTAACTTGTTGTGTTATTGTTAACTAAAACTAAAATGTCTTCATTTAAACAAAAAAAAAGGAATAAAACAAATGTTTGATGTAAAACTTTAACATAAAAAACGTGTTATCTTGGACAAGTTGGAAATAAGTTTAAATACTAAAATAAATAAATCAAAATCTTTTATAAATAAATAAATAAACTATTAAGAAAGTGCAAAACCAAATACAATAACTTTAATAAAATGAATATAAAATTTTAAAAGAGCTCATTCAATATTAATAATTATCATAAAAATGATATAAATAACACGGATGTAATTTTCTGACCTATTAGAGCATTAGGACCTTGAAACAGTGATATGTGACATCACATTTACCAACCAGGTAAGAATTTAAATCACACTCAAAATTCTTATTCAATCATTTGCGGTTTTGTTAATAAAAATACTACTTAAAATCAAGAACGTTTTTTTTTTTTAGAAAATATATCATAATATTAATGCAGATGAAGGAAATAGCAGTTCCAACATCTCACTGTGGAGGCTTTTGAGGAATTTCCAGTATCACAGAACAGGAAAGCAATATTAATGCATATGATTTTCCAATCTTTAGCTTTCAAAAAATAATAATAAAAATAATTAAAAAGATAAAATAAAATGTTTAGAGATCTGAAAGTGCCCTGTCAGTAGAGTGAAACTGGTAAGGCACAAGAGATTAGGGCTGGGCAATTAATTGAAAAGTAATCAAAATTCAGATCCTATAATCGATCAAATATTTGCAGGTTGATTATTTCGCTTACTTTCCCTTTAAACACACTAGCGCGTGTGGAGTCACGTGACCCGTTACGTTACCCTACGTTCACACCAGATGCGACTTGCGAAGCGGGTTTAAACACCTCTTTAAAACTCTCCACAGAAGATACTCTGTGCCGTCGCGATCACATTTTTCCTGCATTGCCCGGCATGTACAAGACATGACCTGAAAAGCAGGAAGTAAGCAAGAAGTAAGAAGAGTAAAATTCCTGTTCATATAGTGACAAGACAAGATCACTAAGAACACCTCATGCGACCGTGTTTAGGAGAGTTCTATATTCATTACAGCAATCTGTTGTTTACATTGATACACTGCACATTAAAATATTTGTTTACAGAAGATGCAAGAAATGCACTGTTTAAAAAATTGTTTACAGGATATACAAGAGTTATTTTATTTAGCAGTGATACTGCTTTGCATAAATAAAACATTGCATAAATAATATTCTTTTTTAATGAGAAATAATAAATTGTTTTTTTATAAGAACAAAGTGACTGTTAGTTTTAGGCAATGCGTGCGCTTTAATTTCAGTTGTTTAACATTGATGTTTAATAAAAAATCATAGATAGTAGATGTGTGTTTCCTGAAATTATTTTAAAATCAAGTAATGCACCCTTCGTTGAAAAATCAATGCAATATGTGAGCATATTTACTGTACAAGATTTGTCAGTGAACTATGAGGGCAATAAATAAATAAATAAAATAATTGTTCATTAAGCGTAATGTTCAATTAATCAAGATTTTGATTTTAGGCCAAATCGACCAGCCCTACAAGAGACCATACCTGATGGTGCTGGATGCGCTGAACATCACAGGTGAAGTCAACATACAGGCTGAACTTGGCAATGTCCTTTGGTTTGCCCTTCTGATTGCCCTGCTGGGGCTGCTGTTCTTTCAGGGCTGTTTTAGACACCGAAGAGTGAATGGTCACCACACTCCTTTCACACCTGAGAATGAACATACAGAAAGATCCACATCAGCAACAGCAAAACAAATAGATTATCAGATAATAGATGATAATTAAGAGGGACTTGATAGTAGGACAAAAGAGTGAATCTGAGCAAATGATTAGCGTCTCACAGTGACTGTACATAGGTAAGAGTCTCTTTGTCCTTTGCAATCATATCTGCCAGGATCTCCTGCACACCTGTGGCCACCTCATCCAGGGTCGACAACCCTACACACAGCAAACGAAACAGCTGAAATGTCACACAGCATCATTCACAGTCATCAGCTGCCCTGCATTAACTTATGAGAACTGCTTTTTTATGGAATAGTACAGACATAGATAAACATCATCCACAAGACTGCATATAAATGAAAGAAATTAAAGCAGAAGCAGAAAACACAAAAAACAAAAACAAAAGTACTTTGCTGCCCTCTACTGACTCGATGTCTTTTATCAATCTTTTACTTTATTAGTGATTAAAAACAAAACACACATTAAACAGTACATGGAAGTGATGGTGTTGGGACAATTAATCAGTTGCAAAAAGCATCAGTAATGTTACACATCAGAGGACACTGGGAATGCTGCTGCACAATAAGGTGACCGGACGTGTCCTGCCTAGGATTTTTTTAATTGGCCAAAATAAACCGTTTTTTATATTTAGATGTCATACAATGATCCTAACAGCCAAAACCAGGTTATTTTAGGCAATTTTAGAAATCCTGGCCAGGATGTTTTCCAAGAAAAAGGCACGTCTAATCACCTTACTGTATACACCTTACTATTACAACAGGTTGGTTGCTTGCAGTATGCAGAGCGCTGATACCTTTAGTGTTAGGCTGGATTGAAGATTGCAGGTTCAGCTTATGAGGTTCCTGAAGAAGAGTCAGTGCAACAGGTTCCAGTCCTAGCTCTTTAGCTCGTCGGGCCTTGGACAGCTTACTGCCCTTTTTATAGGGAGCATACTAAAGAAAAAAATATTATATACATGTATGATATAATATATAAGTATAAGATATTATTAGGTCACTCACAGTCAAAAACTCACCAAATGGCTAAAGTTTCATATTAACAAATAAACTAAGAAGCTCATTCTGCTCTGTTCTTACCACATGGTCTATTTCATCAGCTGTTGTGCAGCTCTTTAGAGCCATTTCAAGCTCTGAAGTAAGAATCCCCTCCTTCTTTAGTGTCTGAGAAACAGTTCTGCCCTTCTTTGCCACTGACCTAAGAATCGTGAATAAGAAGTCTCTTATGCCATTGCTTACCCAGGAATTTGATGCATCAAAAATACAATAAAAACAGTAATATTTTTAATACATTTTCAAAAAAAATAAGGTAAATAAGTGAATTTTCAAACAAGAAAATTTGTTCACTTTTTTTTTTTTTTTATCCTGGCTAGAACTACTTACAGAATCATTAGTTAATTACATAGGGAACATTACAAGACTGATCTGTGCTGCCATCTACTGGTCACATTTGGTTAAAGCTGCCTAATCAAGGTAATTCAAGCTATAAATTTAATAAACAAGAACCACATAAAAATATCAGAATGCTTTCATCTACTAAACACATTTTTATTTAATTGCAAGAAACCAGTCAGGACCTACAAATAAAATCTATCCAAACTGTTTCTGTAAAATGATCTAAAGACGTTTTATCCAACAACCACAAAACAAAACACTTGCTCCTAAAGCATTTTACTTAAAATATAAAGTCAGTGCTAAATAGTACAACAGTTTGAAATTAATTTAAAAAAAAAAAAAAAAAAAACCTTTCTTGTCATTGTGTACTTGCAGTGTCTTACCGCAACTCTTCAAGAGTCAGCTGCACATCTCGAACAGCATCAGCATCCATATGGTTGATCAGCTCCTTTCTATAGCGCACCATAAAGGGAATAGTGTTCTCCTCCTGGAAGAGCCGTACAATGTTTGCACAGACCCACTGCTCCACACCAGACTTCTCAGCAAGAACCTAAACATGATATTAAAATGTGTCCTGTTTAATTTGTTTTCTAAGCAAAAACAATGACTAGCATACATTTTAAATTCAGTCAGGTTTATTTTTATAGTGCTTTTTATTATAAAAATTTATATATTGTAGAAACTTAATAAATTTAACTTATGGCAACATCCTGTTAAGAGGATGTCAATTGTTGGCATCCTCTGAGGGGTTGGCATCATCTCTTGTCAGGTGTTTGGTCATTTTAAATCATTTAAGGGTTGGATCCACACTGAAGTTACCATGATTTACTAAAAGACACAATGTCATTCTTTCTGTGTAATAGTTCATATACCAAAAATATTGTTTTTACCAATTTAATTCTTTATCACTAGGTTTTAAAGTTATTTGATACTATAAAGTGCACTTTTCTTGCAGTTAATATACCTTCAATGTATATAAAATTACTTCAATCTAATAATATGTGGATAATAAATTGGAACAACTCATCTTTGACCCACATATGCCTATGTTAGAGTGTCTATTTACACAAAGTGCAAATAACACATCTTGTTGGCAGAGGCTATTTACACTAACTCCGCCCACCAATGTGTGATTGGGCTAGTCAACATTACAAAAAACGGTTGTCCAGTGGCGCAGAAGGTAAAATGTGTCATACTTTTTTAGACAATATCGACCCGGGTTTGAATCCACCTTTTAATGTAAAATCAAAAAAACATTTATTTTAAAATTAAAATGAAAGAAATAATAAAAAAACTATAATTATTATAATTATCGTGTAGGTTTGGGGTCTCTTGTCCCAATAAGGTGGCATCCAATTTATAATACAAATTTAAATTCAGATTTGCACTCAGTAAGTTATTATTTTTATAGAGTTTTATGATGTACTACAATTCTAGATTTAAAATACCTATTTGAATCTATGGCTATTTGCACTTAGTGTAAATAAGATATCATTTTAAAAAATGCAGCTAGTTTTACTCCATGTAAATAGAATCCATTGCTGTTTGCACTAGTACAAATAGCATCTATTGCTAAGAAAACAAGCAATTTTTTATGTGTAAATAGCATCTAATTGCTATTTACACAGTGTAAATAGTATCTGTTGCTTATTGAACTCATTGTAAATAGCCACTGCCTATTTATATTTCCCCGCAGAATGCTGCAATTGACCAATCATCACCAAGTATACCAGAAAGCACTAACATAGCTTACACCAGAAAATAATAATGCATTAACAATGCAACAGATCTCCAATGTGATCTTTAAAATGTTACCAACAATTTCGCAAACACTAAGTCAACCTCAGAAAGTAATAACCCACCTGAATGGGATCCCAATTCATCTGTAAGTCTTCCACAAAGGAATTGGCCGATTTGAGTTTTATCGGTCTTCCCTGGGCTGAGTTTGTGGTCTTCTGCTTCTTCTGAGCTGGTTCATCAAAGGTGAAGCTGTCATCTGGCTCCTCTTTTTTCACCGTGGGGAATTGTTGACTGGATGATGCACACTCATCAGGCATATCTCCTGTTTTATTACTGCTCAAGTTAATGGACAACCTCTAAAATAAAAAAAGAGGTTAAAATTAAATAAACTATTTAAGTACACAATGTTTAAGTTGGATAAAAATATTTCAACTTTTGATGTCAGTCAGGATGGATCCCACCTGTAGTCACTTAGTAATAAGTAGTCATTTAGAAAAGCAGCCTGCAGTACACTATTGCTGATTTCAATTACTTGTCAAAAACTATATAGATGTAGAATTGTGAATAAGTAAAAAAAAAACAGTATACTACAGTGAAAAACAAATTAGTATTATGACTTGCCTCTTCTTTGACCGTCACATGCTGCTGTAACTCAGGCTTCGGTAGAAACGCATCCTCTGCTTGTTGCTCTGTATTAGTCTTCTCCTTCTTCACTTTGGGAACCCGTGCAGCTCTGGGCTTCCTCTCTGCTTTAGGTTTTGGTTCTTTTGGTTTTGGCTCTTTAGGTTTGGCCACCCTCTTCGTCACTTTTTTCTTTTCACCGGTTTCATTTGTCCCCCTCGGATGCCTTCCTTTAGTTTTGCCTTCATTAGAATTTGGTAACCATTCTTCTAACCCCTCACTGTCACCGTCATCTTTTTGTTGGCCTGTCCTGTAACAAGAAACCAGTTTTATTTCACCCAGGATTCACAAAGACTAAGAAAAGCTACTTTGTCAACTGTGGTCATTTTATATTAGGTGGCCTTAACTACTATATACTTGCATCAAAAAATAAGCACAATGTACTTATTGTTGTCATACTGAATTGCAAAACACTTTTGCTGCTATTGACGTGAGATATGGGTAATGTCCTGGACAGGTTTGATGGTATGGGTAAGTTTAAGAGTGGGTTAAGGCATAAGGGATGGATCAACAGTGTAATTATATATATATTTCCACAAAAAAATAATTGCAGGTGTAACTACAGTCATCAAATAATGCATTAAAATGTAAGTACATAGTAGATAAGGCCACCTAATATAAATTGGGGGGGGGGACTTTGACACATCGGTTATAATTCACAAGTATGTTTTCAACAATTGTTAACTTATTCCTTGTCCAAAAACAGCATATGCTGGTTAGGTAGATTTTGAAGCTGGAATGCAAGTTTAAACTGGTCCTTTGCTGGTTTAATTGGTGCTTTTGCTGGTTCTTCGCCAGCACGTGACCAGCATAAATCAGCATCCCAGCTACAAAACCTATCTTACCAACATATGCTGTTTTTTTTCAGCAGGGCTGGCATGAAACAGAGTCTGGTTTACTGTACTAAATGTTGTATCTTACCCTTGGAAACAGAAAACTGGGAAAAAACAGTGTTGGCAAACAAAGCAAAACTCACGTGTCATCAGATTCATCATCCGTCGCCGGTTCTGTATAAACCTTTGCTGTTCTTGTTCTTCGAAGCATCTTTGTGTGGGAAACACAAATTAAATGACATTAACAAATAAGGTTGCCTGGTTGTAAGAAGAACTATTTTAAAACTTTGAAAGGGAAAAATATCTTTTCAACTCTAACGTTTATACAACAGACTTGAGTAACGTTAAACAAAATCAGCTTCTCACAACAAAGTTCAAACAAACAGAAATGAAAACCATCTGTTAGATGTCACGTTACATATATGCAAAGTATCCATGTCAACTGAAAGGCGTGTTTTGCTATCTATGTTGTGGTGAACGTTACATGTCATCAATCTAGTCTCTGTAGCATCAGAAAGTCATTTCGAATTTAGCGCGCGACCACGTACGTGTAATTTGCCTGGGTTGTTACTTGAAATGACCAGTGATTAAACTAAAGATGTTCACGTACAGAAGTTGCTTGTTTACAAAACTTACAGTGTTTCCCTGTGAGGCATCAAACCATAACCCATTACACGACTGAATGATAGTTTATTTCCTCAGCGACGTCACAGGCAGGAAGTGATGTAGCTAAGGTCTCAAACTCTTATTAAAATACATAATAAAAGTTCAGCTTGATGCGTTTTCTCAAATATGCAGAAACATGGGCAGTCCATGCTCAGTCCATGTCCTTTGCTCTTTGTCCACTTCCGTGATTTGCACGGTTTGTTTTTCAGTTATTGCCGAAGTTGTGAAGAGTAAACAAGAGAGAAGTGCCCCGTGCTCTTTAGAATGAAGCGAAAAATAATTAAATCTGAAAGAAAAAGTCAGTCTGCAGGAAGACTGCAACAGTCTGAACAGAAAACTAAGGATTTAAAGGTGCATGCAAGGCAAGTTTGTTGTATTTACTTTTTTTTTTAATAAACCAAAGACAATCAGGAAATCTGAGGGCTGAGATGTTGTTGGTTGTAAAAGATAAGAGCTTTTAAAACTTGACATTATGAAATTTGCAGTGTTTAAAAAAGTTGTACTTTCTTAAGATCCCAGTGGCAATGGACTTGGACTAAAATAGCACTTCTTTCTCTCTGCATCCTCTCAGTACCATTTCTTCTGCATCTCCTCTTTGGTATATAAAATTTTTTTTGTTTCAAATATTGATGTGTTGTCATCTATAGATTTTCTCTTAATTTAATTTGTGTATTTCCCCAGACTCTATTGACCTGAGCCGGCCTTCTGATATAGGGCTCAATCACACTATAAACATGTACCTCACACCCGAGGAGGGGGTGAAAGTGGGTGTATGGTTAGTTTAAAGAAATCTACATTACACGTCACACACTTACAAACATAAAACAGGACAATGACAATGAATAATGTTTCAGTATATTCTATTATTAATGTTTCTAGGCACACTGTACCTGAACATCGATGGAAGGAGGCTCAGGGGAAGGATCTGGACTGGTATGAGAAAGCTCTGGGGGACGGATCGCCCATTTTCATCTACCTCCATGGCAATGGTGGTAACAGGCAAGAAACCTACAATATCACATGAATTTGTTTACCTTAAATAACATTTGCATATGTTGGAAATTCCATGTACTAATTAATCAATCAATTATGCATTATATTGAAAGTATGTACTTTGTTCTTGTCTTGATGAATACTACTTTTTGTACCTTTAATAAACAGATCTGCACCCCATCGTATTGGAGTTGCAAATGTGAGCAAACTCACTTTATTATGAAGAAAGAAAGAAAGAAAGAAAGAAAGACTAAGAACTTGAATTATAGTAATGACTGAAGTGTTTTGGCCATACAGGTCTTGAGTGCTGTTGGATATCACGTTTTAGTGTTGGACTACAGAGGTGGGTCACTTCACTGTAGCCAATAACCATTGGATCTCATTTCAGGCTTGAAATTCAATATCAATCAATCAATCTCCTTTATTTATATAGCGATAGTGTAAAGGACTTATTGTGTGTGTGTGATTCCAGTGATCTGGTCTCTAGGTGAAGCTGTAGACATCATCTCTTGGTGCTGATCCACAATCTGATCTGAATACAGACTGAGAAACAGAATAAGAAAGAAAAAGACTAATATAGGCATATATGCTGTTCATTCTACAATGAATGCAACGAGTACATTGTGTGTTAAGAGAAGTGTTCCTGGTTCCGGCTGATCTAATTAATGCAGCCTAGCAATCCTTTAACTGATTTGAATAATAGAAGCATATTAGTGTGTTATGTCCAAGCCAGGTTTAAGAGATGTGTCAATATATGATTTCTCTATTGTTTACTCAAATACGTTACATCGTGTCAGGTTTTGGGGACTCCACTGGTGAGCCTACAGAGGCCGGTCTGACAACTGATGCTCTGTACTTGTACCACTGGGTTAAGGCACGCAGTGGAAACAGCCTGGTGTGTGTGTGGGGTCACTCGCTTGGTAGTGGGTGTGTAAAATCACCTTTTTTATGACTTCTGCTACAATTGTTTTAGAAATAAAAATAAAATAAAAACACATATAATGCTTGGTATTTTCCACAGTTTTTACAGCATGTTTGTTTTTTCTATAGTGTTACAACTAACACTGCAGTGAAACTACTGGAGCAAGGTAATCCAGCTGATTTAAAAACAAGCATGCTATTGTTTGTCTCAGTCTCACTTTTCGTGTTTGACTTTAGGAGTTGTCATTGTAGGGCATAGTAACTTCACATATTTTAATACTAAATCAATTTGTGTATAAATGTATTTCTTGACAGGAGAACGGTTTGATGGAATAATACTTGAGGGTGCATTCGTATCCGGGCGGTTAGCAATCAATAGCAAGCAATCTTTTGAACACCCTTTTACTTGGGTAAGTAACATTTAGGATCTTGAAAATTGTGACAAACTGGTCTTGACAAGTTTTAGATATTTTATCAGGTATTATTTACCTGGTACCTTTCAGACAATTGGGATTTTCCTATAAAGCAAAATTAAATGAAAATCTTACCATTTCATTTAATCCTGTAAAATGTAAAGTTAATTTATACTTTACAGGGCAAACTATGCAAACACAAAAAAATGGGTCATTAATCATAGTTTGTTACTTATAAGCCTTACTTGTATCTCTTTTCCTTTTTTCGGCAGTTTTATTGGAAGTTCCCATACATCCAGTTCTTCCTTTTCAATTCACTTAAAAACAACATTTTAGTCTTTCCTACTGATGAGAAGTATGTGATATAGTTTCACTAAATTATGTCAGTGTTATAGTATATTCAAATATATTAAAATTGGTTTTGGTTCATAGTTTGGAAAAAATTAGAACTCCCCTCATGATTCTTCATTCTGAAGATGACCATTTAGTGCCCCTTGCCTCAGCTAAAGAGGTTTGTGTATGAAACTTTATTTACCTCATAAAAAATTATTTGGGAATACATTCAAACTTTAAATTACAAATTGTTTGGCTCAGATCTACAGAATTGCAAAAAAGGCTCAGAACTCAGATAAGCGGGTCAAACTGGTCCCATTTGATGGATCGCTTGGATATCTTCACAATGGGTTATATAAAGACCCTCGTTTGCCAGATATCATAAGGTGATTTCACTCTCTAAAAATGTTTTGTGCATCTAAATGTTACTCGTTTTTTAAATTTAAAAAAGAGATATGGTTTTAGAGGAGTTTGAGGAGTAAGCTATTCGTGCTAATTTTGAAAAGTACCTGAATAATTGCATAATGTCTTCATTACAGAGAGTTTGTCCAGTCATTGATGACATGAGAGGCACACACAGGAGGAGGAGGATTTACACACCAACTAATAGCCAGCTAAATAGCTGTTTTATGCAACTGGTGTTTTTAACAGTATGCACTTCTAGAATAAAAATTTCCATCAATTGTTGTTAATATTTGTCAAATGAATTTCTTTCTTGACTTCAGTGAAAATGTTTTATACTATAAAAAAATGTAGATTTTTACCTGAGTATGTGTTACTGTATGACATTGCTTAGAAATGTTTTATTTGACACACATTATAATTTTGCTGTTCAAAGTATCTTAGTGTGGAAAAAAAACTAAATGACAATGGGAAAATAAGGATGTGTGGAATAGTAAAAGAAGAACTCTTTACACTTGGAGGTGGATCTTTTCAACTTTATTTAGAAGATTTATAAACAGAATGAGGATCTTATATAGTGACATTAGGTCTGTAAATTGATAAAGAAAACCTTAAAGTCAATGTACAGATATTTGTGAATATATTAATGCTAGCTGACAAAGCAATTATTATTCCAAACCTTGGTGAATACTGAAGTTCACTGAAGGTGTGAATAGGTTTAAAGAGAAAAAAAGAAAATATGAAAGAAAATGTTCTCCTTCTGCACACTTCTGGTTTTGGTTAATCTGGTTACGAGAACCTAAAACTAAACCTTTTCCTGCAACATGCCATTGTCGTCATTTTTTTTTTTTTTTTTTGAGAATTTTATCTTAAAAATTACAAATGTAATAATGTGCGGTCACTGCCACAGATCTGTAAAATGGGTGATTCTCCATGAAGTATAACATTTTCTAAAAAATAAAAAAGCTATACTTTATAATTGATCATACACTCAAGTATCAGTATATACTCAAGTATCACACCCCAATGATGTAGCAAATTCTTGAGTGAAAAAAAAAAAGAAAGTGAACTTGAGCCCAGTACGTGCCCTTTGGGCTTTACACCCATCCACTTCCATAAGTGGCATTGGTTTTTTTTTCAATTATTACCAATGTGATGTGTAAAGTAAATAGAAAGAAAGATTTCCCCGCTCTCCAAAATGAAGAAAAGAATCATTCAATTGGAAAGAAAATTTCAGCCTGCAGGAAGACTGCAATGATTCAATCTGAAACCTAAGGATTTAAACTTGCATGCAATGCAAATTTGCATTGACTTCTTTAAAAGTAATTCAGTGTTTTGCTAGACAGCTGCATAAAAATGAACAGCTACAACATCGGACAATGTCTGACAGTGATGTTTTCTTAACAGGGCTCTAATGTAGTTGGTTGTGTAAAAGTAGAACTTTTCAAATGTGACACTATGTAGATTACTTTAAAATTTGGTTTCTGTGTGCATGTCATTTTTTCTTAAGATCCCAGTGGCAATGGACTTGGACTAAAATTACACTTCTTTCTCTCTGCATCCTCTCAGTACCATTTCTTCTGCATCTTGAACATTTTTGTTCCAAATATTGATGTGCTGTCATCTATAATTGATAAATTTTTCCTAATTTCATTTGTGCATTTCCCCAGACTCTATTGACCTGAGCCGACCTTCAGATATAGGGCTTAATCACACTTTAAATATCTCACACACGAAGAGGGGGTGAGAGTGGGCGTATGGTTAGTTTTAACCTGTAAAAATACTAAAACAAGACAAATATTAATGATTTCAATATATCTTATTTTTTCCCCTACTTTATTATAAATGTTTCTAGGCACACTGTACCTGAACATCGATGGAAGGAGGCTCAGGGGAAGGATCTGGACTGGTATGAGAAAGCTCTGAGGGACGGATCGCCCATTTTCATCTACCTCCATGGTAACAGGGGTAATGGGTAAGAAACCTTTTAATTATCTTGAGAGGTTTGTAGAGATTTTTTATTCTTTGTTTAGGAATAAATATATTTGTGTGTTATTTATCTGATAACCTATAGACACTATTTGCGATGTCTCTGACATGAACTTTACACTGCTTTGCACTTTACCTTAGTAAAAACTATGGTACAAATTAAACGTTCTGCTAACGTTCTAATCTTTGTACCTAATAAACAGGTCTGCGCCCCATCGTATTGGAACTGCAAATGTGAGCAAACTCACTTAATTAATTATGAAGAAAGACTAAGAATTTGAATTATGGTAATGACTGAAGTGTTTTGGCCATACAGGTCTTGAGTGATGTTGGATATCACGTTTTAGTGTTGGACTACAGAGGTGGGTCACTTCACTGTAGCCAATAACCATTGGATCTCATTTCAGGCTTGAACTTCAGTATATGATTTCTCTATTGATTACTCAAATACATTACATCCTGTCAGGTTTTGGGGACTCCACTGGTGAGCCTACAGAGGCCGGTCTGACAACTGATGCTCTGTACTACTGTACCACTGGGTTAAGGCACGCAGTGGAAACAGCCTGGTGTGTGTGTGGGGTCACTCGCTAGTGGGTGTGTAAAATCACCTTTTTTATGACTTGCATTTGGCATTTGCTAAGTTAACTTCAGATCTATTACAAACAATAAAACTATGATTTAATGGAAAGTAAAAAACAGTAAGTTTTAAAAATTGCAGTATGATTCTTTTTTTTAATAGTGTTGCGACCACCACTGCAGTGAAATTACTTGAACAAGGTAAGAGTTTGATTTTAAAACAATCTTTTTTTTGCATTTGTATTTTGTCTTAATCAAAAAACTGCACGTTTCTTCACAGGAAAACATTTTAATGGAATAATACTCGAAGGTAAGCTAAACTTACTGAACACCCTTTTACTAGGGTAAGTAATGTTCAAGATCTATAAAAGTGTGTGAAGTCTAAATTGTATCTCTTTTTTCCTTTTTTCTAGTTTTATAGGAATTTCCCATACATTCAGTACTTCTTGTTCAATCCACTGAAAAACAAAGATTTGAACCTTCCAACTGATGAGAAGTATGTGACATTATTAATTAATTACTACTATACATATTACTATAATTATGATTATAGTAGTATGCTAGTGTTATGCTAAATATGTAAATATATTGTAAACATTTGATTTCTGACTTTCACCCCCTTTTGATTCTTTGAGTTTGCAAAAATATCAAACTCCCCTTTTGATTCTCCATGCTGAAGATGACCATTTAGTGCCCTTTACCTCAGCTCAAGAGGTTTGTGATTACAAAATTACCTTTTGTAAAATCAAATCATTCAAAACATATTGGAATATTCAAATAATTTTGAAATACATTTTTTGTTTACTTTAAATTTCTTTTCCGTTTTTGGCTCAGATTTACAGAATTGTTAAAAAGGGCCAAAACTCAGATGGCCTTGTCAAGCTGGCCCCATTTGATGCATCACTTGGATATCTTCATAATGGGCTGTATAAAGACCCTGGTTTGCCAAATATAGCCTGATGTCCCCTTATGAAAATGTTTTATTCATCTGAATATTAATTATTGTTTTAAAATGCTTTGGAAATGTGGAAGGCTTTTGAGAAAACAACAACTTGTTTCTAGTGTTTGAAATATATAACTAAATGATAGAAAGATAATTGGCTATTTTTATCATTACAGGGGGTTTGTGCAATCACTGATGACATGATAACAAACACAAAAGGAGGAGGATTTACTGGCTAAACAGCTGTACAACTGGTGCTTTAACTGTATAGTTAGTTGTTTTAAACAGTATGCACTTCTTGGATATAAAACATTGTAATGTCTGAAGTAAATTTGACAGAACTGCCCACATTGTCTTGTTTATATTTCATAACATTCATTTATTTTGAGATTGCAGTAAAATCTTTTTTACAATGCATAATAAAGTCAGTTGTATTGTTTCTTGGGGTCTATGTTTTTATTGTGTCTGTCACTAATTATGGTCATTTATAATTTAGCATAATACAATGTTGTTTTACAAACACATTTGGCTTGTAAAGTAGTCCTAGGATATCTAAGCTGTATAATAAGAGTGCTCACATTCTACTGGATATGTGTATTTACTTAACAGAATTGGACTTCGGCATGCATAGGCAGACAGAGAATGAGGGAGAATAAAGACACTTAATAAGTGGCCAGCTTTGTCCAGGTGGGATATGTTAATTGGAACATGTAGAGCTTGATGTGTATATCTGTTAAAAGCACATTTTGTCAACATTTATTCAACAGATTTGTCTCCTCTGCATCACTTTTAGCACCATTTTAAAGAGTATCACTTATGTAAACAACATATGTACACAGAACATTGTTTTTCATATATGATATTCTCCAAAACAAATTGAGTCAAGTCATTATTGGGTTTTTTGCACAAAAAATATTCTTGTACCTTTGTAAAATTGCAGTTGAACCACGGATGTCACAGAAATTATTTGTATGATCTCCTTGCTACGTTTCTAAGCCTTGATGTAAGGATCCTTGTTGTCTATGGGAGGTTCAGATGGCTCTCAGAATTCAGCAAAAATATCTTAGCTCCCAAGATGAACGAAAGTGTTATGGGTTTAGTGGGTGAGTAGCCTAATTAACGACAGAAATTTTATTCATGAATTGGTGAACTAACACTTTAAAAGCTCTTTTAAATTGAAAAAACCTTCAGAGGCCACAATGTTCTTACTCAAGCTGAGTTCCCAATTAATTTGCAAGACAAATATTTTTGTAATTAGGTATTGGCCAAAATGCTACACTAGCTCTCCCAAAACAAAACAGGAGTTGACAAACCCCTGGGGCGTTCATGAAGGAACTGAAAAAGCTTAGAGAGTTGATTGCATGTCATTTTAAATGTAAATTATAAACTTACAATAGTATATAGCAGGGTTAGGCAACGTCGGTCCTGGAGTGCCAATGTCCTGCAGAGTTTAGCTCCAACCCGGAAAAAAACCTCATCTGCCTGAAGCCTTGAAGACCTTGATTAGCTTGTTCAGGTGTGTTTGATTAGGGTTGGAGCTAAACTCTGCTGGACATTGGCCCTACAGGGCTGACGTTGCCTACCCCTGGTATATAGGCTATATATTTACAATTACAATAAATACTGTAAATAAAACATATTTCATTTATGAATTTTTGACTTACAAGACCAGTGAACCATGAACACGCAAATGTGTCGATAAATTGTTTTAATGTAAAATTAAAATATAGGCAAAAATAAAAAATACAAATTAATAAAACTTTAGAGATCCCTGCTGAACGCGGAGTCATTTTTCCAAGTCCTCAAATCTTAGTCTAAAGGACAAACAACACTCACACACACAACCTGCCTTGCCTGAAATCCGAATAATAATATAACAGCTTTTTCACTGTTTTTGTATGTTAACTTCAGCTGTTTTAAAAGTCTTATTTATCAGTTTGAATAACAATGTTTTTTAATTAATTGACGTTTAGTTACTTAACACTTTTTGTAGTTTTAAACTGACTAACTGACAAGTTTGCTGATTAGGCGTAACCTTCTGGTTCATTATGTGGAGTTTCTATCAATGAACACTCTTGTGTGGTTTTACATCCTGCTAAAAAGCCGGCCTTTCCACCGCTTCTGTTTGCGCTCAGATGACGTGGCCATGGGTGGCGAAGCGGAAGGTTTCCTTCCTCAACGGTCACTCATCGCTTTCTCCAACGATACGTCCATGTTGCCCACGTGACCTCTCCCCACCAATCAGCGGAAACCTCGCTGATCGCTCGCTGAACAGTTTTACGACAAACTCGTATGTGTGCATCTTAAGACAACCACTGTCATAGAACCAGGAAGAAGGAAGGTGGGATAGCCCCCCAAAAAAAGATACCATCGCAAATCAGTCGCAGAAATTTCCCTAGGAAATCATGGGGCTCTGCAGGTGGACGATTAAAGTGGTTGTCCTGACGACTGTTTTTAGTTCATTGCTGCCAGTTCGAGCAGATGAACACGAACACAAGGTAAGATAAACCGCGGGCCGACAAGCCCTCTGTGCTCGGTGTGTACAGTCTCGAGAGACGTTAGATATTAGGCTGGTTGCTCTGACAAAAGTGTTTGACAGCAGAGGACAGAAATAAATTCAAAACGGTGGACTCGGTGACTGATTCATTGTCCCGTGTCTGTGTTATAAATGCCAAGCACATCAGAAGCTACGTGGCTAGCTTAGCAACAGCTATCCCATTACACTATGTTGTGCAAACAGCAGGGCAATGCTTGCAATCATTTGTTTCTTCTCTACCTATGATGTATGATAAGCATAATGTTATTCCAGGCATAACCTCTGAATGCGTTTCGTGTATTGTGTGTTTCTTTTGTTTATGTGTGAGGTAACTCTGAAGGGACGGCTAACGTCGTTAGCTAACGTAAAATATGTCCGTCTGGACACACATATCCGGTTCGTCCAAGCTTTTTAGTGACTGACACACTGTAAAAAATACAATTATAGTAAAAAGCGGCTAGAATGTTGACTTTGAGATACAGTGTGACGGGATGATAATTTATCTCGATGACATTTCGGTGATTTGTATGTTTTACAGTTCCTATGTCTATGATATTTAACGTTAATCATAATATGTCAATATGCCAACTTATCTGAGCTTATAACAATGGTTACTTGCTGTACAGTTGTACAAATGAAGTCTGTGGTCTGTAATTACACAACGAAAGAGCCTTGGGTGACTAAATAAAAAAAGTTGCAGTACAGTTACAAGTATTTTAAAATCAGATGTTTTTATAAGGCAGCTAACAATTAAACACGTTTTTGTTGTAGGTTTTTGCACTCATTGTAGTGTGCAGTAGCCCTGGCGATAACAGTGTTTGCTTTGGATTTGAGACAACTTTAAAGTCATGAGTTCAACATTCAAATTAACCTAATGCATATTTAGATTATTGTGCATATTTATTTATTTATTATATCTGTTGATACTTCCGTTTCTTTGCAACTTTAAATGCCCGAATGTGTCCAAGTGTAAATTGTGAAGGGCCTACTTAGACAGCACTTTGGGGGTGCACTTGAATGTAAATCTTCTGTCCTAAAGCCCTTACAGTATTCATAAGCATTTTGGATGTTGGCAGGTATATTCTCACTATTGAAAAGCATATAATTAACTGTGGTATGATCAGTTTAGACAAGTTGATTATGGGTATTTACTAAGATCAAATCTTCCAATTTATTGCATCCCTTTTTACAGTTTACATAATGTTGCGGGAATTACTCCATAACACACATAATCTGTGATAATGAATTATAGCACATACAATTTTCAGATACTTTGTGTCTAAAGAGATCTAAGTTTATGGGCTCCTTTTGGTTCAAACCAGTGCCAATGAGAATACCTATGAGCATGGAGGTGGTGTTAAAGATGTCAAGAATACAAAAATGCAATTGTCTTCTCTCCCTCTTATTCTCATGTTCATTTTATGTAGAACAGTGCATCCAGTGTCACCACTACTGCTGTATTGCACTCTAGATTCAAAAAGGATGTTGTAACACTACCTGATTTTCAGGTTCACGCCCTGTTTTTACTGTGATTCTTTGACTCGTAATTCAAAAAATTTAACCTCATTTAATAATTTAACCTCAAAAATGAAATCTTTATTCTGTATCAAAAATTTAGGCTATTATCTAGTGGGTGACCTGTTATATCTTTTTCAATGCCATAGTAAAGGGTCTTTCATTATAAATAAGAAGAACAGGCCCACTGCTCTGGGTGTGTGTTCACGATGTGTGTGTGTGTATGTGTGTGTGTGGTTGTTCACTTCTCACTGCTGTGTGTGTGTGCAATTGGATGGGTTAAATGCAGAGCACAAATTCCTAGTATGGGGAAACCATACCTGGCCCCATGTCACGTCCTTTCCTTTCCTTAGGAAACCTTGTTAAACATACAATATGATACCAGTAACCACTGAAATATGACACACATGAAATTGCCTCCAAACTTCTCTGTCATATGGTCTGTGTCCTTTAGCCTGTCAATTCTAAAAACTGGGTTGGCAGCAGCTATTGAATACATATATGATCTTTCCTTGTCAGTAATGATAATTTAACACGGGCACACTTTTTTTGTTGATGTAGCACATCATGTTGGTCTCTAGACAAAATTGTGTGCAGTAAGCCTGTGTTTTTTTTTTCCTGAATTTGTCGCGCTATCATACAGGGAGGAGAAATATATTTCAATTCTTTTGCGTTCTTTCACAAATATATTTGGGTAATTAAGTAATTTTCTCATCCGTGTCTTCAGTTGACACAATCTGACACAGACTGATTCATGTTCTACATGGTTCTTATGAGAGCATAGACATTTCTGTTTTGTTTTCTTTTTTTTTCCTTTTTTTCCGGGCTACTTAAATTTATTTTGGGCTACCAAAAACTGAAGGGTGTCTGCCCGAAGGGCTACCAGGAATTTTGAAATTTTGCGAGGCCTGATTACCTATAACTTTTTATCTTAAAAAAAAAAACAACATCATTGTATAAAATTTGCTTGCCTGTCCACTTGTAGGATGCATTAGTTTTATCTAAACGTTGGAATAAGTGAACCAGGGTTTTTGTTTTTTTTTTAGTAGTTTAAGTAGTTTTCCTTTTAAGGATGGACTCTTGATTATTTTGTTTTGTTTTTGTCTGAGGGATTGGCAGTATCACAATCTCTTTTTTTCTGCCAGCTGACTTCATTTTGAATCAATGATGTAATTTTTAGGGGTGTGCTTGATCCCTGGACAGCATGCTCTGTCTGTGTGCCGATTCAAGAATAATGATGTTACTTTTCTCTCTTTGAAGAATTACTAAAAAACAAAATGCTGGCTAGTTTTTTTTTTTTTTTTTTTACTTTGTCTTTCAAATAGTGACATCCTGGAGTTGAATTAACATCACAAAGAAGTAGATGCTGATATTTGAAACCGGTATCTGATGACTGCTCTTTTTCTTTTACAGTACACAGATAAAGAGGAGGTGGTTTTATGGATGAATACAGTGGGCCCTTATCACAACCGACAAGAGACCTATAAGTACTTCTCCCTACCGTTCTGCGTGGGCACCAAGAAAACTATTAGTCACTATCATGAGACATTAGGAGAGGCGCTGCAGGGGGTTGAATTGGAGTTCAGCGGTCTGGACATCAAGTACAAAGGTATGGTTGTACCTTGTATGTAGGCCTATAATATGTTAACCTATTCAAATTGAGCTTTTCAAATGCACAACTATTATACTGGCGTACTGTGTAAATTAAATGTGTAGTTCATTCACGTTTGTGTTGATTAGTAAGTATTATTGCTCTTTTGGTGATTGTAATAATATAATGTGGATTTGTCTTGTACAGACGAGGTGATGCAGACAACATACTGTGACATTGAACTTGACAAACCTAAAAGAGATGCGTTTGTCTATGCCATCAAGAACCACTACTGGTACCAAATGTACATAGATGACCTTCCCATCTGGGGTGAGTAACCAGAATGCAGAGAAGTTTGTCCTTTTCTAAGTGTACAAAACCCTGGCACTGGTTTGTTAAAAGATTTGCCCTGTTTTGTATGTGGAGTTATTGAGTTACCTTAACTGTTGCTTGACAACTTAAACATTAGGCCTATTCATTTCTATAAGATCCCACATGTTCAGGAATTTTGCTTAAGGGCAAAAAGGTTCCCAATGCAGATTTCACTTAGGTTGAAGTTGGACAGACAAATATGCCATGCTTACTGATAAAAGGTACTTTGCAAAAATTAGACTTCTGTGTGAGCAGTGAATACTGTGCAAGCTCCTAAATACTTTTTAATTAGAGCAGTTTTGTGCTTTTGTCATTTTTTATTTGAGTTTTTAGCTTTCATTTTTTCATTCATTTATTCAAATGTTTATTAATTACAGAAAAAAATAAAAACAAATGTTCAGTTGAGAGTTTGAAATGAGACGGCAGTTGTGAAGGGTGAAAAAGATATAACTGAGACAAATCTGTTAGTACAAACAACAAAAATGATGAACAGTCTTATGATAATCATTTTATATTATTACAAAGGCAAGATGAGGGTTTTTGGTCATCAGTGACCTTCACCAAAATGTGATTGAAGCCGTGATGCGTGTGAGATTCTTTGTGTTTGGGCCGATTGTTTCTGTATGAATGTGCAGCGGCAAAGTTACCAAATACTCTCAAAGGTGCGGTTAACTTTGTTTACACCTCGCTGATGATGAGAATGCATTGGACACTAATATTTGAGATGTTCTTGGGATTCATTTTCTCGGAGAAGAGAAATTGGCAGCATCTGTAAATCTGTATGTATGTACCTGGGCTTGTATATGTACTTGGGACGCCTTTATAGTCGTTTTTCGACAAGACTGCGTCTAAGGAGTATTGATTTGTCCATTATGAAACATTTGAGGCTGATGAGAAGGTCATCAAAATGCTGGACTTTGTGTTTTATGATGAGCATCAGGCTAAGTTAAAGCATAGAAAAAATCCAGCATCCAGTTCCCGGGTGTGGGCCACTGTTCTGGAAGATAACATCTTTATTAGTCTCTGCACCGCATCCCAGCTCCAACCTTGCACTCAACAAGATGCAATGTATTCCAGTCCTTAGGGTGAGAGTCATTATTTAGTCATCTTTGCTGCGCTGTTGTCTCTTGAGCCTTTGGTCACAAGGCAAATGAATCTTTCTAGCAGTCAGAGACACTGGAACAGAAATGCTTTAGAAAGTTCTTTGAGATCCATTAAGGGCCGACAAATTGCTTTTTTGTATTTTTTTTCTGGAAGCTTCCCATCCACTGACCAAGTGACCATCTTCTCAGTTTATGCAAATGATCTTGTTCCTCGTGTAACATTACTAGACAGTTACCAAATACACAGAAAATCAGACCTTTCAATGCTTAAAAGGGAAATCAGTTTATTAAAATATTTTAAATGTGCTGTTTCCCTCTAGGGAACATTTTAATAAACTACAGTACTAATGAAATGTAACTTCCTTGGTGTGATCATTGTACTGAAAGAGCAGTAGAATTATTAAATGTTGCAGTAGTTGCTTATGAATTATTTAATAAAATGTGATCATGGGAAGAAATTAAACTGGACTTTAACTGCCATGTGAGTTAGCTGTATGTTCTTGAGATGCATCTTTTAACAGTTTATTAAATGATTTTTGAAGCACGTATGAAAATAGATATGAAATGTTGCATATTTGAAATTCATAATATTAAGTTTGTCTCAAAAACTTGAAGATTTCTCTGAAACCACAATGTGAAATGACATGTGAAGTGTCTGTAATGTGAAGCTTTTCAGATGAAATACAATATTCTAGAGGAAATAATATGCAGCATAGGCCTACTTATCTCTTGTATTGTATAATGCTAGTGGTTATTCCAGTCATTTCAGAGACAGAGAATGTTATTACATTTGATGAAATAATAACATACGCAACTGAAGTATCACCAATAACAGCAGAGAAATATATTGAGTAAACAATGTCAGTTTTAATTTCTTTTTATTATGATTTAATTTGTTGTTTACTTAAACTGGTAATATACTATTGACATTATTGAAAATTATTTGTGGGATTATTTTAAGGAATTGTTGGTGAAGCTGATGAGAATGGTGAGGACTATTATCTCTGGACTTACAAAAAGCTGGAGATCGGACACAATGGAAATAGAATTGTGGATGTAAACCTGACTAGCGAGGGGAAGGTCAAGCTTGTACCAAACACAAGAATTCCCATGTCATACTCAGTGAGTAAAACTTTCCTGAGCCTCAGAATAATATTTGGTAACATTAGTTAAATTGTCACTTAAAATTTTGCTTTGTGAGGTTTGCCTTTCTCCCTGTACTTTTAACAGCTGTTTAGCCCATAAAATGCCTAATGCTTATTGTGTGAGAGAAGTCTGTGTTTGCTTAGATATCTCTCATAATATTACAATCTTTTGATGATCCTTACAGGTGAAGTGGAAGAAATCTGATGTGAAGTTTGAGGATAGGTTTGACAAGTACCTTGATCCATCCTTCTTTCAACACAGAGTAAGTGCCACATTGTTTGGTAACATTTCCCCAGTGGATAAAACATGTATATTAAATATAATACATTTTTTGTATGTGTGGTTTTGCACCTGACAGATTCACTGGTTCTCAATATTTAACTCTTTCATGATGGTGATTTTCCTGGTTGGTCTTGTTTCAATGATCCTGATGAGAACATTAAGGAAAGACTATGCCAGATACAGCAAAGAAGAGGAAATGGATGACATGGTAATCATTTATAAAATGCTTTATTAAATGAGCCTTACAAACCCCATGACCTTTTAATTTATGCATGTCTGTGATGGATTAGTTTATCCACAAACTGACAATGACTGATGTGTTTTAGCTCTGATAACAGCTCCATAATTTAATGCTACATTTCTCTTAGGGATGTCATCTTGCTGCTACTTCTTTCTTTTTTTTTTCAAGCCACATTATGTTTTTCTTTATCTTGATATCAGGATCGGGATCTTGGTGATGAATACGGATGGAAGCAGGTTCATGGTGATGTGTTCAGGCCCTCCAGCCATCCGCTGATCTTCTCCTCCCTTATTGGCTCAGGCTGTCAGATTTTCTCTGTTTCCCTGATCGTCATCGTTTTGGCCATGATTGAGGACTTGTATACAGAGTGAGTTTCACCTATGACTTACAGGGCAATCATAAACTAACTGCCTGTACCTATGCATTGTTTAATTATCTTGTACAGAGCTGCTACAAAAATGATTATACCTAATCACAATACACATTTGGATGTTTAAACGGTCTTAAGGTCCCACATAACATCTAGTGAACACATTTACCCAAGTGTTTATTAAAGGAATTTTATGTTTGCCTCTGTAGGAGAGGGTCCATGCTGAGTACAGCCATATTTGTTTATGCTGCCACGTCCCCAGTCAACGGCTACTTTGGTGGAAGTCTATATGCAAAACAAGGAGGTATGCAAACCAATATGTAACAGTTCCAAATAAGGAAAGCTCCGTATATAATTTTAACATTGTTAGCTGTACACAAGTTACAAATGTAAGCATTTTAGGCCCAGGTATACTCACACCAAAGTGACTTGCAGTATACTGATGGCGTCCACATTGCTGGCAGGGGCATCGATATGAATATATAAATATTTGCTGCTCACTTTCCTCTCGATTAAAAAAAAAAAAAAAAAAAAACCCACAAAAAATATTACAGGATTGAGAAAACTGCAGAAAGAATATGATCAGAGCTATCATGTGTTTACTTGAATTTGACACTAAAGTCACATCACTTTTATTTACATAGCACTTTATACCATTGATTGCTGAAACCATGAGAAATGGTTGTTAAATGTGCTATTTCCTTATGGATAAGACCAATCTTTTTTTGAAACATACCGGGATGCCTAGCTTACTTGTGAATTTATGTTAGGTTTATTTTTTAGTAGCACGTAGAAAAGGAACATACTTAAACTCACACACACAAACATTTCATGGATACGAGATACATCACTCGCTTCAATACATTGCATGTTCAAGCCCTTTTATCAAACTATCACATTTATTTTTCAAATCCAGTGGTCACAATTGAAAGCCAAACACAGAAATAACATCAGGTATCCAGCAGGCAAAAATCTAAAGTAATGATAATTACCACATGGCCACAGCCATATCACCCTGCAGACCTAAGCCTGGTTTCCCACTGAGGCTAAGCAGGGTTGAGCCTGGTCAGTACCTGGATGAGAGACCTCCTGGGAAAACTAGGTTGCTGTTGGTAGAGGTGTTAGAGAGGCCAGCAGAGGCTTACCTTGTGGTCTGTGTGGGTCCTAATGCCCCAGTATAGTGACGGGGACACTATACTGTCAAATAGAGTACCGTCTTTCGGATGAGATGTTAAAACCGAGGTCCTGACTCTCTGTGGTCATTAAAAATCCTGTGACACTTATCGTAAAAGAGTAAGGGTGTAACCCCGGTGTCCTGGCCAAATTCCCACTGGCCCTTGTCTATCATGGCCTCCCAATAATCCCCATCCATTGATGTCTCTCTCCTCTCCACCTGTAGCTGGTGTGTGGTGAGCACACTGGCACCGTTGTTCTGTGGCATCATCCAGGTGCTTTGGGTGTGTGACAATAAACTCGTTATTATTATTAATTAAGTAAATAAACTAAATGAATGAATTAATGAAGCAGTGGACACCGGGAAGTCAATACTGATGGCTTCATGGGCAGGGCACCAACATGTAGCACTGTTGTGCTTCAGCCATCCCGAGTTTGACCTTTCACAAACCTACCTCCTTCTCTCCAACTTTACTTGCTGTCGAACTACTATCCTATCTAAATAATAAAAAAAAAGTAATAAAAATGCCAAATGTACATTAAAAATGTATTTTATATAGTATAGTTATATAGTTACATTTTATAGTATATTAATATAGCCTATCAAAAGAATTGCACAAGATCTTTGAAATATTTAAAATGTTTGTACAGGGAGGAGATGGATAAAGCAGATGTTCATAGGAGCTTTTCTGATTCCTGCCATGGTGTGTGGCACAGCATTCTTCATCAACTTCATCGCTATCTACTACCATGCCTCCAGAGCCATCCCATTCGGCACCATGGTGAGTTCCTCATCTGCCTTATACAATGTATGCAGTATACAGTCCAACATGCCTACGTTTACATTGATGTAGGAGTCAATCGAAGGCTGATTTAAAATTTAAAACTGAGATCAACTGCTAAGAAAAGTAACATTAATATGTTATTTTGGACCACATAATTTGGTTGTAAACACACTGGTATCATTATTTAGTTTCTGATCCACTTGATTTTACACATTAATTGCTTGGTAAAGTACTTGTTACATCTGTTAAAATCTCATTTTTCTCATTTGTTCGATAAGGTTGCAGTGTGCTGCATCTGTTTCTTTGTAATTCTACCTCTGAACCTGGTGGGGACAATTCTGGGCAGGAACCTTTCCGGCCAGCCCAACTTTCCTTGCAGAGTCAATGCTGTACCCAGACCCATCCCAGAGAAGAAATGGTAACCTCATCGATGATTCAGACATCACAAACTGCCTCAGACATGCTCAGTTATCTTGATATAATGTTTTCTGTGTAAAATGTAATCATCAATAGACATTAAATCAATTAAATATTTCTGTTTGGCAGGTTTATGGAGCCGGCGGTTATTGTATGTCTAGGCGGCATCCTTCCATTCGGGTCAATATTCATTGAGATGTAAGTCTGTAAATTGGTTCTAGATTTATTTTTATACCCATAATTACTATGAATATCTATTAGAAAAAAACCCTCATCTTCCTTTAGGTACTTCATCTTCACATCATTCTGGGCCTACAAGATTTACTATGTGTATGGATTTATGATGCTGGTGCTGGTGATCCTGTGTATCGTTACAGTCTGCGTTACCATCGTCTGTACCTACTTCCTTCTCAACGCAGAAGACTACAGATGGTAAGGAGCATTTACTTGCCATATTGTATTTATAATGCTGTTTTGCTCATGAGGTTTAATTTGTTTCCACATCCATCCTCCCCTGAGATCAGACCACAGAGGCGATTAAATGCATTGTAGGGTGGTTAATTCATAACCAGATGACATCATGAAACTTTTTTTATTGTTTTTTGTTTTTCAGGCAGTGGACAAGCTTTCTCTCTGCAGCATCAACAGCAGTTTACGTTTACATGTACTCCTTCTACTACTACTTCTTCAAAACAAAGTGAGTTTTAAGTACCTTTTTCTCAAATGTCTTTATATAAATGCTCTAAATTTAAATGACTGATTTACTCTGCCTCAGCCACTCAATATGTATGCTTTCCTTTCTTTTATGGACCACATCAAAAATATTTTGTATATAACAAGCTGTGACTGTCTATAATAGAAACTACATTCTAAATCTGTGTGAGGAACAATGGAAGTATAATTCAATATAAGTATCACTTTTTGCTAGTTGTAGTCTCTTATCGTGCGATTAAAAACAATATCGCCGTTAATCTATTCACAAAGTTGTGTTGGGAGTTGGGTCTATACTACGCAAGCTATGATGACTTTCACCTTGATATTTTAGTGCGGATGTATACCTAGCCGAATTACACTGTAGCCCTATTCAGACGGGACTAGTTTTCTATAGCTCCATTTCGGACTGGACTAACACCTCTGTGTTTATTACAGAGGTGAGAGGGTCTGTTTCGTACATCTGGGTGTCACAGAGATCACACGCTCTGTATGCGTGCGTTGCAATAGTCATTCAGATTAATTACAATTAGTATAATCATAAATACCATGGTGAAGCTAATACAGCAAAACCATGTTAATGTGTGGTTACTTTAGTTCAACTACTAGTTTTTTATTTGTAGTAAACACATGGTGAAAACATACGAACCGAGTGCAGAAATAAACGTGAGTAATCTTACCTAATACTGATATTACAATAGTCAGTCTTAACAGTTTACATGATCTGGCTCTTTATTTCTTTTATATATCAAAATATATTAAACGTGCGTGCGGTAAGAGAATCTACGGCATATTGTGTTGGCTAAAACACAAGGAAACGCGTTGTGAAAAAGAATATCATAGACACTGCATTCGGACTCTAGAATTATCACAGAGGTTGTGAGAGAAAAACAGACATGGCAGATTCGGACGTCTGTGAAACAAACCCTGTAAAACTAGTCCCGTCCGAATAGGGCTTTACTTTTAATTATTATCGAGGTAGCACACATATTCTGAATGCCTTTAGCAGAATTTAAATGAGACATTTGAATCTAGATTACTATAAAAATTAATCTAGATTAAAAAAAAATAATCTATGCCCACTCCTACTTATTGTAAAAGTACATTGAAAAGTAGAAATTGTTTGTGGGATCCGATACCAATAATTAACCTGTATACTTTTTTCTACAGGATGTATGGTTTATTTCAGACATCGTTCTATTTTGGCTACATGGCTGTGTTCAGTACTGCTCTGGGAATCATGTGTGGTGAGTACAAAAAAAACAAATCTCTTCTCTAGCACTGCGATTCTCCTTTTAAAGTAATAAACGTTGCTATGTGGGAATGGGATTGAAACATTTTAACTGACCTTTTATCTTAATCTCCTTGTTTTTAGGAGCTGTGGGTTACATGGGAACAAGTGCCTTTGTGAGGAAGATCTACACAAATGTGAAAATCGACTAGAAACTCTGCAGCGACGCTGCGGATCAGCTGACACTTCCTCCCGATCATAGCGGGCACAAAGTCTCCATTTATTTTGCAAGAAGAGATTGTGGTATCTTGTACAAAATCTAGTTTTCCATTCTCAATGAATTAAACGTTGCGGCATGAAAGCATATAAAAGGGTAAAATGAGAGCTGAAATAAACAGGACTTTTTATTTTATTAAATGTTTTTTTTTTTTTGGTTTCATCTGCTTTTAGTTTTTCCCTCCGGAGGAAATGCAGGCGGTAAAGGCAGATAAAAGGGGAAAGAAAGTACACCACAGCGTTGCTCCTATTTCTTATAACTCTATCCCACCTAAAAACCATTGAACAGATCTTTATTGATGGAATAGTCTAGCTCTCTTCAGTGAAGAGGCCAAAGTGTATGGAGAGCCTTTGTTCTATTATATGAGAATATTAGAGAGTGGGGTTTACGTCCATCCTCTTGCTTGTCTGTTTTGTATTACAGAGTCGTACAATGCCATTGTTGTAGTATTGTTTTACATGCTTATGAACGACACCAAAAGCATAATCTGGTTTGAAATTCCAAAATACCATTTTTTTCATTCATGAATAAATAGATAAAACCAACATGATGTGAAGCAGCCAGGTTTTAGCTCTACCTTTTCAGGGCATCTGTTTTCCTGTAGCTCAGATCCACAGACCAGAGAAGGATAGAGCTTGGCACGTCCGATAGAGTTTACTATCCGCAGCAGATTCTAGTGAGACTGATTAACTGAAATGATGGTTTGGTGGCAGATTGTTTTTAATGGGTTGTGTGATGTGATATTTCTTTTTCCAGTTCAGTCTTATGTTGTTGTTTGGGTTTGAAGGACGTCTGCTCGTAAAGATAATATATGGAGGGGGGTGGCCATGTATATAACCTTAATAATGTAACTGTAGATGTAGATCCCAAATGTATTTTGGTTGTACAGATTTATTAAAGGGTGTCTTTTCTTTGCTTTTTTTTTGGACAGTCAGTTTAAGGTTTTTCATTAGGTTTTTTTTGAAGGTTGGGGTAGGCATGGTGGCACAGTTACATCTTGCCTGATATTGCATGAATTTTTCACCAAATCATATGATCAGATTCTATTTGTTTAAGCATCGTTACACTTTAGGTGGCCCCCACCACTACCCTTGTTCCTTAGCATCTTGTAGAACGGTCTCAAAAATAAGTGCTTCATTGACTTTGTGCTGCTCATAGAGGAATTAGTCATCAGCTTTTTTTTTTCTTTGGTTTATTTAAAGAGTTGAAAGGCTGTTCATTGTCTTGGACAGCCGTCTCTCTCATGCTTATTTTTATATCCATGATCTGAACCAAAATTGTGAATGTTACACAATTTAGGCACACATGCTAAATCTCTGCAGACATAATGTACAAAGTGAAATTATTGTACACTTTACTAGATGTTTTCATGGTTACTAAGTGGAGATGCACTTAGACCAAGCTGTTGTTCTTATTTTTCTTATGTTCCATTGTGTAAATACAGTATGTAACTAAAAAAAAAAAATGTTTGAGAAGTGGCAAAGCCTTTTTCTAAACCTCATTCCTCCCAGTTTAAAAAAATTGATTTCTGGTTCTTCATGTCATGTTCCATGTGAAGTCTAAAGAGACATTTTAAACACAATATTAACTTGCTGTAAAAAGGAGAAAAAAAGAAATAAACATTGTTTTTGAGGTTATGTAGGCATGGTTTATATATGAAGGAAAAGTTGTCGATTAAAATTTCTGCCCAAGGACAGCTGAGTACTTGATGGGAACTACAAGAATTACACACAAATCGGTATGTGATTGATTGCACTTTTCAGTAGAATAAACAAATGGTGTGATGGCAGCTTCATCTGTCTTTAACATATGTGTTCGTCGAAATAACTTTGAAAATGGTCTTGGTTAAGAATATACCATTATACTTTTCAGCAGAGAAATTACTTGTAGGCTTTCACATTTACTTTAGTCAAACCCTCTTTGCATGTTGACGAGAGAAGCACTTTGAATAGAACGCATCTGCTATGGCAAATCCATGACAGGGCAGCTTTTATTTAGCAAGCACAACAAATACACAAAACAGATTCCCCTCTCTAATAACTGCCATACATTAAGTCTATAAAAAATGATTTTATTTTGAATATGGATTATGCTTCACTCAAGTGCTAAGATCTGTGTGATCTCTCAGTAAGTACCAGTAGTCAAGTTTTCAGTTGACCTTCTCAAAGTACTCCTTTGAGCCGTCTGGAGTTGGCTTAATCTAAAACAAACAGAAAAGGCAGTTACATAAATGCAAAGCTTAAACATCAATTAACCTATACCACATCTATGGCCATGACATTTATAAAGTTCACTGCTGGCTAACTAATATTAACTCGAAGCAAAAGCTGACTTGAACAATGCAAAACTTCTATGGACAATCCATTGTAAAGTTTGCATGATTTGCATTTATTTTTTCTGGTTTTCCACATTCGCATGCATATGAATGGAAGCTAATTGAATGGGAAGTGTAAGGTGCCTTGCCCATTATGGTTTATAAAAAGGGTAGTTAACGGTAAATACTAACTGTGGGTGACTTTGGGGTCCAGCTGGCAGGACAGACTTCACCGTGGGTCTCCACATACTGGAAGGCCCTGACCAAACGGAGGGTTTCCTCAACAGAGCGTCCAACCGGCAAGTCATTTACACTCATGTGTCGGATCACCCCATTAGGATCAATAATGAAAAGACCCCTATGAACATGAAACAAATTAGTAATGGATACATACCCCCCGGTGAAAACAAATTATGCAGTCTGAAAACAGGAACTAATTTGTAATAGTGCAGCAACTTCATGTTACCTTAAAGCAATTCCAGGACCCTCCAACAGGACCCCATAGTCCCGGGACACTTGCTTTGTGAGGTCAGCCAACAGGGGAATGTGGATTTTCCCTAATCCTCCACTCTACAGATAAACCAGAGTTTAGTCGGTGAGCTTAGGATTTTTTATGAATTGGGCATTTCTGTTGCTAGTTTCCCAATTACTTGATCCCTTTTACAATGTGTTGAATGTGTAACGCGTTCATTTTAATGTGCATTTTAACAGTGTTTAGCTCTAACGTGTACATGGCCTTCTCAAAGTAAAATATAAACCTTTCTCGGGGTGTTGGTCCAGGCCAGGTGGGTAAAGTGAGAGTCGACAGACACACCAATTACATCACAGTTTATATCACGAAACTCATTGGCCTTGTCACTGAAAGCAATGATCTCTGTGGGGCAAACAAACGTGCTGCAAAGTAGGAAGAAATCAAAGAGCGTTAAAAATAAAACTTGTATTACTGCAAACAATTAACAATAATTTCTTCAGTAATTCAAAAAAATCGTACATGTACATGCTTAGGAAGAAAATGTGAACAAAGAAGTAGGCTTACAAATCTAGTGGGTAAAAGAAAAGGACCAGGTATTTGCCCTTGTAATTTTCCAGGCTGATCTCTTTAAACTCTCCATTGAGAACAGCAGTGCCTTTAAAGTGAGGGGCTGGCTGAGTGACCGCTGGGGCCCATCTAGCAGCACCTGATATTCACAAACACACATTATTGATTAGTAAAGATTTTAGACCTAATCCTAACCCTAAAGGCAAAAATCGAATTACTTTTTAAGACTTACTTATTGAGAAGCAAGCTTTTTGTGCAGCGATGCAAGCAAGGGGTTTTGGAGCCCTGATTACTGATGCTCCATTGTGAGAGACCAAGGCTTTCACTCCATTAAATGCAGCTCTTCCTGCCTGTTGAGAAAGGGAGGGACATTTATGAAAGAGGCGTTAAGTTTTTTTTATCACTGTTCGACAGACAGCGCCATGCCCGTGCACCATGCGTACACTGTAAAATATTTTAAAGCATCACTGAATAAAAGGCGCAATGCATGAATGCTGTACACTTGAATGTTTTATTACAAGAATAATGTAAAATGCATCAAACTGTTAATCATTTACTTCATCTAATGATAATAATTATTATGTGCACAATTGTTTATGCACTGGTAATTAGTCTGACAGTTATTGGACAGTGGACGTTGTATAAGCAGTTTAAAGGTTAAACACCGTGAAACGCATCTGCTAACTAAACCATGACGAAAAGAATCACACTAAGTCGCATTTGTACCGAAAGGCAAATCAACATTAATTCCTCTTAATAATCGTTTGCCGCAGAAAGTGATACTATCGCTACTGTTAACTAAGACTTACAGAAGTCCCGAGAAGTCTCCCGATGATGGCTGCCATCTTGCCAATGTGCTCAATGCAAATGCGCAAATAATACCTTGAGCATCAAAGCTGCGCGCTCATTTTGCATTAGTTGCGCAGCACACGCGCGCACACACTTTTGCGCGCCTTTGCGTGTATTTGATACATAAGCGATTTATGGCTCATACGAAATAGTGAGAATATGGAGCTCATTCGAGGAGTGAAAAACGATTTAATTTAAAGCAAAAAAATATATATACAACTGAATACGCGAATCTACAAAAAAACAAATCTGATACAAAATGCTGTATTCATTTTCATAATAGATTAATAGCAATGCAGGGCTATATTTTATATTTCTATGTATTTTGTGCTGGATAGCAGCAATGCAATGTGCGAAATACAGCACCGTTTATTTTTAAAAGGTTAAAAATATACTACTGATTTAAAGGTAAATTTGGGTCAAGTATCAAGACGGCCTTTTTCTGTTCGCTCTAGTAAAAATAAAAAAGTTCTGATAATGCTTAGAATGTGATTGGATAGCGTGCGAGCACGTGACACGCGGAAGCGTCGCAGCCAGGCTCTCAACTGAGCTCAAGCATGTCTCGTTGTGTTGACCTACAAATGTTAATCTTTTTGTAAGCAATAAATAATGACTTGGTAATGATTGCAGAGCTTCGTTGTAAAGCTAAAATGGACCCCAACTTACAGTTCTGGCAAAGCAATGGACAGGTATTTGTTTTTGCGTAAATCACGTTTTGGTTCATTTGTAGGGTGACCATACGTGCCATTTTCCCCGAACGCGTCCTGGCCAGGATTTCTATATTGCTTTGATTTGTACATCAAGAGTGTTTTGGTAACATAAGGAACTGATGTCTTCCCGATCGGTCCGCACGTGCAAACTGAGCCAAAACTATATCCTTATACAAATCCTGGCCAGTACGCGTCCGGGGAAAATGGCACGTATGGTCACCCTATTCATTTGTCTTGGTGAAAATGATATCAGCGACAAAAAGAAAATAATAAATTCACAATTTTGTAGTCTTTTCTGAGCAGACTGCGTCTCTGGTACAAAATCCTCGACCCCAGTTTGGTCTTGTCATCACAGGTGAGTTGCTGCATCAGTTCATGGATCATGAATCACCAGTACAGCCTTCTAATGCAAAGCCCAGATTAACAGAATCTCGTGCCCCACACAGGATAAAAAAAACGCTGTGATATATGTTCCTTGCTTATAACATTGATTATTAATAAATTACAAAAAAGAAAATATTTTTCCCCTTTAGGCTGAAATTGAGCAGGCCCGTACACTTCTTCAGAATGAAGGACATGCACAAAAAAACGAAAAAGTAGGCACTTTAATATGTTTAGTATTTATCTGTTTGATTGTATTTGATTACATTAGTAACAATGTAAAAACCTGACAGTGTCCCTTTATTTCCCTCTCTAGGTGGCTAATGCCTGGTTGCTATCACTCGTACGTTTTTATGAATTTACATTTTTCAAGTGAGCATGACAAGCAATGTGTAGATATCACTGGTTCTTAAGACATGGAGCAAAATAGGCTACAGAACTAAACTATTTTTTTGCATTACCACGTTCACTGTGTTCACTTGTGTCTGATTTTGCCCTGAACTAAAACATCATTTTTAAACGTTTTTATGTCATTAATATTGCTACACTCTTTTTAGTCGTCTGTCCATCCTGATACCGGAGGTTTAATCTGGCCAGTGTTTCGTTCTCAAGGTACAGTAACAAACGTAAAGGTTTGTGTGATTTCTGCATTTGAGGTATTGCTCCATTTATGTGACGCAGTTTGCATTGATATGAGCTGAACATTTTATTTTGGCCATCTGATGATGACGCATCTTTTTGTTTTCAGGCTTTCTACCTATATCTGCTCCCCTGGTGAGTTCTAAAATTCAAATAGATTATGCTTACAATATAAAGCAGCGCATTGAGAGATGAAAAAGTACATTTGGAAGATTATGTGTAATCTCAAATAAAAGATCCCATCTGTTTTTATTTCTACAGGTTGTTACAAGTTTACTACCCCACAATGGCATTAAACCTGCACTGTTCTGTCAAGTAAGTAACATTAAATGAATGTATTCATTCATGTCTTTTCTGGTCAACTAACAATTGTTGTTGTAGTTTTTGCTTCAGACATACTGTGCAGGATTCAACCATGCTAACAGAAATGCAACAGCGACTAAGGTAAACAGTAGTTTTCTTTAATTACATTTAAATGACATTAAAAAACAGTCTTTGTGTAACTTGGCAGACTATTTTAACACCGTTTTTGCTTAGGATACCAAAACGTCTATGAAGCAGTCCATTCTTATTGCGGGAACAGTTTCCTACTCAACATTTGCAGGGGTAAGAGACATTTTTATCACAATATTGGCTTCTCTGTCAATAAACATTTTCATCTGATGATTTTATGTTTGTTGTATTGTTGACATACTGTTCAGCAGGTGTGACAATCTCATGAAACCTGCTAAGATTCAAAGTTCATGTCTGGGTCATTTTCCACCTCCAAACATTAAAAAAAAAAAAAAAAAATTGAAGTGTGACCTGAATATGCTCTATTTTCAGGCTCTTCCTCAGATCATACTGAAGCGTCTTAGACTCATCGGTGGCATAGGCGAGACCTTCTGTAGATCATTGTTGCCTATTCCTCTCTCAGGTAAGAACGAAAGAAATCATATGCACACAATACACCTACAGTAAAGTCTATTCATACAAAGCATTCCATTTCATACATATTCCAGTCTATAGTGTGCCCTGTAGGTTTTAAAACCAAACATGGTTTTCTAGCCTGTCTAGGTGCATTCAGTGTAATGGTGATCAGAAGTGAAGAGGCAGATAATGGAATACGAGTGTTTGATTCTAATGGAAATGCCGTTGGAGTCTCGAAGGCAGCTGGTTCGAAGGTGAGACTGCAATAAAACCTTATGCCACCAAAGCTCCTTATCTTTAAACTGTTTAAATATGTATTCTTTTTGTTGGTCGCAGGCCATAAAGGAAACGGCCCTCTCAAGAGCGGCTCTCTTTGGCACCACTGCAGCTGTTCCTACTTTACTGCTGGCTCTCCTTAAAAGGTACAAGTCAAAACAATTTGCTTTCCATTTTACTTAAAAGATAGACAGCAGATTTCACATTCTCACACTATGTTTCAGGGCAAACTTTGTCCAAAGGAACCCAATGATAATCGCTCCTGTTCGGCACGTCAGTACTCTTATTATTTTTGGGTTGATGATTCCTGTGTCCTTCAGTCTTTTTCCACAGCTTGGCGAGGTAACACACATTCATAACAACACAGGTTGTCATACTTTATCATTTTAATTTCTAATGTTCATTTATCAAAAATCACATTATCCATTAGTTAATCCATTAATCACATTGACCACTAGTGATTCAGATCCAACCTTTGTTTTGGTTTTTTTGCAGATAAAGAAGGAGAGTTTAGAAGAGGAGTTTCAGTCACTTGACAGTAACGGGAAACTGTTTTACCACAGAGGACTGTAATGTTGTCATTGCCAACTTTACTATTTGACAATGACTTTAATTGACACTGAAAACAAAGTGTATTAAAGTCCAGAGCATTTCAACATTTCAAAAAGGTGGTTACTTTAGGTCTTAAAAGCATGCACTGTTTTCTCTAAAGGGTTTTAGAGCTATTAATCAATGCTGTAATAATAACTGTATGGTTTTGAAGTCATATTAATTTAATAGCTGCATTTCAGGCTAAAAAAGTTTGAAAGTGGATTTTATGAAGTCATGCTAATAACACTCTTCATGTCACTAAAAGTCCTGTTGCCACTCACAATAACATTTGTTTTATATTTACTGGTCGCATATATATTTAACAAAGTATCTGAGGAAACAGCATTTTATGACTATGTAAAGGATGAAGACAGTGGGTTTTTTTTAGGATATATTACACACATACATTTTATCTTCTATGATCTGTTTAGGCACAAAGGATTGCCCTTGATAACAAGGGCTAGTCAAATTAATAAGGTGATTAGCAAATGCATAAAGAAATGCCAAAAATCAATATTCACGTTCAATCACTGGAAATGCAAAATGTGGGAATGTGCAAAATTTCCATCCAACATGGGAATGTGTTTTGACGTATAATGATGTCATGAATCAGCATACAGGTTAATTAACTTCACAATTTCAGGATGAGGTTGGCACTCAATATTTAAGTAAAACCAGTGATCCATTTCTTTACAATCAGAATTGAATGGGACACCTCATAATAAAAAGTCCTTCAGTTAGACATGAACTAGGGAATCTTCAACCCAGTCACACTGATGTGCAATTATGAAATTTTATAAAAGTTCAAAGAGCATGCCAAATTAAGATTATGAACATTATTAGATACCTACTATCATGTTATAGCTATATTTTATATATCTTTCCAAGAAATATATTTTGTTCTTATATTTTATATCTTTATAACTTATATATTTTGCTTTGTTTACTACCCCTGAAATTAGACACAGATAATTGTAAATTTTACAATTCATTGTTTGATTGACAATGAATGTTAAGTTCCTTTCTCGATCAGTGCCAGTTGGATGGGATGCACTGATTGGTCAGATCTTCAGGAGTTGCTCAGCTGCAGCTAAGTGGAAGAGGAAGTTTTCAGTGGCTGGAGGGTAGTGTCGCTGCTTCAGAGTCTCCAAAGTCAATTTAGAGTTCTCTGTTTCATCAGCAAGCGACATCAGATTACTGAGGATCTCCTTGGTTTTTACAGAAATATCCTGGAGACAGATTTAAAAAGAGGCTGGATTAAAACCACATGCAGGACTTGGTGAATTAAAATGCATTAAATGTAGGTTGTGCTAAAGCTGTATGTTGTCATTGCTGGTATTTTTGACCGTGTTCTTGCTCATACCTTTATAACCTGGGCATCTGTTCGATCAGTGTCCTCTGCTGCCTGGACAATGAAGTTGCCGACCTCTTTATGGAGTTTTCCCATAGCCATCGCCTCTGAAAACAAATTACAGTGACTTAAATATTCACGTCCCAATTCAAGTCAATATGTAAATCTCTCACCTTTGGCGTTTTGAGACACCGTGATTTCACTGTCTGGAAGATTAACATAGACGTCAAACAGATCTGATCGGTCTCTGACTTCAGGATCAACAAACCCTGCAACATACCCTACAAAGAAAGAACATGGATATCATACAGGTAGCAGCAAGTGCTAGTTTTGGTGGAGAAGAAGTTCTCCATACCTGTACACAGCTTGAGGTTTTCCAGCTCATTATCATCCAGGTGAACGAAAGGGTGGAGGATGGACCAGTCTTTCCTATGCCATACCAATCCGGGAAGAGCTCTGGTTTTAAAAAGAAAAACACTTACTACAAACCTTTTAGGCTCCGTATTTATTTATTTACTTATGAGGAAATGTAAATAGTTGCACATTCTTATAATTGAATTAAAAAATAAAAAAACTTAAAAATAAATTAAGTAAATGTGAAATTCCTCACTACTTCCCCCCATATTAACACAAACATTAAACAGCACAACTGCTGTCAACATTCACTGTAATATTTTTCTTTCTGCATCAAATTAGGATATTAAAATGTGACAATGAAGACTACAGTAAAGGGTGCTGAAAATCCATCTTTTCCCTCACAGGAATACATCACCTTTTAAAATATACTGAAATGGAAAAGAGTTGTTAAATTGTAATAATATTTAATAACATAAAACATTCATACTGTATTTTTGATCATATAAATACAGTGAGCCTTAGAAACACAAACTGCAACACTAACCATAAACCACAAACACATGCTATTTTTAAAAGGCAACACATGATATACCGTTTATGATTTGGATTAAAGAATAATTATGAATCATGCACAGAGACCATGAATATAAGTAAGCGTGACATTATCCCGAAAAAAACTGGACAGGAATATGAATTTAAAAACATTTTATTGGCATATTTGTTTTAAATTAACATTTTCATCCTTCCGCGAAACGATATAGTACCACGTGACAAACATTCAAACGTTAGCAAGACAATTTATAACATCTACATATGAATATATAAAAACGGATGTATTTTATTTATATACAAGTTGTTCCATTGTTAATTGTGGTTGTCCAGTGTTTGTCACAAGATGGCGCCAAACAGTAATCTTTGTTGGCGCGGAGGGATTTGAACTACAAGTAGTACCGGCTGCATTATAACTTTGGAGCGGTTATTATTTGAAAAGAACGAACCTGCAAATGTCTCAACTGACCAATCAGAATCAAGCATTCCAGAGAGCCGTGTAATAAATTAAAGTAAACATCAGTCCATTCCATCCAGTCAACTAAACAATCATTTCTGTGGTTACCTTGTGAACTCCAGCACCGCCTCAATCCGTGGATGATAGACCACTACTCTTTTTTTCAACATTAGTGCTGTGTAAAGGATGATAGTCTCCATACCAAACTGTGACACAACATCTACAATAAAGATTAAACATCTTATTAAGTCAATTACATACATAGATAAGTCATACATTACATAGATTTTTACATAAGACACATGGTACACGGTATTAAAAACATATTATTCTTTTTTTTTTTTAACTGCTCACTTCTTGCTTTGTTTGGTATGTAATGCTTGTTCATTTTTAAAGGTTTAACCCTAACCTTTTAAGGATCCCGCCAAGTAGGCCTTCCTAACATCATAATCTTTGATAAGGAAGGAGCCGTTCTCATCACTCTGGCATATCCCTTTGGTCAGAACAGCAATGTAGCATTCCATCATCTTCACTGGACTTCCATGTTTGATATACGTCCTGATCAAAAACAATGATACAGATGCAACACCACAAACATACAAAAACTTAAGTGTAAACCCTTAGGAACGCTGTGATGATAAACTAAAGATGCTTACTGAAGGAAAACTATTACTGAAACCCAACACAAGCACTGAATGTTTAGTACTTCAGTAAAACATACCTGCATAGAACTCTACTGAATGCAGCATATTTTTCAGGGTTGAAGTCCTTAGCTGTGATAACTATTGAGAAATGTGTCACCTTTGAATAAAATTGAACAGTAAGTTAGCAAGCTGGCATGATTTTTAGAATATTAAAAGGAAACAAACAATTGTTAAGGATGTAAATTCAGGTAAGAAATATTTCGACAGTTATTTCAGTTTATTTTTTTGCTTGTTTTGTCATTTTGGGGCCTCCAGGTTGAACACCACAGGATTATAAAAATAGTTAACTCATTCAATAACAATCTGCCAATTTACATACAAATGTGAATGAGAAACAATTAACAGTAGATGATTTAGATTTCTGTCTGCTAATAATACAAACCGGATTCCAAAAAAGGGAACTTAACAAATTGTGAATAAAAACTGAATGCAATGATGTGGAGATGGCAAATGTCAATATTTTATTCAGAATAGAACATAA
>JAUYWG010000047.1:9090969-9134139 GCA_034779775.1 Enteromius afrohamiltoni
ATCTCCACACCATTGCATTCAGTTTTTATTCACAATTTGTTTAGTGTCCCAACTTTTTTGGAATCCGGTTTGTATAACACTGATGCTTATTGTCACTTTTTAGAGCTTTACTGACCCTGGTCACCAATCACTTTTATTATATGGAGTGCAGTGTCAACATTTTGGTAAATGTCTTCTTTCGCGTTCTACAGAAGACCGTCAGACATACACAACTGAAGTGAGACAAAGATGAGCAATTTGAGCAATCTTTTTTTGTTTGTTGAACTATTCCTGTAGTCACATTATTAAAGCACAGCTTAGTAAGCAGTTCAGAATGGTAGTGTAACTTCCTAAATATGAGGTTTTGTACCTTTTTAAGTGCAGTTGGCTCCTGAACCTCAACGGTGGTGATGTAATACCAGGTTCGGCAATACTGTCCAAACACAAATGTGTGCAGCACCTGATTGTTCAACGGCAGGCAACATTTTCTCAACAGAACCTCTCTCAGATCAGCACTAATAGAAGGATAGCACCAAACCCAAAGCGTGTCCGCATTTACATCTTTCTCTGCATAAGGGAGACAAATAATCATTATTCTGTAATTAAGGAGACAGGTCACACTAAATTTTTATGAGGCAGACCACAAAAGGAAATGTTAGTGAGAATGCTAGGGACTGACAGTTTTAGTCACCGCTGACTTACACTGCATGTTTTTCCACAATGACAGTAAACAGTGACTGACAAATAATGCTGTCATCTGTTAAACAGAATGAATTTCATACAGGTTTGGAGAACGGAAAAATATTTTTTAGGGTTAACTATCACTTTAATACATAAAGGCCCGGTTTCACAAACAGGGCTTAGCTTCAGCCAGGACTAGGCATTAGTTAAATTAAGATATTTAAGCAACTTTTACAAAAATGCCTTATAAGAAAATTACAGGTGTGCATCTCAACACAGAACAATGACACCGACATGTTTTAAGATATGTCAGAGCAAGATGTTTTCATCTGAGACAGCTCAAACATGCAATTTAGTCTGGGACTAATTTAAACCTTGTCTGTGGGGTTTATATTCTAAATAATAATAAAAAAGTTAATCTTACCAATTAATCCAAGACTTAGCATCATCTCAGATGTAGCCATATTCCATTCCTTAACCAAGATAATATGTTTTTAACACTTCAGCAATTTCTGAACCATTTATGTTTAGAGTTTGGAAAGCGCATGCAGTGTCAGCACGAACAGACACAACTCATTGTCAAATATGCCCGGACAGTTTATCCAGAAAACTATCGCAGTGTCAAAAAAAATACGGTTGCTCTTGCAAAATCAAAATCTACCCTCTAACTTATCATAAACAGTATCCACTACTGGTCAAGTGACCAACACGCTTCTTCCGGGTTTCAACTAAAATATTCAACGACATACTGACATCTAGTGTGTTGGTGCGAATAAGCTTTTTATTTAATTTTATTTATTTATTTATTTTTACCTAAATTAAACCTATTCTAATAACAAACAACAACGATAATTAACATAAATATCAAATATATTTAAAAAGAACAAACTTACAAATAATAAAACCAAAATATAAAATAATATTCTAACATAAATAAGACTAATATTTCATATAATATAGTCAGAAATAAGTAACACCAAATTTTAAGGCATAAGCTACATTAAGAGCTTCAATCTTGGGTTTGTGTAGATAAAACTCACTTATAAACATATTTTCACACAAATAAAGTTTTAACCACTGTTAAAACTTAACAATTTGATATTCAAACATTATTCGTGTTCAACCTTTTATGGTCCTATGCACTTAATAGTACAGCTGATTTTCCTAAAATTCTGGACAATATTATCCAAATTAAACGTTCTTAAAAAGTCAAGATATTTCTAGAAATGTTCCAGTGTTTATTAAAAATAAGGAAAACATTTTGGACTAATATGAAGAACAATGATGACAGAAATTGTTGGGTGCACAATCGCTTTAAACTACATTATGTTTCAGATGCTTAGATTTGTGAAGAATGTGCATGAATTACAAATGATTACAATATGTATGTATTTTAAGGGTTAGGTGACCCCTTCTACTATGGCAACTGTACACTTTTTCTGTCACGTGACCATGAATTTTGGAATCACACATCGTTTAGATAAATATTAGCCTGAATTGGTAAACTTTTTATTTAATTTTACTCAACAAACTCTCTGTTTAGTGTGCTTTTGGGAAGGTTAAAACTTTGGTGTTTACAGATTAAAAATTAAACTCAATTTGATTGGATTTATTTTAACTTAGCTTTAAGAAAAGAAATACAATTTTATTATTAGGTTTTTGAAAGATTCTGAAAAAATTCCACATGGGGTTAAATCAGATTGAGTCAGTTTTTACCCAGATGGTTCATCTTGCCCACTCACTCAGGTCAACCTACCCCTAACCTAGGGCAAACTGAGCCACGGGAACATTATTTAATAAGAAGTCATAATTTTATAACCGCTTTTCATAAATACATTCTGATAAATTAAAATGACAGGAGGCCTCGTAAAATTACTTTAGACAAGTAGCTGGCTTACATTGTACTTTTGCTTCCTAAGTCTTTCCTTATCTTGAGGACCACATAAGCAAAAAAAAAAAAAAAAAAAAAAAAAAGAGGGTCATCTTACCCCATAGGGCTTTTTGTATTCTACAAATAATTTCTGGGGAGAAAAAAATACTGAAAATATTAAAATATCAAATAATAAGACCAGCATCATAACAATGCCGAATAATAACGATTAATTTGTTGTATTGGGAAAAAAAAAATTATGGTGTCTTTGCTTGTCGGGGAAGCGCGTACATACGGGAACTCTGGGTTTCCTCGCCGGCGCAGTTCACGTGCGCTAGTCCTTTCTTGCTTGCGCGGCGAGAAGTCACGGCGCGGATGGACAGGCAGAGTCAATAAAACAGCCTCGACTATCTGAAAACTGCCTGCTAGCAAGCCGTAATCATGCCAGCTTATTTCCAGAGACCGGAGAACGCTCTTAAGCGGGCAAACGGTGGGTGAATGTTGTAGGTGGTCGTCTCTAGGACTGTAGTCGTGGGTCTATAGCTGCTAGCTCGCTATGGCGCGTGCTGGAACCATGTTCCGCGCAGGCCGGATGTCACAGCTGGGCCTGTGTGTCATGTATGATGCAGCGTTTTAAATCTGCTTTACTACCGTAGCATATATCCATCTTCTTAGCGTACTCAAAGATCGTGATTGGAAATAAAGTGTAAATATTCCACAAACTTTGTAAAAGAACAAAGACGGGGACCGTTTTGTTAATGCTAACGTGTGTTAGCAAGCTTTTCTATTCCGTTTAGCTTAGCAATGACAATTTAGCTATAATATCGGGAGTTTAAAGATTAATTAACAGTATGCACTAGGAACATCCTTTTAACTGTAACATTATTGGTTGTTCGTGTTTGAAACGCAAATAAGTTGTTATGTGAACAAAATAATTACGTTAAACAAAACCTGAGTGGAGTAGCAGCACTGCGCACCTGCCACAAGTTTTACGTAACGTTACACGATTTTTCTCTATGTGCATTTAATATTACAGATGGCTGTAAATGACCTATTTGTGTTAAAAGTGGTGTTTGATAAAATGCTGCAGCAAGACCATGAACCGTTCTTTCAGTGAACCTGTCCCATATGGATGCTGTATACGTCTTAAACATATTCCTAAAAGTTTTGTGGTCATGACAGTATTTCTGTTTCTTTTCTCAGAGTTTCTTGAAGTTGGTAAAAAGCAGCCAGCTTTGGATGTGCTCTACGATGTCATCAAGAGCAAAAAACACCGAACATGGCAGAAGATACACGAGCCTATCATGCTCAAGTACCTGGAGCTCTGCGTGGATCTGCGCAAGAGCCACTTGGCAAAGGAGGGACTGTATCAGTACAAGAACATCTGTCAGCAGGTTAGAGACCATTTTATTTTTGAGATTCATTTTGTTTGAACTGTTTAATATGTCATAAATTGTCAGACTTGCAGGATTTCTCCAATAACTCAGTACACCTTAAAGCTAACATTCTTCTGCTTTAGAAAGCAGTGCTTGCATCACAAAATCCAATCAACAACTGATGCATAAAACCCAGTCTATATTTTTCGATATAACCTATATTTCCTTTCTCAATAATCCATTGCTTTTGAATGAATATCTCAATATGAATGACAAGTTCTGTAATTATTTCTGTAGATTTGACCTCAATTAAATCATGTCCTTCTCGTGAAATTACTGACTGCTACGCCTCTTGTGCTTCAGGTGAATATTAAATCCCTGGAGGATGTGGTCCGTGCTTACCTGAAACTCGCAGAGGAGAAGACTGAGACCGCAAAAGAAGAGTCTCAGCAAATGGTACTGGACATTGAGGATCTGGACAACATTCAGACCCCAGAAAGGTACAGGAAGCTGAAGGACCACAGAGTTCCTTTCTACTTTTGTCTACATGGTTTTTGTTGTTGTTGTTTTCGCTATTGGTGTAATTAAGGGTGCAACGATTCACACAACTCATGGTTCGGATCATGCTAAAGTCATTTTCATTTATTACTTAAAACTTCTATACCCAAGCAGAAACTACTAGCTTAACTACTTAAGACAGTAATACAACAAAAACAACTGCACACGTTACGAGCATAGATGAACAGCCTACAACAGAAAATTATAGGCTATATGAAGACAGTAACAGTTGTAATCAGATGCAGAAATGTAATAATTAACTGTAAAGCACAACAGTGCTTACTGTATAAGTTAAAAACAGATACATTTTTGTTAACACTGTGGTATTGTTTGATTAGCAGACCAGAAAGGAGTAGGTATTTTAAGGCTAACATCTCTTTAAGACTAAATGCATGGACCTAATACTGACGCACATTTGGTTTCTTTCTTAGTAAGCTGTATATGTTAACTTAAGACATGGACATAACCTACCAGAATACTTGCCTAAATGGTTATTTTCACATAGCTTGGTGTGTATGTATTCATCCGTTGAGGCGTTGTCTGAATCAGGTAGCTTTATCTCGCGCTCTCTTTCTCTCTCTCTCTGCGTGCTTCGGGGGTGTGTGCAGGAGCTGAGCTCAGAAAATTCTTCATCTAAATGGTCTGAAATTGCTTGAATGTGTAAATTGGCAAGACAAAACACTTGCAAATGAAAGCTTTCAGTCTATGATGGTTGGATTTAACACTTAATCTGTGAATAACATGAGTGCAGAAACCGTGGAGACTGGACTATGCAGGTCACGCATCGTCTATGAGTTATTAATTTTTTCAGAATTTCACAACATTTTGCTTTATGCAAACAGGACATGTTCAATTTCTATTGTTTCTAGCATTCATTAGGAACCTGCAAACATCCAGCATCTTAAGAAGGGTGTTTCTGTCTGCAAAAAAAGCTTATTTTATTTCTTTCTTTCTTGTGATCTTCAGTGTTCTGTTGAGTGCCGTTAGTGGTGAAGACACTCAAGACCGTACTGACAGACTTCTTCTAACGCCTTGGGTCAAGTTCCTGTGGGAGTCATACCGCCAGTGCCTGGACCTGCTAAGGAATAACTCCAAAGTGGAGCGCCTTTACCATGACATTGCTCAGCAAGGTCGGTGTAAACCTCATATAAAACATTTATGCGTGGGACTTTTAGTATACAGTACAGATATGGGTTTATTTGTATAAATTATCTGTAGAATTAGTAGAGCATTGTATTGTACATTGCAGTCATGTTATATGACACCAGAATGTAAATCCCTTTGGTTGTGCACAAATTTCTGACAAAAATGTACATTTTCTCTCACAGCATTTAAGTTTTGCCTGCAGTACACTCGTAAAGCTGAGTTCCGTAAGCTGTGTGATAACCTGCGAATGCACCTGGGACAGATCCAACGACATCACAACCAGAGCACTGCCATCAATCTGAACAATCCTGAGAGCCAGTCCATGCACCTTGAGACACGTCTGGTCCAGCTGGACAGCGCTATTAGCATGGAGCTGTGGCAGGTCTCTGTGCTTCATACTAGGCATCAATAGACTATATAAATATATTTATATTCAGCTAAGTTTAGTTTCCATTTATGCTGCAACTTTTTCCAGTAAGAGTGCTTTCCATGCAAGCAAAGAACAAAACTGTATTGATCACTAGGTCTCCCCACTAATAGTCAACTAACCTTTAGTCAAGCAGTAGTCAAATAAGCCTATTCACGCCAAGAACAATAACTATTAGCATCCACACTAGCGGACGATATTGTCTATATATTCCAAGCGCACATGCACATCTGTCACTTTAAATTCTTGAAGCTTGTGATAGCAGGATAGATTCTGCTTGGCTTTCAATGTGTCATGGAATAACTGGGGAAAAAAAATGTTCTGAAAGTGATTCCAGTGATATCGTTTCTCTGTGCTTTTATTGTTATACTTGCGGTGAGGACTATTCTTTACGATTGAGAAATGATTTTTAGAACTTTATTTTTATTATCTTCATAGTTATTCATGCTTGATGTGAACAGGCCTTAATCCATAGGGGGGAAAAAATCCACATGAAGTGGCGAAGTCACGTAGTTCATGACAGACAGATCATTAACAACTGGTCTATGTGGTAATTACAGTACATCGGTCAAGACATACATTAGTTTGTTTCTTTCATCGACCTCAAATGTGACTTATCATCTAAAATATGTAAGTAGAATTGAGGTTTTTGTGCGGTGTGGAAAATGAATGTAGTGCGCTCACTCCATGACCGTTTACTTGGAGGATCTTTTAAATCTAACTTAAAATACAAAAACTTCATTTTTGCTCATGCAGATGAAAGTAATACATCTTTCAAATCTGTGAAAGGCCTACTTTATTTGTGTACTCTCACACTCCATGTTTGCCTCACAGATATGAAAAAAATATCTGTAGAAAATGTCTTTTAAGTGAACCAATTAAAATAAAAAAATGAATATTTTCAGATTATATAATCTGTATAAAATGTGCCTGTCCACTGTGGAAATGACGAGTCAGTGTCAATACAGAAAACACTTATCAATTAATTATTATAATTTTATCCTGCTTTTTTTCCTAAGGCATTCATAATCATTACTTTTGTTGGTGGCAAGCTTTGTGTGTGTGCTTGAGTATCTATAGGCGGTAGACAATTAAAGGCTCATTATTATGAACTATATGGTTTATTAATAGAAACTTGTGATTAATTGCTTAAAATTAATGACTACTCCTTGATCAGAAGAATCTAGAGTCAAGGGTAACCCTATGGATTACAGAAAAATATCAATTAATTTTTTTTATTTATTATTATTATATTAGTTGGGATTTATTTGTTAGGAAAATTATACTGGTTGCTTAAGTTCTTTTTAATCTTCACAGGAAGCATTCAAAGCAGTTGAAGACATCCATGGATTATTTGCCCTCTCAAAGAAGCCCCCTAAACCCCAGCTTATGGCCAACTACTATAATAAGGTGTCCACTGTATTCTGGAAGTCTGGCAATGCCTTATTCCATGCCTGCACCCTGCACAGACTCTATCACCTCTCCCGGGAAATGCGCAAAAACCTCACCCAAGAAGAGATGCAGAGGTGAGCATTAAATAAGAGCATACATCAGATGGAATGAGGTTATTAGTTTATTTTTTAGTTATTTAGAGTTACATTTAGCCATTTCTTGAAATATTAATTAGTTTGAGGCTTGTTCAAAGTGGTGCTGTGTGTGTTATTTCTTTCATTCAGAATGTCCACTCGAGTGCTGCTGGCCACATTGTCTATTCCCATCACCCCTGAGCGTACTGATATCGCTCGTCTGTTGGACATGGATGGCATCATTGTGGAGAAACACCGCAGACTGGCTACTTTACTTGGACTTCAGTCTCCACCCACCCGCCAGTCTCTCATTAATGACATGGTAATAGCCATTGTCCATTGGTCTTTTTTTTTGTAGTCCCTTAAATGTATATTTTATTGAAAAAGATTGAGAACCTTCTTGGGAATAATTTTTTGTCATAGGTGAGGTTCAACCTGCTTCAGTATGTTGTTCCTGATGTCAAAGAGCTCTACAACTGGTTGGAGGTGGACTTCCACCCTCTTAAACTTTGTGGAAGAGTGACCAAGGTGAACAGCTCTTAATTTATTAGCTGCATTAGAATTATATTTTGTGACTTATGACTGATTTAGTCAGAGTTTTTCTTTTGTTCTTATAAGAATCATTGATGTATTCACAGTAAAATAATAGAAACATTCAACCATGCTGTACTTTTTAACCTTCAATGTTAGTGTTTTTGACATAAACACACAATAAAGACATAATATTCATGGCACGTGTGTGTTCTTGCTGCTGTGATAGGTGCTGAACTGGGTGAGGGACCAAGCAGAGAAAGAATCAGACCTGCAGCAGTATGTTCCTCACTTACAGAACAACACCATCCTTAGACTGCTACAACAGGTTGGCATAATCATCAACTCCCAGGCATCTAATAATTACTTGGGGAATCTGTGCTTGCTTCAGTCTTCTGCAGTGCTTCATATTCTGTCTTCCAGGTGGCTCAGATCTACCAGAGCATTGAGTTCAGCAGATTGGCATCTCTGGTGCCATTTGTAGACGCTTTCCAACTGGAGCGCTCGATTGTAGATGCAGCACGGCACTGTGACCTACAGGTATAGCAAACAAAAATAAAGTTTTTCTTATCAAATGTTGGCGTTTATCTGCCACACACAGTCTCTTAATCAAGCATCTTAGTAGTTAATTACATTGATGTTTACAAATTGTTCAAAATGTTGTAGTGATGTAATATTTGTGTATTTACCCAAAGGTGCGAATTGATCATACATCTCGAACACTGAGTTTTGGCTCCGATCTAAACTATTCTACTAAAGAGGATTCTCCAGTAGGCCCGTTCCTACAGAACATGCCCTCTGAACAGATAAGGAATCAGCTCACTGCCATGTCATCCTCTTTGGCTAAAGCCATCCAAGTCATCAAACCTGCCTCCATACTGGTAAGACAAAGGCTACGTTTAATCAGTTATCTCCTTGCTGGTCAGTGTTATTTCAGTGTCATTATAAACTGTAACTTTGCCCACAGCAAGAACATGAAGAGCAGAATCAGCAGGCCATCACAGCCTACCTGAAGAATGCCCGTAAAGAGCATCAGCGCATCCTCGCTCGGCGACAAACGATTGAGGAACGCAAAGAGCGCCTGGAGAGCCTCAACATCCAGAGGGAGAAAGAGGAGCTGGAGCAACGGGAGGCAGAGCTTCAGAAGGTGCGCAAAGCAGAGGAAGAGCGTCTTCGACAGGAAGCCAAAGAGCGAGAAAAGGAGCGCATCATGCAGGAGCACGAACAAATCAAAAAGAAGACAGTGCGTGAGCGACTGGAGCAGATCAAGAAGACTGAGCTGGGAGCCAAGGCCTTCAAAGACATTGATATTGAGGTAATAGCTTGATGGGGAGGTGGCCATTTCAGACAAGCCAGACTTTTATTGGCAGAGTTACCTGGAATGAATGAAATGTAGACTGCATTACAGTTGAAAAGGTTTATTTTTATTTAATTTATTTTACGTTGTAGGATCTGGAGGAGCTGGACCCTGATTTCATCATGGCTAAACAGGTAGAACAACTAGAAAAAGAGAAGAAAGAACTTCAGGAGCGTCTGAAAAACCAGGAAAAGAAGGTACATCTTATATTACACAATCATGAAGAATTTTATTGTAAGTATGTTGGTAAACTGTTTTAAATGCAAGAGGATTAGGGTTAATTTTGTGCAGCTGAGTATAGGACATTGGAATATTACACAGGAGTGATGCTATTATGCATATTCCAGATCGACTACTTTGAGAGAGCCAAGCGCCTTGAGGAGATTCCTCTGATCAAGAAAGCCTACGAGGAACAGCGCATCAAAGACATGGAGTTATGGGAGCTGCAGGAGGAAGAGAGGGTAATAATCGTATACTGCTTTTTGCACTTAGAATTACATGTGATTCACTTTGCCCTCTGGTCCAGTTTTCAATTTTTTGCTAAAAAAATCTCAAATCCCCCATGTACTTGAACATACTTCAAACTACAGTTAAAGTGAAAGTATCTCTTATGGCCCTACTTGTTCATTGTCTGGTTATAGTTTAATTTAGCAATTTATTAACACCTAAATGAGAAGGACATGTTGTTACAGTAATTGAAGCTAAAGGTTGTTGCGTTTTGTGTGTTGCTCAGATCAGCAATATGAAGATGGAGCGTGAGAAGGCTCTGGAACACAAACAGAGAATGTCAAGGATGATGGAGGACAAGGAGAACTTCTTGTCCAAAATTAAAGCTGCTCGAAGCTTTATTTATGAGGTAAACAAAACTTCACTTTGAAGTGTCACATATTCAGTTAATGTTTTACAGATTATTTGCTTTCAGTAGCATTATTAGTATTATTTGATGTTTTCATGGTAGCATAAATTCCTTGACATGTTGATGCTCCAGGTAGCTAAACTTTGAGCAATTCTCATGCACACAGGAAAAACTCAAGCAATTCCAAGAACGTTTGGTTGAGGAGAGGAAGAAGCGTCTTGAAGACCGGAAGAAGCAGCGTAAGGAGGACAGACGAAAGGCCTTCTATCACCAGAAAGAAGAGGAGGCTCAGAGAATCCATGAGGAACAGCTCAAGAAAGGTTCTTATTTGCTGTTCATTAACTTTTAGTTAACAGTGATTCATTAAAATACTTTTTAGAAATATTCATATCTTATTTGATGTATCCACTTTTCTTTTTTGAATTAGTGTTTGGTTTTGTGTGTTTTTAGAGCGGGAAGAGCGGGAACGCTTGGAACAGGAGCAAAGAGAGGAGGAAGAGCGTGAATACCAGGAGCGCCTGCGTAAGCTGGAGGAACAGGAGAGAAAGCAGCGCGCCCGACAACAGGAAATTGAGGAGCGTGAACGCCGCAAGGAGGAGGAGAGGAGAGCACCAGAAGAAAAACCCGCAAAGGTAACTCATAAGAACCCTGTGTCATATGTGCTTATACACCATAAACTACTCTTCAATAGGAATATTTATGTATTTATTTGATAAAAAACAGTAAAATATTATTATAACCTATTACATTTTACAGTATTTTAAAATGCAATTTATTGCTGTGATGGCTAAGCTGAAGTCAGTATGTGTTATTGTTAGGTTTTCAGTGTCGCTTGATTCTTCAGAAATCATTCAGATATGCTGATTTGGGCTGCTTAATATTTTATGGCTTTTTTAAATACATTTAAAGAAAATACATTCAATATATTAGGGGTGTGCGATACATATCGTCTGCAATAATATCATAATTGTTTTAATGATGTGAAATTTTGGCATTGAGTATTACCCCTATAATGTTACCCCTATAATGAGCACTACCCCTATAATGTTCCCTTGATGTTGATGTATTGATTTCCATAAAAATGTTATTTCTTGGTCTAAATTGTAATAATTTTCTTTGCAGGAGTGGGGTGAGCGGGGTGAACGAGGTGAACGGGGTGAGCGGGCTGAACGAGGTGAGCGGGGTGAACGGGAAGAAGGAGGCTGGAGGAAGCGCGGTGAGGGCGAATCAGACTGGCGACGTCCTGTTGGGGAACGGTAAGAGTTTTCACATAAATTGAAAACCTGTGTCAGGACAAAAATTAAAAACGGATGCAGAGAGGTGCAATTCTTTATCATTCATATGATTCTTTTTTTTTTCCTAACAGGGAATGGCGTCAGGAGGGGCGTGAAGGCCGTGAAGACAATGATCGAGAAGACCGTGAAATGCCCTTCCGGAGAGGAGAAGGTTCTCGTCGTGGTGGTTCAGATGACCGAGGACTCCGCCGTGGCTTTGATGATGAGAGAGGTCTGCGCCGAGGAGGTGACGATGACCGTGGACCCAGAGGGGGCTTTGATGATGACCGTGGGCCCAGGAGGGGCTTTGGCGAAGACCGAGGTCAGCGAAGAGCTGATGACGACCGCGGACCAAGGCGTGGAATGGATGATGATCGTGGCCCCAGACGAGGTGATGACGACCGCGGCCCAAGAAGAGGCTTTGATGACGACCGTGGCCCAAGAAGAGGCTTTGATGATGACCGCGGACCTCGTAGAGGTATGGATGAACCCAGAGGGCCTCGACGTGGGGCAGATGATGACTGGGGCCCCAGAAGAGGAGGGGATGATGAAAGAGGAGGCCGAAGGGGTATGGATGACTCTGGCCCACGTCGTGGAGATGACTCTGGACCCTGGAAACCTCTTGGGAGACCAGGTGCGAGCTCGTGTGATATTTTCTTGCAGAGGGCATGTTGCCAAATGTGTTAAAAGGGTTCATGTCACGAGTAATCTAATTTTCCGGTCACAAAGCAATGTGATCCAATCATGTTGTTGAAGCATCGGACAGTTTAAACTCACAGCTGGTTAAGTGCAGCAAAGTGTCATTACTGTCGAGAAATTTATTTGGCCTTAAAAGGTACAACAGCAAAAAGGTTTATTCCAGAGATCAGATGAAAGATGAAAAATAAATTTATTACTGCAGTTGTTGTATGCAGACCTCAGAGGAAACAAAAATATGACCTCTTTATATTGTATTTGATCAGTGGAAAGTTGGTTTTGTTAACCATAATTCAGGTGTAATTTTTCAATAATAAACTCAAATGCACGTATTTTCAATTTGTGTAATTACTCCATGTAACCTTTTGTAGGTGGATGGAGAGAGCGAGAGAAGGCTCGGGAAGAAAGCTGGGGACCTCCTCGTGATGCCGGCAATGATGATGATGGTGAGCACGAGGGAGATGACCGTCATGAGGGAGATCGATTTAGAGATCGCCGCCCTCCCAGGTAAAAATATTTTACAACTTTTGTCTGAAGGCTTTTGTTATGACAAATGTGAGCACCTCATGTTTTTAAAGACGTGGCACTGTTGCATATTCTACAGACTTGGGATTTCAGAGCAGTTAAAATGCTGCATGTTTTTTTTCCATTAAATTGCTTATGATGTATGTCTGATTAATTATAATGGAATATCTACATCATGTTCTAGATTATAAATGGTTGTAGAGGGTTGTATGAGTGCACGTTTAGCTCCTTTTTGAATTGGCTTTTAAAGCAAATGTGAGTAGTAAAGAATTATTGCATTAAGTGTGCATTACATTTTTCTCCCCAATTTATTATTACACACTAATTAGAATATAATTTGGAATACATACTATTTAGTATACTTTTGTCTATAAACAGTGATTTTGTTGAAAAGCTGTAATAAGTGCTTAGGCCCGTGTAATAACATATTTTATAAAACCGGTTCCATACCTTTACATTTTCAAATTTTAAGATCCACCCATTTACTACTGGCTGGAAATCTAGGCTCATCCAGTTGGCATAAGTTTAATGTGAATGTGTGTGCATGTGCAGGGAAGAAGGGGGTGGCTGGAGAAGAGGTGGTGAGGAGCAGAGCAGTTGGCGTGACTCTCGTCGTGAAGACTTTGACCGTGATGATCGTCGTGAACGCCGTGACATGAGGGACCGCAGAGATGACCGTGATCTCAGAGGCCCCCAAAGAGACCATGATGAAGGTTAGTCTCATGATCTCCCTTCCACACCTTTAATGCAGTCATAATATTTTTGCTTATTTAATTTGCGCACATAGTCTTTTGACAGATTTGATTTTAAAACGTTTACTTGTTTGAGATGAAGGTAGTGTATCAGTGGGCTAGTTAAAGCTTTTTTTAATGGGGTCACGAGTAACTGAAGTTAGTAAGTTTATACTAAAGCTATAACAGTAAATTTATTTATTGCTATTTAAGCACTTATTCAAAACTACATCTCAGAAGTACATTTAACAGAACAAACATATACCACAGCAGTCCAAAATGCCCTTTAAAGACTTGATTGCAAAAAAGTCTGAAACATTTCAGTCGAGTCTGATAATGTCCAAGTTAAGGATGTTTTTGTTTCGTACTAAACAAGATAAGCAGGTCTCGGTTAAAGTGACATCCATGACAGTTGGTAGGTGTCTGTATAAAGTCCAAGACCCTGGGACAAAGCTGAGCAAGTGAAATATGCTTGGGGTACCTTTTTAAGAGGTCAGTTTCTTACTTCATATTTCTTAACTCAAAGGTGGTTCGTGGCGTCGTGGTGGTGAAGAGCGACGGGAAGAGCGCAAGGATGAAAAAGAGGCTCCTCCCAGACCACGTGACCGGGAGCGTGATGGTGGCGAGAAGAGCACCTGGCGCTCTGACAAAGATAAGGAAAACCCGCGCCGGACCAAGAACGAGACGGATGATGATGGCTGGACCACTGTCCGCCGCTAATGCTAAAGCATCAGATTTTTTTTCTAGATGTTGTACTAAGCCTTGATGTGTTCTCTAATCAGTACAGGTCACTGCTTACATTAACATGAAATGCATAGCTTTGCCATAGAATTACAATGGGTTTTCAAACGTGGCAATTTATCTTTCATCCCTTTTTAAAAACGTACATTTGAGTAGCTCATTCCTTTTTGTTATGCATGCTTAGAGGATTAAATTGGTCACACAAACTTAAGTAAAAGTAAAAGTTTTTTTTCTTTGAGGTGCGGATGTTGTTGAACATGAACGTGTGGTGGTGAGGTTTTGAGATGAAATCATCAGGTTATCTTTACAGCTGTGTCCATGCTGTAGTTGCTGCTTATGCTGTGGTTGTATGCCCTCTAGAAATATGGAGAAAAAAACCTTTATTAATAAAGTCGTTTGCTCATTGAATGACCATAATTTCAGTTTTTGTCCAGCAGAAGACAGAATCATGCAGCATTTTGTGTCAAACGAACCTCAGAATATGTGATTTCCAGACTCCTCAGTAGTTAATTGTTTTGCTCACTAGGGGTCACCAAAATCTCAGCAAGGTTTTCTGAAGCTATACACGTCTCTCTCTTCACAAATGAACCAAGAACAATTGATTGGATCCCTATAATCTATTCATTTATGCTGTTGTTAGTAGTAAACAATAGCGTTTAATACGCTGCTGTTGGTCGTCCTGATTGATACATTAAAAGGTTTAGTAAGTAAACATTGAAGTCTTTTGTGTTTTTGTTTTTTGTTTTCCTTGTTCAGTGGGAAATATGACAAAATGCTGATATTGCGAACAACAAAACCGACGTTTCAGTGTAGCGAGATTATTATCTCCACAAGAAAACGAAAACAATGACATAACCCAGTCTCAAACTCGATTAGGATGCTCTTTTTCTTTCAGGGAAGTTTTAGATGGTACGTCGCCTTTTTCTAAAGACTGGCTAGCTCTTGGTTAAACTAACGGGTAGGAGGACCACACGCACACGTAGATAAGAGGTAATCCTCGGCAAACCTCATCAATGAACCAAGTTCTTAGTTTCATGCAACGGCTTCTTTGGATCGCGATTCTTCCCGCTGCGGGGGTGATAAACTTTTGCTCGCATTATATCATTATGCAGAAGACTAGAAGAAAGAAACAATTATGTCAGCGGTCTTTGTTGCATTCTAGTGGAAAATCCACAATTAAGGCCAATAATCCCGCAATTGGAGCCTCAAATTCCCACGCAAGAGGTTATGAACTCCCAAACTAGATTAGACCCCTATATTTGCTAAGACCTACTTTGTGAAGTTTGACCACGGGTCACCGTGAGTAAACTCCGCCGACCTCGACCTGGAGGGATGCTGCTTGTGAATATGGGATATATATTTGCCTTTAAACGGCACGTATCGCTTAATCTGCATCTGCCACCCAGTTGTCTATAGACTATTCAGTCTACTTTTTTCTAAATAATGCTTCATAGCCTACCTATAAGCATTTGATCAATTAAGTTAACCTCTAAGTAATGTAGCCTAATTGTTACTAGTTCTTTTCGAAAATAAAAATGTTTAAATACGAATTATAGCAGCAAACTATAAAAATGAGATGTTAGGAAACGAAGATTAAATCCTGCAAACGTTGAACAGAGCTGGTTTCCTGTAGACTGAAGTTGCACTGTATCCTACTTCAGCTTTAAAACATTATTTTGTATGGATTGTAGCCTATGTGTGAGTAATGTGGTGCAAGACAGAAATATTAAAACTGTTAAGTCAAATGCTTTGTCGACTTGAACGTTGTTAGATGAGTAAACGACTAAAACATGCACGGCTGGGCTCATTTTTCGTAGGCTGTTTATTCATTTAAGTCCAAGCAATCATTTCATGGCGGGATTCGAATGTTTTCGTCATCCAGACAAACGTATTGCGTTCTTTAACAGAATGTGCTACTGAACTAAATGTAATTTAATTTATTTGTAGCAACGAGTGCAATTTCTGAGTTCGTTTCCCACTTCTGACACAATTACTGCGCTTTAAAACTACTTGATACAAAAGCAAAATGCAAATAATTAGAAAAACAAAAACTGCGCATATTTGGAAGGTATGCTGGCAAACTAGACTTTTATAAATACCAGAGCAATTCCTTTCGATAGGTCTCGCGCAAATGGTTTGTGTTTGCAAGTTATTACGTGGAGCAACAGGAACAGCTCTGAAAGGTAATTTCTTGTATCGAAATTGATAGGCCTTGCACACTGAATACATGATTGCGAATCCTGCAGTTTGACGATATGACATAATTCAGTTGACATTTCTATTGCAAAGCTCTTCGAAAAGCTGTTCATGGGCGTCAGTTACATTTCATAACATCTTTTCAAAAGCCATCCACTTAATTATTGCGTATCCGACACATTTTTTGAAGGATGGATAAAATAGTCGAATAAAGCTCAATGTGCTTTTGTCTTCTGATTCCAGGACTACGACACCGGCGACTTTTGAACCTTTTGTCTTTTCATTTTTCACCGAAGAAAAATCACTTTGGGGGCTAAACCGATAAAATGTTGCATTTGATAGCTTATGAAAATCAACGATATAAGCTACTGCACCTAGAACAAATTATTATTTCGAAACTCTAATTTCGAGACATTTACAGATTGACTGAAATAATAGTCAAGTATGAAAAGTGAAAATGCTGAGACCTATAAAGTTAATGAACTGATTTATTATTACGGATGTTGCTGTTGTTGTTTCCTGGCCTTGTATTAACATTGCGTAGGCTATCTATTTATGTGTTTAGGTTGTGGGCCACAGAGCGGTGCAAATGTGTAGCCTATTGCGGGTTGAGTGAAGTGAAATTAATGGATTTTAATATTGTCGTCATACAGACGAAGCATGTCATGAGCTTGTCTTTCTGTGTCCATGCTATAGAAATATCACTTTAAATGCAGGTGGCATCATGGACTATAATAATTAAGACTCCGAAAAACGTATCAAACATGCCTTGAGAATAAATGTCCCTTGCAATCATTTAACAGAGACGATGAAAAAAGTAATTATTCATTTCTGTGTACGTCCAGGAATTGGCTGAAAGTGCATTTTGTAAAAGTAGCGGTAGGTGTCGCACTATCCTTACACTTCAATGCGCAGATCTGACCCCTTTCGACGAGCAGCAGATCCAGTGTGCTCAGTATTTTGTTCTTTAGATCAAAAATAATCAAAATACCGACATTGATTTTAATCTACCTTATTTAGCAAAATCACAAAAGTCAGGCAAGTGTCCAAAAAATTACAGACAATTGATCTGGTCCCGTCTTCTCTAAAAAAGGGGGCTTTATTTCGTTTCACCAAACGATTACTTCATATAGCCTAAAAATAAAAATGTAGCCTACTTGTTTATAAGTGTGCGGAAAAAATGGAAGCTAAAGACGAGGCTACCAAAAGCGCGAGCACAAATATAATGTAGCACTTAAAGTAGCCTACTAGGCATTTACCGCACGGAAGAGCGACGAGCAGAGACGAAGGGACCTTAACTCCACACAGTACAAGAAACAGCCTCGTACGAATTAAATATTCAATTGATAATCGCTGATGTAGGTTATGTCTGTCATACGCATAAAAATCTAGGATTATTTCTGCAATCAAGAAATCACTTGAATATCTGAGCAAGGCAGGTTTATAGAAACAAAACAAGTAGTATTTAAATCCGTTTCTACTACAGTGTATTTGCTATTAGCCTAATTTAGATAAGCAAAATAGACCAACATATTAATACTATTACTAATATTTATAATAATAAATATACCTTTGCATATTCTTATTTAATAATAATAATAATAATAATAATTAAAGACAACATAACTCACGTCGCATTAACACAAAAAAGCTCATGGAAAGGAGAAAATCTAAAACGAATTCCTCCGTTTAATGCAATGCAGTCTACTGAATAATGTACACCACATATTGTCATGCTGCGTTCGTACCTTAAACCAACAGCTGATATATTGTCAATTTATTTGAGCAAATGTGGGGTGCAAATTCTTTTTAAATGAAAAATGAACGTAATAAATATGGACCTATTTTGTAAACAGTTCAATTCTTTTTTTTTCCTCACATTGCACCTATGCCTTCACTGCAGTGCCATAAAACACACTCCAATTTAAAAAATGACATGCAACGCACGCTTGTGTCTCGCGCATTAATTAGAATAGCATAATAGAATTGTATTTTACTAATGGTGGAAATTTAGGCCAACTAAAATTCCTGCAGTTTCCATTTTAATTTGTACGCTACAAAATTGTCTTCATTTGGAACCAATAATTGCACGGTGTATACTGTCGTGTAGCAATTGCAGTGCTGGGTGAGATGTGGGCTATCCGAAGTAAAAAATAATATAAAACCGTTTCTAAAATAGCATATCACCAAACTACCTCACACCCTGCCAAACAGTCTCTAAAACCCAAGAGATCGCGTTGACAACTGTGCATACCTGAACTTTTGAGATGCAGTATGCATATTAGTAACCCATAATGGGATTGAACTCAGCTAATTTAATGAGTAGTTAGAGGGTAATAGACTCTTGTAGTCATACGACAAACAAACAGAGCTGAAAATATTGTCTGTGTCTAATAAGCCTCATCCTTGTCTCCTGGCCAATAGAGAAAGAGAGTCTCTCATCCCTAAACTAATCACAAACCCATCGGAGAAAATGAAAACGTGGAGAGACAATACAGAGATGGGCGTTAGACAGGCCCACCGAACATCCAGAAAAGAAAAACCTTCAAAAGTTTCATATAGACAGAGAGTGTCATTTAAACCGATTATGTCCTGACAGAAATTCACTGATTACAGGCCTTTGTTTGAACGCCACTCTGAACTTGTACTTTTGTAGTCGAGTGCGCATCAGCATGTGTAGTTAGACATCTAAACGTGCAGTGATTAAGCACTGAGGTGCTGCAGTAACAGCGTGTAAAAGCGTCGTTATGCCCAGTGTGCAACACAAATACATGCTGAAGTACCTTGAGTCTCTCAATGGGATCAGCTGCGTATGTAAATTGCTCCACAGCTCTGTTTCTGGGCGAATCCGTTCCGTTTTGCTTGAATCCGCCTCTCCGTGCTCGTTCGTATTGACGCACTTAAAGACTCTTCCCTCAACCTTAAGGCGAGCGGCAGCGACCAATCACCAAGCCATTACAGGCTTCAGAGGAAACTGTTTATGTGACTCCAGAGCTAATTAGGCTCATGAACTAACAAATCGCTAGCACAACTGGTGAGGAACCGATCACATTCATGGATTGTCTGGAGAAGTCGGCCACCTCTCTCACGATGTGTTGAGCTGTGTGCTTTTGACAGATTTTTTTTACCATTTCTTTAGCCGCCACTAACTTGCTGACAAAACTTTGGTCTTGGGTGTGGAGTATTTTTTAGTGCTAACGCGCGTACCGTTTTCACTTAAACTGGGGAATCTTGACTGGTGAACCATGTTTCAGCCCACACCGAAGAGGTGTTTTACCATAGAGTCTTTGGTAGCGAAGGATAATCCTTTGCCGGCGTCGAGATCCGAGGAGCCCATACGACCAGCGGCTCTCAGCTATGCAAACTCAAGCCAGATGAACCCATTTTTAAACGGCTTCCATTCCAGCGGCAGGGGCGTCTACTCAAACCCGGACTTGGTGTTCGCTGAGGCTGTTTCACATCCTCCCAACTCCGCCGTCCCAGTCCATTCAGTACCTCCTCCTCACGCTTTGGCTGCTCACCCACTGTCGTCCTCGCACAGTCCGCACCCTCTTTTCGCGAGCCAGCAAAGGGACCCTTCAACTTTTTATCCGTGGTTGATACATAGATATAGATACTTGGGTCACAGATTTCAAGGTAAGATCCAGCTAAATATTTTTTTTCTCTCCAGTAATTTTGAAAAGTCGGCTAGAGAAAAAAACGGGCCACACGGCCCATGGACACGGCGCTTTTTCCACTGATTAGTTAAATGACACTTTTGTGCTTAATATTAAAAATGCTGAAATAAATGCTATCGAAAAAAGTTTATAACTATTTTACTGCATCGAAATAGTTGGACATTTCGACTACTGACATTATGCAACGGTTATGAGTAAATTGCTGGACGAAAGGAACGTGCCATATATATACATATATATACTAAGCTGGTTTAAAACTTTATTTTATTTTATAAAATAAATTTATTTTATTTTTAAAGTTACATTATTTTAATAGATTTAGATTATTTATTTAACGTAAACGTGTTACATCAACATATAGAAAAGAATCAACATAAAATCATCGATTGTTTTGCAACCTAGCCAAATATATATGAAAAGCTTTTATTACAAATAATACGCATTTACATAAAAAAAAAAAAACTAAGGGCAACGAAATAATTTATTAATAGAACATAAGTTTAATTCCCGTTCGACTGTTTTTTTTTTTCTCTCGTAAATTTCTCAAATTTCGACTGTATCTGAAAGTGCGTTTGCATGGTTCCTTAATGTTGTAAAAGTGACCTTAAAAACGAACGCTGATATTCATAAACGTTAATAAGTGTGATACTATCGTATATATATATATATACATAACACTATCAGCTAAATTACAAAACGTTAAAGCAAAAATTCTGGCTATTTAATAGGCTATTATTTAGTATGGGAAAGCATTTGTCTTCTAACCGAAACGTTAGTAATGAAACCCTTTATTTACCACTGGTAAAAATGGGCTACTCAAAGCCATTGAATTAATTCGTACACAGTTCAGTTGTGAAATAAAAATAGCTGTGTTGTAGCTCAGTGTGTTTTATTTACAAATGTAGTACAATATATGCATGCTATTTTGAATGATTACCTGTAATTAAACATTATTTAGTCTCAGACTTTAATTTGCAACAAAAGTTTCCTTAGCTACAGAAAACACTATCGCTACTGGCAAGTAACTTAAAAAAACACATAGCTTTATATAGCCTTTTTTCTGTTTGACATGACTGGTTAATTGTGATATTATTGTAGATTATATTTTGGCATGCTATACAATGTTTTAAAATGCAAGGCCAAATTTATAGTTGAGAACAAATTGAACGAAGACTAACACTGATAAAGGATAGGCTGCTTATTTTATGAGAGATGATTTTAATTTTCACTAATTTCATTACAGGAAACGAAACGAGTCCGGAAAGCTTCCTATTGCACAATGCACTGGCAAGAAAGCCCAAAAGGATTCGTACAGCTTTTTCACCATCACAGCTTCTACGGCTTGAACATGCTTTCGAAAAAAATCATTATGTCGTCGGTGCGGAACGAAAACAGCTCGCTCACAGCCTTAGCCTCACAGAAACTCAGGTAAGATGAAGTTTACCTGTCTTCAGCCATATGTGATGCGCGCGTGGTTCTGCGGATACAACACGGCATAAATAACTAGCTATTAAAATCAGCAGGCTCGTCCTTGAAACGGTTACATATTATTGTTAGACTACACCTGAAATATAAACACATAGACAATGTTTGCGTAACAAAAACGCAATTCCAAATGATTTAATAAACAAAACAAAAACAAAAAATTAAATGGAAATTCTTTATGTAAATATTTCTAACGTTTAATCGTTCTCTTTGATAGATTTGCGTGCTTGTAGCGTTAGATATAAGTGGCCTGTGTGCATTAAAGGCTATGTATTATTTCCACAGATGTGGCGACTTTTTGATTTCAAACAGAAAATGTTGTTGTGCTATTTAGTTTTGTTGGGAATTCCACGCATAAATTGCATTGTTCTAAAAGCGCAATGGCTTGAAGTGAGTTTAATCCACCATTTCCCATTCACCCCGGTTTTTGTTGAGCTTCAGCGATTCCGTTTTAGGCAGAGGGCTCTTGTGGAAAATGTTTGGCAATTAACCAGTTAACTGGTTTAAACGAACACTTAAAAGAATGAGGCGGATTCTATGAATTTCCCTAACCATATTTAAGATCGTATTTGCGCGTATCGTTCAGTGGCCCGGTCGGAGTCTATTGTCCCGGTGACAGCACCGGCCCTTTTTCTAAACGCCGCCTTTCAGAAGAGCAAGAGAGAGAAATGGACTACGAGCCACTTCAATGCTTCAATTAGCTCTCTGAAAGCACATTAAATGTGCCTCACTTGCCAAGTTGTCAGCTGTGAGCTTTACGGATGATATGAATGATAAAGGTGATGAATTAAGCTAAAGACTGAACTTTACCAATGTGTGCTAATAGAAAGGTTTTATACGGGGATGTAATAATGAGGGGGTGAATTGTAAATAGGCCAGCTAACACACTGATCCGTGATAATAAGCGTCAGTGTCGGTGAAGTTCCACTGGTATCACACTATTATACACTCACATGCTGCTTCTATTGAGTCAATGCTCGCTCAACAGTTAAGCTGGAGTTTGAAGTAGCAGCAGGGCATGATAGTGATGATGCAACCTGTCGTTCATAAACAGGTCAGGTGCACGCCAGCCAGTCTTCCCTTCCCCACTTATCAGTGATATGTATTTAATACCTCATTTAAATTCTTTATGTTGTTTTAATTTATGCCGACCGAGGACGCTAAACGAAAGTCGACCAATGCTCTCGCGACTAGATTGACTGTGAGATACCTGGCGGTTCTTTGTCCCTCTAACCCTGGTTATTCTTAGGGCCCGTTAGTGATACCTTCTGTTAGGCCAACTCTCTTTGTTGAATTGTTTTATTCAGATGCCAGCGAAAAGTCTTTGCGTGGTTTACGCTGATTGTTTTCATTATTTCCTCGCCGCAGGTAAAAGTTTGGTTTCAAAATCGAAGGACGAAGTTCAAGCGTCAGAAACTGGAAGAGGAAGGTTCGGATTCACAACAGAAAAAGAAAGGAACTCATCACATAAACCGATGGAGAATGGCCACGAAACAAGGAAGCCCTGAGGAAATTGACGTCACCTCAGACGATTAAAAGACTTAAACTGTTTGAACCCGGGACAGCGGCGTGGCTTGAAGGATGTCACGGATAAGGATGCTGTGTACTGACAGAGGGAGAGGGTAAAGCCAATATCACATTTTGATTCTTCGAGATCGGCAGCTTGAGGGTGAGAGATCCTGTTGGTGGCACTGCTGTCACTACAAGGGAACTGTCAATAATTTGCCAAGGCAAGGTGATTGACAGGTATTACATGCAGCCCCCCGCCCCCCCACCATCACCACACTACCCGCACAACCTCGTCACCACTATCACAAAACATAGCTCAAATGCGCATAGGACATTTGCACTTCTGAGGGTTTTTCCCCTCTCGTTTTATTTTTTCAAGACGTGAACCTTCCACATCAAGATACCAAAATATACAACTGTTTTTGTAAAACTTGAATTGCATGGTAGAGCAATGACTTTTTTGGTAGGTTAATTCATTAATTTGACCTTCTTTTTTCAAAGTAAATTTGTTTTGATTCTATTTTTAATCTGAGAAATGTTGTGTGCTTCTTTTTTTTTACAACAGTGTGCAGTCTTTGAATTTATGATTCTCGTGTTAAAGTGATTGTGAAAACAATATGAAGTAGCAGTGCTGCGTTATAGTGTTTTTTAAGAAGACAAATTTAAAACCAAATTATGAACTTTATTCAAGTTTACCACATACAAAAGTAATTCTAATTAAAAAAAATTCTCCATGACATTCCTTAAAAAAATGAAGCTTTACCATGACTGCGTAATCTTGGTGCGAATATATGATCGGGACTCGCCCCTCCTCTAAAGAGTTGCCTCGAAGGATTAATGCAAGAATTGACGGCCGCCTAGGCAGCAAAACTTCAAGCACTGAGCGTATTCCTTGTACAGAGATACTAAAAGCTAATGTTTATGTTAAATCGTCTTTTACAAGAATGTAAATAATTTTGTGTTTGTGTTAAGTTTGCTACAATTTTAACACAAAGTATACTTCCAAGAAGTATGTAATTGTCAATATTTTGTCAATAAAGTTTTATCAATATGTTGCTCAGAATAAAAGTACAGACTTTTTGTTTTACAAAAAAGAGGCCAAAATGAAACTTTTGTCCGGTACAGTGATTAATTTAGGATGCATTCGCATTTTAAGAAAATTATCATTGGACAGTATTGTATGGGTTGCACTGGCTGTGTTGGTTCTTTTGATTCGGTCCCTTGGTGTCATTGTCATGAAGGACAAACAGGCGAGGTATCGCGGTTATCACTATTTTATCAATGGAATATTCCACCAGCTGTCTAATTAATCTGAGCGTATAAAGAATGTAACGGGGACACGGACTGGTTAAAATGTAACACAAATAGAATGATTACAACGGGCTTGAGCTCGATTTTTCCATAGCGAAGTGCTTGTTTTTTTCTTGCCTCATTTGCCGCTCAGTCTGATAGACTGGCATTAACCAGTTTTATTTCCATTGGTAGAAGAGCAGCGTCTGGTCTGTTCAAGCTACAAAGAGTCCTGCGAGCTTTTGTGAAAGTGCAAATCAGTTTAGGCAATTATCATACGAGTTATATGTGGGGGAAAGGGGATGCATTGCCCAGTGGTCCACTTTAATCTGTTAATCCGTGGATCCAAGGGGGCCTGGTTGGACATAATTTAGTACAATCTGACTACCTCTCACAACGCGATAAGAGAAGGTTTGCAAAATAGGAGCTTTGTTTAAAATCTTGTCGGCAGCAACGGCTGGAATGTATCTAGCTTTCTTTCTCCGTTCTTGTTTTTTATTATAGCATACTAGCCCACTATGAATAACAGGCTATGCTATAGAATGCAAATATGAATTTTATATTTGTATGTGAAGCACATGTCAGTTAATATATTAACTTGTATTTTGCATCCATTTTAAAAGCACATTGTCCCTAAATCGCATACATTTGCATTGCATTTCATTTTGCACACAGCAAAATATTCCGAAATTGCTGAGCATTTTCGTGTTGTCCCCAAAACTTTTAATCGTGGTTTGATAAAGGTTAAAATTTCCATTGGACTATACATACACATACTATATAAAGGGACTTTTGAACAGTCTGTGGACTATAACGGTAATAAAAAAAAAATCTGCGGAGAATACTATTAGCTTTGAAAAACCCCTAAAAGCTTTATTACAAACCCAGCTTTGAAATAGAGGGATTAGAAGGCTGAAAGGGTCCCACAATAGTTAGAAGAAAAGGTTTCATGCTAATGAGGTTAATGCCCTTTGTATCTCCGGACTCCACAACTTCATTACTCCTATCTCGGGCAACACCGAGCGGCTCAGAGCCCACAATCCACTCGAGCTGTTCCCTACCCTGCCTAAAGAAGGATTTGATAGCAGCCCTGTTCAAACTAGATAATTATATCTTTTCAAGTTGGAATTAAGATAAAGAAAGTGCAGTGAAGGCGGTGAGCCTTGATCCGCTGCAAACAAATTTGGCGCACTTTCTCCCTCCGTTGTGCCTCAAAAGACAGGACACCCCCTCGTTACCGCTCGCTCCCCTTTATTAATTTTACATTGCCGATTTAAATGCGCCTGGTGTTTTGCATTTAATGCTGGACAATTAGCTGAATTTAAAGATGGGGAATTATATTTCGCCAAACAGAACAGGCTTAGAAACTTTTTCTATTATTTGTTAACGGTATTTAAGTAGAGAAGATTAAACTAATTTTAAAGGCTCCTTTAGTGTCCCAAATAAAGAACAAAAATGCAAGGGCATTAGAGAATCGAAGTAGGGTCAATGCAATATTTAAAGCAAATTTATGTTTAATTTAATTAATCTAATCATTAGCATTATAACATAGCCTACTCGTGTGTTTAAATTATTCAAACATTCCCGAAAGATACAATCTATATCCACCCAAAAATGTCATTATTTGCAAACAGTGAGCGGTGGACTATGACTTCGACCTTGTATAGACTAGGCCTATTAATCGATTTGCTTTTCTAAACAAGCTTACGGGCCTTGGGACTCGCTGTATTGAGAACCTCCTGACCCGCTAGGTTACCCCGTGCTGCGATAACTTGTTTCAGAAGCAACATTAACTTAAACGTTCAACAACGCCACGCTTATGCAGAGGGAAAACGATCAATCACAGAGGGCCATTGCCATGATTCATCATACAGTGAGGAAAAAAAAGTTGGTGTAGCTTCCAAATGCTTGCAGTGGTTTCTGAAATTGAGGTCTGGGTTTTAAACCCAGGTGAAAAACCTGCTCCATGCGAGTGATGTTAAATAATTACCCGTCATTTAAAACAGCCTCCTATCAAATAACCCCAATGACCCAAAACCTCTAATCTGCAATTACTAGCTTTAATTACGTCCGCTGATCCTACTAACAGGCAGTTTTACAGTAGGCTACACTGGACGGTCTGGTGTGCAAAATAAAGTTATGCCTGCTACCTGCAATTTACGCCTAATGTATTGCACCATACTGATGTAAGATTAGCCTTGACATTTTTTTCTTTTATTTTATGGAGATTAAAGTTTAGACTGCCCTGAGATCCGCTTCAATTTATTTAGAGTGGGCAAATAGATGTCTTTTGACTGAAGGTCCTGCACGGTCCGAAGTTAGGCTATTAACAGGCTTCTGCTTTATATAGTCCTGTTGCAACTGGTTGGAGGCGATATTTATAGCGTGGTCTGAAATGTGACGTCATGACAAACACAATCTATCCCGTTTCACAAATTGCTTTTGAAACTGATCCTTGTAATGGGAGAATGAACCCACCTCACAATTCCCGCGGCCTTGCCATAAGGTACAGCGATAAATATACAAGACTAATGAGCAATTACAAAATAATCAGCCTTCAAATAATTTACGTTACAAATTAAATATCATCTTAGATTCTCTTTTTATTATTAACGAAGGAAAGCCCTGCGAGTTTCCATTCTTATAGATTCTGGTCTGGAAAAATTTACTCACAACTTGGACATAGTGTGACGAAAATTTTATTCAATTAATTTTTGTAGCATTGGTCAAGTGCATTGTACTGTACATCTCCTGTAACTCGGCTTGAATCCACCGAACCACCCCTAAACACACAAATATCAGTGGATCAAAGGTAAAACACGGGTAGCAGCTGCGGTGACACTGCGGAGACTTTTTCGATCCTGTAGCGAGAGTTTCAGGGCTTATCTTATCCTGGTTATGGCGTTCACCTGCATTGCTATGCTGCCTCAAAGCCCCACTTCATTGACAAATTTAACAGCATTACCTGTTTTTTTGTTTGTTTGTTTTTTCATTCGCATTTAAACGTTTATACACATTTTTCTCCAAATGTCAAAAACGTATCAGAATCTATTGCTAGGCCATGACTTCAGGTGAATGCATTAGTAGCCTATTGCAAAAAATAAAAATAAAAATAAGAATAATAAAAACATAATGATAATAAAATAAAATTAAAAATGCATTTATGTTGTTATTTGTAGAATCACCTCGTTTTAATTCATGGCGACGCTGGAAATTTTCTAGAAGAGACCACAGGACGAAAACTTTAAATTGCTAGTATATACTGTCAGAAAACTAAAAAGTCGACGGATTAACGTAAGGAGTAATCATGTTTTCTGAACTAGACCCTTCGTATTAGGGTAGAATATGAATTTATTTAGGCTATCGTGTCTACAGCTGTCAGAAAGGTGCTGAACTATGGCCGCAAATTTTCCCCGTAAAATGTTTCGTTGACGCCAGTAATATAGGCCTGTATCGTGAAAAAGCAGCTAAACTTCAGAATCACGCGTAGTCTAATAAAAGAAGACAATTCATTTAATATAGAAATAATCTAATATTTGGTAACACATTTTTTCAGAAATATTTGTAGAAAACGATTAAATGTAGCTCAATAACATTGAGACAATGGAGGTAACAAAATATAAGGGGATAGCACGCATGGGTCAGGGACCCTGCAGTTATTGCTGTTTTTGGCTGGTGATTTAACAGATCCAGTGGATTTATAATTGCGATTAGGGATGTAGCTACCGTGATACAGTCTGGGCTACTGGAGAGGTTTTGTAGGAAGAAAAAACCTCTTTTCTTATTAAGGTAGCCCTACCAAGTTATGGTATACATTGTCGTGTATTTGGACCTTTCAAGTGCATGCACATATTGCAGAGTTTCTTTTTAAAAGGGACTCTTGCCAGCACGTTTGATATTACTTTTAAATTCATAACCTATTAAAAATATTTTACAGTAGCCGTGCGTGAAATAATTTATTAAGTTTACACAACAGACTTTCTCTGATTTTAATTAATAAACGTTTTAGGTGCTGATTTGGTCAAAGTTATAAGTATTAAGTAGCCTAAGTGCAACTTGCATCTAATCCCATACAGCAGTACTGCTTATTGGAAAGTAAACGAGACAACAACAACAACTCTAGACAATAAGGTAAAACGACAGAAAATCACTAAAATCTATAGATTTAGCTTTGAAATGAACAATCTCTATATCCATTTCCGCGAGAGTCTGTTGTCAAATCTAACAGACAACTCACTTCTACATATTTGAGGTGTCTGAAGAAGTACGCACGCAGACAGAGCGAGCGAGAGAAGAGGGGTAGCGCGCGCTGTTCACACGCGCACGCACATACAGACCAAAATCGTAGGCCTAGAAATAGACCTGTAGCACTTAGGCCTGTATGGCTTAAATAAGGGAATTTTAACAATACTGCAATTGCTCAGTGTAACTCGGTCAGCTTGCTTCAGTATCTTGGATCTCCTGCACAAACCTGGCTATCTCACACAGTGGATTAAAGTTAACATTCACATTGGAATTCCCAGGTGCACTGCTTGTTTTTTGTTTTTGAAAGCAATGCAGGATTTTGAAAGTACTACATTAGTGTTGTGGTCATTACAGCATTGGAATGTAGCCTGTTCCATAAATGATGAGCCTTTTATAGCTAAAAACAATGGCTTCACTAAATATATCACATGTATTGCTATGTTGATTCACCTCGTCTGCTGCCCTCGGTTACTGCTCTCATATGTTTCCTAAGTTGATGGTATGCGTTCTAGTTCATTGAGTTTGTGTTTTGAAAGACATTGTAACCTCAGCCAGCCTTGATTTAAGCAACACACTTTGTAGTACTCACATAATTTAGTCCACCATTAAGCGAAAATTCCAGCAATTTCATCTGCATATTTTATTTATTTACTTTTGTACATGTTACACAGTGGTATTTTTGTGACAAATAATGAGTGTTCGATGGTACATTTGCACCCTCAGGCTAAAACTCTACCTGAAGGACAAGAATCTTGTTTGGTTAATAGTCAGCAGATTCACTTTTGTTTTAGACATTTAAGTATACGCTGCTTATGCCTTTCATTCTGTAAAGTCTTCACCAATTTAAATGTTTTTTTTTTTTCTAAAATGTTTCATATCTTCTCAATTTATGTGCACTAATGGAACTGCTTGTAAATTAAGATCTTGATGTATGAACACACACGCACATGCACACTGTGGTCTGGAATTCTCACAGATTCATTTCATTTTCAGTTTGGGACTTATGTCAATGCTTTGACATTTCTCATGCAGACAGAAAACACTAAACCACTTGACATAACTCACTGCCAGTGTCAACCTCTGAAAGTCAAAGACTCTATTCCTGATTCTGAACTACTGGAGCGCTGCCTAGACCAAACATTTCCAATAGTTGCAGCACCCATGCAGCAAAAAGACAAAAATGTTGTTAAAGGGGGAAAAAAATCTAATGATCACTGATTAGCAAATGGAATTTAGTGGGAAAGTGTGGAGCAGAGAAAAAGAGGCTGGTGTGTATAATGAGTCTGAAATGTTTGGTTAGAACCAAACTTCTTCTTTTTAAAGAATGACTTCAGTTGGGGTTTTGTAAATGCAGTGCAAAACACACAAAACACAGGACTACACTTACAACCTCATGAGATATCCCATAGACATTCTTCACCATTAACAGGACACTGTGAGAAGAGCACAAACTGGAAAAAAGAATGATGTTACTGGGTTAATAATAAAAATAATAATAATAATAATAATAATAATGTATACACATACACACACACACACACACACACACATTTTTTATGTTTAAAGATCCTTGATTTACATATCAATGATTTTTAAATGATTATAAACTGTATTTTGTGCAAGTTGACAGGAATTTTGATTACATTGCATTTTCACATTTCAAATAAAACTAAAAAAAGACCCATTAATACATTTAGAACTAAGTGCATTGGAGCTTTTTATAGTCTTACATTTTGTGTTCACTGGAGGTTGCTTTTTATTCTAAGTGAGAGAAAAAGAGGCCACTTCACACGTGAAAGGTGGTGTGTACATGTGTGTGCGTGTGAGAAGCTCTCTCTTTCTCCAGCCCAGTTGCTGTCCTTTTAGGGACTCTAGAGGCTAGTTAAAAGGTGTCTGATTCTCACCATGAATCTAATTAGATCCTTGACTGAGGTCTTAACATTTCCTTGAAGAGAGGAAAGAGTGAGAGATAGAGAGAGAGAGAAAGAGAGAGAGAATTGTTCAGAAAGGGGAGAAAAGGTGCTAAAACAGCAACTCGTTTCTCCCATCTACAAGCCTCCACCCCCATCCTACCGGCCCCCACTGAAGAAAAACAAAGACCAGCAAGCTAATGAAGTTGGTTATTAAGAGGCTTCTGTCAGGCACAATGGGTAATTAGGAACTTGCTTCCCTTGGGTGTTAGTGGTCCAGTCTCATCAGTGCTAAGGCCTGCGGTCTGACCAGGGACACTGGGCTCTCAGACCCTTCAGGAAACCAGGGAGAAACGCTAATTTTCACCTCAGTCTGACCCGAATCTGTTATATCTCCCCCGCCTGCTATTCAGCAGTTTTTCCCACATTTTGAATCTCAGTTAGCTGAGATGTAAACTTTGTTAACAGGCAAATAGAGCTGTGTAAAAGAGCAGGTGTGGTTCGGCCTGACCTGTTTACTGTGTCTCTAGGTGAATGTATTTTTTTGAAAAATCCCCATAATTCCTCATTACACCTTGTAGATGACCACTGTCTTAACCAGACGGTGAAGATGGTTTTATTATCAATTTTACCAAGTAACACAAAAATGTCATATTATACAGCTGTGATGTTGTGCAATGCATTTGAGCCTCCCCATGTTAATGACTTAGCTGTAGTGAGGCATCTTTCCAGCAGCCCGGCCCACTCAGCATTCTGCAGGAACAGAGCTTTGCTCTAATTAGCACGTTTACTTTAGATTGCTTGACTGTGGTGCGGATAGAGAAAGTTCACTTGGCCTCAATTAAGCATATTTATCTCTGATTATCTGTCGGTAAGATTTCTGCCTGGGCAAAGAGATTATTTTAAAGAGGTGGCGATATGCGAGAAGGATGAAATATTCTGAAGGCGTGATGTCTTTCAGAATAGAAAAAGGAAATGAAAGATTTAGAAATTGAATCAGCTAAAAGAAGAGTTTAAAGTGAAGCTAATTTGCGGGTTCCAGGCTCTGATGTGTGCACTTACAGTCATTTTTTTTAAGAAAGGTGCTTTGCATTTTAATAGATATTAATCCAAATATATAAATATTAATATGTTTTGTTTAAAATATTTAAATATATATATATTAATTCAATATGAATGTAAATATTAGGGAACGCCGGGAATTTATTTACTTTAATTAATATAAATAAAGAATACATATTTTGTTCATAAGTTGCTTAATGGCCCATTAGGCCTTTGTGTTATTATGGTGCCCACATTTCAACAGCTAGATATGGCACACCTGCTCCACTGATGTGTTATTTGCCACTAAAGGGTGTGAGGCAGTCTTATGGCAGAGCTTTTACCACCTGAGGCACAAAGTAATGGTGAAAAACACTCACTGATTATGTGACATGGGTTGCAGCATAATTCTAAAATCTCCTGATTCATCTAGGCTCTAAATAGGTGACAACAACAAACAAAGTCACTTATGCAATTGTAACTAATTAGCCACATCTAACTGTGAGTAGGTTAACAGTGACAAATGGAACATCATGTCAACCTAGTTTTTTGATGCTCAAGATAACCTAGTCATCGATTAAGGGGGTGATATGCTTTGTTGTTTTCACCTCAAACTTTAGCTTACCTCATTTCGTTGAGAGACAAGCCAGTTAATAACACAGCTTACATCTTTGTCACAGCTTACTTCTTAAATTGGGATGGCTTAACCAAAGTCTCTCCACAAGATACAGTGTAAACTGGATCCTGATCGGTTGGCTCCTTTGATCCAGTCGTGCAATTTTGCATTCCTCAAAACCGTTTACACTGTTTAGACGGGAAGTGTCCTGCTGCGGGGCACAACACCTGTGGTTTGAACCGGTGACCTCTCATCGAAGTGCGACTGCTGAAATTCCCTCTGCCTGCCGGTCAGCGCAGGGATCAGTGTGGACAGACAGATAAGTATCTCCTCATATCCTGTTAGGCTCCCTGTCATCTTGAACTGTGTATCCAGCCCTGAGGATATGTCACCTGTGCTCAGGTAAAGACAGTAAAAGCTCTCAATAGTATCAAAATGCTTATGTACAATCATACACACACAAGGTAACAGAATTATTGGTAAATAGACAACTAAAAAGCATGAATACATGAACACATCTGTGCACATACCTTTAGGCTATTCACTGTTTAACCATTAAGTGCAGATTTCTAGTTTATATATTGTTCCAATAAATATATTTGGTAGAAATGTCCATTATAGAGGGCTCGATCGCCAGAGTAAGTGGATAAAGGAAAGAAATAATGATGGGTTTAAACTGCTGTCTTCAGTATTATTGTTCACATTAACAAATGATAACCTATTGCTATTAATCTGAATAAGAAATTGGTAAATCAGTGGTTTCATTCGGAGCAGTTGGTGACAAATGCAAAGAAAATAAAAAACAGAAAATGTTTGCTTGTGCACAAAAAACTGCACAATTGCTGCTCAAAACTTGCGTTTTGAGGGGGGTTCCTCTGTGGGAAAAATAAGTTCTGGTGGTAAATACATGGTTTTTGGCAAGGTTCCCAAAATAAAAATTGCATTGCAGGGACTAAATGTCACATTATTGGCGTCACTGCAATCCGCAGCCACAGTGTTAAAGTAGCCCAAATTCCACAGGAAAACTTTTACCTTGGCAAGGTATAGAAACTTTAACATGCACATTGTACAGACGTTGCATTAACATTGGATTTTGGTTACACAACAAAAATTTCTGGTCATTTTGGTCACCTGACATTGCAACCTAAATTTAAACAAAAAATGAGTGTCTCATGATGTTGTGTGTGCCTCCTGGGTAATATGATGTTTGTGATTGAACACTAAACACTGACATTCTAGATCTTTAGTTGTAGATCAGTTTAAAGCGTCAAATCACTACAATGACAATGCATGCTAATATAAAAGCACAACATAAAATAATTATTAAATACCATAAACACTAGTTTTTGTTGACTTTTTTTATCCTACATCCGACTTATGTAAAAAAGAGAATGTGTGGAACAGGCAATCCATTTATATGTTTATTAATGTTTTATGTCATGATTTAGTGCAAATAGCTAAATAATGTGTGGCCCACGTGAAAGCAGCCAAAGGTTAGAAAAAAGACTATGGCTTGTTGGACTCGACTCTTACATGACAGATTAAAAAAGTGAGCCTATGTAGGGAATTCTGTCTGTTTCTCAGCAGGTGCCTGACAGATCTTTGAGCGGGGCTTTAACAGATGCCTCAAGCACCTTCTAACTTCCTCCTTTCGCATCATTCTGTGTCCGAAATTGCTTTGAGTGAGCGAGCAAGAGCATCGGATTCAGGGGGGTTCATCCCTCATCGTCCGGCCTCGACCCCGCACCTCTCAGCGCCACAGGCAGGGGGGAAGATAAAGAGTCCCGGCCTGCCTGGCTGTAGGAATCCTAAATATTAGTGCCAGTAAATCAGGCCTCTATGGCCCTATGGGTAGCTATTATCTTTTTCTCACTAATAAATCCCTCTCCATCACTGATAAGCTGGTTTCCCTCCCTAACCTTACAGAAGAAGAAAAAAGAGGTGTTTTTAACGAGGAGGGAAGAAGAGAAGAGACAGAGGAGGGCTGGGAGAATTGGTGGTTTATTTGAGAAACATTAGTTTAGTATCAGTGCAATATTAGAATTTAATAACTAAATTAGGTGTTCCATATACAAGGGTCAATGACATGACGCACATTTTTTGTCGTGTCTATTAAGTCACGTGAAAATGAATCAAAATGCAGTTTAAACATAAACTGCCCTTATATCATCAGGAAGGCTAATAATATTCCATTAGGCTATTCATAGTATGCTTTCCTGCCTATTCATATTTGTAATATTCATCTGGACCCCTGATATTATTTTGGACCCCTTTTTATATTTTTATTTTATTATTTTTATAATAATAACTATATAACATTTGTATTTGAATACATACATTACTAAAACAAAATAAAGAAAGAATTTAACATTTTATGATTTCTGTGTTGTTGTTTTTTGAGCACTGATCTTTAAGCTCAGACAAGCTGAGAGACCCCTGATAATACAGATACCAACAAACATCAGCGCAGTGATTGATCTGGTTGCAACCTTCAGCTGAGTAGTGATTCAACAGTTTGCGGCAAGTCTTCAACAGTCTTGAGGCAAGGTTAGAGAGGTTGTGCGATGACAGGGGGCCCATCTATTTGATAAGAGTGTTCTCTGATTGTATCTCCAATAGGTCAGAGTGTTTAAATGGCTTTAGCTGAGTTGTGGAGCAGGATCAGGCTGTTTAAACCAGAGATCTTTACATGCACTTTACGCAGTGATAAGCTACTGTGATTGCAGATATGAGGCGACTCCCTAGTGCAATACACAGAGAACGCTGCTGTATCATGAGTGTAGCATTTGTATGCATTGCATTAATATTCTCAGAACTAAGTGGTGAGCTTTAATTACAAATGTGATTACAAACATGTGCATGTATCAATAAGGGCAGTATTATTGCCAAGCCTGTTTGCCACCTTATTAAGTGTAATAATAGTGCACAGCTAACAAACAGCAATTACAGAAAAAGGCAGCATACCACTGAGAACTGCACGTTTTTCACATCCTGGAAAGACTGGACCACATTCAGTGCAAAGACTTAAGTTTAACCTCATTAGGAGAGCACACACTAGATACATAATTATTCCTCGGAGAATAGGCCTCACTAATACAAATTAGAGTGATAATGAAGCCACTGAGAATGGTCATTGCTGCTCCCTGAGCATCATGTGCAGTGAACTATTATCTAGAATTAGAGCGTTTGTTTACACTCACAGCTAAAAGCCTTTTGCCAATGTCCACTCATTTAGGAACACAGGCTGCAGTGTGCACGTTACAAGGTATGGGTTTGAAGATATAGTCTGAATTAAGAAACTAGTGTTCAGAACGTTTATTCAAATCATGGGAAATTCCAGACACAGGTGTTTGGCGAAAACAAATACGCCGTCTTGAATCAAAACACTTGTTTGAAGAAAAACTTATGAGCAAGTGATTTCCTTCCCTGGAAAGGACCTAAAAGCCTGATCATAAAAGTTGCACTATTCAAAAAGCATTTGGTCTTCACCTAGCAAGTCGATTTAGTCTGCTACTTCAAAAGATGTCTAAACGGCTCCTTGAGGGAAGGAAATTGTTCTCTTTTTGACGTCTGCAGTGTGGACCATACATCTGTGTTATTTCAGCATTCCTTCTCGGATCAAGTGACATCAAGAGTGTTGAAAGGCTTCTCAATCATGTTATATCTGAAACACTTCAGCTTTCACTGAGCAACGCTCATACAGAAACCAGAGACACTATTGCTTAGAAAACTAATCTAAACCTCTATTTTGATACGGTATCAATGTTTGCAGTCTGTAAGATGATTTAATGTTGTGGAAAGCTCACCTGGGCTGCATTTTGTTAGATTAAATAATTGCCTCACTGTTTTCTATTTAAATACATTTTTAAAATGTAGCCCTATTTACTTCATGAATCTCTGTTTGCTTTTGTTGTGTTTATGTTTTTATATGTGTGGAAATTGTGATATAGGCTAAAGAAAGTAGCTATTTTTTTCAGATTGTTTAGAGGAAGGCCAAGAGACCAGCATTTATTTGAAATTGACCACGTTCACACAGCAGAATACAGTTGTCTGTCCTTAATACAAACGCGTGTCTACCGTGTGTTACGTGTTTTCGTTAATATACGGTAAAGTAGAAATATAAAAACTGCTCGGTTAAATAAGATTTGATGAAAGAACTCACTCAATTGGACTCTTGTCGTGTCAGAAAATATTAAGTTTTACGACATCTTTGACAGAATTTTAAATGTAACTGTAAGCTGCATTTCGAAACTCACACCTGTAAAGAAAAATCCAGTTTTCAGTCTCAAAAACTGACAGTATGAACGTAGCCATAGAGTTTTATGTAACAACGTAAGCATTTTAATAGCGGCAAATTTACAAATTCGCTCTTTTGTACTAAATAGAGGGTCAGTAATGAGTCATTTGTATAATAATCTATTCAATGTATGATTAATGGTCAGGCAGTTGTTTGGTGACCTATAGTTAAGACCCCGATCGCGCTAGAGACCCGGATGCTAGCGCAGTTGGAATATGTAACGGCGGATATAAGCGTGAGATCGCCGGCGGCGACAGAGATAATAACTTAAGTTCATCCACGATGCTTCAATAATCGCATGTGTGCGTGCATCAAAGAGTGAGTTTGTTTCTTTATATGCATCTTACACTGCTGCCGTTAGTTTAGGTTTAAAGACACGCTTATTGCGTCTGTTATAGCATTTAACTTTGTAAGCTAATCGGAAGCTAATTCTGTGATGCAACAACTGTAGGCATCTTTATTGTATTATCGACCTACAAACTGATCCTTTAATCTTTTTCTCCTGTGTCACATGCACGACTTTTGAGCAGTTTATTGTGTTATGTAAATTATAACTTTTTTTTTTATAACTATTTCCCCTTTTTTTACTCTATACCTACAAGATGAAATGAATTAAAATTAATTTGAATACATGGATTAAAGACCATCATAGATTTGGTGCACTGATTTATTGAATTTTTTTCATGAGATAAAGTGAGAAACAACAAGACCTCAGAGGCAAAGCATGTAGACCATACAGTATAACCTGTTAACAATCACATGCCATAAATCGCACCCTCTATTGCATTCCTGCAGCCTGGACTGATGTTTTCCCCTCTGTATGTAAAGGCTTGGGCGGGTGCCACAACTGCCTTCCGCGGTTTCACACATAACAACATTGCATCACTCAAAAATAAAGAATTATTTTTAAAGGGGTTCTTCTCTTGGCTGCATCTCAGGCAAAACAAATCTCTCTGTTTTGATAGCCATGTTGAGCCGACTGCACCTGGCTGTTCTGTGCAGAGCATATTCAGAGCGCTCTCATGGGCCAGACTCTTAGGTCACGGCCCTGTATAAAACAGTACATCAGGAGAATTAGGAACCTGACATGAGAGACAACCCACAAAGTTTTTAATCCTTTGAAGGAGCTTGACATTTTTACCCAAAGGTTGATCAAGCCCAAAGGGTGCTAATAAACTACAGTGACGAGTGATGAAGGAAAATTGGTTTCTGGATTCACAGTTCTGCTGTGAAACACAACAGATTAGAAGGATAAAGGCCATTAACACTCAAAGTTTTTGTCACATTTAAAAATAACAGGGCATTTTTGCTTATCCAAGAAGAAACAGATAATCCTTTGCTTGTGTGGGAGATGTTGGCTGAGAAAGTTAAAACAACATAAACTAAATTGAATCCTTCACCATTACATAAACGGAGCAATTAAATGCATCATCTGACCAATTGTATGTTTTTCTGGAAGCCACAAACCCTTGGTTCCTGAGCAGGGAGACTCCCACATCTGATATCTCTCAGCTCCTCGGAGAAGGTGAGTGCTACATTAAGTGGGTTATATATTTTCTCTGGACAGCTCTTTCGAAGTGAAGAGGAGTAAAGGAGCTGATTTTGGCCAAAGGCAAAGATAAGCACTAGGTGGGCGTGCAGGTTTATAGCGTGTGTGTGGATGACGAGTCAGGCCCAGCAATCAGCGAGCAATCTCTGTTGGTGTTTAGTGGCCCCTCAGACTTAATAAACTGGCCCTAATTTCAACTGTCGAAAAGAGATGTGGTAGAAAAACGCTAGAGGGAAGGGATGTGTGGCTGTTTATAACTGGAGAAAGTTGTAGCCGTACCCCAGACAGCACCCTCTACTGCAGGGGAAGAATACAGACAGGAAGGAGATGGAGGGAAAGATCACTCACACCTGTGAGGCCCTGCTGGGAGGAACAAATTGCTCGACGAGGGGTTTTGTTTGTCAGTCAATATAGTTAACCACATGAAAAAATACTATAGTAACTTATTTTAAATAGCGTTTTTGAACCGTAAAATACTTGATTTGTTGTGGTAGTTCTATAGTTGTTATGGTAATACAACAACTACAGTAATACAAACAAATTACTTTTTCCAGTACTGTACTGTTTTTAACAATACAATGCAATACAATACTGTTTACTGTAGTAAAATACAAAACAAGTATACCACAATATTTAGTTCATTATAGTTAATACTACAGTATGCAGAAGAATTCATTAACAAGGTGTTCCAAATGTAATACAGTATAATACACTTTCCTATAGTATGGTTCAAAAACACTATAGTATTTACTATAAATGAATATATCGTTACTATATCTGAGTAGTATTTATTATGCGAGTAGTAACCTATTTAAATCACTTCAAACTAAAATATTAGGCCTAAAAAAAGAATAAGCACTGTTCATAAGTTTTCTTTTTTGTTGATAAATGCAGACACATTAAATGGAAAGTGGTTTTCAAAATCAATTGTAATAATAAATGTTTCTTGAGCTCCGAATGAACATATTATAAAGGTTTCTGAATGATCACTGAAGCCTGTAGTAATGACTGCTAAAGATGTATCTTTTCCATCACATAATTTACATTTAAAATATATAGAAAACTCCTCTTTAAACTTTTAATATTTCACAATGTTAAGTTTTTTTTTTAAACATTACTTTTAATTAAATGAATGCAGGTTGGATGAGCATAAAACATCTTGTATATATTTACATTTCAAAGTCATTTTACATAAATATTGCTATAGCATCCCCAAAAGCGGTTCTGGTATCTCTTTAGCGGTATTATATGTACTGTATGCAGTAAATATTTTGTATTTATTTAGTTACAGTAGTCTAATAAGTCAGCATTCAGTGTCAGCGATGACTATGCAGATTAGCAGGACAGACATGTCATCACAGTAAAACATGTAGCCTACCTCTATCTTTTAATTAATAGATAAATGCGTTCAAAATTGAATTAATACTGTCTGAGTTTAATACTGCTGACCACTGAACTAGAAATGTCTTTGGTTTTCATTTCAGAATCCTGGTTACCTCACATCTGCACACAGGTAAAAGGGAGAAATGAAATAATATGGGACAGTTTGGCAGAGTGTGAGAAAGAGAGATTTTGAGGAGAATGGATGTGTAGCACATTTGGTCTTGTCTCTCTAGACTCGAGTAGCAATGAAGAGCTCCCAGGTTGAATTGCCAATAAAGACGTAAGGGGAAAAAAAAATATCTCTCTCTTTTTTTTTTTTTGCTCTCTCTTTCTGTATATACATCTGTCTTCATACCTTTCTCTTCTCCTTCACTTTGCCTCTTGCTTCATTACTCTCTGTCTCCATTTGTTCTCTTTCATCTGTCTGTCTCTTCATGCCAGGGCAGCTCTCTTGCCTCCGCTGGCAGACAGACTGGCTGAAAGCAAAGAACATCTGGATCTAGGTCTGTGTGAGAGAGAGGGGGATAAGTATGTGAAATGAAACAAGCACTGAACATTGTATGTGGTTTTGTTTGTTCTGATATATGTAAGGGTTTGCATGTGGTTGTAACATATGAGTGTTTTTATTTAGTAAAAGGATTCTAAGTAGGACTGCAGTAGTGTGTGGTTGTTGACAGATGGCTCAGGTACTTATGTTGAAAATGACTCAGACCTTCTTAATACCATATTACAGAGATTATTGTTTCAATTACGTTTCGTGTTAATTATAAGAAAATATTTCAAAACCTAGAAAATGTATAGTGTTATTTTAGTATGTACGTCCAGCTATACTCTTAAAAATAAAAGTGCTTCACAATGCCACAGAAGAACACGTTTGCCTATAAAGAACCTTTAACATCTGAAAAACCCTTTCTGTGTCACAAAAGGTTCTTTGTGGTGATTAAGGTTCTTCAGATTATAAAAAGTTAAGCAAGAGACGACTCTTTAAAGAACTTTTGATTAAATGGTTCTTTCTGGAACTAAACATTATTCTTCTATGGCATTGCTTGAAGATCTTTATTATATCTCTAACATGCTAACTAAAGCATGAAACATCTAAAAACATTTTACAGATATATCTAATGAAACATGTTCGTGTCAATATAAAAAGTAATTGTAAAAATAAAGTGTATTTATTTGCTTTTAGTTGTTTTAAACATCTCAAAATACATTTTAAGACATGTTTTTAAAAGACCAAAAGCTTGTTTTGTTACATATTCCTAAAAATAGTTCACCCCAAAACAACTTTTGTTCATCTTTGGAAATCCGAGAGCTCTCTGACCCTCCATGGTTAAAGCACAAAAGTAGCAAGCACATGGTTAAAACCGTTATGAGGTGATCAGATCTGCAGTTTTCTCTAGATTGCAACGCTACGCTGGAAACTTTCCTAGCTTTATGATGACAGGGGCTCCACTACAACACTGCTAAATATAGGGTTAGCGGGCCTATGTATGAAAATGTTGCCCCAAACCCAGAGAATTCTGGATTTACTTTCAAACATCCATTAATTCAGCTGTGCCAGATCTGATGTGGCAGTGGCTCAGGAGCGCAGACCACTGAAGTCCAGCCTGGAATGCTGTTGGTTTCACATTACTTTCACTTTTAAATCTGCATATCATTTTCCATATGGACAGCATGTCTGAAGTTGAGTTGACAATGGAAGATAATGTACATGATGTCCAGACGCGCCATAATTTCTGTTGTCTGCAACAGAAAGTAGACTTTTTTTTTCCTCTGCAGTAAATGGGTGCCGCCAGAATGAATCCTCACATACAGGGCAAACATTGGTTAAACAAGTTAAAAACATGCATAATGATGAATTCTTTATTTAAACTTTTATCTACACATTGACGGAAGTGGTATGAATAATTGTGGATTTTTTTGGGTAAACTATTCCTTTAAACAATAAGCATATTATTGTTTAATATTATATCAGTTTAATTCCTTTTGCATCCAAACAAGTGTTCTTAAAATTCCCATAACTCTGGTTAAATCTAGCTCTACATTGAAAAGACTTTATATTGCAACCTTTCCATTCTGAGAGGCAGCCCAGGCCGAGGGTAGGTGTTGCTGGGATATTTCACCATACAAGGGTGAAAACCAATTGTTTCGGCGGCATAGTCGCCTTAGGGATTAGCAATGTCATTAAGCATCCATGAATTGCAGAAGCCGTCCATTGCTTATTGACTCACACTTTGCTCATTAAAAACGAGTCAGCCTTTAGCTCTGCCCTCTCTCTCTGCATCCCACTTTCTTCCTCTAATTAAACTGCATTTGGCTAATGGGCAAAAACCCCACTATCCCCACCAATACTGGCCACTGCTGTGCCGGGGGAGAAGAGTGAACTAGAACACTCACACCCATATCCAACCGTCAAGCGCTTCCCCGTCTTCTTCCTCCCAAAGGAGGCACCTCTGTGACCGGAGCACACCTGAAGTCCTTTAAAAATGGTCATTTAATGATGCTCTCCAACTGTAACTGTTTTTTTTTAAGGACTTTGAGTTTGCGGTGGAATAAATGTATTCTCTAGGGATGCTCTGGTAAACGGAGGGAAAATTACTGGTGTTTTGGAGTGTGTTAGAGAAAGCAACACAAGTCGTGCAATAACAATACTTCTTCAGTTAAGACCTGTGGGACCTGTGTGTCTTTAAAGTGCAGAATGGTCTTCTTTTTTATAATTGATAGCCAAGACAAACACCATGTATAAGCTAGATTTCTGTACTCTGAGCCTACTGTTATTCTCAATATAATGTGATGAAGTGTTCGTGAGGGATTTTATTTTTTTCTGTTCTTTGGCATTTCTCCATGACTAAGTGTGTGTACGGAGGCAGATGGTAATTACTGCAGAGATCAGTCATTCTACAGCGCAGTTCATTAAGACATTGAGTGTTTACACGTACAATGAAAGCTGATAACTATCAACAATCAGTTAATTACAAGAACCCAACAACATAAGAAAAATGTTTTTGTGAGAATTTGAAATTTGGCATTTTCTTTAAAAAGTAGAAGGTAATGGACACAAAACGTTAATCAGAGCTGTTAGAATGCATTACGAAGTTTACATAGAAAGTGAATTTGGCATAACGGGCAAAATGTGTAATAATTTGCTTACACTAAATATTTCTTATTCTTATTTGCTATTTATATATTTCCCTAATAAAACTAAAATTTAAATGTTCAAATTACAATTTCAAAACAAAAAAGCTTTTAATGTTATTTAGAGTAAATAATAAATCAGCATAATGTTCTTTAGTGGATCTATCAAGAATATCATGATACAAGCATGTACCATTATTTTTCTAGCAATAGGTATCATATTGTTTTCAATCATATAAAAAAAAAAGATTTATTTTCAAAAATAGAACTCTCAGTGCATGAAAATATACGGCGAGACACTCTGAGAAAACATAATATGCAATATCATTTTGACTCAGCTGTAAAATCCTTTTAAACATAATCTAGTACATGAATTTCACTTAAGAACAATGCATGTTTGATACATTTGTAAATTTCACAAAGTCATAATTCTGGTATCTTTTATTTGAAAAGTGCCAGGGACGGCAAAGGCTTTCTTATTACCTCTAGAGGGAGTAGATTTTTAAAGTCTTTTATTTCTGTGTGCTGTGTTTTATATATATATATATATAAATGCAGTATTA
>JAUYWG010000047.1:9136930-9152353 GCA_034779775.1 Enteromius afrohamiltoni
GCAGCAAATGGCTTTTAATTGAAAGAAAACATGTACTACCAAAAAGTTCTTTCCATCGATCAATTTCTTACTTTCACTATCAATATATTTCACAAGGTTAACTTGTACCCTCCGTGTGGTCAGTCCGCACAAGCTTGTTTTATTTGCGGCCCCTTTAATTACAAGACAAGCATTCAATCTACATCAGAGTACAATCTACATCTCTGTACAGCGTCGTTGGCAGGGCGGCCAGGGTGAATTTTGATGCTCTCATCGGCGGCGGTGTGAACGCACAGTTACTAAGCAAATTGCAATGTTTGAGGTGTTTTATAAGGTTAGATGTATTTCCTCCTTTTGACATAAAACTTCGATGACACCGCTTGCAGATGGGTGTTTGGTGATCAATGATGTCGCGCTTATCATCAGCCTCAAAAACAAAATACTTCCACAGGTGGCTCTTTCCTCCTTTCTTTTCAACGACAGATTCAGAGCCACCTCATCAGTAGCACCGCCGATTGCCATCTCTCTGTGCTTTTATGAAGAAGATGCAACTGCACAGTTCGCACCTTTCGTGTAGCGCAGCAAGAACCGGGTTTACTACTGGAACTTCAGAAAACCTGGTACCTTAACATTTAAAATTTTTTAGTACCGTCTTGGTACCGAAGTACAGAGTCTTTTGACAACACTAGCCATTAGACACCAAACCAACATGAAAGAACATGCAGCGACCAAAGCAGACTGTGCACCAAATTGATCTTTCAGGAACCAGATATAATTCTTTTATGGTATCATTTTGAAACCTTTAGTGGAACCTGCAGTTCTCCTATGAAAACCAAATCTCCCAGTTTCCAAATATGAATGGTCCCTTTTTATTATATTTAGCAGGTTTTGTTAGATAAAGTACCTGCTGAAAAATATCTTGACTTATTTTGCAGTATGATGCTTATAGTCATTAATTTATTATAGCTAATATAACTAATGACTGCAGTGATAAACCCGGACTATGCTGAATACACAAGCAGTGATGAAGTTAAATCACTTTTTCTTTTAGCATTGTTTGTCATGGGTGGTCAGCTGTAATCAGTTTACCTCGCGATTTTCCACGCATTAAGACAGCTAGCATGCATTTGCACAAACAGTTTAACTCGTTCTGTTTAATCTGTCTGTAAAACTGTTCTCATGGCTTCCATACAGAAGGAAACAGAACATTCAGTTTTAATCCACGAGGCCTCAGCTCCCTCCTCATGTGATTTACCCACAATTCTAAGCACACATACACACTTTGTATAAGATTTATGAATCCAAATCTCTTCCAATACTCGAAAACACCAGATAAACTTTTCTCATTTGGCCCTAATTTGGTCATGCAAGATAACGCTGACATCCAAAAGCTTTTAAAAATGCATTCCTGTAAGAAGTTGGCATCTGCGTTTCAGCACCCTGTCCAATAATTATTTCCCGTCTGAAGCGGTTCCTATTGCACTGATCAATTCTGTATTTTTGACTAGCTAGGATGCGTTAAACTCCTTTAATGTTTTGAAAAATGTTTCTTCCTCCCTCCTTTCTGAGGGACCTGCCAATCCCTGGAAAGAGAGAGAGAAAGAGTTATGAGAAGTCCGTGCCTCTCCAGGACTGGCACGGGCCCGGTACTGGCACAGACCCCTCTCATTTGCTTTTATGCCAGTAATTTGCATCTCCAGTGTGCCAGCAGCTGGGTCTGACATCCTTCAAAGCTGGGGAACTTCCCTCAAGCACAAATAAGAATTAGGAGGGTGAATAAACATATAGACGTATCACTGATAATTACAGGCTGCACAATAACAATAGAACAATACATTTGATTGCATTGTTGCACAAATATGCTTATTAGTTTACTAACACTCTGCCAAAGTATCTGTCATTGTGTACTCGCTGATCTGTAATGCCTAGCCTTGTAACTGAATTACAAACAATGTATTAAAAGTTTTACTCAACTCAAATTTAATTGTTCATAAGTGACTAGATATTCTTTTTACAATGTAAATACATTTCTAATTCGGTAAATCACATTGGTTTCACACTTGGAGCTGGTTTCAAACACCTGGACATAAAATAGGATAATATTTGTGATATTTTCTGTCTGCTAAATAAAATATAATTTTTTTCTAATACTTGCATAAACAAGGCTGCTGTGAGGAATCGACAGACACAGTCGGATCCATATGCACAGGCGATGGTCAAACACAGAGCAAACAGGAGTATCAGAGACAAAGAGAGTTCATAATCAAAGTCCAGGCAGAAGAGTCAAGGGCAGGCGGCGAGAATCAGTAATCCGAATAAACAATCCAAAAAGTCAAACTAGGCAAGCAAACAGAATAAACGCTAAGAAATGATCAATGGAGAATCAAGACTTCGCATCCGCCTAACACGGCGTCCCTGCTTAAATGGACCAGAAAGTAGGTCACGGTTGGCGGGCGGAACTGAGCGGCTCCTGAAGCGAGAATCTTGCTGGCGCTGGGGTCTGGGGGCCGGTCTGTTGGGGTGGCTCCTGTGGAAGGTCTCTTCGAGAGCGGGGTCCAAGACGTCGTGGGCATTTACCCACGATCGTTCCTCTGGGCCGTTGCCCTCCCAGTCGATGAGGTATTGGAGTAGCCTACCCCAGCGCCGGGAGTCCAAGATCTCGCGTACCTGGTAGATCTCCTCACGGTTCGGGTCCAGGGGGGGTATGTCTGGGGCCGCGACCTCGTCCTGGTCCCTCTTCCCTTTCGGGTGCAGCAGCGGGCTTAAGAAGAGAGACATGAAAGGTGGGTGAGATATGATAATTGGCAGGTAAATCTAAACGGTAGGAAACGGGTGTAATCTGTCTTAGAATCTTAAAGGGACCCACGTACCTTGGATTCAGTTTCTTGTAGGGGAGGTGGAGACGTCACGAAATTGCGTGACTTCTGGGAGGAGGGTTGGACACCAGAAACGGTTCGAGGTGAGTTCCTGAGTGCTGAGGATCCCTGGGTGCCCCGTGCTGGGGTTACTGTGAATAGGCTGTAGTAGTCGCTTGCGCAAGCATTCGGGTACGTAAGTCCTGTCGGCGGGGCATTCAGGGGGTCGGGTCGGGTCGATGGCTTGAGCATCGGAGATCTCCTTCAGGATGTCCCATTGCACTGGGGCGACCACGACAGTAGAGGGCAGTATGGGCTCTGGTACAGCGGACTGTGTGGGTTGGTCATAGAGCCGGGACAGGGCGTCGGCCTTGGTGTTCTTTGAGCCCGGGCCGATAGGTTATTTGGAAGGAGAATCGCGAGAAGAATAGCGACCACCTGGCCTGTCTTGCATTGAGTCTCTTGGCGGCGCGGAGGTACTCGAGGTTGCGATGGTCCGTCAGCACCAAAAATGGTTCCTTAGCTCCCTCCAGCCAGTGCCGCCATTCCTCCAGAGTGGCTTTGAGAGCCAGCAGTTCGCGGTCCCCCACATCATAATTTCGTCCCGCTGAGTTGAGCTTGCGTGAGTAGAATGCACAAGGATGGAGCTTGGGGACCTCTCCCAGCCGCTGTGAGAGTGTGGTGCCTATCCCGGAGTTGGACGCGTCAACCTCTATGATGAATTGCCGTGCGGGGTCAGGGTGTCTCAGAATGGGGGCCGAGGTGAAACGCCGCTTGAGCTCTTGAAAGGCCTCCTCGCTGTCCGAACTCCAGGGTAGGCGCTTAGTTCCCTTGCACGTCATGCTGGTTAAGGGGGCTGCCACTTTGCTGAAGTTACGTATGAACCGTCGGTAAAAGTTGGCAAACCCCAAAAACCACTGGAGCTCCTTCAGTGTTTGGGGTTTGGGCCAGTGCACCACAGCGTTGACCTTACTGTCGTCCATGGCCACTCCCTCAGCACTGATGATGTACCCGAGAAAGGCCACTGAGGTTTGGTGAAAGGCGCACTTAGTGAGTTTGACATAGAGGTGATGCTGAATCAGGAGCTGAAGTACAGTACGGACATGCTGAATGTGAGACTTGAGATCCTCTGAGTAGATAAGTATGTCGTCTATGTAGACGATGACATACTGGTTGAGGATGTTCCTGAATACGTAATTGACTAACGCCTGGAAGACGGAGGGACTGTTCGATAGGCCGAAGGGCATCACTAGGTACTCATAGTGGCCATCGGTTGTGGAGAAGGCCGTCTTCCACTCATCGCCCTCACGGATGCGAATCAGGTTGGACGCGCTGCGCAGGTCCAGCTTTGTGAAGAGGTGTGCGGTGCGTAGTTGCTCCAGGGCGGCGGGCACGAGGAGTAAAGGGTACTTGTACTTGACAGTGATATCGTTGATGCACGGCCCCAAACCACCATCCTTCTTTTTCACGAAGAAAAACCCGGCCGAGGCAGGGGATGTAGAGGGCCTGATGAAGCCTTTGGAGAGCTCCTCTTTAATGTACTCCCTCATTCTCGGTTTCAGGTTGGGAGAGTGGAAAAATCGGTGGTGCGGTGTGGAGGCAGCTGTGTAGCCTCCTCCTTACTGAAGGCCCTGGCCAGGTCGTGATATTGAACAGGCAGTGCGGAGAGCTCTGTGGAGTCCAGGTCCGTGGGTGGCGCCTTCCTGAGTATCTTGGTGGCTCGAGTTCGAGTTGGTGGCACCTCTCTTGACACTCAGGTGACCACTGAACGATTTTGTGGGCGTACCAGGAAATGACGGGGTTGTGCAGTTCAGGCCAGGGGAGCCCCAGGATGAGAGGATGGTCAGGAGACCGGATGACGTGCAGGTGGATTCTTTCGGTGTGCAGAGAGCTGGTGGTGAGGGTGAGTTCCAGTGTGTGGTGAGTAATCCTTCCATCGCCTATGGGGCGGCCGTCGAGGGCTGCCACGGAGACCATCGGGGTACATGCAATCAGAGGGAGGCCATGTTTAGTGGCGAATTCAGAGTCAACAAAATTCCCAGCAGCCCCGGAGTCAATGAAGGCGCTGGTAGATATAGTTTTGTTTTCCAGAGAGATACATGCAGAAATCTTCATTACAGTAGAGAGGGAAGTGAAACTCACCCGACAAGCTGAGGGACGTGGAGGCCGAGTGGGACAGCTGGCGCGGAGATGGCCGCTGAGACCGCAGTACATGAACAGATTAAGCTCCCGGCGGCGCTCTCTTTCCTCCGGCGTGAGGCGTGTGGCTCCGATTGAGTATATACTCCTCCAATGACTTCTCTGTGTGGCGGCTAGCCAGCTCGGCCTGCAGATCCTCCCTTAATCCGCGCCGATAGAGTGACATGAGGGGATCGCTATCCGCCGTCGAGTTACCTTGTTTTAGGGCCAGCAACTCATCCCTTCCGTCTACAGAGTGAGCGAAGACATTTTGGGAACTGCTGAATAAAGCTATCGTAAGAGGGAAAAGCCATCCGGCGTCCTCTCCACACAGCCGTGATCCAATCCAGTGCTTTACCAGTGAGAAGTGATGCAATCAGAGACACCTTAGAGTCATCAGTGGGGAAGCTACCGGGCTGCTGGTTAATATATAGTTCACACTGGAGCAAAAACCCATCGCATTTTCCGGGCGCGCCATTGTATTTCTCCGGTAGAGCCAGGCGGGCGGGGCTAACGTGCGCGGCTGCCAGCGGAATCCGTGGCGGCGATGGGGCCTGGAAGTCTGGGTAGCAGTAGCAGCAGTGAGGGCCTGAATGGAGCTAACCAGCTCCAGAGTGAGTGACGTCAGTTCTGACAGCTGTTGTTGATGCGCTGCCAGAACGGAGGCTTGGCGGGAGATCTCACTCACCACTTCATGCATCGCTACTGGATCCTGTTGCGGCGAAGTCTTCTGTGAGGAATCGGCAGAGACAGTCGGATCCATATGCAGCTTTTATTGGGGTGGTCGTACAGGCGATGGTCAATCATAGAGCAAACAGGAGTATCAGAGACAAAGAGAGTTCGTAATCAAAGTCCAGGCAGAAGAGTCAAGGGCAGGCGGCGAGAATCAGTAATCCGAATAAACAATCCAAAAAGTCAAACCAGGCAAGCAAACATCAAGACTTCGTGTCCGCCTAACGCGGCGTCCTCGCTTAAATGGACCAGAAAGTAGGTCACGGTTGGCGGGCGGAACTGAGCAAGGTACGTGGGTAGAAGTAGTCCGGGGGGGAAGGTTCCCACTGCTGAGTTCCGGGGAGAGCCACAGAGGTGCGGCTCGTGACAGCTGCATAATTAAACCACACTGGCAGACATTAAGACCAAGTTCAAATATAAAGATGAGGCTGATTTGTTTACAGGATAAAGAGATAAATCTCAGGTTGGGGAAGGTTGTTATGTGTTTTTATGTTTTACCTTGTGCCTTCTTTTTAAAAAAACTAATTTGTGCTTCATAATGTTTTGCAGTTTATAACAATAAAACAAAACTAATAAAAATGACAAAAACAATTAAAAAAAGGTACAAATAAATAGGTACAAAAAAAACAAACAAAAAAAAAAACGGTAACACTTTACAGTAAGGTGTAATTTGTTAACATTAGTTAATGTACTAACATGAATGATCAATGAACAATACATTTATTACACTATTTAGTAATCTTTGTTAATGTCAGTTAATAAAAATACAGTAACTAATTATTTGTTAGTTCACTGTACCTTTACTAATGATAACTAACTGCTTGTGAATTTAATAATGCATTAGTAAATGTTGAAATTAACATTAGCTGAGATTAATAAATTATATAGAAGTATAGCTCTTTTTTAATCTGTGTTAACTAAGGAACCTTATTGTAAAGTGTTACCTGAAAACCAATCCAAAATATTGCTAAAAACTATACTACTGTAGTATACTATATTAAAATAACACTGGACAATATGCCCCACTGTATGAAATGCCCGCCTTTAAGTATTTTATAGTATTTCTGTCTTTTAGAAACATGCCAACGCCTGCTGATGTAAATCAGCCACATAGAACTTCCATACTAAACAGATCTGGTGATGTGTGGGCAGTGTAAGATTTGGGCCACATTTTAATTAATGCTTTTAAATTAGGCTGAAATCTCTATCACGACCTGAATAAAAAAAAAAAAACGTATTATTTGTAACTACCCAGAAAATGTAGTAGTTATTTTAATAACTCGCAGGTAAAGGCCAATTATAAGGCAATTGAGTCCTCATTAGGGCAATTGTTTTTCATCTGCACAAGCTTCTGCAGTAACAGCGACTGTGCAAAATAATTAAAGTGCATGCATATAAAAATATCTACATTTTAATGTAGGTTATACATTTAAATGAGAGAACGCTTAAGCGTCCAAATAGTTTTGCAAAGGAAAATCTCCTTCCTTATGCCCTCGGAGTATTTGACCTTTGTGGATTTATAGAATAATTATAACAAATGTCACACAGTAATGCTGTTAAATGGTCCTTCACAGATCTGTATTGGAAAAAAGGTGAACACAGTCCTAAACTGTTATGGGAAGAACTTAATGCTGACTTAAAGTAACAGTAGGCATACTATTAGGCATACACTGGAAAAAAAAGTAGAAACAATTTTTATTCATATATTTGCTCTTAATTTCAAGTAATACAGTTAATTAAATTTGAATTAAGCACAGTGTTAGAAAAATCATTTTTTGATTATTTTATCCCTAAATGAAAATTCTGGCATTACTTACCCTCATGATGTTTCAAAACTATTTTGTGTCCTAACATGTTTGAACTGACAAGAAGTTGAGTAAGGGATGACAGAATTTTCTTACTTTACCTATAGGCCTATTCACCTTACATTTTTGTTCTGCCGAAATCAAGTTTAGATGAAAATTGCACAAAATATTACAAGCACACAGTATACCCTCCTCATTTGTCACATTTTTGTTCATGCTGCTTCATAGCGTGAAAAGTAAAAAGAGATGCAGAACAAGTAGTTAAATAAGACGAGAGAAACAGAGAAGCACATAATGCCTTCTAAGAGGCTGCCAGCTCCTTCCCCTGTGATAAGCTCAGTTTGAAATCACAATGGTGTCTCCAGACCGTTGCGTTAACCCCTCTACAGGCATCTATGTATGTCCGCACTCTTATCAAGGCTGGCTGGCTATATCACACTCCAGCTCATTATCGACACACTCCCGAAAATGTGTTTATATATCCGACGCTCAGGAACCTCCTGCTGGTGTTTATAACAGCCTTGTATGTAGATGAGAAAGTGTGCGAGTGTGCCAGAGAATGCAATTTACACTGGATCCTGAGCAATAGGCTCTTTCCTGAATCATGAAATAAATTTGGTGACTGTCCAGTAGCGGCCAAACGTGTGCTTCTTGCTGTAGTTGTACATGTAATCTGTACTGTATGCTTCGTAAATGATTTTGGAGAATGCAAGAACAGTAAATCGTCAGTTCACCACCTATCTGTGCTTATGTAACGAACAAACTAACTTTGTGTACAAATAATACCAAGATAAACGGGATGCTGAAAGACACCTGGTCAGAATATTATAATTCCAGGATATTTAACAGTGTTTTTTTAGGATGTCAGAAATCTGTCTATTACCGATAAGAGGAAGTGTTGTTTATTCCGAGTGAGTTTTAACGCTGCAGAGACAAAGTGAAGCTTCATTTATGTGCTAATGTGGGGAGAGAGAGATAAAAGTGTGGAGAGTGATCACTCTGTATGCCAGCCACAGCCTTTTGAACATCCTTCATCTGAAAGAGCAGGAGTTCAACTACAGCACCTGCCACACAGCCACAGGTTTACCACAAACTTCAACTGTAAACATCCTGGATTTCAGCAAGTGCTGAGAGCTGAAGAAAATAATGACTTTGGCAATGCGTGTGCGTGACATGCAGATTGTTTGACAGCCTTGCAAACTCCACTGAAATAGCGGCCTTGATCTATTTCCTGGTGCAAATTCATAATGGATTTGAATATAAAACAAAAAAACTAGAGCCATTAAAACCGACACATCACCCCTCAAATGCAACTATCACTGATAATTAAATTTAATTAAGTAATTAATTAAATGTATGGTTTATTTTATATTATTTTTAGTTTAGTTTAGTTTCATTTAGTCATTTTATCAGATGCTTTTATCCAGTGCGACCTGAAAATGAAGACGATAGAAGCAATCAAAACCAACAAAAGAGCGACAACATGCAAGCACTATGACAATTTTCAGTTATTTTATTTTATTTTATTTATATATTAAAAAATTGAGCACCAAATGAGCAGAAGACAGATTTCTTAGAGATCATGTGACACTGAACATTTAGTATGCATCACAGAAATAAATGGCATTTCAGGTAAATTATAATAGAAAAGACTTGTTTTAAATTGTAATAATGTTTAGAATATTACTGTCTTGCTGTAATACTTATAAAATACAGACTTGAAGAGCATAAGAGACTTGTTCATGAACAACAAAATCTGGGACATGTCCAGATGCCATCATTCCAATCAATTCAAATGTAATTTGCTTCAAGAACAAGAAGAAAATTGTCATCACTCTTATGTCAATTGAAACCCTTTTTTCCCCCTAGTGCAACACAAAATGGGTTTTAGCATGATGTGAAAATGCATGCTGATCACTGGATGCCAAGTTAAGTTGCAATTTGCCAAAACTTAACCACAAGGCTGTTTCAACTTTCACTTGAATGTAGTGCACTAAAATATTTTCTTTTCTTTAGTCATGTATTAACTCGCCTAGAGGCACCAAGAGAGCCACCAGTTTGGCCTGCCTCAAAAATAGGTTCATGTTGCCTCAGGAATAGCTTTGAATTTACGATTTGGTATGTTAAACCATCTCTTTTAACCTCTATTTAATCTGTGAAAAAGCAATGAATACTGTGGACGTATGAGCAAAGTGATGTCATATTTATTGCTAATCACTAACCGTAATATGGCAGGGGCCCCTTCAGCCAATCAGTATAGTGGTTCCAGAGGGAATTCAGCTCCAACTAGTGTGTGTAATACAGTCATACCTCATTACCTGTGTTGGTCATCAGAGCATTCCCTGCAATGAATGTGCCTACAAGTCCATAAACACACATGTAGGTCTTTGCTTCGGATGTTTAGCAAAATCAGCCGCTTGCTGGGTCCAGCATTTTCAGCTAACTAAGCTAATCGCAACAAACCCGTCTGATGTAAGAGTCTATATTAGCAGGGAAGTACAAATGTTTTCTGAACAGCTTCCATATGCTGTTGAAATATTAAAACAATCCAGCTATGGTTTTCCTCTCCTTGCAAATGCAATAAGCTCCATGTAGCTCCGTTTTCCTTTGCCATGTACAGTTTGACTCAAAATGACAGCTTTGACAAATAGATGTTTTCACAACTTTTATATACCAGTATTAATCGTAAACCGGCGCACTTTGCACTATGACAGTAATTGACTAGGTATTAGGTTCAGAGGGTTTTCCTGAGTGATCAGTTTTCTGCTCAGTATAATTCTCTCATATTAGGAAATTAGAGCCGGATGATTCATTTAAATGTTTAGTTTGAAGCCATGGTAACCATCTTGCTCTGAACTTAGCCTAAAAATTGTCGAGTTCTGCTGAGACGGTTAGTCAAGGCGAAGGGTTTATCACAGTCCCGGAGTACTTGATTTTTGACAAAACAATGTAAATTTTGTGACTGAAAGCCTTTTGAATGAAAAAGACAGCGGAAAGAAACCAGATGGAAAAACAGCCAATCCTTGCTACGACTCTAATAGTTCCCATATTAATAGATTTGAAAAAAATAAAAAGAACCTGTTCAGTGGCTGAAGTTCAGAGAAGGGGCAATCCAAGTCACAGTGCAATATCTAAGAGTAGTGGATCGGCATTGCAAGAATTTTTTAATTTCCTGTTACTCAATAATTCAGTTCTCGTTAGAGCCAGGGGACAGCATCCTGTGCGGTATGCTTTTGTGATCATCGCAATCCATCCGACAGACACTGCCCCAAACCAGCTTTCATTCACAACCATGAGTCCATCCGCCCCTCAGCTCTCCATGACCTCTCTACCACACTGGGAAAGAATGCATGCGTGTGTGTGTGTTTGGGTTTTCCAGCTGACTTCTCTCTCGCTAAATTGTCATTAGTACATCCTCCTGGACATTTATGAGCTTGTGGTGATAAGCTGGATTGATTCGGCTACCGTGTTTCTTTATCTACTGGAAAAATAAAGTAACCAATGACGGCAGAATCAGCATTAAAACACAAGAGATGTCAGGACTTCCAATGGCTCTGCTAATATTCCCTCTTTCCTTTCCTGTGCTTGTGGCTGTTTAAGGTCAGATAAATTACTCTCCATCCCAGGTGTTTAACTGATGGTTATTGCTTCTAACCTCGGGCTAAACTGAGAAAAATGTAGGTTAGTTGTCTTGTGTCTTAAGATATGGGCAATTCCTTTTAATACTTCTTAAAGTGCACAATTTGAATGCAACGGTCAGAAATTGCATTAATTTCATCTGACTTTATTTATTGTGACCGTCCAGAAATAATCAGTGCAGTCACTGGATCTGAATGGACTTGAGTGGAGTTGGAATCTCTTAAATGAATAGTTTGAAGTAGGTGTGAGTCAGTTTTACAGCTAAATTTGACTGTTTGTGTTGACATACTTGCAATAATATTTACAGCCGTACCATCTGCCATGCAAGAAAGCTAGGCGCGTCATTTGGCACATTTGTAACATAATGACCAAACAAAGCTAGACTCAGTCAACAATGCACTTTCCAGCTCTCTAATCTCCATCTACATGTCACTGTCACATGAAAATTTTGATGCAGCTTTGGCTGCGTGATGATTGACGGCTAGAACAGATCTCTATTTATGTAATTAGATCATCCTGTGTTCCAAAGAGACTCAGCTGTCTAACTCAAGACGGCAATAAAGTTGAACGAGTGCAAGCCGAGGCATGGCAGCTTCACACACTCCAACAATCAGAGTCAACTCCATCTGAAAGCAAGTCAACCTTAAAATTTTTTAAATTACAATAATGACTGTCTAAACATTTATCCTTACTGCGTTCTTGTGTACATACACTTTGTCTAGACGCCGGGTTCCACCAGAGCAGAAAAAATAGCATTAGCTGGCAAGTGCAGTGCATAATATCGCTATCAAATGCCGTCATCTTCCCATACAATGTAAAGCTGATTTTTGAGGGTGATCAATTAGGGTTTGCGCTGGAGCAGAAAATAACTTATGACAGTGCTAAGCTTGAGGAATGTAAGAGGGGAAATAAAAACGACACAGTCATACTCTCTAAAGGCGTTGGGTGTGTAATGTAGTTAAACCTGTAAACCTGAAAAATCTTGAGTAAATTCAGTTCATGTGACAATAAAACAATTGAAATGATTGGAAGAAAAGCCTTAACATCCTGCAGAAGTTTCAAAAGTAAATGGCAAATTCAGATATTTACAGGTTTGTGAGAAGACAAAGCAATGAATAGCAATTTTCACTTTATTTGTTTGTTTATTTTATTTTATTACAATTGCAACATTTTATAGTAAACTTCATCATTAGTGTTGTTTTAGTACCTCAAAACGAGAAATGTTGCCTATTTTGATATATTTGGAACAGTAAATGTTTATTTTATTCCAAGAAATGTTTTATAGTTTTGGTTGAAGTTGTACGTTTACATGTTTTTTTTCTTTTTTTTAAACTCTGAAACAGAAATAAATCTGCTAATCAAATCAACTAAACATTAACCGCATTTGATAATATGCTTGAATTAATCTGAATAAACACAATAGGTTAGTCTCAGTTTGTGTATTTATTCACTATTCCTTGCTATTTAGTAGTATAAATAGGGCAAAGCTGACTTTAAATACCTGGAAGATGCATTAACCAAAAAATAAAAAATGCAAGAGTTGCAAGTCAGATTATAAAAAGGTAAGAAAGAGATGGTTCTTTTAAAGAATCTTTGACTGAATGGTTCCTTGTGGAACCAAATATGGTTCTTCTATGGCATCCCTTGAAAGATCCTCGACCCAGAAGTTGGGAGGCCTGAAGTGCAACAGCACAAAATTTATGCTAAATGCATATAAGTGTATTTTCTGAGATTGAAAGAAAACATCTTTTTATTGTACACTAATATTCCCAGAATGCCAGTACACCCATTCATCCATCCAAACTGCTAGTCCTGCGTAGGGTTGTATGTATACTAGAGTCTGTCCTAGGGCTTTGGGATGTATGCTAGCACACATAAACATTAAACATTACCAAGTGCAAGTAGTACTATGCATCTACTATGACCTCTAGACACAGATTCTTGGCCTTCATGCCATTTCCTGTAAGAGCTCTATAGCTTGTCCCAAAATAATAAAACAACATGGCCATCAGACACATGAAAGGAGTTCTACAAATCTCAGCCTAATTTCCTACCAGCTTCATATCCTATGAGCACACTGCAGGGGGAGGAAGCAGCAATGACATGCTTCTATCATTACGCACTGTCAATGCCAATGGCTACAAACCACCATGTCTCTGGTCATTAGTTGACATGTCTCAACCTGAGAGGAAACGTCAATAAAGGCAAAGTCCTGCACTTTTGATCCTGGTTTTATGTCATTTTAAATGCTTTATAGCCTGTCGTTGTCACTGCAATGTGATCAGACAGACACAAGTCAAACGTCATCTTAAGTATACATGTTTGTGTAACTAAGAATCACCTCGAGTGCAGACTGAAAGCCCTGACATGTTTGTTGTTGGACAGGTGGAGAGGCCTACAGGGATGATGGGCAGGTTTAATCAGGTTTTGAGTTGAGATGTCAACCACAGGTGCTGCCCCAGGCCAGAACATCCCTCTGGGCCGGAAGAATATTACCCATAATGTGGCTCTTTGTTTGGGGTGTAGTGGAGAAATGAGAAATATGTTCAAGCTTGATGTTTCTATGTAATCCGAATATAACAAGTGTCAGATCTGAAAAAATGCTTTTGAGTGATCTGACTTTTCACTCAATTGCCTTTTCATAGTGTATGCCAGCTGTTGTGTCACTCCTGAAGGGTTATGACAAGATCCAAACAGAATTGACTTTTTTCTCTTTTTATATAGTTGATTATAAGGGAAGCTGAAGAACTGTGTGTAATACAGTACAATATGTTACTACATAATTAGCTTGAAATATTTGATAAGGCAGCACATATTTTACATAACATCCTTTCATCTACTTTTAGTGGAGTTTTGGATCCTTTAAAACAATGTTTTACTGCTAGTGTATGTATGAAAGATGCTTATCAGATGATGAATTTTATTTTGTGATCACAGTTTTTATTTAACCCTTTTACATTTAAAGGCACTACAATACATTTTTACATATATACAAATAATTGAGTAATCCATGTCTAAGAATTAAATATTAGTATCAACAAAATATGAGTTGTCAAAATTCTATTGGAAATGCATACACGGTAGAAGTAGTGATGCAAAAACTACTTTTCAAAAGATTGCGGCAAATAAGGTTTTATTTATTTTTAAAGACATTCATTATTTTTTATTTCAAGTACACACTTAACTGACCCGTAGACAGTAAGGATATTTACAATGCTTAAAATATTTCAATTTTAGAATGTTCTTTTCATTAAGGAATCCTGAAAAAAGCCACAAAACCTGTTTTACTGTATTTCTGATTAAATAAATTCCGCTTTAGTGAGCATGAGACAGTTCGCTCATGACTGCCGTAACTGTCTTTCAGTCTGTGAACAAATATATTTATGTCTGGGCATGAAGTTGGGGTGATATTTACCAAAATCACAGAAAACACAAATCCAAATTTACAATAGAATTAACAAAAGAAGGGCATTTTCTTAAACAAATGATGAACAAACTAGCGACATATCTCTCACAGCTTTTTCAACCTCATACTTATGGAACATCTGAAAGTGCTTTGAAGCAAACAGAAGCACTTTTATTCTTCTTTAAAGTTCTTTATTTGACTGAACGCTACTTAGGCATGCATAGGTCACTATTGATGGTCAGGTTCAGGCTATTGTGTCAAGTTCACCTGAGATCTTAGGCTCAAGTCTATGAACACAATGTATTTGTTTAACGCACGGTCAACAGATATCAGTGCTGGCCTCAAAGCCTGACCAACCCCAGTAATGGAGACCGTGGTGACTAGCCTTTGAATTTTGATTATGTTTTATGACTCTTAATTGGCCCGGGGTGACCTGTCTCTATTTCATTGGTTCAGAGGAGGGGTAGAGGGGTGTCCTCTCTCTCTGATTGCAGCTGATTGGACGATCCTGCTGACCTCCACCTCTGAGGGACGGTGAAGACACATCTCAAGTTCATAATGAACCTGGGTGGTACCGCTATCGGTTTACCTACACCTGTCTAGTGGACTAAGGCTGCCTCTTCACCCTGCTCACCCCACAGCTTTTAGCCTGTACCTCACAGACTACTTAACATATCCACAAATCCCCAACACAGGTCCTCTTACCATTTTTAAACAAAGTTGCACAGCTGTCCTGACAAAATAGCAGCAGTTTTTAAACCATAGAAGGATATATATATATATATATATATATATATATATATATATATATATAAAAATACATAGATTT
>JAUYWG010000047.1:9152453-9178165 GCA_034779775.1 Enteromius afrohamiltoni
CAGCTGTCCTGACAAAATAGCAGCATTTTTTAAACCATAGAAGGATATATATATATATATATATATATATATATATATAAAATTCCATACATTATGTATAAATAATGTTTTGAAAACATTATTAAAGATGAGAGAACTTTGAACGTTATTAATGTTACTGGAAAAATTGTCATAACTTTGGCAAAATGTTCTGAGAACTTTCCCTGTTAGTAATAATTTGGCTACATAGAGTTTAATACACTGTGGAGTGATGTCATCAACTGTTTTCTCATTGGATCCAGTCACTGATACTCCTTTAAAGTAACACAATAATGTTATTCTAGCCTTTTATTACACTGCAGATTCCATGCAGTTTATGTAAGCTTACTAAACTATAAACCACATCTTTGATTTTAGGTCCCACATGTGCTGTGCAAAAGAAACTGGCCATCTTGCACCTACTCGCCTTCTTTGAAGATGCAATGAAAAGGAACGACTGTAACTCAGTAAGTTATCACTACGGCTACATCACTGGAAATTATGGAGTATTGCAGGTGAGTGCGAGAACATGTCTGTCAGCACTTTCACCATCACAGCAATGATGGAGACTTAACACTGTAGATGAAAGCATAACCATGTGCAAGCCAGGTAATGGTCATCAAAACCTATTACAGAGTGCTATAGAGATCAACAGTGCAAGACTACTTCTAAAGTATTTTTTTTTTTTAACTTAAAGCCTTAATGTATAATGTATTATAAAAGTAATTTAAAAGCATTGATTGCTTTGTAATGTATGCTATAGTGCATTATACAATCCCATGAATAATTGGAACAACACTCACGTAAAAGGAGGAGGAGGACATGACATGTGTCCAGGTATGGTTTTCCATACTAGGAATTCGTGCTCTGCATTTAACTCATTCAAGTACACACACACACACAGCAGTGAGATGTGGACAACCCCACACACATCGTGAACACACACCCAGAGCAGTTGGGGGAACGGTGCCTTACTCAAGGGTCTAAAATAGATATTTTAAAATAAAGATAGATATGAACTAGTGTTGTCAAAAGACCCGGTACTTCGGTACCAAGACGGTACAAAATTTTTTTAAATGTAATGGTACCAGGTTTTCTGAAGTTCCGGTAGTACTGAGCAACGGGTAAACCCGGTTCTTGCTGCGCTACCCGAAAGGTGTGAACTGTGCAGTTGCGTCTTCTTCATAAAAGCACAGAGAGATGGTGATCGGCGGTGCTACTGATGATGAGGTACTCTGAATCTGTCGTTGAAAAGAAAGGAGGAAAGAGCCACGTGTGGAAGTATTTTGTTTTTGAGGCTGATGACAAGCGCAACATCATTGATCACCAAACACCCATCTGCAAGCGGTGTCATCGAAGTTTTATGTCAAAACAAATGAGGAAATACATCAAACCTTATAAAACACCTCAAACATTGCAATTTGTTTAGTAACTGTGCGTTCACACCGCCGCTGGCGAGAGCTTGAAATTTTGCCCTGGCCGCCCTGCCAACGACACTGTACAGAGACTTGACGCTCTGATGTAGATTGAATGCTTGTCTTGTATTTAAAGGGGCCACAAATAAAGCAAGCTTGTGCGGACTGACCACACGGAGGGTACAAGTTAACCTTGTGAAATATATTGATTGTGAAAGTAAGAAATTGATCGATGGAAAGAACTTTTTGGTAGTACATGTTTTCTTTCAATTAAAAGCCATTTAAATGCCAATTAAATGCTGCAGCTCTCTACAACACATATTTTCCGTTTAATCCAATATGTTTTGGTATGTCAGAATATTCTGCAGCAGTAACAGCTTTGCATGCTCTGGCGCTAAATTCAACTTGAAATTCCCGCTTATTTTTAGAAAATACACAAAGTTAATGCAATTTAATGCTCCTATAGCGTTTAAAACAGGACATAATAGGGTATTATTTTTACACACTAGAGGCTTTTAAATGACCTGTGTAGTCAAAATATGTGTGTTAGAGAACAAATATATGGTTAATATTTGCATCTTTAAAATCGGTCCATCAGAAAAGCAGTTCTAGGCTATGAAATATAGTTTGCGCTGTTTGATTAAATTAAGTCTTCTTATATAAAAGTGTTTTTGTGTTTTGCTTTGGTATTGAAATTGGTACCGATAACCGTGAATTTTCACTGGTATTGGTACCGAATACTGAAATTTTGGTACCGTGACAACACTAATATGAACCAAACTAACCAGGGCTGCGTTTCCCAAAAGCATCATAAGCTTAAATACATTGTAGACCCATTGAAACCAATGGAGCTACGATCAACTTAGGCTTACAAAATTACAAACTTTGATTTAAACAGAAAAAGTATTCCCTTGGACACAAAGACTATATTTAGCACTGCAAATATTTTTTTTTTTTAAATGATGGAAAAATAGTAATACTAAAGTTGTTCACCATTAGTACAAAAACTATAGGCTATCTTAAGTTTACATTGCAAAATATTCAGATATATACAAAAAGTGGTTTGATAAAATAGGAAGAACAACTGATTGATTACTTATTTTTGTTACAGTGCTTCATTTGAGCGTTTGAGTAATTAGTTTACCATGATTTAGTACTTTAATCTGGTAACACACCTGGAAGTGCACTGTTAAACATGATGTAAAAATTCCAAAAAAAAAAAAAAAACACCATAAAGCTGAAAAGGCACAAACTTATGTCTGCAGCAAAAGCAAAGTTCACGGGTCTTTAAAAGTTTATTTAGAAATTCCCCTATGGAGAAAATGAACTGGATTTTTACTTCCAGAACCTGATTGTTGCACTCTACAGCTGGATTCTGTTGTCAAGGCTGTATGGATAGAAGAAACCCCTTTCCTCATTCTTTCCCTTTATATTCTACTCTCTACCCGTATGTAGATATGAATGGTAATGGCACACATTTATCACCACTTTAATGTTGCGAACGCGATGCTAGCGTGATGTAGCATTACCTGTTGTTCACATGCAGAGCAGCATCTCTTTCTGTCTGTATAATAACCCTCCCTTAGGAGAGTGAAGGTTTAATGCGGCCTTATCACATTGGGTTGTCTGGCTTGCAGTCAAGTTGATGTCCACAAGGTGAAATGAGTTTGGCAACCTCGCCGGGCAGCGCGAGCCGCGACCACACATCCTGGTGCAGTAAGAGGGATAAAGAATGGGAAAATTGACTGCATAAGCAGGACAGATAGAGTTTCACCTCACCTCTCTCTTGCTCTTTCTCTCTGTCAAATAACAGTCAGTAGCAGATTTCAAACACTAAATCGGCAATCATTTCTCAATGAAACCCAAAGGAGCAGGTTTTTAATGATGCCCATTTCGTCCCCCCATAATCCCTCACTGTTATGCACCACAAGAGAGGGAGCCGTTTAAGTGGGACTGGTGTGAACACATGAGGCACCCTGCTCCGTGACTAGACCGGTCCCTTTCTCTTCTTCCAGTCTGTCCTGGATAATCTATATTAATTAGAAGATCATTTTTCTTTTCAGGGAAGTTCAAAATAACGTGGAGCTTTGATCTTAATTGGACATATTGACTGTGATTGATACCTGATATCATAAGCGAGCCCCTCTTTTGCCTCATTAGATGCTCTGAAAGCACATACGCACACACACAACACAGAGCGATTCGTGACTAATAACCACCCTGAGATGGTCAGGCATGTCTCGGAGCCTCTTCACCTCTCTTTTTTCCCTCTTTCACATTCTCATTTTCTCAAACACGCACTCCCACTTTTCTAACTGGCCTCATTAATGAGAGATGATGAGCATCACTCTTGCCTCAATTAAAGAGTCAATCTCCTGCATTAGCCCCACAGAGCCGCGACCACACACGAGGGGTTCGCTCCGCACGGCCTCTCCCTGCCAACTCCTTCTGTGAGGCACTCAGGTGAGGAGAGGAGAAGAGAAGAGGGATGGACCCAGTATCACTGCTGGGTTTGAGTAAATGAGTGCTTCTCTCCTTCCCCTGTCCACCTGGTGAAACTTAAACCTGGGCCTTGATAATGATTTCAGGATCAGAGAAGTGGGGGAGGCTGAGCATAATTATGTCCTTAACTTGAGTTAAAAGAGTGGTTTATTGAATACTAAGTGTAAATGAGTGCAGAGTGATTGCCAAATGATTGGTTTGGGCAACATATATGTTGGAAAATAAAAGGTTATAATGTTTACTGCACAAAAAACATATTTGCAGATGTCAAGGTTACTTGAAATAAATATTAAAACATTATGTACATACAGACACACACACACATATATATATATGATATTTTAAAACAAAAATAAAAATTAATACAGCCTATATACAGTATATCATTAATCATATATACAGTGTATGTATCAAAATATCAAATATGTTGTATCTTAATGACACTAAATTAATAATAAGCTTTTATGGTTTGTTTTTTATGTTTACATCCCAAATGTAATTATTTAAATAGTTCCCTAGTGAAAAATAAATATGCTAAAATGCGTTTAAAAAGCTATTTAGCTTTGTTTTGTTGTTGTGTGGAAGCAGCAATGAATCTAGCTATAGTTAAGATTATAATAAGTAATTTGCACTGTACATAATTTGCGCAGTACTCCAAATAAAGTTGAATTGTAATATGTAAATATTATAACAGATTTGAACTATACTTGAATGAAATCAATGTATTTCAAATATATTACCTTTTTAACTATGATAATTTCTTTAAATTAGCAAAAAAGCAACAACATATATAAAGATGAATTATTATATTCTAAAGCAAATATATATATATATATATACAGACACATCAAGAAGATGTGCTTGCATTTCATCTGCCATTGACCTTCAATTGTTGGTGTATGCACACACTGTTTTTCAGCATGTCACACCCTGAGAGTCTCCCATTTAAAATGGTTAATATTTTTAAAATATCAGTTAAACTGGCAGCCATATCATTTCTACATTCTAGGAATTGCACAACCTGATTTTGTTCACATGATCTCCTCCTCTAGAACATTTGAAAGCATACCATATGAAGGCACTATGTTTGTAGTGCCGATTAGCTTTAGGCGCAGTCCTCGGCCTAATCACGTAAGATTTTTTCATGCATTCTGGCTAACACATCACACATAAAAGCACACTTTAGAGCCTCTCTTTCCACGCTTTGAATGGTAAACATCATTAGGTGTGCTAAGTGCAACATTTATCGACTTAGATTGGCGGAGCTATCAAAAGGAACCGAATGCAAGCTGGGGTTGGCTGGGTCTGCGCTCGTTGGTGGCAGCGTTTTCAAAGAAAGGACAGAGACGTCATTAGAAAAATAGGATGCTTCAGAAAATAAATAAAAAATACGATAAACACAGCACAAACATGAAAGCGGGCGCATTTAAAGAAGCATTCGAGAGTTGTCACAGCAGGATAAACTGCTTCCTAGGGGCCAGCGATGGCACACCACGTTTGCATTTGGGTAAAAGCAAAGTGTGTGTGTTATTGTGCAGCCAGAGAGGAAGATGGAGGATGGGAAGCGAACCGAAATGAATGACATATTGTGAAATCTTTACCTACAAAGCAGAGTCTTCCTCCATGCAAATGAGTCTTCTGCTCCCTCTTGATAAGGATCTGTTTGATGGAACACATGCGGAATATGAGGCGACTAATTCCCTTATTAGTATTCAACGCGGCTGATTGGCAAAAACCAGGGAGAGCCAGGCACAGAGCTCTTGCTGCAAAACCCAATATTGATTTGTTTAATGGTGTCAGCGAGTCAAAAATCACAAATCTCCAGTCAATTGTTTATGAGGCTGTTAGCGGGGCAATGAATGCCCCTGGTTTAATTAATAACTCATTACAGAGATGTGATTATATGCTTGAGCTCCTAATGGACCCTGTCTGTTTCACAGATCCCAGAAAAGGTGTTTTGACAGAGCCAAGGGAAGAGAACGAGGCATCTGATGCACTCAAATCTCTGTTTGTCTTCCGTGACGTCTTTGTTTGTTTTGCCTCATGACTGGTCTAGCGTCACAAGCATCTCTAAATTTCACGCTTTAACAAACTCTTCAGCATGGGGCTTTGAGCTCTGCTGCTGCTGTACCCACAACAAAATGGGAATAGTTTGGAAAAATAAATTAATATATTAATAAATGCTGTTAAAGGGGTAGTTCACACAAAATTGTTTTTTTTTTTTGGTAATAAACCCTATAAATCTTACTGTATCTCACTTGATATGCACATTTCTAAGACCTCTAAATTATTAACGCGATCAACTCTTGTTAGGTTAAAAAAGTATAATTTTAAAAGTGGTACATGTGTCTTTTTCCTGTAAAATCTTTTGTAAAGTAAATGCAACAATACCTTTTATGTCATTAGTAATATTACTAGATGGACACTCACTTTTCAGTTTACTTCATTATCTATGTATAATATTTTAGAAACATATTAAAATAGGTATTTGTACAATTCTCAGTCATGATTGTATTGCATTGTATTATTAAGTTTTGCTCTCCATAATCAATATTACAAAACTTTGATTATACATTTCTAAATTAAAGATCATTAGTTATATTTTTCTAAAATATTATACACAGATAATGAAGAAAACTTCATTAAAAAACCGTCCCCCTCACTTTTAGAAACAGGTGATTCTGTCCCCTGCACTTTTTTTGACCTAGCACCAATATTTCCGCCCTCTGATTTGTTAGTGAGATTTGAGTGAATGAACTTTTAGCCAATCACAGCGTGAATCTCTTGGGCATCTGCCATGAGCTTCAAATCTTGTTGCTCTTGTGAATTTTCGTTCGTTCACCCACTTGGCTGTCTGGGGTAAAATGCACCCTAGAAAAAAGCAGAGGACTATTACATCCTTTTTTCAAACACACAATGTGAGTATGTGTTACAGAATGTTGCGATGACACCAATCACACGTTACCATGTTATGATTTAATGTTGAAAGACAACAGAACCTGTTCTGTGTACCTCTTCATGTTGCGCTCAATTCAGTGCGTGTTCAATGCTTTGGTGCTGTAAAATGCTCATTGTGCTTCTATTCAGGGTTTATTCTACTGCATGAACACCTTTGGATCACATCACCATACCGTCCCCCCACTTTTTAATTGGCTACTACGCCTCTGTTTTACACACACACACACACACACACACACACACACACACACACACACAGACAGAGGTGTTTTATGAATGTTTTAACTGGTTTTGTCAACATAAAAGTTAAAACTGCACAGGGACAGACTGACTTTTTTCATACAAACAATGCAATACATTTTTCTAAATATCGTATTTTGTGTTTCAAAGGAAAAAGAAAGTCACACAGCTTTAAAATGATGAATTGTTATTTTTTGATAAACAATCTTTAACCTAAGGTCAGTAAGAGTGTATCGTTCTATGAACCAGCAGAACTAAGAACTTCTCAAAGTACCACGTCTTATCAAAAAGACTTCTATGATAGAGATGTTTCACTACCCCATTTGCTTTCTGCTTTTTTTAGGTAAACACACACTAAAATTTCAGATTTGTACTCGTGTCTCTTTGCAAGAATATTACACAGACTTTCAGATATGCTTTACAGAGCCTGACAGAGGAGGTCTCCATTTAGAGGCAGAATAAGAGCAGTCATTACAGGCATATTTCAGTCCACTGTGAGCTGCTGGCCTGCCCCTGCTGTTATTGTTATTTTCTCTATTCCTTGATGGCCACTAAAGCGGAAAAATGGATCCGCACTTGGGCAGAAATATGAGGCTTCATGGAGTTAAACATTCAAATCCATGCTGCAGCTTACACACACACACAAACACCACCCATCCAACACACACACACACATCCTCCTTCCATTTTATTCTCTCTGACAGGATTAGCTGGTCTGTTGTGTTAGAAATACATTAAGTGGACCTTTGCAGGCCACTTATTATGCTTGATTATGCAGCTGGAATGGGGAAGGTAGGCGTTGTTTGTAGTTAAATAACTTCTGAGATGCTTTTTTCCCCTTTACTTTTTTCCCTTCCCTCCCTTTCTTTTTTTAAAGTGACCGTCTTCAAAGCGTAAACGGGTCAGCAGCTCTGCCACAAGGCTAAGATTGATTTCCACCCTCCCACTCCTTTGTTCCCGCGGTTTTAAAGCAAACAGGATCTGGTAAATTAGTTTGTCCATTAATGAAACAGCCAATGAAACTCCCATAAAACTGCAATACAGCAAAACAGAGAAGCACCACATAGGTTAAGATCCAGGAAAAAAACACCTCTTGCAGTGTTCTTGGGCTAATGAAATGGTTAACTCGTGTTGGAGATGAGATAGGATTATGTTCCATCTGGGCTGTGGGCCAGCCTATAGGTATGATGTAAATTAACTTGAATTACAATAAATAGTCTCACCAGCTGTCCATCTCCCCACTGTGTGCTGCCTGATTAGAGTGTGCTACGCTGTAATGCATTCTGGGATGTGTTGGGGTCAGGGAGAAATATAACACATCGTCATCAGACTGAGGCGCCCTCTCTTCAACCCCCTAAACTACCATCATCATCTCAGCCTCTTGTGTTTGGACAGCTGGCACCAAACAAGCTGAGAGTGTTTCGACTTAAAACAAGTGGACAATTCAACCGCTTTTCTCAAACTTTGCATAAAATCAAGCGTTTGACGACTGGGTGTGAGAATCAGAGAGACAGGCCGAGAAAGAGATCCAGAGAAAGAGACAGAAAAACAAACAGATAAACAGGCCGTCTGACAAATTACAATTATGAGATAATTTATTAGTCTGCATAGCTCGTATCACTGAAAGGGAAAGCGTTTAATTTGTCTCAAGCTATTTAGAAGGATTTGGAGGGCAACAATATAAAAAAGAGGCCATAAAGATATTACAGAGACTTCAACATGATTTCATTTTGATTTCAGTTAGGTACTCAGAGTACATATATGTATATAAAAAACACAATGAAAAATATGTTCTGGATTAATTGGCAATTAATTCCGGGTGATCCTGGGATAGGCTCCAGCTCCCGTCATCCTGCAAAGGATAAAACAGTCTGGAAAATGGATGGATGGATGTTCTGTTATAAACACTGAAGGCAAAAAAGTATTTGGAGACTTTGTGGTTTTCAAACATTAGTGGGACATGTTCATAATTAATGTGATGAACTACACCTGCTCAGACATCTACATCTGCTAGAACACCTGTGTGAACTTGAGGGGAACTGACTTCATATATCTACCAAAATCACAGTGAGACCACCAAGTTAGCTTTGACAAAGTGTCTTGTATCACTTGTTGGCAAACGACATATGCTTTGATATTCTGTTATCTAACGCAAGACGTTCAGCTTTTAATCTCTAAATACTTTTGGGGCTACTGTATATTAAAAGGCAGTAACAAATTTTAAAGTATTTGTATCAAAACAAAAAATATAACTTACCAATTTACAAATATTTGTTTAAATATTTATTACATTTATTTTGTTTGTTTGTGTGTGTATTTATGATAAATCATATTTACATTTCAACAGCAGTGTATTAATTATGTATTATTTTAATATAGTTATTAAAATATTAGTTATGTATTATTTGAAACAAAAAAACTGATTTTTTTTTTTTTATAAAAATAAATATATACATTTACACTGTAATTTAATAATAAAATTATAGCACAAATAATAATGCGTTGTCTAAAGGGACCAGGGTAAGCAACAAAAGCAAGAGCCCAATGCTCATGGACAAAAGAGTATTTATTTGAACAGTAGTAAAGCTCTTCAAAAGCAGCAGCGATCAGTAGAATCCAGGCCTTTGAGTCAAAGGTGTAAAGACTATGGACTTCTCAACCATTTCATTCTCAGATTGACACATCATCTCTGTTCTGATCCCAAAGACCAGGAACCCCTTTCCATCCCGATTTAAAAAAAAAAAAAAATGCACCAGCAGTTACCATTTAACACCTGTTCGCCCTAATTTCCATTTTAGGGTACGCAATGGATTTCAAACCATTTCTCACTTCCTAAAGTGCTTCCACATGTGAGCTCCCTCCTCCTTTTTCTGGAAAGCCCTTTCCCACCTCCGGCCAACCTTTTCCAAATGTATTAAAATTCATTTGGGCCCAAAGAAGTTCAGACACTGATGTTTCATTGTGGTGATGTCTGGTAATTATTAGACCAAATTACGGGTCCTGCTTGTGACTTGACAAGGTAGACTTCATGTTAAAGAAGGGTGGGGGTGAGGGGGATAAGTTTAAGTTTGGAGGGGTGGTCTGTGGGGCTTTGTGGACTTTAAATGGGCTCTCCTGTACTGGGGTGTCAGTCATTGGCCCAACAGATCACCACTGTGGAAACATGTTGGCAGTTTGGGATTGCGGGAGTCCCACAGGGGCCTGTACTGGAACCATTTGAGAGGTGTGGAGCAATAGGAATCTATGACTCTCAAGGAGCCAGGTCAATCCGATGTAGTTTTTATTGCTAATACATACAGTATCTGATTGCAAATTCCATCACACTATCATGGTAATAATAAAATTTTTGTAGGTTTATTTATATTCTCAAGTACGGTTGTATTTCTAAAAACCACAGATCATCTTTGAATATGTGGAGTTTGAAACAAATTTACATTTTTCAGACCTAGAGTCATATCAGTCTGTCATCAGAACAATTTAAATTTGCGTACAGGAAAATGAAAAAAAAAGTCCTTAAGTTTAAACCTTACTTTAATGTCATAAAACAGTGATATAAATTTCATATTCAAGCCATTTAGAGAGTGATTTTGAAGTCTACAGAAAAAAGTTTAAATTAAGTTTCAGTGTGACTAAATATCAAAAGAAGCAAACACTTCTCCTAATTTCTAGAGAACTGCTGCCACACTATAATGGAATGAGAGGGTGTGGAGGGAAATCACACTTTAACTTAATTAAAACTCTGAACTGCTACATTTATTGTTTACCAAATAGGTTTTTAACATATTTTCTCCATCTTTGAAACGAGAATTGTTAGAAACCATACAGTAAGTGTTCTTAATTAGAGCTGTGCTGTAAAAATGTGCACTAATCAGATATGCTTAATAACAAAGTCCATGAAATTACTAATTAGAATTTCATTAAAAGGTACTGCTTTATCGTCAAAGGAAATCGTAACCTTTAAAATGCTTTCAGGAAGGCACACGCCTCTTCAAATGAGAAAAAAGGAGGAAATTGATGGCTTTTGATGTAATATCTCATTTAGGATTCAAGCTAAATTGGGCTATTTAAACATGTCATTGTTTTGAGCGTAATTTATCAGACTAATTAACACACGTTATTGCTTGGGTTGGGCAGCTGACAGCATCGTTTGCTTCTCCAGCTTCCTAAATTGTCAAGCATCTTAAAACACTCAAAAAAGTTTATTTTGATTATTTCATTACAACAACAAAAAAACCCCCTCACAAAATAGGAACAGATTACCTCAGCTAGTGAGTATAACATTATCTTTGTCATTCCCCATTTTTTTTTCTTTATAAACCGCTTAAAATGTGTGCAAAAAAATAACATACAGTATGTAAATTGGCACTTTAAGTTTCAATATGGTAAAAAAAAGTAAAAACTATTTTTTTTTTGATGCTCCACATTTCTGATCTCTTATGTGACTGTTTTCTATTTGATGCACTTAGTTATTTAAATGATTCCTTGGTAGCACATTGTGAGATGACCAGGTCTGCAGAGACTAGACCAGTTACTAGAAACAAAGGACTCAGGATGTTCCTTTATTGGCTGAACCTGTTAATCTGTGAGATAGTAAAGCTAGCCTATATCACACCTCTGCTCTTTATCTGACAACATACCAAACATTAGGAGATGAACTTATTTGGTAATAACAACAATAAACACGCATATCAGCAAAATTTGATTTGATCACACATAAACAGACCACAGTCATGCCATTTCAAAAAATGCTTTCCCACTGTTGTCAGACAACCTCCTATGAGATTCATTAGCATTTGTCTTTAACAAGACAGCAAGTGGTTATTTAGGCCAGTGGGGGAGCATCAACACATGCCATGAATCAGCCGTCCACTATAATTAAAGGCCCCTATTAAGTTAATTACCAGTATCTCACACAGCAGTGCATGCTGGGAAGGCAGCCATTTGATTTGCCCTGTGGGCATCTTACGCAGTTTTTTTTCTCATCATGTTCTGCCATGCCCATATTTCATCAGTACAGCACCAAAATTACTGCAAAAATATGAGCGGTCAGAGACCATTTTACAATTTTTGCACTGTAAAAATAACTATTTTGAACAAAATATTCATCGAATTTATAATCTAATTAATTAATTAAATAATTGCGACTCATATGTCAGGCTTCATTATTATGAAATTTGTGCCTTGATGTGATTTTTAGCTGCTCTTGTACCTTGGTTAGAAGCATATTTGTACCATGGCTTTGCAACTATGTGAGTGCACCTAAAAATAAAAGACAAATGACAGATGTCAGACCTGAGATCATAAGATGTCAATGCATTGTAATGGTCTTACTGTTTTAAAAATAAAGGTCAGTTATACCCGTGTTACTCAAGATTTATTCCCCTAACAGGTCATTACAGACGAATTGCTAACACCAGGACCAATGTCCCTCCTCGGTACGGCTGTGAGTACAATTAAGGAGAACAACAAATGCAGCTGGGGGATTAACAAAGAGCAGGACTTCACTTACAAATTTGTCATCAGGTGGCTTCAGAGAGAAAGAAGGGATCGGGAATTGACAAATGGTGTGCTCACCAAGCACTGATTCCCTAATAAGGCTACAGTTCTTTAGAGTTTGATTAGCTTATGAACGCGCAGTTAGAGGCTCATAAATGGACCTCCAAAAATGTGTTACTTCGAGAACAACCTTCATACCAGAAAAAGACTAATGAGGCGTTTTAATGAACGAGTTGTCTTGCTGCTGTCTTTCTGAGGAGGGTAAAGGGTAGGGGGTCAAGACCATTACCAGCCTTTATGCAGACGCAAGGCTGTTGGGTAATCTATTGACAGCCACTAAGCAGTTCAAGTGCACTGAGACTTAATTAGAATTACATGTTTGAGATTGACTCTGAGATCTGTTGATAAGTTTCTGCAGTACAACTGGTTATAATGAAGCATTGTGAGTTTGTCCATGACACTGGTACAGCGGATGAAATTGCACAGCTCCTCTACAGTCACCTCAAATAGACCCTGCACAAGAAAATTGTACAGAACTTTGGTCTTTTTGCTTTAAAGTGTCATTTTTTTCAATGATAAAACACCCTTTCCTATCCCAGCTTTATATGCAACTATACGTTGGACATTTGTAGGCTGATTTTCATTAAAAACGCTATCGCTATCGCTGTTTGAGCATCATGAACAGTCTGACAACAGCATCATTACTTTTATTAAACTTATGAATTTGGGCGAGATTAACTGTTTGTGCAACCACTGGAAGACCAGTAAAAAATTCAGCTGTATAAAAAAAAAAAGAAAAAAAAGTGTTAATTAAAAAATAATAATAATAATAACTATCAGTTTAAAAAATAATGAAATATTCATTATAACAATATGTTTATATTGTAAGTAATATATATTAAGTTATATATAATTATAATGTTATTACATAAACACTCTAATGTGATGTTCTACTGACCAGGAATAATGTTTTACTGGTAATCCAAAAAGCATGTGGTGCAATATTCATACATTTGACTGTTTTTAGAGTTAAATTGCATATGATTTCAAATTAATTACTATTTTTCACTGTATATATTTACTATAACAGGCTTTTAGTGTAGCATTTGTAAAGTGTAAAATGTCAAGCTTTCTACAGTGAGGGAAACCTATTAGTTGCATAAACAATATTTTTTAATAATATATAACTAATAACCTATTATGACTTAGAATTATCCTAATTTATTCAATCAGAGTAACATTTAGTAACATGATGATATCAGACCACACTTTCAGTAGTACTACTTCATAAATTCATCAATTTAGGATAATTTAATTTAGAGGGGGCTTCAGCAATAGACATTATTGGAGAGTTCTTTCCAAGCAGACAACTTGTGGTTTTATATGTAAGTTCACATATACCCTGAATAAACAAAGTAAAGTGCTAGCAATGATGTTGTTGATCAGCTAATAATGCAAAAACACTGTAAATGAGAGAAGGCCAATGCCGAGAAGGAAGGGTTGTGGGGGGCGAGAGAGAGAGAGATACAGACAGAGACATGGTAAGAGGAAAGAAAAGCAGGAGACAGAGGAACTAAGAGCGAAAAAACATTAATTATTAGCCCCAGTGGGATCTTTTATATTCTGTCGAGCTTGGACAACACCAATTAATACAGCAATTATTATCCTGGCCTATAGCGAAGGGTTGACTAAGCTGCCTTGCCATCTGACGATCGCGTGAAGAGGGGAGCGCGCCGGGAGAGGCATGCTGGAACCAGATTACTCATCTCACCAGAAGCCTCTTATTATGCATGGAAGATGGAGAGAGAGACACAAACAGAGGGTAATTATTTAGTCTGTGAATTTCAACCCAACAATCACTAATACACAGCCTTTCATGAGATAATAAGCAGTTTGCTTTCACCTTCTGGGGCTTGGAACGGGGCTAATGAGATGAATTAGGACTAAAGATGGTGGAAATATACTGTTTTTCTAGCTTGGTAAAGAGCACTTTAGTGTGCTCGGACCTTTTCCATATTCTGTTTCCTTTCATCACGTACGCGCTGCTCTCATTCTTCTTATAGGCTCTTCTTACGGCTCTCATCTCAAATTATTCAGCTTGAGACACTCTTATATCCAGTTTATCCACAGATACTTGCTCTACTCTGCTTTCATCTAGAGCCAATACCTAACACAATATGGATTTTAATGTCAGCAGTCCACCTTTTTTTGGAATGTTACAATGTTAGTGACTTGTGTTGTAGTAATGTAAAACCCAAAGTGGATCTGATTATACAATACTTTAACCTGTTGGTCTATTCCAGTCTTTCTGTTATTTAACAATATTAAAAAAAAAGGCTTTGGAATTTTTGGAACTATTTTAATTGATGGAGTTCCAATTTTGGTACAAAACTTGATTTAACGTTCTTGATTCAGATTTTCACACTCACTGCAAATACATTCGACACTCATTTACTGCAAACAGCCTTCTTGCTTTAATATCTTACCTCTTTAAAAAATAAAGTTTATAAAGCATTGACATTGATGGTTCCATAAAGAATCTTTGAGATCCAATTAATCTTTACATTGCACAGATGGTTCTTTGTTGTGGAAACTGGTTCTTTAGATTATTAGAATGAAGCACTGTTCACTGTAAGGAACCCAAATTGGTTCTTCAGTGGTATTGCTGCTAAACCCTTTTTTTTTGGAACCTTTATTTTTAAGAGTGTAAGGTTTATAAAACGACCATTACCATAGAGCGGGTTTCTCAGTCTAATGCCTCCTCTGTCTCTTTCTGTGTTGCTCTCACTTTCTTTCCCTCCCTGTCTCTCTGTTTCTCACCCCCATCTATTTCTTTCTTTCTCTTTTTGGGTGCTATTTTAAGTCCCCTGTCCCTGCCTGGGAAACATAGGCTCCATTTCCTCAAGGCCACTGTAAAATCTCATCTGACAGGCAATGAATGCCCACTAGATGCTTACATGTTATCTTGACATGGCCATGTTAAGCTGGCTTCACTGATGCTAAATGGATGTCATAAACCTTTTAGGAGACATGCCGCCTAATGTGTACTTGTGTAAAAGTGTTTGGCGGTGTAATACATTTATGTTTTTATTTAGACCAAGGGGGAACTTATAGTATAACAATGGTTTTAGGGTCCGCACTCGTCATACTGATCATGCAGGCTGCACTGCAATTTATTAAAATCTCTTGTGACTTGTGACAAATAGCGCGGAATGCAAATGGTATTAATATAATACGAATAAAATAATTCATACTTTCGTAACAATTTCCAACATCTAAAGCATGATGTGCAATGTTTGCTCAGTGTTAATGTCTACGCCTGTGCCAAAATAACCAAACATCCTCTCTCTGCTCTTCCAGGCTATTGTTGCAAATGCAACAATGTGATATAAAGTATTTCAAAGGAGAATATGTCTTTGTGTTGATGATGAAGTGATAGGAGTTTATGTTTCATTGTGCTTGGACTTGAAAATTGCCACAATTAAGGTTTATGGTGAATGATGATTCCTGGACGTGTTTTTTTTTTTTAATTTAAGTATAGTTTGTTTAGCTAATAATATAAATACTTCTGGAACAAAGTCAACTTGACCAATTAGAACCAATTAAAAGATCAAATATGCATTTTATTTGAACTGTTAATAAGTGAAATTATGACCTGCCTTCTCAACTTGTCTAGTCACATTCTTTTCTCTGTGTTTTGTTCCTTGGCTAGCCCTTCCTTCTGGAGAAGCTTCATTTATTTAAAACGGTGTTGTATTGCACCCCGCGCCCCGTTACACAAAAGCAAAGACGAGCAAGGGACAGAGGTGCTGTCATTGTCACCGGCAGGTGTAGAATAACATCTCTTGAGCAGCTTGTAATTAGAGTGGCTGCTATGTAATGAGGGTGCAAGATTCCTCCCTCTGTTGTTTGTGCCAAATTGGACCTGGCTGTAGATGCCCATCATAGAGGAAACTGCAACCGCCAAAAGCAAGAGAAATCGTTAACTTAAATGCATTGGCCATTCAGTTCAGTTTGAATCATTTGCTTTTTTTAAACAGTCAGAATGATTAATCTTTGGATGAACTGTCAATGAATACTTCAAGAAAGATCTAAGGAATGATATATTATAAGTATTAAAAAAGTGAATGCATACTTCTCTAAAATTGTTTTAATAAATGTCAGGGTGCAAAACAGTCAGACAGTTTAACAACATTGTTTATTTTCAACGATGGAACAAGTTCTAATTTTTAAAAAAAGCACCAAATATTCATAAATATCAGAAGTCACTTCTCAGCTGTGTAAAAATCTCACTCAGTCACCCCTTAAAAACTCTTGACTTCAAATGTTACTGCTTGTATATCCACATTATGTGTATACGGTCTCTCCCCTTAACTCTTTTTGCACTCTTGGCAAAATGAAAACTTCTGTCAGAGTCAAATTGAAATTTATATCAGTTTGTCAGGCACAAGCCAAAAACGATCTTACTCAACATTATTGTGATAAGTTTGGTGCCAGAGATAGAGGAGAAATGGAGGGAAGAGGGAGAGAAGTGCCTCACGCTTCGCTCACCAGATAAATCCAGAAGCCAAGATTCTCCACTCTCTCCTCCATCAGAGCTCCCCAACCTGACCCTTCAAACAAGAAAAAAAAAAAGCCTCTTTTGTTAGGTTACTGCCTCTTTGCATAATGTTCAGCCTCAAGCGACACTGTGGTTCCAACTGCACACAATTTTCTCAGGAAAATATAATCGATCCTCCTCAAAATAGACTTGAACTGTCTGACAGTAGAGCAGCGCAGTGTTAAGCAATCTGGTGGTAACGCAGATCAAACGTAGGCGTGCTGGGAATGCCTTGCCTTTTTTTTTTTCTTTTTTTTCTTCACTTTTTTTCTTTCCAGCAGCATGGAACACTCGAGCTGAGTTTGTAATTACAGAAACACAAACCGCCTTGTCATGAACAAAACCCCAACATTAGTAGTAGCTGATATGTAGATATCATCTTACACATAATGATGTCTGAAACCAACATTGAATCCATATATTTTTTTTTTGATGGTGAGCCAGCGCGCCGGTCACTAATTAAGATTAAATTAATTAATGAGTGCCACTGTGTTTGACACCGAGATGCGAACAATTGACAAACAATTTCCTTAATTGCCTAATAATGTCCCTGAATCCCCAGTCATCTTCAGGCAAGTAAGAATGATCTGGATTTGCAAAGTGGGTGAGACACTAAGTCATGTTTTTTTTTTTGGAAAATAATGATTATATCCTAGAAGTGGATTTAGGGGTTATTCACTGCTGCATATGTACTCAGCCAACACATAACTGCACATATGACTTCCTATATATATATCCCCTAAAAATTCTGTAATGTTTTATGATAAATGTATTCAGCAAGGATGCATTAAATTAAATTAGTAAATATTTATAAGAATACGGTAAAAGATTTATATTTTAAATAAATAAATAACATTTGATTTACACAAAATAGTAAGCAGCACAACTGTTTTCTGTGATAATAATAAGAAATGCTCCTCAAACACCAAATCAGCATATTAGAATGATTTCTGAAGGATCATGAGACACTGAAGCTTAATAGCTAATATTGATTGAAATAAATAGTTCATTGATTAAAATAAGATAAAACGATTATTATAAATTGTAATAATTGTTGCAATGTGTTTTTCTTTTTTTTTTATTAAATATTATTTTATTAAACATTGGTGAACATATAATATGCAGTTAGTTTTAATGTGATGGTCCTAGGAGAGCTTTGTAAAACCCAAAGCGGAGCACAAAAATATCCCCCACCCAGGAGTAGCAGAATGTCACTGAGCAGTAAAGAATGTCTTGGTAAAATGTCGAGGGGATTTAAAAACACCTGGAAACCCTGGACAAGGATTTACAAATGGCAGCAGGACTTAAATATTAACAACAACATTATCTGTGCTAAATAAATGCACCACCCCTACAGATGTCGATTTAATTGACTTGCATTCATACCTTCTTTAATATAGTTTTATTTTAAGACTTATGCAAGACCAAAACACAAAGCATTCCAAGCACAGATATAATATTTACATTTCACTGAGACTTTACGCTATGTAGGGCATTAAGTATCAACAGCCAGAGAAACAGTGCCAACTATTGGTGACTTACTATAAAAGCCAGATGATTAATTCACTATATATTATGCGATTTCTCTTTACATCTTAATAAAAATAGCTTTGCATAATACGAACTGACACTGACCACATTCACACATTGTTTTGAAAGCACTGTGACGGTACAGTATGGAATAACATATTCCCATGCACTCTGTGAGAAAACTGACCTCTTTACTTTACTATCCCATGGTAACCTGCAGTAATTGACCTTTGAGACCTGCACTAAGTTGACCTCTCTATAGCCTCTGTTGAAGGCCAGGTCTCGTATTAGGGGAGAGCAGGACGTCTCTCTCTTGTTCCCAAAGCAAGGTGCATTCAAGACTCTGTCACTGCCCACCTCCCTCATTGCTTGCACCTGCTAAAACATTTGAGGTATTTGCACGGCAGGGCAACACATTTGCTTTTCATTTAACCTGCCTGGCTAGATCTTTGAAGTGCAAAATGGCAGAGCCGCAAAGGTTTCTCGCTCTCTCTCTATCTGTAGCTCTCTCTCTCTCTTTCTCTCCCTCCTTAATCATTTACCTCGTCGAGGCGCATTCTCTGCAGCTAACCCATCAAGCGGAAAACGAGGTTGGCCCACTGTTTTTCCCTCCCTCCTGCTCTCTGCCTTTCATTCTGACATTCTCTTTGTGGGAGACTTCATACTCAATCACAAAGAGCGGTTAGAGAGAAAGAGAGACGCACAGAGAGAGAGAGAAAAGAAACAGATCTCTGGTCTTGGCTGAATATGAATGTTGAAGCAGACAGCAGGATTGAAGTGCCACTGATCAGGCTGGGATAATTATCTGATCCATCCAGGACATTCAGGTTCATTAGTGATATACAATCAAATCTATGTGTTCCCATATTAACAGACAGCCTGTGGAAGCTGACTGAACAATGAACATAACATGCTAATGATCCTAACACACTGATTACCTTTGATTTTCTGGTGATGTTCATGAAAGCATTTGTTAATGACTTAATAATTTACATTGGTCTTGTAGAAGAATTTGCTTATTGGTATTTTTTACACTGAAAAAAAAAAAATAGTAAATTTTACAATTATGTACAAAGAAATGGCAGGTAACATTAAATAAAAAAAACATTGAAGCAAAAAGGCTGATACAGTATTTTTATGTAAAATGTACAGTAATAAAAAAAATGTTAGCCTAATACAACTTCCAAAAATATTTTTTTCTTATTCTTACACAATGAACATGTCGTACGAATGAAATTACAGCAGGGTAAATATTTTTTTTTAATCAATATATGTTTATATTTAAAAATATGGTTATAGTGCCATTTTGTGTGAACACAATCTGGGTCGAATATAATAATATTTTATGTCAACTACTAATATATAATCAAAATCTAAAATGATAATGCTTAAACTTCGACATTAGCTGAAAATATCAAATTTATTATGCATTAATGAAAACGTGGTAAATAACTCAGGATGTTTTTTTTTTCTCTCTTGTAAATGTGACACACTCCGCATTACCAATTACCTGAGCTTTTAACATGCTAAATTTGCATGCTCAATTTATTGCAATCACTGCACAAGTGGACCACATCAGACCAGGCTATGGTAAAGAATTATAAATCTTGCTCTCTCTCTCATGCTCTCTAACACTTCTCTTTGGTTTTAGATGAACACTACTTGACCATGTAGAGACCCCCAGGGCATGAGTACAGGAGGAAATAGCTGGATTGATTCCCTCAGTGGAGGCTCTCCCCTGCTGCTATTTATTTACTGCTGTTATGCATCTCCCGCTCACTCTCTGCATTTCCCCTGCTCTTTAACTCCCCATTAGTCATGTCAACCGTAACTGAAGTTACCTGTTAATATGGTCAAATCTTCCTGTTATCTATAAATCCTGAATAATGCAACAGTGGTCAGGTGAGAGCTGGGGGATGGTGAAAATCAGATGAAAAAAGGGGGCTTGAAATGAAATAAATCACACCTGCCGGCTGGTGGAAACTGGCACAGCGTTCCTTATATTACACTCAAAATTACTCCATTTGTTCCTCTAGATATTTTAATCCGCCCTGACCTCAAACTTCCCGTGAACCAGCGCCCGAACAAAAGGCCGCCCACTGTCTTCGCAGTAAATCTGTTGTCTCCTTTCTAGGCTTTGGACTGGGGCTCATAGATCACCACTGCGCCACAGCTTGCTTCAATTTACTCAATTAACTCGGCTAAAGCACTTGTAAGTTCTGCAGATGTTGGTTTATTATCGAGGACTAAAATGTACAAGTGAGTTCAGGAGCCTGGGGTTATGGTAAGGTTGACAGAGAGGGGGAAGGGCGACCCTCCGTCTTATATTCCGATGCTGCAGCTTAGAGGATGGGAAATAAAAACGGAGAGCTATAGATCGCATCCAAAAATCTACATTCCCAAATTGCTGACATGAAGAAGAGCATTGTGAAGAAATGCTGGCGGAGAGACTATGTGACTGCTCTGTATCCTACGGAAGGGTTGGTGATTAACCGATTTTAATTGCTCTATCTCTCTGACTGAGAACTGGGCGGAAGACACTAGCGGTCCAGGCTAATCATTTCCGCTGTCGCAGCTGTTAGACTCGCAGCCTGGTGTTGCTTTATGAAACGTGCTTCTGCAGATCTTACACACATGAAATGGCTTAGTCGCTGAAACTGAATCACTCACAGATGACAAACGTTCAGAGAGCGTTCGTTAATCATTACAGGAGCATCTCGCTAACGCTTAAAGTTGACTTTGTTTAACACCTTGCATGTCCTCGAAACAAACTGTGCATTGAGACAAAGCCAGCATCTGAAAAATCAATGACCCAATGTTTATACGAGTATGAATAAGCCATCTTATCTCAGCTTGACCTCCCTTGGATAAATCAAAGTCAGGGTGACGCATGGAATGTAAAATATACTGTAAGGGGGGTTTGCTAATATTAAGCAGGTGTTGCTAGAATCGCCATAAAACATGCTGGCTGAGGCTCGCTGTATTTCCTCGGTTAGCGGACTACATTTCAATTAAGAACGCCAACACATTTTGACATTCATGGAGCTTTAAAATAAGCTTTTGATACATGATTTTCCTGTGTTGGTCTGGCATGCTAACAGCAGGTTAGCATGTTTGGATGTAGCTGCTTTTCTTCATGAGCCAAGGGGGAAATTTTGCTGGTAGGGATAACCAAACAGCTTAATGACATGTCTGATTCTGATTGGCTGCTTGTTCTAGTACAGTGCCAGTTCACACATCTTTAATAATATTGGTGGGGCAATACAGCAACAGGTTCATTAGGCTTGAGGCAGCTTTACTGCTGAGATTACATGGGATCATATCCATAGAAACCGCAATTAACAGCTTAGAAATTGGCAGCAGAAGGAAAAATGTTTATGATTCAGGCTTACAAAATCATCTGAAAGTAACAAGATTTTAAATTTTTTTTTAAATTTCAAGATTTTTAAATAAAATAAACCTATTAAATTAAATTAAATTAAAATAAAATAAAATAAAATACAAGTTTGGGTGCTTTTAATATATATGAGATAATATTCTCAGTTCTGTTTGAGTTTCTATTTTAAATCAAATGTTTTTATATCAGTACTTATGTTAAGCACTTTGTGCTTTGACAGAATCTTTGCTAGGACCTGCTCTCTTATCAGTACTGAAGACCATGGCTCTGTTCCAAACCCTAGTGAGCTTCCATGCTGTTTGTTGCCTACATGGGTAGCTGCCTTTTAAATCACTCAAATAGAACCTCATATGTGATCGATTTTAAAGTGTTTTACATGCTGCTACTTTGATAATTCTATAGCAAGCATAAAATAAAAAGCATAAATCTGGCACATAAAAGTCCTTTAACAATGCTGTTTTATATCTAATTATGTTGCCTACCTCTTTAAGAACAGACTTTTTGTGATGTCTTGTGATGCTATGTAGGCAGCATGGTTTGGAACAGAACCATTGTTTGTTTTTGTGCAATACTATTAAGTTTCTGTGTTTGTTACAGGTCAGAGGAACCGGGAAAAGACTGGAGAGAGCAACTGTTGTGTGATCCTGTAAATACATCCCATCATCCCTCAGAACGAGTGTGTCCTGTCACCCTTCGCCCATGCTGCTTAAACACAACTAATCACACCTGACTCCCACGAGCACCTGACCAGAACAAGAGCTTCGCTTCTCCTGGAAAGGAAAAAAAATGGCTTCGCACAGTCCGTATTTATGCCAAAAGATGTCTAAAAATCAGATACTAGAATGCATCCCTTCTTCACACACACATTTCGACCCTTTCTAACACCTTCACATGCATCCGTGAACTCAAACAAACAAACACACACACACACACACACACTCCTCCCCTTCTGCCAGTTTGCACACGGAGGAGGCCCTCGTTTCTCTGTTTTTTATTGCACATAGTAACATGAATGATTCAGTGAGGAAGAAGAGACTCGTTCGCCTCAGCCGAGGCCCTTGATTCTTCCTCTCAGGAGGGAGAGGTGTGAAGGGGGAAATTATTTTACACAGGGTCTGGTGAACTTTTCACATTCATCGATGCGATGGCTCGGATCCGGTGTGAAGGTGGAAAGGCATCTGAAATAAGAGCACATGCTTCACCTGCGGGATTAATCTCCGCTACATTCGCCCTCCCGGACTGTTTCCTGTCTAATGCTAACCGTCACATGCAGTCTGATTTCAGTGCAGGAGAACAAGTATTGATGTGCCTGATGAACGTTTTAGAAATGTTTCTTATACGTTTCCATGCCCCGTTAAGGTCCTGGAGATCCAACACCCTGCTCTATCGAGTCTCTGTGCGCCGGAAGTGTACACAGTGGGGACTTTGCAGGGAGGTAGATCTCCAGAAGTTGGTTGGATTGACTCGTGGGAAAGTCCAAAATACACGTAACGAGTAACAGTAACATTTGCGACTGTGTTTTGACAGTCAACCAGTGTTGCGTTTGCCCTCTTTAGATAGATCTGAGCTGCTCTCTTTCAGGAAGGGTAATAAGATTTATCCCTTTACTTTCTAAGTGTAGTGGTGTAAATTAATGCTTGCGTTTGGAGCCGGAAGATATCTATGGAATGAAGTTTGGTTCAGTTTCTATTTCCCCTTACTTGTTAGATATAAAATTTGTTTGCACAACACAGAAACACGAGCTGTTTCATTTCTAAATCTGTGTCATTTTTTTTCTTTCCCCTCATCCCTTTTTAATATTTTTCCAAATGGGAATTGTATTCGAAGGTTACATATGTGTAGAGTATATTTAAAATGAATCTTATAGAGAACATAACTATAGATTGTTGATATATATTGGTGTCTAGTGTATAATAGTCTAAAAACAGTTAGCACATTAGCATTTGGAGCTGTGAGACGCTGATAATTTTATGTACTTTAACAGCAGCAAATCCCTCTCTAATGGCTGAAGAAATTATTGTTTTCTTTTCTCTTTCTCTCTCCGTCTCTCGTTTTTTAAAATCAAACGATGGTTTTTTTTTTTGACTTCCTTTTTATGTGGTCTTTGCTTTCTGCTTTTTAACACCGCACTAGGTCTGAAAAATATTGGTCCTTATCAGGGTTCAAATCTGTACAGAGCTGAAGTTTTTAAAAAGATAATTGTAAATAAACTAATGCTTCTCATTCTCTAAACTACAAATGGAAATACATCTATAAACTGAATAAAGAATCCAGAGTATTGAAGTGAAATGCTTATCGCTTGCTGTGTTCCTCTTTTGATTGTTGATAATGAGTTGGTGAGGGCTACATTTATGAGGTGTTGATTTTAGCACTATACTATATTCTGTATTTTTTTTATATTTATGTTCATACTTTTTAGGACACTTGAGAAAGCTCATACATAATGTGTATTCTTGCATACAAAGTATTAATGTTTTACTGTATTTTTCATTCATTCAGCACATAATATGCAGATTTAGTTTAATTAAGACACCACTTAAACAGTCTATTTTAAAAGTCTTTTGTGTACCAAAATGCTAGTCCTCAATATTCTTTTCAATTAGGCCTTGACAAAATCTCCATGAACGGCAAAGTTATATGATCTTTTCGCGCCATCTTGTGGCTGCAATTGTAATTACAATCATCTATTTTCACAAATCACACATTTTCGTTTTATTTATTAATATGAATTAATATTTGTTATTGTTAATACTTATTATTGTACTTTTTGTGCATACATTCAGATATAACTAAATTCAGATTTGACTTGTTTTACCGCCAAATAACATTTCCTAGTCAAAAACAAATTTTGATCTTTTATGAGAAACATCTTTTATTTAATGCCTAGGAAAATACACGATTTATTATATATATATATATATATATATATATATTCTTCTCTCAGCAGAATATTCCATAATTGTCAATTTCTGAAAAAAAGCCCTACATATGCTTTTCATTTATTAGAAACTGATGAAACTGTAATTTACTATAATTTAAAGCTTTTTCATGAGCCCAAGGGTGACAATCTGATTTATGATTTATTATTATTAAAATAGCCTATAGGGAATAAATTAAACTTAACGAATAATAAGTATTTAAAATAGTTTTACTGTACATGGAGTATAGCCAAACCACAGGGCATGTGAGATCTAATCACATACTGTAATTTACTGTAGATTTGTTGTCTATTTATCTGTTCAGTGAGTAATATGGCCTTCCCCATTTTTATAATACATATAATTATTATTATACAAAAGAAAATGACTATAATATTAAATATTTGACAACACATAACTTCATAACAATTACATGTCATGTAATAAGGTGGCTAACAGGGTGATCATCTCATTTAGAAACAGTTAATGACCTACTGATGTTCCTGTTTCTGCAGACACACCATTTGATGAAGAACTGTCTGATTTCTTTGATCCTGATGCAGTAGATGAAGGGGTTGACTACAGGTGGAAGCAGACTGTAGAACATGACCAGGCTGATCTTCTGACTGCTGTTCATT
>JAUYWG010000047.1:9181054-9208907 GCA_034779775.1 Enteromius afrohamiltoni
TATATATATATATAATATCTATTGTGATCAATGTTTGATCGATTGTCTTTAACTAATATGACATTTTGGTTGTGGCTTTTAAATTAGTTAGTCATGTGTCTCAACAAGTAAATTTATAACATGACTGGAACAACAGTAACATGATATGATATCTTTGCAAATCATTACCTAATGATTTACTAAAGCAGACAATACAAAGTTGAAATACATTGACCCAGTGTGGTAGTTAACACATGAATTTACACTATTAATATATGCTATTAGAGAATTAATACATTATGCCACATTTAACTAATAACTTATTTATTTATTACTTAATCTATGAATATATATATAGTTCATTTGTTGCTGATGCAGTAATTATGAATAAATGGTGTAGTTCTTCATGAGTTATATATTAACTCATGATTACCTGTGCATTAGTTAAACATGATTTAATGCATATTAGTGTCACTGCATTGTAAAGTGTTACCAACATATCTTCTTTTGTGTTCAACAAAACAGGTTTGGAACTACATATGTAATGACAGAATTTCCATTTTTACTACACTTTTGTGGATTCAGGATTGTCAAAGTTTAGTCTACTCTAGAAGAATATGGAACCAAACAGCATTCAGTTGGTCTGGTAAGACTGTGTTTGATAAGGTAAATGGAATTTTGTCATCGGTGACTAAACAGGATCCTGTGAAGTTGCCGGTAATCAGGGCTAAGTCCCACCTAAACACTGTGTAATTAAATTGTTGACATGCATAATTGCTAGCCAATTAGAATCCTGGTGCACTTGACTCTGCTTTCAGGGTCACTCGGTAGGGTGGCTAGCATCCAGTCAAGCAGATGCGTGTTTGCACACTACTGCACCGAGCTGCCTGTGAGGGGTCTCGATAGCAGTATACATAAAGCAAGGCTGCATGCTGTCTGCAGCAGATGTATGCTAATTGTTAGCCAAGTGTGGACAACTGATCCAAAAGCAAACATCAGTCACACCGATGAACAAACACAATGCTAGCTGTCTAAGGAGCATGCTAAGATTGCCTTCTCTGTTGTCATTCACATTAAGAAGTGGTTAGGCTTTATCTAGGACTGTCTGCTCAGATTAGAATTGCTTTATGGTGGAGGTTTTGCTAATAACCCACGCAACAAGCCCAGATTTGTCAATCTTTGCTTTAAAGTCATCATGAAATGAAAAGTCATCCTTATTGTATTTATGTATCTTCTTATAATTTTGGTTCAGAATGTCATAACCTAATATTCAGATGAAAACTGAATATTTTTCTTTGATGTATATAGGACTTGTCCAATCAATCTGATTAAACCATGCTCATATTTTAACATCCAGTTAACATCTGATCACCAAAACCAAGTTTCTGGCCTACATTTTATTTTGTTTTTTAATAATCCGTTACTCTCGTATACGTCGAAATACAGAATTTCATTGAGACTTTGAAGTGTATTCATAACATTTAACTACCTCGCAGAAGAGCTTCCTGGATACACTAAATGATTTGTGTTGACGTGAGTTTGGTGTATTTATAGTTGCGCATAGAGTTACGTAATTTCGGCTGGCAGATCACATCAGAATTAAAAGCTTTCGTAAACCTGTGTGATCAAATTACTCCCCTGCAATCCTAAAACAATGCTTTTGTTTTTCCCCGTGCTAATGAGCAAGCTCACCTCCAAAATCAATTTAAAAGTCTGCCGTAGCCTTTGAATGAAGAAGAGTAGAACCATTAATTAAAAGTGGAACAGGTTCTTATTTTAGTGGAAAGTGGAAAAATCGTGAGCCTTTGTTGAGGAAAGCCCAGGAGCCAGGCTTTCATTAGCCTACATGCATGGCAGAAGCAATTCATCAACCGTAATTTTCTCTCAATGGGGAAAAAAGAAGGGGATGAACCTCAGTACGCTATTTATGGTGTTTTACGGAAGTGGGAAAACAGTAATGTGATTAACAGTTATCTACAACATGTTTGAAATGGCCCCTCCTGCAAGTGTTTGGGTCTAGATTAAAAAATAGACTGCAGCAGAAAGAGAGAGGAAAAGCGAGAGGGAGGAAGATGGGTTGATATTTAAAAAAATCTGCTTCGCTGTGCGACACTGTAGTGCATTGATGGAGATTTTCTTTCTCGCTTTTTTAGACGAATTCTGTGTCACATTAAAAGAGGATTTTTGGCGCCCCATCCACCCCCCTTCTCTAAATATCTGTATTTAAATGTGTCTGTCCCTCGACGAAGGCGCGATGAGCGAAGTGTCTGCCTTTGTCCTGCGCAAGAGTATCTCCACGACATATGAACTGCTTTTAGGATTAGCTGAGTGCAGATTTATTTAATGCAACCTCGTGGAGTATTGTTGAAAATCTATTTTGGGAAACGCAGGGCTTGCCAAGCTCTAAGCCTGGTAATATATGCCTGCTACAGTTTAAAAGACTAGGTCCAGGCACCCTCTTTATGCCGGGATCATATGGTTCATGCATACCCATTCAATATGAAAATATCGAGGGGGCTGATAGGACACTATGCGAAATATCCCCTTTAATACAATCCCTCCGGTCACTTGTTTGTCCAGCCTGTTTAAATATTTGCCATTCTGAAAATGTTTGAGATATTCAATTGATATGATACTGTGCATGCATATGCGTGGATTGTTTAAGAGACATGGCTGTATGGATAGCTGTGGAGGAGAAAATGTGAGGGAAAACAAAAGATAAATTGCTTTTCGAAAATGTGACATTTGAAGCAAAATGCTCAATATTTCGGCATGTAAATATAATGTCATTTATTATAAGCGTATTTAATAAAATTAGGTCGGTTCCCCATAAAAATGCCCTTTTCTTCTTCACAATGTATGGTTTTCAATGTTAATTGATCTAATTTGGACAAAAATATACCCTGAAAAGACTAAATATACACAGCGACGGGAAGGGTCAAATGCAAAACAATTGAAGAAAAACCCCCACAAAACTATTCCCCCTACTACATCTCCCATGAAGCCTCGGGATAAGGCTTTGGGCCCATTCTCCACACAGTGTAATGTGGGCATGGTGACAGCCGAGCAGACAATAGAGGGGAGCCAGGGGGAGCGCAGGCAAGGGGAAGAGAGCGTCAGACAAAGGGGGAGGACATGGGCTTTGCACGGAAGACACGCTAAACCCGACGGCTTTATCAGAAGTGTGAAAGACAGGGGCCAGACTTCAAACATGATTTCCTCAGCGTGACAAAAGCACTCTTCAAACATAGCCTACCTCTCTCTCCGAGAGAAGCTACAGCCGATGTAAAGAGCTGCATATTCTTTGCTATGAGTAAAATGGATGATTTCTGCTATAAATAAGCTGTTGTGATTGACATTGAGGAAACGAGTGTAAAAAAAAAAAAAAAAAGTAGACTGAGACCTTCATGGTGCATATTTGCTTATTTAAAAATGTTAAAATGCATTGTTTACACTGTATTGTTGTAACATAAAATGTACACCATGTTAAAGGGAGAATTATCAAAAAATGATAATTATATATATGATATTATTTGCTCTGCAAATCACACACAAAAAATATATTTTGAAAAAAGTGTCAGCAGTGAATTATATTGGAGCCCTTTGGCTTTTTATTGCATTGTACAATAAATATATATTACAATTAAAAATATCTTCCTATGTGTTTCACAGAAATTAATGTTTGAAACAAATTGAAGGTAAGTAAATAATAGTCACACTTTAGTTTGGGGATCAATTGTAACTATTACTTATGACTTCTTATGATTCCTAATTTACCACTTATTTATAGTTAATGAAAAAGTTTAAGTTTTGTGTATAAGATTAAGGGATCTGATATATGGACATGCATAATAAGTTATTACCATGCTTTATAATTACTGATAAACCGCCAAGTTTGCTAGTTATATGCTTGGTAATAAGCAACTAGTTAATAGTGAGATTTGGTCCCAAAACTAAAGTTTGAATTTTGAGTGAAATGTTTCTTAAAATGTTCAGCTGTTAAAAAATGTCATAGAGAATCTAACAGCTCGTTGAGAAAAAGATCAGATACATATTTTCCTTCACTATCATCTCTAACAACTAACAACTTTTCCAAAGATGTGCTACTCATTACTATACCAAACAAAAGGTATTCAACAAGCAATTTCCACAATCATCAGTACCTCATCCTTAAAAACAAGTGCTTTAAGCATCCCTCATTATACTAGCTTAAATTCTACAGACTTCAAGGGGAGCTCTAGGCTTGTCAAAATATCTATTCTCTGGCTAGGAAGCACACAAAGTTCAATCAATTAGTTCGTGATTATTATTACTACTGTTGTTATTACTAGTCCCACTAGCCAGACTGTTATGGTAACCCCAGGCACAGCCCATAATACTAATCCTCACCCTCTCTATGACCCTAACCTTTACACCTTTTAATCAAAATCATATTTTGTGGAGAGGGGCAAAATATTGACATGTTATTCCTTGATGTGTTCAGCAAGAGGATCATGGGCAATGTTCTGGGAATGAAGACTTTTTTTCATCTTGTGAAGCTTTCTCTCTCTCTTTTTTCACTTAATTTTTTTTTCTCCTTTTGTATCATTTTTTCTGTGCTGCAGAATCTGTAGTCACAAGGCCATTAGGGTAGGAGCAAATTAGAAGAACAAAGACAGCGGTTGTAGATGGGCTGTTTTGGGTGTGTGGCTTGACATTTTATTGGAATTGGTCATGTACACAGCCGTCTATAAAGGCATTGTCTAGCTCTCAAAACGTGGTATGAAATCCAGTATTACTATTAATGAAAATAGAAAGGGAAATTCTGGGTTGCACCACAGCTGAAACAAACAAAGCAGTCTCGTCATTTTGTTTTAATATTTAAAACAATTTTTTGCATAAAATAAAGTTTGCGGAAAATAACTCAAATGTAGACAATAAATATAGACCAGACACCATGATAAAGACAGACACGAGAAGCAACCCGGCGAGCAAACACAACAGAGAAGACAAAGATATTTCCTATGCAAAGCTCTCACACAATGTCATGTGTGATAGCGAACAAGGTTGTCCAAGTCACATGCGGAGTGGGGGTCTGGGCGGCAGGGGGGTTGTGCCGAATCGAGGTCGGCTGGGCTGTATCTTGCGCCGATTGGAACTCCTCGCTTTGATTCGGTTGATCCCGGATCTCAGAGTATTCCGGGTGACACAAAGCAGAGCGAGGCTTTGAGGTAATCTCATTACAAAACTTAACAACAGATGAAAAAATGAGGAGAGAGAGAAAGGAAAAAGCCTCGCAAACCACACCATGCCAAAGCGGTGGCTCACAGAGGCAGGTGTAATGTTACCAAATTAGCCTCTAAACGGTAAAAAGGAGATTATTGCATATGCCCCAGCTAGCCAGAGTTAGGAGCCCCTAGGGGCAGCCCAAATTAGAGGCACTGAGGACTCCCTGAGGGCTTTGGCCCAGAGCAGACACCGGCTGACGGATGAATGGAGGGCTGAAGGGATGCAGTGTGCGTACAGTGTGGTTAACGTAGGATAACTTATCAGTTTAGAGAACTCATTATATTTAAATATCAACTGTTCATCCACTTTGTGTCAAATGGGCTCATGTATTAATTGTGTTTTATTTGCAGATGTATAAACAGCTGGTAACAAATTTTAAAAAGTGAAGGACCTGTGAAGTTGTTACGGAAAAACATGAAGGATTTGATGTTTACGCGCATTGGGTAGAATGTGTCACATGCAATAAAGGCTTACAGAGTTAAGGATAATGCGTAAAGAACCATTCCATACCTCATCTGTTGACATCAGATGCTTTCTTCACCTCTGCTCTCACCGCTGAAATTTTTGCTTTGTGTTTAGTTTTTTTATTGACAAAAAAAGAGTGCAGCACATATTTCAGTTTTACATATTTATCTAAACATTGCTCTAAGCAGCATGGAGGGTGTCTGGATGTTCATAAACTTTTTTTTTTTTAAGCAAGGAAAAATTGAGGAAAAAAAGACTTCATAAAAATGTTCAGTCTCTTTCACACCAGTGTATGAGTGTGAGAACAAACACTGACTGCAGTTCTCTTAACAGCCACCGGTGCTGCTAATAACAAGGATTGTTATAAATATAAATATGATACAAAATAAATAAAGTCTATTGAATAATGGTAATAATAATAACCAGTTAAATGTTTTAAATAGGACTTAATTAAAAAGGTTTAATAAGGCATTCTTTTTTTTCTTATTATTCTTATTAAAAAACATTTTGCTTCTTAATATTTTTACCATTAAAAGTGTAAGATAAATAACATAAAAAAACAAACAAAAAAACATGGTTTTCACAAAAAAAAAAAAGTTAAACTGCAAAAACTGTTTGATAATAAGGACCATTATTAATAACTGAGAAGCAATTCAGAAATGTTAAATATTCCAATTGAAATTTCACACATTTTTGAGACTTTTGAGATTTGTTATATTTTTTCCTAAAAATAACTGGTGTATTTTTCTCACAGAAACCTCTTAGAAGTAGAAAAAAATCTCTGTTTATTTCCACTGCTGTTTCTGAGGAATAACTGAGATACTGTATTAAATAGCTTTTATCATATCTATGATTTGTTTTGTCTGTCAGGTGAAAAACAATTACAATCCATGGTGCCAGTAATTCACTTTTAAGTCTGAGAGATCAGGCTCTCATACTCACTTTTTCCAAGCTTAAACCCATGTGGTCTTAAATTACAGCACCCTGCAGATCAACAACTGTTGTTACTCATGCTGTTGGGCCAAAGATGACACTGCTGGAGGTAGATTCCCCACCACTGGCAAATGATTCTGTCAGCTACCACTTAAGTCTGTTGGCTATGTTCTTCTCATAAAAATGGTGCATAAAAGATGTGATGGAGTGTGCATGATCTAGGGAGCCTGAACCCGAAGTCGTCTAATCTCTGGCTGGATTAGTGTGGCAGATTGTTGCCATATGTGGCACGGCGCTCTGCTTCCACCATGACAATGATCAAGTGCTGTGCGCAGAGTTTTCGAGCGACTTAAGTGCTATTACTGGAGTTTAAAACCCTCCTAAAAGGGCTTCCATGAATAAAAAAAAGAGAGAAAATGACTACTGAGCTGTCTGGAAAATGAGGCACTGGATTTAACATATTCATCCAAAACCGATAAACCAGAGGCTACAAGTGAAAGGTCCAGGTCTCGTTTAACATTAAAGTACAAAGGATGAGTGCAGATACGTTCCTTAGTCGCTGCCCATTTTTTACTCTCCTCTCAGACGCACCAAGGCTTCAGCTCATTGTTAAATAAAGTTGTATAACAAATAAGCCGTGCTGCTTTGAACTGGTTGACCACACCAGGCTGGAGGAACCGCTTGTAGAAGGACCTCAACATGTGGCAGCAATAAGATGGCCCCCTCCCTGCCCGAGACATGTGGGAGACAGAGCATTCCTGCCAAGCTCATTAAAGCTGAAAACACTCATCCCACAAACACTGTAGCACTCTCATGCATGGGGTGACGAGACATGTGTCTTTATTTTCCCACCAAGGCTATGATAGTTGCAAGTGGAGGGTCAGCTGAGGAATCTGTGCTCTGTGGAAAGTTGCCAGGTTGCCTTGACACATTACAATTGTTCAGGGCACTAAATGACTTGTATACAATACAAGCTCAGGATTTGTGACTTTAATGTTGATTGCCACAAAAATAATAAATTTCAACCATGATGTGCTGCTAGTTAACCATATAGTGTAACTAGATCTAGTGTAAATGGTGTAGTTAGATCTAGTGGCACTTGTGTAAAAATAAAAAAGTATTAATTAGCTGCTTAAGTCTGATTTTAGAATTAAATTATTAGAAATTATCTTAATTCAGACGATGAAGAATTTCGAAAAACTCTCCCTGCTTAAATGTTTCAACATGATTAACAGTTGAAAATATTTGTTAGAAATTTAGAAAAGTTTTAAAAAGTTAAAATGTAATTAGTTACATTAATAAAGTATAGTTACATATTTATTACATTTTAAATATGATAACTTCTAATCTATAACCTATTTCCTTCCCCAAACTGATTTCTTCTTTTTCTTAAAATAAATAAATTAACAAACATCTGAATTCCAGTGAGCCACATACATAAATAAATACTTAAATTCACTAAATAAAGTAAATGTAATCTAATAACTTATCGCGCAATAAAAAAAAAATATTTCTGTTAATCTATTCACAAAGTTGGGTTGGGAGCTGGGTCTATACTACACAAGCTATGATGACTTTCACCTTGATATTTTAGTGCGGATGTATACCTAGCCGAATTACACTGTAGCCCTATTCAGACGGGACTAGTTTTCTAAAATACTGTACATGTGAGCTTCGATTCTTATCACCTGTCGTCTGTGATTTTCATGCACTATTTCGGACAGGACTAACACCTCGTGTTTATTACAGAGGTGAGAGGGTCTGTTTTGTACATCTGGGTGTCACAGAGATCACATGCTCTGTATGCGTGCATTGCTACAATTAGTATAATCACAAATACCATGGTGAAGCTAATACAGCAAAACCATGTTAATGTGTGGTTACTTTAGTTCAACTATCATGATTTTTATTTGTACTAAACACGTTTAATTTTGATAATTAAAACATATGTAACCGAGTGCTGGAATGAACATTAATCAAACTTAATCTTCCCTGAGATATTACAATAGTGAGTCTTAACAGTTTACGTGATCTGGCTCTTTATTTTGATTTATTTATTTATTTTGTATATCAAAATATATAAAACTTGCATGTAGTAAGAGGATCTTTTAACAATACTTTGTCATTATTTAGGTAGCACACATATTCTGAATGCCTTTGGCAGAATTCAAATGAGATTTAATCTAGATTAAAAAAAAAAATCTATGCTCACCCCTAAAATTTATATAAAATTTTATACTAGATGCTTCATGGACACATCAGATACCTTATATTTATATATGAAGTTCAAGCATGTCTTTCTTAAGATGTTGTATAATAATTAAATATGTAAATGAAACAAATTTGTGGGGACAAAATTTGATGCTGTAAATTTGTTGAATTTTACAATATTGTTATAGTGACAGTGTAAAACCTTACTGTAAACACAAGAATTGATTCAAACAACTGTACGGCTCAAATAATACTCACTCGTTGGTTCTTTAGGCTACTGATCACTAAAACATTTAACGCTGTAATTGTACAGCCTTCAATTATAAATCAAAGATGAAAAATCCAGTAAAAGCGTATTAGTTAATTTAACAATGTGACAGAAGCAACAACGCCCCTCTGTAATGAAAATGTACAGGCTATTAAAGTTCTTGCGGCTTTAAACTAATTTGTTTGCTGTTCATTCATCCGCCTGCCGTCCGGTTTATTTTTATGCACTTTTCAACAAAAGAAGCATTTTGGTTTCCCTTCTGACAAGTACCACTACAAACAGCAGTAATGAATAAATATGGTAATGCTGTAAAACTTGACAGACATGAGAGGACTCGTATTTGCATACACAACATCTTGACATGAGATTTAGCAGTTCTAAAGGCCTCGAAATGTTTTCACTTTAAAGTGATATCGGAGAAAAAAAAAAGAATAAAAAACAAAATGGCCACCGGGGAGGCTCTTTTTCTGGATGTAAGGAGACATCTGGCATGATTATTTTTGAGCTCTTCTGCTAATCCGCTAGAAATGTAAACTGGTGAGGGGACGTGCCAAATGGCTTTGGAGCAAGACTGCCTTTTGGACTTGTGGAAGATTCAAATGAGTTTTCATAGAAGCGTTTGCGGCATTATTGGAAAACGCAGTGAAACAATTGTAATTAGTTTTCATGCTGTCACATTTATCATCATTATCCTAGTTTTTAGACATGCCAAATTTACTCCACCATTTAATGCCACTGCCATATGCACGGAAGCCTCAAAATATGCTGTAGCATATCTGTTGTTTTTTTTTCTTCCTCAACCTCCTTCCCTTTCTCTTTTGAAAACACCAAGCATTGTCAGATGGATGATATGTGGCACCGATGCTCGGCGATGCTCGTCACCATGGCTGCAAGTCGTGTGGGTACCATTCAGAGGTGGCCTTGCTTCCACTAATCCACTTGTCAGCGTTGACTGCCAAGCAAGTCGTCCCACACACTCAACAATGTGAGTTTATTCAGTGATCTGGGACAGAGACTGCATCTGCCCACTGCTAAGGCCAGAAGAGCCATTGAAAAACGCCCACGAGCCTAAACTCATAGCCATCCACAGCTCGCTTAAAAATGGATCATGTAAAACTCTTTAGCTTAAACGCCGTAGCTTCATTTCCAAATGTTCTCGAGTAAACTTTACATCCTGCCAACTGAGAACTGCTGTTTTTTCGTATAATGGATGCAGAAGATGCAGTGTTTTCTGTGTATTTGTAAGCCTGTGAAGAACTATTGCAATGGTACGTCCTTTTTGTATTATTTATATTAAGTGTTAGAGAAGACGCCAAGACTGTTGGAAATTCAGCTTTGTCATCAAATGTATAAACTGCATTTAAAAAGAATATTGAAATAGAATAGTAATATTATTTTACAATATTACTTTTTTACTGTACAATATTGCTATTTTACTGTATAAATGCTGCCTTGGTGAGGATTTATTTATTTTTTTTTCAAATTTTTAGTGCTGTAATGTAGAACTTATATCAAAATAATCCATATCTATGCTTAAAAAGCTGCATTTAAATAAAATAAATTAAATTAAAATGCTGTAAAATTACAATGTAAATGTAATTTTAAGTTGTTTACAGTATTTTAGTTTTTGAACAACCAAGATGTTTACAGGCACATTGTGTTTTTTTTAACTTGATATTTACACCACATTTAAAGTCCTAAAGAGACCGTAATACACTGGGTTACAAAAACAATTAAGCTTATTCATCCACTTGCTTTGACATATAAAGGAACATGTTCTGTGTTACACAGTGGAAGTTTAGATGGAGCTTTTGTCATACTGAGAAAGAGGGATGGGCTCAATCCACTGAAGTGTGCCGTCTACACTGATCTCTGAATCCCCTTTTGACTTCAAACAAACTTCCACAATTTACAGAGAGTGATGCATTTGATGGAGGTTATAACGGCGGAGTCACAACAATGCTAGAACAGCGTGGCGTGATAGATTGGGCTTCTGTAATCGTTCTCAGTTGCTGTTTCATAAATCTTCAATGGGCCGCTGACCTCAGTCCCAAACACTTCATATATCAACATATTCAACATCGAAGTGATGGAAGGGGGGAAAAAAGGGAAAATGCAGCAGGGAATATGTTTAATCTAACTTTGCAGCTATTTAAAGCATGCTTGAAGTTCACAAAGGCAAGGTTCACAGATGCACAGGGAGCCACCTGTTGAACAATCATTTAGGAAGTAATAAATTGTGAGTCTTGATAAAGAAGAACCTAGGCAGGCATCTGCTGCTGATTACAATCAGACACAAATTAACCATGAGGAGGATGTGTTTGATGTCAAGTATTAAAGTGCAACTTTCAGTGCAACTTTTGCTTGTGCATAAGGTGTATAATTCATTAAAGGATCGGTTTTGAATTGTGGTCAACATGCTGTTACCTAGCAGCTATATTACCTGAAGACAGTCTGTTTGTAGGGGGCCTGTTTGTGAATGTCAGTATGGTTGCTTGGTGCCCTGCTGAACTTTATATGGATGAGTGCATGTGCACCCATCTGAGCAAGATTGCTTATTGAACAGAAAAATCAAATACCAAAAGGTTTTGGATTGTCTACTTAAGAGCGGAAAATTTGTTGTTAAAGTAGCGTTTCTAATGTGGCGCCTGCAATAAAAAGGGTGAAAGGCCATAAAAATGTAACATTTAATATTCTATGCTTAGGATATAAAACTTAAGCGTGGATAATGTTTGAGAGCTGCTGGGGGGTGGGGTAATACACACCATTTCTGTTTAAACTGACAAATTCAGATTCCATGGCTAAAACAGTAGCACCTGCGCCGAAGAATTCTCTGCATACTTTGGCTTTTAAATGTTAGGCTTCACTGTCTGAAGAAATTTAGATTATTAAACGAGATTGCAGTTTATAAGCATATTCAAAGCACATAAATTACTAGTTCAGATAAATTGGGTATAATGAGATCATAATATTTCCTCTTCCTCAAGGCAGAAAACAAAGGCTGTGTGTTGATCAGTCCCTCACCAGAAAGGGTGCTACAAATGCTATGCCTTTTCAATTCTCATTCCACAAAAAGAACATTTTCCTTAAAAAAAAAAAATCCAAAAAGTCCTAATTCTTTGCCACTAGATAAAAATAATGCCATAAACAAAGCACTACACTCACAAACCTGCTTTATCAGGCATTACAGACCAGATTCATGTCACACAAAGAGGTTTGGAAATATAAAATAATTTAATAAAAGTGACCTATGTCCTAATCCCAAACCCTCTCTGTAAAACCAGGCCTAACGGATTTAACCAAAGTCTTATGGGTTTGGAGTGACTTAATGGTGACAAAATTAATTTAGATTATATGTAGCATAATTTGTCTAAAAATGTAACTTGGTTCACAGTGTGAGCTAGCACTGACAGAAAAAAATAGGTGCATGCCGCTTCTGCAGTAATGGTGTGTTATGTGTCTAAAGGTGCATTTCAAGGCCTTACGGAAACTTTCATCAAAATATGGCTTAAACAGGAATGGGTCTGTTATTCATCCCAGCTGTGCATCCCTACACTTCAATATCCTTTGCACTCACCAGCCCCCATTAATCCTGATGTCTAAGTTATTTCACTCCAGCAGTATCTACAACTACATTAATAATCTCTGAGAGAGAGGGAGAGAGAGAGAGAGACATGAGGGAGATGAGAAAGGGAAGGCCGTCCTGTCATATGCAGCACAGTCTTAATCATTGCATCAAAGTGTTATTGTGCAGCACAGAACTGAGGCAGCCCATGGAGAGCTTTCTCTGGATTCTCCATGTCAGATGGACTATTAATATGAAATACAAGCTGGTTGAGGAGACTAATATTCAAACCTGCTGTGATGCTCGGGGGGGCAAAGATACTGAAACATGGCTAATGTTCTGCAGACAATCACAGCACTTAGCTTTCAGTGAGAAAACTACCACACCACAATGCCTGCTGTGACTGCTGTGAAATGCTGCTTTTCATGCACATGACTTAGTTTTGAACATTTTAAAATGCTATGTATTATATTTAAATGCATGCAGATAAATTAACCAAGAATACATTCTTCAAAAAAGGTTCTTTATTGAACCTTTACCATCAAGTTAATTGCACAAAAGTTTATACTAGAAAAAGAGTCTTTAGATTTTGAAAAGTTCTTCACACTAAGAAAAAAAAAAGTTGTTCTATGCTACAACTCCCCTTTTAGTTTATAATAGTGTAGGGGCAGATATTACTGTGATATTACAAAGAGAATCATGTAGGGGCAATTATTCAGTGCACTCTTAAAAATAAAGGTGATTCACAATGCTATAGAAAATCCTTTTTTGTCTAAATGGTTCTATAAAGAACCTTTAACATCTGAAGAACCTTTTTGTTTCACAAAATGTTTTTTTGTGGCAAAAAAAGGTTCTTCAGATTATAAAAAGGTAAGAAAGAGATGTTTTTTTTAAAGAAACTTTGACTGAATGGTTCTTTTTGGAACCAACAATGGTTCTTCAATGGCATCACTGTGATAGAGCATTTAATTTATAGTTTTAAATAACATGCATTTGTTACAGTTAGTTCTTCTTATTTTTTTAATTAATACCCAAGTATTTAGACTGACAATTTATTTAAACTACTTGAAATTCAGGTCAGAACAATTTGGATATGGACATGTGTTTATATGATTAGGAAAAATGTCCTTATACAAGTAAAAAATGACCATGAAAATCTTTTCCGAAGGCCAAGTTTAGGCTAATTAATGAAAAAAAGTGAATTTCAGAAATGACAAAACTTGCAAAGTTAACGTGTAATTCATATAGAACAATGAATGCATCCACTTAAATGGGATGTTGCAACATATTGCACCATGGAGGTGCTGTGAGAGGGATTGATCCAGCGATGAGAACATTAAGGGAATGGCTTTGAGAAAAAATAAAGGGTTGTAACTCGATTTGAGTGACAATGTAGGTCTTGGCCCACTCAAGGAGTCACTCAAAGGAACAGATGATGAGAAGAACATGCCTGCCATTGCCACCCAAGGCTTATTTACATTAAATTAGATTCTATTAATTTTCAAAAAATGCCATTAAATGTGACCGCAGGGATATATATATATAAAAAATCATATTGCCAATTTGATAATTGTGATTTGCTGGAGGCTTTGCTTATTTAATTCATTAGATTAGATTGTTTCATAGGAAATGAAATACACAGGAGCTGTGATAGAGGTGCATGGGATTGCTTTTTTGTGTACACAGACATTTGCAGATTTGACGCATTAATGCACTTTTCTCATTTAAATGTATCGTACACAACACAATATACAGCGGTCTGTATTTACTTGAACTTGCATCTGCAAATCGGTGAAGGTGTGTGCATGCGAATGCATTTTAACACTTTTTATCGAATCGTTGTAGTATGTAAACACATACTTTTTCATGCATATGGTTTAATCTCCCTCAATGCATGTATATGATTATGATAATGTTTATCCATGTGGATGCATGTGCAGCTATGAGCATGATAAATCTATGCTGTTGTCTTACTCATCCTCTGACTCAATTTAAATTCACGGCTGGAGTCAGGGCAGGTCAGGGGTGAGGTGGGAGGAGGTGATGTGTGTATATATGTGCACAGACGCAGTGTGTGTGAGTGTGGATGGATGGGGGTAGTGTATCTGTGGTAGTAAAAAGAAGACTGGAATTTGATAGCATGAGCTGAATCACATTCAATCTGTGTACTAAATTGATGGCGATGAAAATTGGAGAAGAGGGACACAAAAAAACACTTGTTTGCAGATTAATGTTCTGAATGGCGGTCTGTGAGTCTGCCCTTTATGGATGGCTTCACATGTGGGCCTCAAGACCAAGTCTAAGGATTACCTACAAACTCAATCCTGTTACACACTGCACACACACAAGTACAGATAGCTACCATACCTCCAGTCTATAAAATCTTCAGCAAATCAGACTTAGAATTTAATGAGATTTTAAACAGCCCTAAAGTGATTTAAATGCCATCAAGTTTTACCAAGTTTTAGTTAAGAACTACTGCTTGAACACATCGTGTTTGCCATCTTGACAGTGAAACTTTGACTGGAGCTTTCATTGCCACATTAAAAAGATCCTCTTTAGTACAATAAACAGCATTTGATCTGAAAAATGTAGCATTACATCACATCACTCACTAATGGATCTTCTGCAGTGAATGGGTGCCGTCAGAATAAGTAACTTAACAGCTGATAAAAACATCACAATAATCCACAAATAATCACTGTGACCCCAGTCCATCAATTAACTCATGAAGTGAAAAGATGGGTGTTTGTCCAAAATAAAAACAAATCCAAAATATGTTGCTGGATTTTTTTAAATTTAAATTTCTCACATAAAGTGCAGAGGATCCAATGTAAGTAATGGTAATGCTAAATTACCTGTTCAGATGAACAAACAAACTCATTTAAAGTACATCTGGGATGTCCTGGGGGATGAGTACATTTACAGCAAATTTTCATTCTTAGGCAAACTATTCCTTCAAAGGCTAAAAATAATTTAATGTCTTTATGTGAGAATTTAGGGATTATTATATTTTGGACTCACATATGTCCCAAATTAAATGTTGGACCTCTTAGAATGGGTACAGACCGATGAAAAATATGTTTAAAGACAATAGAATTCTTACTTGCTCCTATTTTAAAATGCAATGAATTTATCTTGAGGATTCATACAAATGTCTGTTGACTAACAGCAATAAATAATGCCATAAATATTCAATATTTTTAATCTAGTTTAATATATCCTCCCGTTTTATGCAAATTATGAGTCATTAGCATAATCACATTTGACTACATCCTTATAAACCAAGTGAAAGATTACAGCGCATTTTAAAATACATGTATATTAAAGACACATATTCAAATGTTAATGTAAACGTGGTGTGGACTGTGAAGGAATTAGCGAGCAGTGTGTTCGAGCATTAGTAGACTCATATATGTGTGACAAATCTCACAAATTCTAGGTCGGAGCGTCCGTGAGGAAAGTTTCCAATTGCTCATCAGATTGTTTTCAGACCTCACTCTTACGTGCTCAAACACAATGTAAACTCTGTCTGACTTTTTCTGCATACTTTATTCTTTAACTTTTTCCCCCTGCAAAATTCATTACCGGATAAAAACGAGTGTACACGGGGAGGGGGAGCAAATTACAGAGATGGGGAGAGAGAGTGATAGTGAAAAGAACATTACCTATACCAGCACTTAAGTTGACATGGGGCCTGTTAAAGCTTCAGCCAGATATCAGGCTGGATAAAGACGCCAGAAAAGGCCATTATGTAGCCACGGGAGACTCTATCCCTCTCCCTTATTTCACTTGTCCCTCTCTCGTTCCCTCTTTCCAACCTTGAACTTGTCAGGAGTTCAGTGGCTGAGTGTCTGAGGGGCCCCTTGGATGCAAGTGAGCAAGAGGTCCCCTCGGATTCATCCGACATCTCGCCAGACCAGCTCCGGTTGCCCATCTCTCAACCCAACTTTCGCGCTCTCACTCACACATGCACACAAAAACAACAAACTGGGCTTTATCTTTGCCCCAAACATAAAATTAACTACCGAAGAACTGGTAAGACACTATAAATCCGCCCCCAAAAGCCTGGATGGCTTCCTTCTCAAATAAGATCATTATTGCACTAGTAATCCCATTAAATAGATCATTTTGCAAATATCTAAATCCAATTAATAATGTGTTTTCAAAGGAGGTGAGGAAAAACAGTATGCTATAGAGAGTTGACACGCTGTGACTCACAGGCCTTTGTTGCCCGCCTCAGCGTCAGCACTGCGCGTAAGGCTGAAAAAAGCTAACTTAAGCCTGGAGCGTCATGTTGGGGAAAACAGGATGATGAAAGCCACACTCATTACAGGAAAATAAGACATTCACTTTCCACAAGCTTTTTAATTAATGCGTCAGACTCCGAAAAGGCCTTTCCCCAGAATCCATGGTTCTTTAGAGAAGCAGAGCTTTTTGATATCCATGAACCCTTGAATTCATGAGTCAAGGAGCACTCTGGTTAAGTGAATTAACATGTAATTAAATAAGTGAGCATCTGTTTTGTGGATTTTAGAGATATATATATCCCAGAGACAATTCTTATTTTTATTTTAAGCGCAGTCTAAGTACAAGCCAATTAAATAACTAGTTTGAAAATAATTCTATTAGTCCAGAATAACAGAATCGTGAAATACTGCACATACTCACTGCCGGTGCAACAAATCATGGCTGCTGTGAAATGACAAAAGTACAGTTAATTAGAGAAATATAGAGGCTATTCCATGAGTACAATCACCTCTGTGGGGGACAAGAATGATGTTAGGGGGCATGAACGGGTTGTGTGAGCTTGTTTAGTTAACAGCAGGTGACACAGGGCAAATTAGTAACAAGTCCAGAAACTAGAAAAATACAAAACTAAGAACATTTTGTACAGCTGTGCAAAAAAGCATGCATGTTTACTGTTTTATATCAAATAATGTCACTGACATAAATTGTCATAAAAAGGGTGATGGGTATGTTTCTAAACATGTTTTATGTGGTGAAATATATAAAGACATCTTTTTTAGAAATTAGATCTAATATGTTCAATTTATGGGAAAAGATGCCTTGCTACATCAGGATCTGAAAAAAAAACTAAAACTAATTTCTGCAAGAAGAAAGCCCAGAGTTTCAGTTATCCAGAGTTAAAAATCAAGGAAAAATGAAATTATTAATCAAAGAATAATATTATGTAGCATTTAATTGAACAATATTAGAAAGCATAACAACAAGAGTTTTTAACCCATAACTACATTTGAAGTAAAGTCATACAAATTTAGAAAGTGAGCTTTTTTTTTTTTTTTTTAACTAAACCTGTACTTTTGGTATGTTTCTTAAATAAAGCTACTCTAGGTTTTAAAGGAATTTAAATAAAACTTTTTAATAATAGAATCTTTTTTTTTTTTTTTTTTTTTTTTTATAAAGTTGTTCACCATTTTCTACATTTCTAAAGTATTTCCAGTCACAGAAAGTCAGAGGTTTGAAACCACATGGGGGTCAGTTAACTTTTTGGGTGAACTTTAACAATATAAACTTTTAATTTCATTTCTTAATGAAAGAAACCTACAAAAAGACTCCATGAGATCAAGCGGCATCATGTTACAGTGTCACACTTATTAACACATACAAGCATTCTCAGAAAAAGGATGACAGAGTTCATGCTTCAGGTGGGGGTCGTGACCAATACGCTGCTGTCAGAGCACAAGACTAACAAGAAACTGGAAATTACTGCACACAGAAAAGCAGCTGTTTATGAGAAATATTTGTGAGCGTGCTGAAAATATAGCACTTGTAACTTAAAGCTGTCCCATCTTAGGAGTTAAGCATTAAGCATTTCCCTGCTCTTCCATAGACAAAATATATAAATATGTTATCTTTAGAGAGAGAAAAAGAAAAGCATCTTGTGGTGTTTTCATGTGTTTGAGCATGCAGATTGCCCCCTTTTGTTTGTTTTGATTGGTTAATGAGTGTGCTATTTAGATCGTTATCATGAATGAGCGTTTGAGGCTCACAGCCTTACTGTGCCTGAAGAGGTGTGTGTTACTTTTGGGGAATTTATGCACAGACACTCGTATTGTTGATTTCATGGTTTTTGCTATCTCTCAGTTAACAAATGTAGTTAACAGAACATTGTTATGGTTGAAAGGAATGAGAGCGAAGCACTTGAGGGTGGTTATGACACATCTCTGCACTTGACTGTCCTTATTTACACCTATATAGGGAAAAATTAAAAATTGTGACCAACTGCACTGAATTATACTGTATGCCCAGTCGAAAAATAATGTACTTAAAGTGCTCTATTTTTGCGCCCTAATTTGTACTTAATATAGTAAAATTGATTCTTTAGTACTGCTTTTTATGGTAAACTTAATATCACCTAAGTGTATTAAACTGTGCTGTTTTGGGATACCATAAATATAAACTAAAACGTGCTTTTAACATATTCTCTTTGTATTTAAAAAATGTATTTATTCCCCACTTGTAGTACAGTAGTAGTTCTGAAGAATAATTTTTAGAGTATTAAGTACAAAATTAGCTTTGCGAAAGTAAAGCACTTTAATTATATTATGGAACTTTATTATTTATTAGAGAGCACGTTGAACATTGTTTAAAACTTTATTTTAAAACAATGATAAATTGTAAAATTAATAAGAAATACTTCTTAATATAACAGAAATTGGGATTCTGTTTAACAGATATATCATATTATTTTTTATTTTAAATTATTATTATTGTTATTATGAATAAATGCATAAAAGGTTAAATCGAATCAAATTAATGTAAGTAAATAATTATTATTATAAAAAATAACACTTTTTAAATTTATGTTCTATGCTGATAAGTTTGTAACTTATATAAAATATTATATATTGTGTGTATATGTGTGTGTGTATTTTTATTTTTTATCCAAATATCAAATATTTGGATCCCACTGTACATCTGTAAACTCTTGTCAGCAGTACTAAAAGTGCAATTAAAAGGTCATATGGACCACGATTAAAACAGCACAGTGAAATGACTGGAAATTACCCATTACCATCATCGTAAAATAAAATCAGAAAGAGATGGCATGTAAATGGAGAAAAACGTGTGCTATTAAAAAGTTAGAGAGCAGTAAGATTCTAAAATGGAAGCTGATTCCGAGCAGAGGTCAAACTCTGGAGGTTAATACCTGCTGTTGAACACGGTGCCGAGCCTGCGCTGAGCTCATCTCACTAATGAAACAGAAACACATCCTCTCCTCAGCTCAAACGCCAATCGCTGCCAGCTAAAAAAGCAGCCCATTCATGCCTCCTGGCAGTCTGTGTTTAAGAATGTGTGCGTGTGTATGTGTGTATAAGGGGAATGTTACCTGCCCTAGTGGAGTTTGATTAATGAAGAGAACAATAGTGCTCTTGTGGATGGCTCCGTCAGCCCCACTTGGTTCTGGTCCAGTGAGTCAGAGGCTACTCCATACTCCCGCCTTAAACTCATCCATATCTATGCATCTGTCCATCCGTCTTGCTATCTGCTTTCTCCCTCAGTATCTATGCTCATCCCTGTCTCGCTCTCATTCAATTCTGCCCCTTCCTGCTCTTTCAGGATATACAGTATATCACGTCTGTGTGTGTGCTGATAAGCACTGGAAACTGATGCAGAGTTTCAGTCCTAATGGACATTCTCTGTCAAGGAATGGAAAAAAACACCACCAAAGACTACAGGACATTTTACACATTTTTTTTTTTTTAAACAAAATAGTTAAAACATGCCTCTAGTTTATTTAATTTGTATGTGGACAGACACTTTTTAAAATTTTAAAATGACCACAGTAATCACTATCCTAAATTGTGTTTATTTACCTAGGCCTAGGCTATGTTAATATAAATAAATTAATGAATGAATAAATATATAAAAATAACATATATATATATATATTTATTTATTTATTTATTTATTTATTTATTGATAGCATTATGTATCCCAAAATACACCAAAGAAATTAATAGTTTCACACTTTTAGCATAATTTGGCAAAATGACTTTTTAAACTTGCAGGAACAATAAAAAATCTGCACAAAAGGTTTACTTTTAACTTCTTGAATAAATGTTATTGGGGCACAGAAAAATGACACCACAGATAAAAGACAGTCATGATTTTTTTTTTTTTTTTTTGTGACAAAACAGGGTTTTTTTTGTATTTATCATATTATCATCATTATCATTTGTATCATCTTATTTGTATTTCTTAATTCATGTCCAAGTGTTTTTTTACTATTCAAGATCAAAGCTCTGACATAAAGATTAAAAATCTATAGATAAAAGTCATTTGAATAGTGATGATGCTGATAGTAGATAAATGCATATACATAAATTGCAGAAATAAACTTGTATCATTAACAAGTTATACTGAGATGGAAAGCATATATATATATATATATATAGCATATGCACAAGATTTCTATTATTATAGGTCTTTGCATTTAGAAATTACACAACATGCAACTACTATATGGGTTATATTTCTAGTTTATCAAACATGATGCATGTTTCTTTTTTTTTCTTCTATACAGGTGTATCCTTTTGCTCTTTCAGTTCATCATGTGACAGCCAGCAATTACTCAGTTTGGATAAGGATATAAGAATCTAAATTTTTACAGTCTGACAGCTTAATTCTTGGCCCATCAAAAGAGAAGCCTCACAATTAATTACTCATATTTTCCCAACTCTCACAGTCAGAGACCCCCTTTGAACCCCCCCTCCCTCTATCTGTTGCCTAATTGTATCAAAACAGCCCTTCAAATCGAACCACCTGCGAGTAGTTTACAAGGCCGACTCTTGTGCTCATTTTACTTGCAAATCAAGAACTTTTGGGAGAAAAACATGGATGGGAAAAAAAAGAGGGGTGACTGAGGGTCAGTGATATTCCATCCAGCCAGTGCTTGATGGCTCATCACCCAGCTATGTGACACTTGCAAAACATTGGAGAATTTCCACCTTGTTTGCACTATGGAAACGGAGCGCGAGAGACCCTAATGAGGACATATGGGCGAAAAGAGGCCTGAATGACGCTGTGGGCCTGTTTTGAGAAGTACTGCGCGATTATCTGCCATGTTCTCGTGTTTATAAAATAAACCTTGGCATGTTTGCAAGCACGCCGCTAAGAGGGGATTGTGAGAGCCTGGGGTTGTTGGCCGTGACTGGGAACTGAACGATCATTCTTCATGTCAACACCACAATCATTTAGAAAGTTTGCCACAAAGACCAAAAAAGAAATGAAACGTTGTGAGGCTGTGTTGGCTCTGCAGGATAATTACAGCGTCAAAGGAAGAAGGTGAAACATCTGTGCTGACTCATATTCAGCAGTGCTTCATTTCTGCACCAAAAAATCCACTCTGCATGATTTGGCACTGCTGTTTATCATTACAACCAGGGTGACCTCGTGACCTCTGGGATTACTAGGAGATGGGTTTTCAGTCCGTGGTTTGTTGAAATGGTGTCAAATCAGCAGAGTATTCTACTGTAATATAAACGCAGAGGGAAGAGAGAGCAAGACAGAAAATGAGAGAGGCTCTCGATAGCCGAGAAAGAGGCGAACGTGAATGACTCAAGCTAATTCATTTCTTAAACATCACTGTAATCCTCACTGGTAGCAGTTTTATGGTGGGGTAAATGATTGTTTATCTCAGATTAATTTGATTAAAGAGCTTTTAAGTCTCTTCTGTGGAGCGCCCATGGAGCTTTTCTTTGTGAGCGGCGGAAAGCAGCAGTGCATCTTTCCAGCCAGTCATTTTCTGTAGATTAGAGGATTGTAATTAATTGGGCAATTGGCTAATTGTCTTGTTTCTTAATGAGGGACCACCGAGAGACGGATGTCTCCTCTAGTGCCGTGACCTTTTTCACGCCAGAGACATTCCGTCTGTATATTGTGTCCATGCTCGGCTATAGGCTAAAGAATATCCAAATGTAAAACGTCCGGAAGAATGATTCTATTGAGGTTCGAAAAATGGGAAGAATGGGAAAAAATACGGCTGGGAAATCATATCACCTGTTGTTAGCGGCTAGCAGAGAGGATTAGAGTGAAATTACACTAAGTACCTTGACACCTCTAATGCAGGCAGAGAAATTAGAGTATTCACATGAGACTGACTGTTAAAGCTTTATGAAGATTTCAGACGTAGTGAGATGCAATAAAAGTGAAGTGACATTCACACTGGAGGAAGCCGGTTTGATTTTAGGCACCTGTAAAACTAAGGTGGCAGGTGTTAGAGGGATTGGGTGCCGCCATCATGATCTATCAAAAGTGATCTTACATCATTTACGCCTGCAGCTTTCCCAAGCAGTATGTTCCATCCCATTGAGAAAGATCATACTGCTTTTTTTTGTGATGGGACCATCTTAATTAACTACAAGAATAAATTAAAAGGACATTGGAAATTTTAGTGCTAAAAATTCCTAAACATTTTTATTTATGTTGTTTTTTTATATAACACACACAACAAAATATTTTTAGATTTTAATAGATAAAGTAAAAGAGATATATATAAAATACAAATATTCTTTAATATACTATAACCAATATAGACTAGTCTAGTAAGGGCCGTTCTGTGTATCTCTCTGTGTCCATTTGGCATGATCAGGCATCTGAATGTGCCCTCTGTTGGCAGTGACATGAGAAAACTAGCATGCCAGACATCTGCAGACTGGCTAGTTAACAGAATAACAAACAAAGATTCTCAAGAGTTTAAAAAAATAAATAAACAAACTGTTGCCTAGTTTGCAGGCGCTGGCACTCGTAGCCCACCTGAGACTCAGTGATAGACATCTGCTGTTCATTCAATTCACCAGTACTTTGTCAATATTCACCAAGCAGCATAATTTTTTTTAAATGCATTTTCAAATTGAAACATGTGACTGCCAGCTGCTGTAAAGACACCTCAATCTTCCTCATGGGATAACTTGACACATGCCTGTGTATTGAAGTATGGGAAGGAATATAACACCCTCCATGTTTTTATGTCCATTCATTTGGTCTCCATGCTCTATGTGCTGAACAGGTTAATAAGCAAGAAAATAACAGGGAGAAATATAAACTAGTCAAATGAGCAGTTGTAAAAAGAGTGTGGAGTTGATCAGGTGATTTAATCTAGCCAATGAGAGAAGCTAGATATATAAATAATAAAAAAGCTTTAGAACCAAATTCTAGAGCATAATTCTATTAAATATCTGGAAACACACACATAAAGAAGAGTGAAGTAAAAAGGCCTTGCAATGAAAATGCATCCATCTTTTTGGGAAAATAACAAAATAAAACTCTCCTTACAAACTTTTTACACTAAAAAACCCTTTCTGAATGATTTCTGAAGGATCATGTGACACTAAAGACTTGAATCCTGACTGGTGAAAATTCAGCTTTGGCATCACAGGAATAAATTACATTTTAAAACAGGTTCATAGAAACCCACTATTTTAAATTGTAATAATATTTCACAATATTGCCATTTTTTTGGCCTTGGGTGAGCATATAGAGATATTTCAAAAACATACTAACCCGAGTGTGTGTATTTATATATATATATATATTTTCCAACACATTGTGTTTTTAGTAATTTTGCAAAACCTTACTGGAAAGCCTGAAATGTATTTGATAGAGCTGGAAATGTAATCTCACACAAGTTCTTTAGAAATAAAACAATGTTAATATTCTCTTCACCGAACATCTTTCTGCTGAAATTCCATTAACCACGCTAAGCACAGAACAGCGTTTCCTAATGTGCGTCTAAATCCATCCACCTCAATTCTTTACTGAATGTTCAATGATCAGAAACAGCATAGATAAGAAAGATGTGCATTGAAATACCACATTCCCTCACTAAAGAGTCAGCAAGGTGCCGGAAGAACAAACATTTATGACGGTGAAGAAAACGGAGAGAAAGCGAAAGAGAGCAAAATCGGAAATAGAAAAAGACAGGCTGCAACTTGCCCCACATTTACAAAGTGGATTATCATGGTTTAGGATGCTGATTTGAGTCTCTGAGAGTTGACACATCACAGATGTTGCTTTTGAAGAGACCTGTTAAGGCATGGTGGGGAGCCACTCAGCCTCCCAGCTTCCATCGCCTCCCTCCGCCCAGATTGCTGTGATTCTGGGCCGTGTTTAGGTGTAAACACCATTACATTTTGTCAGTTTGTGTTACTGTTTGTCTGGCCTGCAAAATGACAAGCTCTTACTCAGGAACCAGTAAGAAACGGTGAAAACATTCAGCCTCTGAAATCCAGCCACCCCTCTGACACATTAGAATTTATGAGCTGGTAATTCCCGCCGGAGTAATTTGGCTGGTACAGGGTCCAGCGGTGCTCCGACTAGGCTTTTATGTTAGAGGAAAGGCAGGCAGACAACTGACTGATTGACTGTATTACTCCATGTTTAGCAGCATATTTGAGAGTAAAAGTGAGAGAGAAACCTGCTCCCCTGCGGGCCTGAGGGAGAGTCGTATCAGCTTAAACCAGAAAATCTGGTACCGCCAGATGGGTAGACTATAAAGACTGTAAAGACTGACTAATGAGGCATTTACAGATCAACATATACACACTGACTCATACGAGTCGTCTTTATACCAAACATTCGAAAAGTTTAATTTGTCAAGCATTTCAACAGATCCGAACAAGTGCTTTTGTTGGTAATTATATGACAAGAGCTATGAACCAGTCACTACTCAGATAAAATGCTCTGAGTAACGCATTTTGGCACAAATACTACATTTTAACAGTAAAACAAACAAACACAAAACAACCCAGCCATAATCTACATAATCATAATACTAATCATTATATCTTAGTTTAAATGAAATAATACAAACTGAGATTTGAATGCATTCGAATAATAAAATGTGGATTTAATATAAAATTTTCATTAAAGTCATAGTAGCTCTGGGAACAATGACAATAATTGCTATTATAAAACACTTTATTTTTATTGGTGTTCCATGTTTTATTATTAGGTGAGATTTCCTATGTTTATGGTAATGAACATTCGTTTTTGCAAAAGAGTGTTGAGAGGGAGGATGTAAACTGTTCAGTTAGCAAATGAATGTTTTTATAGTTTAAAGCAAGTATTCATAAATGTTTCAGTAAGCTAAACCTATTTGGTTTGGTATTCACTTGATGTACCACCTAAGATTATAAAACATTTTTTTACTTTTGCATGTTCACGTTTCTGATGTTTAATGGTCAACATTACATATATTTTTGAAAAATATTTATTTATTTTAATTTTACATTTCATAATTTATTTAAATTTTTTTACATTTTTATCATTTATTTAATTATTAGCTTTCCATCAACTCAAAAAACAACCCGCAATTCCCTCAAGAGCCACCAGGGGTTTGTGAAGCCCAAAAGGTCTTTATAAAATGTTTATAAAGAGACATAACTTGTGTTCCTGAAGTCTAAATCAACTTAATCCTGCTGAGAAAAGAAAGAAAATTAACTTATCAAACAGTGTAATATTAGCATGTATATTTTTTGCTCATAATTCTATGTCCACTATTATTATACATAATATAATTGTAAATATACTTTGTGTATAGTTTTAATATTTGTTCTTTTTATACTAGGGTAAAGCAATGTGTAAAAGGGCAGAACTAAGCCTACAAAACAGCACAAACTATATTTTAGCCTTTTTTGCAGCAGCTGTGCTCTATAAAATGAAAGTTCACTTGTACCCTGAGAGTGTCCTTGAAAATGTTCCTTGTTTGTCCCACTTGTACTGATGTCCCTATCTTGTCAGTCTCTCTAGTTTGTAAACTTCATCAGTTACCTTTTGAATTTCTCTTGGCTTTCTCTTAGCTTGGGCTCAGCTCCTTTCACCTCCTTTTCTTTTAATTGCCCTGTTCATGTGTCTGATTTCCCCTTGTCTTGCACCTCAGGGTGTCATCTGGCCTTTGTTCACCTGATCCAGGACGCGTGGCACCAATCAAGCACACAATGGTGAACACAATAGGGCCTGATGGGGACCCATCCTCGCTCTGAGAGGCTCATTTGACACCTAGCCACGTGCTGGTTTCCCCTATGAACCAAGTGCTTTTCCAGATTAACTTACTGTTCTCTGCTAAAGCTTTGGAGCAGGGTGGAAGCTAACCTGGACATCTGGCTTATGTTAGGTCAGGTATAGCCAGAGCTTAAGCCGACAGCCACCAATGCCTGTCGTACGTGAATAGCTCATCCCTGTGTTGAATTTCACTTGTCGAACATCTTGTTGCAGAAATTGCTTGGGGTGCTTTTCTCTGAATGGACGCGTGCCGGGTGTCACCAATCTCTGCGCCATGACGCCCATCCATTTTTAACAGCAGCACAGATGAACTGTGGGTGGCCTCCACCTGCGCACGTGTCCCCGTGAACACGCGCCATCCGGTGGACTCGAACCACGGCTGTCCATTCTGTAATTTACGATCAAACGCAGCTGCTATCAGGTATCCTATAAAGTCCAGCTCAGTGGACACGACGTGTGCCACATCCACTGGACACTAGACAAAACGAAACATTATCTCGCAATGAATGTGTTAAAGTTATTGTTCCAATTAGAGCAGATGAAAATGAGACGTAAACCTACGCCAGACATTTACAGCGTCTGTCATTGCTAATTCATGAAAAGTGAGCATAAAAGGTGCTTCTCATTTATTTTTTTGGATTATGTTGCATATTGTGGGCCAATATCAAAATACAGTATGCACTTACCTTGACCAAAAGATGATCGCATTTCTAACCCAAAGGGGAAAACATTATGCTGTAATGAATGTAACTACTGGCTTTTAGACGTCCTTCAAAAAGAGTAATTAATGTATTACCAGCCTAAAATGATCCACCGTGCACCTCATTAAACATTACACCTTCCACCCTCTCTGTCTAAAGCTGCATAATCATTAACAGTAGTGCTACAAAGTGGAACATTTACGGTGACCCTAGAAAGTATTTGGACACTTATTTCACACTTAAAACATTTAAATGTCATCAAATTGTATGGATGTATACATGGATACAAATAAAAATACAAATAAATAAAAATAACTAAAGAACACAAATGTCAGCTTTTATTCTAAATATATACACGCACACACACACTTTATATATAATATTAACATACGATATATAAAATAAGAAATATTTATATATTCAAAATATATTCAA
>JAUYWG010000047.1:9208969-9227303 GCA_034779775.1 Enteromius afrohamiltoni
TAAAGTATATAAAGACTTTTATTCTAATTAACATATTTAACATATATACACTGTATGTATGCATGTATATATTATGTATAATAGTGTATGTATATATATATATATATATACTATATATTTATAGTAGCATAAATAACCACACACATATACATAGTATATATACACAATATATATATTTTCTCAGTCTCATTGGCTCATATGCATAAGTCTGCCCAAAGAACAAAAAGTGGAAATGATTAAGCAAGACTGGAAATATCTTGTTTTATATTTTACTTATAAAGCATTACCCCACAAATGACTGGCTATCCATTACTGCTGGCATGAAAAACTTCACACATTTAAAGATGGCATGTTATATTTTAGCTGTACAAGACTTTTTAACCGTTTAAACAGTCTGCAAAGTTCATTACATTTAAAAAATACTTAAATGAAAAAAATGTATTTGTAAGTATGTAGTTGTATTTTATTTTGTATTTTATTTTATGAATTGTACTTTAATGGTTTCCCACACACCTTTAAAAATAAAACACAGCTACTAAACAAAAATACTTTAGTATAAAGAAAGCATCTGTCTTGCAGAGTATTGTCTCAAGCTTCCTTAGACAGACTGTGTCTTATTGAAGGGTGTGCTGGAAAGAAGTGTCCTGTTAAAATTCTGTTAATCTACATATCATTGCGTCTGAAAAAGCTCTGTTTTCATCCAAATGTTGCAGTTAGAAAGCATCTCGGTGTAGATTGTGAAGGGGCCGGTCTTGTGAATGAAGAGCAATGATACTGCTCCTCAGGAGGAGGAGATGGTAAACAGCTTGAGTGGCACTTGTACATGCAGCGGTTCTCACACACACTCACTCACTCACTCCTGTTACTCATAAACAAATGAGGTGAGAAGTTTAACAAGCTACCTTGTCGTTAAAGAGGCTATTTCATTTGTTTGGGTGGGCATGAGAATTTCCTTCCCATTAATTTCTCTGAAAGAAACTACACAGCACTACAAATACAATGCTAAAATCCCAAAGCTTGGGGAGATAATTGCAGGTCCTAAGGAATTTCGATCTAATTAATGTATTGATGTGGGCACTAGCAAATCAAAACAAAAACGATTTTGATGCTTTTCAGATGAAGAGCAATTGCTAAATAACATTTGGAACAAACATATTTTGGCGTTTTTACAGTATATGAAATCAATGCAAGACACCATACAAGTATTGAAGTACAGGAGATTTATTGAAATGGGCTGTACCATCATTATCACCGTTTATATGGTAGTCACATAGACAGATACACTCGGATCTCTCTTCTACACTCATTCATGCTGCATGCCAAGAATGCAAAGACAGACGTATTACTTCCGGATGAATCATCAATAACTACATCTACGCAAAATGTTTAACCACCCTACAGGAAAGTGTCACGTTGAGAAAAGTCCTCATTATAATTATGGTTTTTCTAACACCATAATCAAATTCTGAGGGTAAAATTCTATATTCTAAGTAGTGTTACATACACACTATTGGAAATTCAAGTTTTTGGAGGAAATAGAGGAAGAAGTATTTTAATGAAAGGTGTCTGAGCATAAAGTCATTTACATTAATGGAAACCCATATGATACGGAATACTGAAAAACTGGTACAAATGTATATATGTGATATGATTTTTTTTCAGCACCAGAGATTAATGTATATAAGACACCCAATGGAAAATAATAATAAGAAAAAAGATATCCAATTATTATTTTTTCAATTAACTTTTTTCAAAAACTTTTTGATATTGTGGCTTTCATAGGTTTTCTTTTACTTTTTCCCTGCTATTATACTTCCCTCCATTCTGTTTTTTTTTTCATTCTGAGTCATAGCAGGAAAATAGCAGCATACAAACAAGTATGATTACTTTAACATGTTAAGAATTAAATAGCGATTAACCTCGAAATATATAACAATATAATGTTGAAAATCAAAGATCAATAGCTAAGCAAGTAGCAAAAGCAAAAAAAAATGCAAAAATAATAGGTAGTTTAAGCACTGGGAACATGAATAAATCAATGGATATTAAAAAAAAAAAAAAAAAAAAAAAACATTAAAGATGTCTTTTTGATAATCAACTTAAAAACATAATGATCATTATACTGTTAATATTAGGCAAAGCAAACAATGTATCAGCATCATTTTAGCTGTAAATCATCAGCTGTGATAAAAGAAGTGCTAGGTAATATCTACACAGGATAAACAACACTGTGTTTGTGATTAAAGACATTGCTGATTGGTCAAAATACATTCAGCGTACCGCACAGAATTGCTCTGGAGAGAGATTCATAGCAGTTCCAGTTCAATGAGCTAAAACAGACAGGAGAAGCAAAGTGCTCAGCTGAATATGATTGGTGTGAGTCAACACTTCTTATCATCTGATAATACAATCTACAGCCAATCCTAAACAATCTTGAACTTTATTTGTTCGAAAGCTCTTGAAGAAAAAGAAAAGTCAATCCTGATGTGAAAAAGATAGAGAGAAACTATAGCTAATTATATATGCTACAGCTAAGTCTTCATCTGATAATGTTTTTGCATTTTATTTTCTGTAATTCATTAAATGTAAATTTTTTGGCCAGTGACAAATATAATGCAAAACAAAATAATGAATAAATACCATGGTCCTGGTTTAAACAACGTGAGCCTGGCATACAACATTTGTAAATGATTTGTAAATATAAGCTTTATCGTGTTTATCCATATTACAAAAGATAAACCATTTTTGCACGTAAACAGAACTATATGGTAAAATAAGTTTCTGTCGGCTCACACAAAACGTAATTGTCTCATTTTTAGAAAACGGACATTAAACTAGAGCGTTTAACTAACGTCAGCACTGTGTAACACTGCACGTGGCACTGAATGATTTTAATGTGAATAGTCAATTACACACATGTAAACCTCTCCAAGTACATAAAATGTAAGTAAATAAAACTTTTAAATGAAAAAAACTATAATTTACAGCTATAATACATCACTTGCTCATTGTGACTGAACATTATAAAAGACGAGACTTCCTTTCCAGCATAACTAACCAGCACAGTGTTTTACCATGTTGTGAGGAAAACTAATTCTGGTAAGCTTTCTGCAGAGCTATATACACAGAACGTTCTGTTGTGTCTTAAAAATATAAAAAATGGCCTAAAGAATTGTTTTGTTCTCGGGCTAACGTATTAAAATGGCTTATTTTACAGACTACAATCGTTCTAGTTTTGTCCAATGTACATTTTTTATCCAAGGTGCACATACACCACTGCTGTACAGTATTTCACTGCACAGAGGCTCCAGTGTAACAGCCCAAGGTGCAAAAATATATGCCGAGTTACCAAGAATGATGGCCAATGTCATTTTCTCACCAGATACGTACCAGAGATTACATAAAATTAGAAAACTCACAGTAAACACTACAAGAAGTATACTAAATTGGGAAGGCAGTACGTCAAAGACTAATGCCTTGAAACTATCTGTAAACAATAGTTCTTTAGCTAGATTTTGTCTGCATCGCTCATTACGAAACATGCTATACACTGTAATGAATCAAACTGACTGAAATGTTTCCATACTGAGGCATCCAGATGTGCCAAATTAATCTGTTATTTGCTGTTGTTTTAAGCTAGATTTGCTCTGGTAAAATTAGATATTAAAAATGGGCTATATAATACTTGTGTACTTGATTGACTGACCGACTAGCTTAAGTTTAATCAAAAACCATTTACACTTTGGTGTAGCCAACTGTAGGCAGCCCACACATTTCGACCGTCCCTCGATACAATAAAGATTCAGCATCAGTACATTCCAGTTTAAATGAAGGACATTCAGAATGAAGTCTTTGGAGACTAGATACTCATTTCTACACTGTCCTCACTGTATATAACAGGCAGTTTGTTTTTTAAACTTAATGTGAATTTGTCTTAATCACTTACACATTTGCTGATTGCAATCGATCTCAAAATAAATATTAGTAGTGTAATTCTGTACCAGTGTATTTTAAAGACGTATGCATTGAAAAAAGTACCAAAAGTATCCAGTACCGACGTAACATATCAATATGGCAGCAAACACATGCCAATATCATTGAGTCTGATACTGTTTATCTGCAGTGTAAACACCCTCGAAAGTTATAGGAGTTACCCTGTCTAATATGCTCTGGTGCTAAAACATGCAGTAAACACTCACTTCTATGTCCCATGGTGCCATCCAAGTGTTTTCTTGCTTCATTACATATTTGTGGACAAACCTACGTCAATTGATGTGGTACAGCTTTTGAAGTACGAATTCAGCCACAGCTAATTAAAGGCCTCATATGGACAGTCCACTCCAGTGATCATCACAAAACACAGTGAGAGTATTAAGTGCTCAATTCTGTTATACTGACTGAAATAGACCAAAATAAAAGTTAACTTAAACACAGTTATTGTCGGTAAAAACATAACATTGGTCTCTTCTCGCAAAAAAGCCACTCCATGAATGGCTGCTTGTGAAGATTTTCAAAAACGTTTTGCTCAAAGTATTAGTCAACAGCACAAAAGATTCTTTAAAAAAAATAATGGAAAAATCGAAAAGGGGGGTTTGGCATCGCCACATTTAGTGCCTATCTTTCTTATATCCGGTTGTTCTTGCAAACCTAGAGTAACTTTATGGCAAGAAATCTGTCCGTGACTTGACCTGTCAGAAATTACATTCCAGTGTCCTTTTACAAGCAATACCTATTTTGGCAGAAAACTTTGCAGACCCTTTACTTCTTTGAGATCTTCCCAGCTTTTCTCTTGGGCTCATAGGGTGTTCTCAGGATGCTGGGTGTCTCTTCCATTACCCTGACCAGCAGGTTATCAATGTAGTCCTCCAGCTCCCGAATATGAGCATCTTTCTTTCTCACCACCTCTTTCTGCTTGATGAGCTCTTGCACAACTTCTTCAAAGGAGAGATTGGTGTAGGCCGCCATGTTCATCTGCAGATGTTCAGGCTCCTAGATGTGAGGAATAATACATGACATAAGATTCTTAAATGTTGTTAAATCTATACATTTTATTGGTCGTAACATGCGGGAAATCTCTAAAGTACATAATATTTTGCTTCTTTTGACTTCTTTTCATTTGATAAATTAAACATTGGACAATGTTTTCATGGATAAATAATAATGCTGCACTAATAATAGTATAGTGGTAGCTGTACTAATAATAATGGGACTGCAAAGTAATCAGTGAAACAAACATTCACATTTTCTAGTGGCATAACATTTTAGAAGACAAGATTGAAATAAACGTGTTATTTAATGCTGCCTTTTAGAGCTTGATAAACAAGCTTTTATTAAAAGTGTTGCTCTAAATGCATAAGCCTCAGTTCTCTCAAGCAGAGCGATAATGTGTTGACATGAGAAGTGTCCGCCTCTGATTTCACAATGATATTGAGAAAGCGGCAATTTAGAAACATTTGCTCATCTGCTATCAAGTGTCTGACAAATTCACACTTTCCGCTGTCAAGGTGAAAACAAGCACTAAATGCGGTCAGTTGATATAATCTCTTTGAGAGCTTTCAGCTCTGTCAAAATATGAGTAGATGACTCTTGAGTCATGCCTAATTACTGATGCTCAGTTAATTACAATAAAACTGCCATCCAAAATCAACATTAACAAGACACAGACCAGAAATTCATCTAATTACTAAATCCATACAGCTCCAGAAATGAAGTACTTCCACCAAATCTACACTCATAAGATACCCTGTGTTTAAATGATTAAAATGTATGAAATTACGCTTACAATAAATATATACATTTATAAAATAAGGTTTTAACAGAAACTAAAACCTTTAAACATCATTGGTATGATTACTTCAACAGTGAGAGGGCTGGGCAACATTTTTAGTGATGCACTAGTTTTTAGTGGATTTTAGTGATGAATCTAGTTAAATTTCCTGTAATGTTTTTTTTTTTTTACCAAATTATTAATTGAAGCTTTTTCTGCCATATTTATTTATATGCAAACTTAAATGCTGTACATTTCAAGTCTTTGAAAGTCTCAAATTTAACTAAAAAAAATATTTAATCACTTATCGCCATGTACTTCCAAACCTCTAAAAGCTTGGTTTGTTTTCAGAACACAATTTAAGAAAGATTGGATGAAAACCATGAGTCTTGTGACTGTCCAACCTGATCTCATGGCAATTCGTACATATTTTACAAGGTGGCTAATTCGTACAAATTTGTATGACCTCAATTTCTAAATCGTACGTATTTTACAAGTTGCTAATTCGTATGAATTTGTACGAATGACCTAAACCTAACCCTGCCCCTAAACCTACCCGTCACATGGTTTTAGACAAATCGTACAAGTGAGGTCATACGAATATGGCACCTCGTATGAATACGTACAAATTGATTGTGAGACTGTGTTGGACCGTCACAGTAACTACTAAATTGCACTGTCAAGGTCAAGAAAAGTACTTGGACTACTCCCATACAGCGGAGAAAAAGTCTGATACAGAGGCTGCTAATTCTAATCTCCATCTCCCGCCGAAAAACTCCTTAAAATTGGCAGTATTGAAATATTTTGGGCATCCGAAAAATTATCACGGGGTTGTCCTTGAAGATGGATTTATCCACTAGTTCTCCCATATTCGCCAGCACCATCCCTCCGTGAACATAAAATATTAAAGACGTATTATTTCTGTGATGCAGAGGGAATCCAGTCATGTAATTGTATAAATCAAAATCTAGCTGTGCAGTAAATCAAACCGCAATGTGCGTGTCTGTGAATATACAGCGCAAAAAGGCTGCCATATATTGTAATTCGATATTCTGTGTCTCTGTATGAATGAGCAGCGGCGTTTCATAGTATATCTAGTACACACTCAAGTCCACGTGATGCTAGTGGTTTTTAAAGCGTCTGCTGTCTTACTCACTATGTGAAGATATGAACACATCAACATATCCAGAGCTGCTCTCAGTGAACACTTAATGATCGACGATTATCATACCGTGAAAATCTTATACCGTTACAACCCTAGTAAGCAGTTCTGTGGCAGCCACAATGAAAGGATACACTGTTTTTGTACAAATCAAAATGTAATTATGCAAAGACCATGTATACTTCCATTGCAGCTAAATTCGTATGGGTAGTGGACAAACACAAATTGGACTGGTCCTACAGTGTGACAACAAAAATGTTTAAAAAAACACAATACACAAATAACATGAAAAATGTATCTTCATTCTTAGAGTTACAAATAGCATGAGCAAGGTTTATCTTCAATGTTAGAGGGTTTTTTCTGTCACATTTACATTTTTCTGTATGATGATATATCTATATAAAACCCATAAAAGTTATCATTGTTTACATGTATAATACTAAATAGAAGTTTAATAATAATAATAATCTGCATTCATACATTGCACTTGTTAAGAAAATAATATTTGAAAGGAGCAAGCCTCAACAAATTTAACCTGAAGCTTCAGAGTCTGAACTGCTTTTGGGTTTGAACTTGATCCACCATATCGGACAGCTGTTTATACATGTGACACTTTGATTATGATTATCCTCTTTAGATTATCGTTAATGAAAACAAAACATTCCTTCTCTTTTTCCCTGAGGAAACAGCAGAGCAAATTTGACTCCATAAAACTGCCATTCTAGAAACTCAAGCAAAAATACAGTGGCCCAAAAAAGTATTTAGACACGTAAATCATGTGAATGTCAACAAAATATAATATATGTACAGTTAAAAAGGTACACTTTCCAAGCAAAACATTTGCTGAATTAATCTATTGTTTAAAAATATGATTTATTGTTAAAAATTTAAGCAAAAAAGTATTTGGATGCTTTATGGTTTCTGGAAGTGAGTTTTTTTTCTCCTAGTCAGTATGATGAACTACACCTGTAGTGAACTTGAAATGAACTGACTTCATACATCCACCCAAAATGTTTTTTTGTTTTTTTTTTTAAAACGCCTTTCAAATTTGTTTGCTGATGCCACTTGCATGCAATAAAAATTCATACATTTTTAGGCATGCTTGCCACGTTGAGCGGTTGGTAATGCTGGTCAACAGACAACGCAAGCCAAAACAACTCTCTCTGGCAATATAGAACAACGAACACTGAATCAAAGGAAGATTTAGAGAAAGAGATGCTGCATGAATAGCAAAACCACCAGGGCACAAGCTAGCGGGGGCAGGAAAAGAGCCCAGGAAATGACCATGAACTGGCAAGCAGCTGATGAGCAGATTTAGGCAATCAGGAGTGTGGGAGAGATAAGACTTCCACTTGGCATTCTTCAGTTGTCTCATTATGGGCACTAATGAGGGCCTTTGCGTTGAAAATCTAAAACTCCAAGTCCTTTGAAATGCCTCAGCCGGCTCTCCCCCCACCCCCCATCCTTTAATTAAGGCCTTAGAGTGCCAGAGACACTATTTCACGGATGCAGTGTTAACATAACCTCAAAAATGGGTGAGGAAAGCCATTTTCAGCAACGCGTCTCCAGTTTCAACATCACTTCAGCAGCTATTTTCACACAGCAGGCAAGCAAATGTCGCGTTACTCTGCGCTGGACATGATGACGATCACAATCAGTATAATTATGACAAAGTGAAAGAGGGCCCCTTTCCACGTTTAACGCTGACTGTGGTTTGATCTATAGTGTAAAATTAGACCAGTGACAAATTGCGTATTATTAATGATTAGATTTCCAATTATTGAGTGAGAGAACATACTGTCCAAGATGGCTCACTAATGAAATGGAAGCACACTAATAACATCACACTACTTCAAATTACATGCAGATCAAAGACGATGACCACCCATTTCATTAGATTAATTAGATAAACGGCCCTCCAAGCAGAGCGCCACAAGTGATACTCAGTCAGAGATCAGCATCAACGACTTCCATGTATAATAGGGCTGCAATAAATGACCAATTAAAACTTTGGGCAAGTTTTGAAAACTTGTGACACATGTGGTCAAACTGTGACTGGACAGTGACAATGTGAAAGTACACCCCCCTTTTTTTTTTAGAATTATATTGAAATGGAAAATAATATTGCTATATATATCTATATTTATTGTGGTCACGTGTAATTTAGCTCTATTACAATAGTGTGCAATATGAAGGACATACAGTGTACACTATTTCTTTGGAATGAACTTACATGCTCTCTTGCACTTTTTATGCCGTGCTTCTTTTCAGGAGAGGCTTTGAATCTTTGTGGAAGATCCTCAGTACTAGTGGGATTTCTCATGTTGTCACTGCAAGACAAAACCAAAAAAAAAAAAGACAAAACTATTACTTCAATAAATACATAATATGCATTTTCATCTTACAGGAAAAGCCCTTAATTTAAAATTCAAATCAATTTAACCTTGGTGAAATCTTGGATAACGACAACAACAACAAGCATTATCATAAAACGCATCTGCTACTTGCCTGCAAAAGTTCTATATAACTTTTAAGTTGACTTTTACATATCTGACTGAGGGTCAGGAAATGGTTCACCACCCCCTCACAAGCAAACAGCAAGTCTACTTTTCATTTCTCAACAATTGGTCACTGACCACAACAAACGCACTTCAGCCAGTTACGGCACTCAGTAAGTAGGCGGTGAGACCAAATCCTTTATCACATTATGAGCAATATCATACCACAGTGACGTATATGTATACATATAAGCGGATAAAACATTTGATCTGGAAAGTTTTTCAAGTGTATAATGCTCACCAAGGCTGCAATTATTTAATCAAATGTATAGTAAAAATGCTTATATTGTGAAATATTATCACATTTCAAAATATCAGTTTCCTATTTCTAAATAAAATTTAAGTGTGACTTTCTGTAACGGCAAAGCTGAATTTTCAGCTGTCATCCTTTATAAATCATTTTAAAGTTGTGTGGCTTAATATTTTTTGTGTTTTCAGGACTTAAAAACAGCATTTATCTTATGTAGATCCATCACATTTTTGCATTGCTGATGTCTTTATTGTTAATGACCCTTAATTATATATTTTTTTCTGGGGAAAGATTTTTTATTTTATTTTTTATTTTATTAGATCTAGCTGCATAATTATATTTATAAAATCAATATTTTTTTTAATAATATAAAATTATTATTTTCATAAAATTTTAATAAAAATACACATAGCAAGTGTGACAGAAATCTACACAACCAAAAACATTTTTTTTTTTTTTTATAATATTGATAGTCTGGTGTTAAATGATTATTTTTATCATAACAGGAAGGTTGGAAATTTAACCAGCTGACACATTTCCTCCACCCATACCACACCACTGCAACTTGCAAGAAAATGAACTGACTTTATGCTTACAGTTGTACCGTTATTAGTGGGGTTTCAGTCTTTTAAAGACAAAGTATTGTGAATGGATGGGATAATGATGGTAAAATCAGATCTTAATGTACTAGACTACATTAAGCAGGTTTAGTTAAATGTCTTTTCAGCTAAACTTTGACCCCTGGAAGACCTGTGATGTAAGATGAGAGAGTAACTGGAGAGGATGAATGGCATGGTAGGCTACGGACAGATAAATTGTTAATTGAATGGTTTATCTCTCGTTCAGATCTCATTAATGTGGCTTGGTCAGGACCCTGTAGTCTGAATTGGGCCTAATGACATTGATAAGGTCTTCCTAATGACAGACTTTCTCTGATAAACATTAAGTGCTTCACTGTCCTCATCTAACTCTACTGAGAAAAGAGCAGAGGTTGGAAATGACAGGTAATGGAAGACACGTTCCTCTGCAATTATTGCTGAATGAAATAATACTGTTATACAGGGTGGGCCATTTATATGGATACACCTTAATAAAATGGGAATGGTTGGTGATATTAACTTTGTGGCACATTAGTATATGTAAGGGGGGGACACTTTTCAAGATGGGTGGTGACCATTTTATTAAGGTGTATCCATATAAATGGCCCACCCTGTATATTACACAATGCATGTAAATACAATAAAATGAAATATAATGCTTACAAATTCAAAGAAATGTTTTACATATATATTATTACTACAATTGAATTCTGTTCTTATTAAACATTGCTAGTAAATGCTAATGGAATTTGACCTCAAGTAACTGCCAACAAAATGACTAAAAACTAGTAATACCTGGATCTGTAGTGTGAGAGGAAAGGGTTGGTTTCGCTTGAGGTTTCACTGGTAAAGGGGTTTGGAGATCGCAGGTCTCCAGAGCTTCCTGTTCGTGTTCCAGCGGCTGTTTTCTTTCCTTCCTTCTTCCCAGTTACTCTGCCCAGAAGACCAACCTTCTTCTCCTTCTCTTTCTTCTCTGCCCCCCACAGCATCCCCTGATCTCCCTCGAAGGGATTGCGGTTGCGTGGGAGAGTGGCGAATTTCTGGGGCATGTTGTCTCCGATGTCGGAAAAGGGGTCACATGGAACGTCGCTGGTTGGGCAACCATACCCATCGCTCTGAGAGTGTCTGTGAGATGATGCGACCCCTGTGGATATGAAAAACGGAATATTTTCTTTAGCGCTTTTCCGTAGAATGCTGCAGGAATTATGTATTTTTATAGGCCGAAACGCAGAGACTAAATTGTCTCTGCGTTTCGACAATTAAATCACTAAATGGGACTACAGTGGTCGTTTACCCTCACCTTTCTCCTCAATAGAGTTCATGGAGTCGAGTTTGGGCCTGAAGTGAGTTCCTATCAGATCAGACATGGAGTGAGCAGCAGAAAGTTTCTGCGTCCCAGTGAGCAGTGAGCGTTTTGGCTTGGGTTCAGGTGCAGCCTGAGGGTGAGGGCGAGGGTGCTGGTCTGGCAGAGAATCAGTCTCACTCTGTCCTGAGCGTGGAAGAATGGCGGAAGATGTGTCTGAAAAGGCACCGTCGTGCTTGCGACCCTTCATCTTTTCCTTGAGCTTGGAGAACGGTGATCTGGGTTTGTCTCGCATTGACAAATCAAACATACTGGCGGTCATGTTGTTCCGCATAAACTGGATGCTAACTTGAATCTTGCCTCTGTCTTTTCTCTTCTTACCTGGTCGTGAGTCTAGAGTGTACCAGCTGAAAAGAGAGACATGAAGTGTAAGACAATTTTTTACTATATGTGACCCTGGGCAACAAAACCAGCTGCAAGTGTTACTTTTCCAAAATTAAGATTGATACATGATCTGAAAGCGGAAAATAAGCTTCCTATTGATGTATGGTTTGGATGGATAGGGTAATATTTCACTGAGATACAACTATATGAAAATCTGGAATCTGAGGATACAGAAAAATTTAAATGAGAAAATCACCTTTAAAGTTGTTCAAATGAAGATCTTATTAGCATATTACTAATCAAAAATTAAGTTTTAATATATTTTCGGTAAGAAATTGACTAAATATTTTCATGGAGCATGATCTTTACTAACTATCCTAAGGAAGAAAAATCAATAATTTTAACCCATAATATGTATTTTTGGCTGTTGCTACAAATATACACCAGCGACTTAAGACTGGTTTTGTGGTCCAGGGTCAACTTATTAAATTATAAAATACAACTTATTTAATCAATCAACTTTAATTTTTTGATTCTTCTTTTGTTTTTCACAGAGAAAAATCTAAGAGTTGGTGGAAAAAATCTGTTTTGGTTGAATGAATCAGGTTAATGCTAACTTACTTAACTGGAAATTTCCAGTTTCCAATTTTTTCTCTGCACAAAGGTCAACTAGTAATCAAGAAACATGAGCAGTCAAGTTTTACTAGATTAAAAAAAAAAAAAAGTAATATGATATTTTGAGTAAAAAAACACTATAGGAAAAGTTTGTAAATTCAAAGTATATTTAAATTCTGAACACAGCTGCTACAGAGCTACACATCTTTGTCTGTTGTGTCACAAGCGTGGTTGGGCTCTTAGGTGTTATTAAAAACGGCTAGGTTGGTGGTACATGCACCAGTAATTTGCAGATGTTCCAGTGTACTTTCACAGCTTGATAAAAACAAACAGGAGAAAACCGCACACTCTTTCACTTCTCCTTTTCTGTGAAAACCCCTAGTGGGAAGACTCTCTTTCAGGCTTTGTTCTGTATGTATAATTCATACAAAAACGACATGGGGGCAATGTGTTTGTCTGGCCAGAAACCCAATTTCACTTCACACAAATCCACAGCATAGTCCATTTAGTCCATTTGAAAGCCTTCCCCCTTCCTGAGAACGCATATTATAGTAGGGATAAACATAATTCCCTGGTAACTGCAAAGGTTTGGGCCACATAAAGAATGTGAAGTAATACGCCCCCATCCAGGCCATTCCCTGGCTTCTGTTTATTTAACCTCTTACTCTTTTTTTTCTTCTGCTGGAAGTAATGTGATTGATGCTGTAACTGTGTGAAAAGGAGGTGGCATTTGCACAAATCTGGCCTTTGTTCATTGATGCTCATACCGGTATTTGGAGATTATGAAATGGACAATATTTCAGCAGATGCACATGAATCTTAAGAGTGGCTGAATATTGATGCTCCAGCAATTCAAGACACTTGGAGCCGGGTCATTAAGTTAGAAATGATGGTCGTGAGCAGTTAGGTATAATACTAGACAAAGACTTTTATTCAGTACAGGACCAATGTGTTGTGAGTGGATGCTCTAGCCTACACCACTTTACACCACAAAGGTAAATGTATGGTGGAAAACACTATTTCTTAAGGATAACTTTAACTTCAACACTGGCCAAAACTGAAATATTATTGTACAGATTAACTTTCTACTTTTTATATAGTAAAATAACTAAAACTTAAACGTTTTTAAATAAAAACAATGCCCAGATATTTCTAATAAGATGAAAATAGAAAAATGTAAAATATTAGTGAAAACTACACAGTAACAGCTACTGTACTGATTATCTGTATAATTTTCGTATGTAAATGTATTGTTATTGTTTAAATGATTTTTATTATACTTATTTGTATTTACTTGTAATATTATTTAACAAAATATTATAAGTAAAAATGGAAAAATCAGAATTGCAATAGTTCTGAATACAACAAATCTCAAGAAATCTCTCAGAATTAATATCCATATTCTATTCTGTTCATTTTAATGGTGTAATGTCTAAACTCATGTGTTTAAATTGACTGCTTTTAGTATTTTGCAATTTAGGACAGAGTGTTGGTACTGGCCTAAAATTAAAATAATATTTGATTCGATCTGTATGTATCTATATGGTACCCCTATCTAAATAAAAAAGGAATTTTAAACTTCAATTTTATCCTTTACAACTAATTTATTAAAACCGGTTAAACTGAGTAGAATGTGATTCATTATTTTTTACTCTGGCACTTTCTTGACCTTAGAAAACAAAAAAAACAGTCTGTACACTCACACGCCCTTTAGAAATGCCGATCAACACTTCCGACCTAGACACAGTTCTTTCAGGCAAACACTACTGTAAACACTCCTTCAGTATCGGAACACACTTCCCTCTGGGGTCGTCACAGGCTGCCATCTTGCTGAGTGCTCTTCTTCCATCATGGCACAGCTAGTGAATGGTGATTATGTTTCTTTCCAAGACCATCCACACACTGGGGAGCTTGTAGATCCGAGGGAAGAGGGTTTACCTGGTCTCAGGCCCAGTGAGAGAGCTCTGATCTGGGCATGTGGAGAGCCAGCCAGCCCCTGTTCTTCACATGGGAGTCAAGGCCAAGATAAATCTTCCTCTGGCTGGAACCACAATACTCCCACTCTGCGAGGGCCGCTGGGAACCATCGTACAATCAACAAACACAGGTGTGCGATAATTAGGGCCTGTCGACTCCAATGTCGAAACGGACTCTTGTACCCTTGCGTCAGTTAGAGGAAACCCTTGCATGAACAGAGTCAATAGGGACTGCTAACCCTGAGAGTCTTTAAAGGGGATGCGAGGTCGGTAGAGTTATTTGTGTCACGAGTGTCAACAGTGATGTTAGCAATCGGTTAGCATCAATAACAATATTCCAGCAAATACCAATAAGCTGATAATTATGCGCAATGAAAATCACTCAAAGACTGGATCTCCAGTGTTAAATGTATTACATATAAATAAATGGCAAATTGCAGTATTCTTAAAAACTTGTCATCTTCCAATTTTTGATTTCTGTCATCTGCTGCATTCATTAACGCCAAGTGGCACTGCCCTTTCTACTTCAACCAGCCATACCTGTTTCTCTCATAATACTTAAATAACCATGCTAGTCTGTACATGCCCAAAAATGCGAAATCAGAAAATATTGTCTCTCTTATAAAGTAGTCTTGACATTTAGTTACAGAAAGCAGTCTCTGTCACATTTGCCAATAACATTAGAGGAAGTCAGAACTTCCTCTAAGAAAACACACCTGTTAGTCACCAGGGCCTGACAAACGGAGAGGAAAATATAATACCACTCACGATAGTCAGCCTCACTAGACCTGTTCATCTACCACAGGGTTGTTACTCAAACTGTGAGTCAAAAGGCTTTATCTAAGTTTCATACCAGAACAAACTGCATGAGATGGCTGCCCTTCTATAGTACGCACAACAATGGCATGTCCATAGACATTTAAAACTCAGACGACAGGTTTTAAAAACAAAGACAGGATTACGTCAGAGGATTACTTAAAAAGAAACTATATCACTAATTGTTGCATAAATTAAAAATAGTCCAAACCTTCCATTGTGCTATACTTTTCCATACTAGTACTTTTAACTGAGTACTATTAACTAACACACTTGGCCTCAAAATGCTGACAAGCATTTAAACACAGGGGTCTAATAGTTTGATATGATATTTGCCAGAGCGAGACTGAATGGTGTGTTAAATACTGAAATGTTCAAGTAAAAAAGAAAAAAGTGCCTGTGATTACAAAGAATCTTGAGGATAAACACAGCATAAATACAACTGAAACAAAATGTCTTAAGTGTAACACCAAAAGAGGATAAGACATTTAGTGTTGGGTTCCTCTTTTAACTTGCATTTCTGCTTATTTGAAAGTGAATGAAGTATTAACTCACTTACTCAGTTTTCCGCCGTTCCTTATTGTCAAATATCTCATTTAAGTTGATGATTTTTTGGCCCAGAAACTTGTCCAATCCAACCAGGGACCTGTGCATGACTGTGAGGCACAGCTCATACACCTCCGGATTGCTCTCCATCAGCAGCCCGGGCAGTTCAAATGAAGCCTCTTCCCTCCACATCGGGCTGAGGGTCTTCTCCGCCACTGATGTGGAGTACTTCTCTTTGCCCAGCTGGATGATGGTGTAGGCATCGTTGGTGCCATTCTTGCCCTTTGGTTGCAGATCTGTGGCTTGAAGAACAGTGGCTTGAACGTGAGTTGGAAACCACTTTTGTGACTGTTCGCCTAATGACATGATGACTCCAGGTGTACAGTTATGGATTTTGGTGTGTGAACTGATAAATGTATTCCTTCAATTTAGCCTTGACATTTTGTTTAGCTTCTAATCATAGGAAATGAGCAACCAAGAGCACATAAAAACCAAAAGCTAAGTTTAACAGCATGGGAAGAACACATTTGTCATTACTAAAGCCGCATCTGTTAACAGAACAGGTAATGATGTCGTTTCACTCTGCAAACACCCCACACATTCACCCCGCTCCAAATAAGGTCACCTAAACCAAAGAAGAAACATAAATTCATATTACAAATGACACAAAAATAAGAATTGTAACCTAAAAATAAGTGACTTTAACAGTGCAGCAAACATAAAAAGCAAAATTATTCAAAACATTTAATTGCTTTTGAGCAAATTTTGTTCTCTCTGAAGATTTAAACCGCGGTGACCGACCATGCAGAGAGTCTGTCAATGTTTTTTGGTATTTTTTTTTAGATATATGTATCTAAAACTAATATTCTTCACATATGTATTTGTTGAAAATTACAGTAGTTTAACAAAATGAATGCTTAAATTCATGTCATGCAAATAAATTAATTTTGTCATAACCTACACTACTGGGATGAACTGCAACTTAATTTAAAAAACATTTTATAAAAATGTTTATGAATTTACTGTGATAATCAAACTGTCCAAAATATTATCTATGTCAATAAAAGTCATTTAATTTTAAAATGTTTAATTAAAAATGTCAAGCATACAAAAACACTCGTTCAGAAAAGAAAAAAAATCTATACAGATTATACAATGTCGTAAACTAGTGAAGTTTTACTAGGCTATTATTATTATTATTATTGTAGTTGTTAACACGGATTATTGTTATTTATCTCATTTCACATATTTTGGTCTGTAATTCTTCCAAAACAACGAGATATACAACTTTTACTTTCACCTCAGGAGGGTGGTCATGGGATCAACTTAAGCAGTATTCAAAGAAAAAAACCCTCTGCGGTCTTCCTTTATTTAATTCAATTAGAAGCACCACTGCTGGCTGTTACCTACAGTTACTGCTGCTGTCAACCAATCATTCAGCACAAGCCTCTGATATTTACCTCTGAAGCATCTTTCTCGAACAAGTTAGCGTCGCCACTACACGTGGGATGACCGCTTATGCCAATCGGTATCTGTGGTAGATGAAAATAAATAAGCTGCTGTAAGCGACGCTAATTCATCTTAAACAAATGTGTGGTATTCCACATCAGCCCTGCAATCGACTTCCTAGTTCCTCATTTCCGCCGATGTGGTCACGGGTCGAAGTGCAAACTCCTCCTCTGTTGCCGTGGAAACACAGGATTTGATCGGCGCGCGCCTGGCGCTGTTCCTGGGATTCGGTTGACTGTGAGGCTTATGAGAGTTTGAGCAGCTCGTTTCACTTTTGTTGTTAATTTTATCGAAAAAACAGGAAAGTAATAAATAGCTTGTTTGTAAAACATTGTAATGCTATTTAGAACAGGGCCAAATTAAACCATAACAATTAATTATAAAACACCAGTAACCTTACATAATAATATTTTTAGATAACTTGTATGCAAGAAATAGCAATGAAGAAAAAGAAAATAGTCATAAGTAGCACAGGTATATTTGTAGCATGAGCTAATAATACATTGTATGGGTCAAAATCACTATTAGGTTAAAACCATGCTCCATGAAGATGCTTTGCAAATTTAATTTAATGTAAATTTATAAAAATAAAAATTTTGATATGCATTGCTAAGAACTTAATTTGGACAACTATAAAGATGATTTTTAATTTTTTTTTTTAATTTAATTTTTAAAGATATTTAATTTGTGTCTTATCCAAATATTTCCCTATTCTAACATAAATAAAGAGCTTATTTATTTAGCTTTCAGAATAATAATAATAAAACATAAATATATATATATATATATATATATATATATATGTATGTGTGTGTGTGTGTGTGTGTGTAATTATAGCCTCTAAAATGAA
>JAUYWG010000047.1:9232778-9244053 GCA_034779775.1 Enteromius afrohamiltoni
TCTATCTATCTATCTATCTATCTATCTATCTATCTATCTATCTATCTATCTATCTATCTATCTATCTATCTATCCTATCTATCTATCTATCCTATCTATCCTATCTATCCTATCTATCCTATCTATCTATCTAATCTATCTAATCTATCTATCCTATCTAATCTATCTATCCTATCTAATCTATCTATCTATCTATCTATCCTATCTAATCTATCTATCTATCTATCCTATCTAATCTATCTATCTATCTATCCTATCTAATCTATCTAATCTATCTATCTGCTTTGATTTATAATGTTTTATTAATATAAACACTGTCAACAATCAATACACATATTTCATGTGTGTGATAGCATTAGCTGTTTTAAGAGTAATTGTGCTATTGTGTATGTGTTATGTATGTATAAAAAAAAAATAATTATAATAATATATATATGCATGCATGCGTGTGTGTGTCTTTCTTCCCCCAAAATGTAATACAGCATGAGCAAACATACAGTTGTCTTTGTGGTAGGCAGTGAAACCTTTTTGCTCTCCGAATTTGAAATTATTATTGCACAGTTTTGCTTATAGCCTGAAGTAGGAGAAATGGAGAAAAAGCTGTTGCGGCGGCATTCCATTTTTCCATGTAGGAGTATAAGAGCCTGTGTTATTTGCATACTAGGGACATATTTAAGCTGTATTACATGCAGGAGAAGTGTTACGGGGAAAGAGGCTATACATCTAAAGTAATGATGAGTTCAAAAAATGTGTGAGAAACAGCTTTACCCTGCATGGAAATACACTCTGTGGGATCATTAAGTCTCCTCGGCTTCAAAGTGCTAAAGCGCTCTAGTGAAAGCCTATTAGCAGTCACTGGGAAGCTCAACTCCGCACTAAACGGCGTGCTGTTTTCATGTCTTCTCTCAGTGATAAAGCCTTATCTGTTTAAGATGCTTGAAAATAGCTCATATTGAGCAGCATATTAGAATAAATTAAATAAACACATTGCATATATATAAATCAAACTCCATGCGGTTAATCACATACACAAAGAAAAGACACCCACATTGAAAGCCTCGCCGAATAAGCAAAATCTTACCACAAGACGAGGCTTTTCTCAATCTGTTTAAACAAATCAATCAAATTCTTAAAGATATTTGTGAAAATGTGCAAAGATTTATTATTGAATTGCATATGGACAGGATTCTGTCAGCAGCTTCATAAAACCTTAACACAGACAAACGCATGATGCAATTACAGTAATCAGCACATGTCAATTAAACACAAATTGCACAATTGAGAACACACTTTTATATTGTACTGAAAGCACAACTGATAAACAACAACACGCTCAGCTTATAGATCAAATAATGTACCTCCTCAGCTAACTGTGAAGTATTAATGCATAAAATACAGAATAATATGATTTTTTTTTTTTTTTTTTTTTTTTACCACTGACAGATAAAGCTGCCTTCTATCAGAGATTTAATTAAATTTGCATATCAATTGCTTATAGTTTGCATACTGAAATTATATAAAAGTTGTATAATAAGCAAATTCAATTGTTATTAATAACACATAATACTCGCGGTTGTTTAAAACATACACACATTTGTGTGAAACGTTTTTACAGACAGCCTTCATTTGGTGCGACACGTGCCTGCATGTACAGAATGATATTTATCCATCAAATATTATCTAAGCTGCTAATGTCAGTGTAGTCCTCTTTTGTAAAATATGAGATAAGCAGATACATCTCTTTTTATTGGTAACATTTAGCTAAATTGGTGCCCTTTGTCTGCAACTGGTGCCAAAGGTTAGCATTGTGGTGAAGGTCTTCTCTCTCTCACGAGGATGCGTTCAGCCGATAAAGGTTGTCTCGACCTGCCATGCATAAGCGATACTGTAACTGATATATTGTTGCATTGTGGGTAGGGTTAGTTTCAATACACAACTGAGTGGATATCTTGTATATTTGTGCATATTAAGTTATGTAAAAGAAAACTATATTTTTAGGAAATGAGAAGGAATTTCTTTTTCATTAATGTTATCCAATAGACAATTAAAAAAAAAATGCATATTGTATTTATATATATATTTTTAGGTGAAACAAACTGATTGTATATTTGGCATATTATAACATGCTAATTTTGCTTTATTTTAAATCATAAATACCAAGTGACCAAGTGGCTTTTTAAAGCAACAAATCTTATCAGTCAGTGCACTTGAAGAAAAAAAGTAAATAATTATCAGAGATTTACTACCTCAAAACGTAATAGTTGAATCATTTCGATTAAGATTTACTTTTTTAAAAATGGCATCTTTAAGCAATTCTATTTTAACACACATAGCTCACACAAAACATAACATAGTTAGATACTTAAAAAAAAAAGCAATTAATAATTTATAACAATATACATAACATATGCATTTGGTTCTTTTCGGTTACCTTCATCAGAAAGCATGGTGAGAGTGGATGCAGACAGCTGTGTTGTTGTCTAGAGGCAGTCAGGCACATCGGGTGAAGTTCTGCTCCAGCTAGAACAGCACACTCATCTAATCCCTGAGGTAGAAGAGAGCGCCGTACAAAACTACTGTACACACACTCACACATCTTTACTCTGCAGCTGTGATGAAGTCATCTAGGGGTCTTGACACGCTTTCGTCTATCTTAGAAATCATTTTCAAATGTTTTGGGACTGGTGTCCACACTAAACAGTTACAAGGCTAGTACTGTACTGTACAAATCCACTGGCAGAGCCAAAGCTATTTATGGTTGCTTAATACCGCAAATGGTGTTGCTAGTACCTGCAAAAGCCATGTAGTCATAAATCACGTTTTGCTGATCCATCTGCTCAATGCATGTGAAGAAAAGAAAAGACAAGAAAGGAAAATAAAAGAAAATAAAAAAAGAAAATGTGTATCAAGTTACATCAATGAAGTAAGATAAAAAAATAACAAACACACACTATAACATTGTAATTTTAACTGTAAAAAAAAACTAAAAAGTAAACCTGTTAACTGGTTACCAGTAAAATGTCTTACTATGTATAGTAATGAACCGTAATATATATCTAAACTTTCATTTCATGTAATTTTACAGTTACATTCTAGATTTTGTTAAATATAGATACATGTTTGTTGAAGTGAAAAAGAAGTGAAGAACAAGTCGTCATATAACAGACAGTTAAAAACATGTAAAATGATTTTCCCAGAACTCCCTGTGTGACCATTCACATTTCATGGTATTTTGATTAAATGTGTTTTCTAGCAGTTTTTGTTGTCAGTTATGTATATTGAGTTTTCTGTTACCACTCATAATGTGTAATTCATATTTATTGCATTATTTCCTTGTCGTATGTTACAATAATTGTGTTTTGTGTATGACACCTTCTATATATATCAGGCATCACCTTGTGAAACGTTATTATTTGTGACCCTTGACAACAAAACCTGTCGTAAGTGTTAATTTTCCGAAATTAAGATTTATATATGATCTGAAAGCTGAATAAATAAGCTTCCCATTGATGTATGACTTGGATGGATAGGGCAATATTTGACTGGGATACAACTATATGAATGTCTAGAATCTGAGGGTACAGAAAAATCTAAATACTGAGAAAATCGCCTTTAAAGTTAACCAAATTAAGATCTTATCAATGCATATAACTAATAAAAAATTAAGTTTTAATATATTTTCGGTAAGAAATTTACTTAATATTTTAATGTACCATGATCCTTACCTACTATCCTAAGGATTTTTGGCAAAAAAGAAAAATCAATAATTTTGACCCATACAATGTATTTTTGGCTATTGCTACAAATATACCCCAGCGACTTAAGACCCCCCAGGTCACATTTTTATTATTTACAGGCTAATTTACAAGTTGTGCTGTAAATATGATTACATTTTTACTTGATTTTTACATAATTATTGTAAATATGACATATTTAACATATAAAGAATGTTTTTAACATAAATTTAACGTGTGTGTGTGAGATATGTGTTTTTACATCACAGAATTTATATTACTGTGCACGGAGTATATTTTATAAGTCTGGACTTGCATACTAAAATGAAATGCTGCAGTGAAAATGTCTTAACTTGTAAAAGATTTAAATAACTCCCGTTTGTAGAGCGTAGCTGTCATGGGTATTGTTAAAAACTCTTCCCAGGTGTCCCAGGAGTGGTAGCACAGGAGGGTCAGCGAGTCACAGCACTGCTTTACTGTCACCATCACTCTTCATCCTGCGCTGCTCAAGACGTGTTAGTGACCTTACCAAAAAATCACTTGTATCTTACCAGACCACTAATGCACTATCCAGATGTTACGCTTTCAGCTTCATGTTTGATGTTGTTGTACACCTATATACTTACTTGTCATAGTCTTATTTGTATATTTGCTGGCTGAGCAAAGGGCATCGCTCATCCTCTCTCCTCATTTCCGTTAAAATAATCACATCTTAACACTAAAGGTTACCAAGATGACATTATGCTCCTTAGATGTGTTTGACTAACACATTGAGGTTTATGACCTTCAGAGGTGAACAAAAAGTACAAGACTGAGAGCCAGTCATTTTAATATTGTATATTATTAAACCTCCAAACAAGCCATTTTTTACATTTCTGAGGAGGACAAACAAAGAGCATAGGTCAGTTTCATCGGGGTGTGTAAATCTCACGATGGTAATGAAAAGTCAGCGGTTGTTAGGGTCACGTGTTGACAGAGTTCATTTGAATTAGTTTCAAGCGTTTGAAACTGAATGTCAAGCCAATTTGATTTTGAGCATTCAAGCTTCATGACACTTCAAGGGGTTGCATTGATTCCTGGTGAATAAAAGGCAAGACGCATTAAATATTTCTATATTTTGCTAATCATTTAATTATTCCACCCACTCTGAGAGTGGATTAGAATGATTTCAAGAGAGAACATAGTACCTAGCCACTTAACAGTGTAAGAGAATAAACACTATATACATTAAAGGGAGCACTTGGCATTCGGCTTGATACTGCTTCCTATCTAAATGGCTAATCCATGCAATGTGTGGGTGGGGTGATTAACGCTCACACAACCACATGAAAAAAAAATACATTTGCTTTGAAACTTTGAATACGGTCGGCATGAATATGCAACTATGAATAATTGGCAGAGAATGGGAGTTGGCTTGGATTAACAACTCAAAATGCAGTTTATGACTAATTGTGTTAAGTGAAAATAAACTGGCACTTTTGTTCCCGGGATAATTAGCTTTTTAATGTTTGCCGGAGTGATTGTGGGAGCTGTGCTCTGGCGCCTGTTCTTTTTTCAAGTGGGCCCTCTAGCTTTCCTGAGGGGAATGAGACTTGGGTTTTTGGTGTGTATGTGTGTTGAGGACTTTTATTAGTGGGGAAAAGTGGCTTTCTAGCTGTAAATAACTTTGTAGTGCAGCATATTTGTTTGTTTTGACTTCTTTTTGATTTTTGCTTGAGGCTTTGTACATATTTTAATAGAGTTGCATTAATAGGTTTGTTGCTTTTGAATAGCCCCTTCATTCATATTTAAACCACATTTACAGAGCTAAAATTGCTTCGTGTTTTGAACAAGTTTTGTGAGTCGCATTCCGTGTAGCTAAAATAGTGATTTCACATTATATAAAATATAACTTATACATACAAACTTGCTTATATATTTATATACTCTATCAAATAGATCCAAAATAAAAGTTTGTTTAGAAAATATATGTGTACCATGTATATTTATTTTATATATAGGAATACACACACACACACACATATATATTAAAGAAGTATATTACATGTATTTATATTTATGTATAATATAAATTTGATTTATATGAATAGAAATATATACATGTAAATATTTCTGACATATATCCATGCATATGTGTGTTTTTATATATACATATAAATATGCTCAGCACACACACATATATTATGTAAACACAAACCTTTATGGATAAATGAGTGTGAAATGTTTATGATTTTTCTTTCATGTCATTGCAGCATTTAACTATTATTTAGAAATATTAATAATTACTTTTAAATTATATTAATAATTTTTATATATTAAATTATAATTTATATATATTAGAAATTACTTTATAAATGAAAATAAAATAAGTTTAAAAAAAAAATAATTAGTATTTTATTATAATTAAACCTATTGATGAAAATGATGATGATAGTAATTCTCCCCCCCAAAAAAAATTCTAAATTACTGTGAAGCACAATCATGTTATTTTAATCCCCTTGATTGGAAAATATTTAAGAGTAGAGTCAATGAACAAAAAAAAAAAATCCCATTGATTCTGTGATTCAGAAGGTTCCTGCAAACTTCCGCAAAATGCGCTCATGCACTATTGAGAGACTCGAGGACCTCTCTTTCACTTTCAACCCTGTACTTTTTTCCACTTTCCAGCTCGGTCTCGCACCGAGACTTGCGCTGCTTTCCTCTGCGAGAGGGGCATGGGGTAATTGGAATCAGTTATTCAAAACATCTCTAAATGTGATTTAAATGGCGAGGATTTATTAACATAGAAGGAAACCATTAAAAGGGGGTTCGGAACGGGGAGAGGGGAATTCCGTTTTGGGAGAGGAGTGGGGGCAGGATGGACTGCAGAGTGAAGAAGGAAGGGGAAGGGGAGAACGAGGGGGAGAAGAGAAAGCAATTACTGGATGTAAAGGCCACGAACAGAGCTCCCGCCGTCACTGAGAAATCAAATCTGTCAGCAATTAGGAGGATCTGAGGGGGCCATGCAGCACTCGCCGCTGGACAATAGGGGTGCTGGGACTCTGAAGAGGAGAAGGGGGCTGGAGCAATTATGAGAGCTGATAGAGTAGCTTTATTTATCTAAACAGCAGGTTAGTCTCTCATTCTGCCTCTTTTGTCACTTGTTGCAGATGTGAAAGGGGCACCACTTCATCTAAACACTGTTCGACCCGATCGCCATTGTCCAGGCAGTTAGTGTCTGAAGTGGCTCTGCTTTTCACTACCCTGCTGGGATAGACTAGTGTTTGATCTCATGCCCTAGCAATGCTAACCCTTCACCTTCAAGAGCAGATCTCCATACCTTAGGTCTGAAGCTACTTATTAAGACATAGCAAAAGGGGCTGCGCTTCTCTACAACCAGTCCTCAATATCAAAGGGCACAGGCTCAATGAATGGGTCAAAAGGCCCTTGTTTAGGACAGAGGCTCAGGAAAAGAATTACAGCTGGGTAGTCTAATGTTAGTCTTCACATAAATGGCAGAACAGAGAACTGCACTGATGCAATGTCTGCATAAGCTAACTAAATCTCAGATTTGTGATTTGTGATACCATAACAAAACAAGAAAACACACGGCATGTGACGAATTATTTTTTTGTAACTTTCAATATTAGGAAAGTCCTTGCAATCAGAAAACAATACATACAATATATCTCAACATGTAATTTTTTGCCAAATTAACGAAAATACGGTTGAATAACGAAAAATCTGGCTTTTTGTTTTGTCTGTATGGATTATTGATTTTAATATTAAAAAAAAAAATCCCCAGCAGGACAACATTGGACAAAAAAAGTAAATATAACTATTTTTATATTATTATTATATACCTCTCTATCATGTATAGCCTCTTTTGGTTAACATAGATAAAATGATAAAATGTTAGATTTCAAATCAAAAAGCTGTTGTGTAAAATCAGGATTATATTACACAGAATGTCCACAGAGGTCACCAAGCAGCACGGATCCTTTAATGAGGAGCATATGCATGAAAATGAAATTCTATAAATTATTTCAGGTTGATTATCAGCCCTCATCATCTGAGAGTTGAAAAATGCACCAGGACATCACTCATAGCCTATAAGCATAGTTTCCTCTACGATTAAAGGCTCACATATTTTCTATTTAGTGCCCTCTGTTATGTGGTTTTGCAGACTGGACCCACAGCAAAGAATCTAATAATCTGAGGGACCCAAAGCTTTAAGTGGATATAAAAGCATGTGTACATCTCACACACATACCAACATGTGCTTTCTGGCCACCACACTCCGTCCCGGCCTAAAGGGATCATGAATTTCACCAACATAATCTCATACCAAAACATAACAATAATGGATAATAAGTGTGTCAGTAATGATAAGAAATAAATATTTTCTGAGGTTATATTAAAAACAGTGGCAATATTAGTTTTAAAAGACATTACCCTCAGTAATAGATTTGTTTTTCCTTGCTTTCAAAGCAGTAAACTGTTCTCTGCGAATCCCTGAGAGAGAGCATCCTTGGAATATGTTATGAGGCACACAGTCTTACTCTTGTCAAAGTGCTTTTACAGCTTAAACAAATTTAATCAGAGGAGCTTTGAGTGACAGGGGGGAGCTCTCCCACAATGCTCTCTTTTTGCCCCGCACTCCTCCTCTTCGGCAGCAGCTGTGCAGACCCGCTAGTGGAGGTGCGTCTTAACCCAACACTTGAATTTCACTCTGAGAGCATTATGAAAACATTCCTTATTCAAATGCCAGTAGAATAATACTACATGGTGCTGGACTACTTGTTTTAACATTGCATTCTGCGCTAATGGTGCACATCTTCAATTTTTCCGCCGATGCCTGGAGAAATTTGGCGCTTATATTGACAATGTAGTCAAACACACTAAAATGAGTTTATAAGCGGAAATTTGGTGTTGACATTTTTTAAAATGAGTCTTGTGATTACAGAGGCTGCCTCTATGTGATTACAAAACAGTAATATAGTGAAATATTATAATAATTTAAAATTATTTTCCATTTTATCTGTGTATCACATAAAAGCCATAATCCCCCCCCAGGATTCTTTCAAACAGCTGTTATTCGAAATATAAATCTAACATTATAAATAAATCTAATTACTAATGTAATTGTAGAAATTGGCTATTGACAAAAAAAGCTAACGTTTCAGTTACACTTTATTTTAATTATACATGTAATAATTTATGTAATTATACATTTGACTACTGAGTAATATTAATTAACTACAAGTACTTACTATATGGTTTGGGTTAGGGTTAATTGCATGTAATTATGCAGAAGTTTATGTTATTATAATAGTATGTAACGTGTAACAAAGACAGCTTCAAAAAATTCCAATGATAAGGAAGTTCCTAATATAGAGTGAGCAGTGTTTGTTTGGTCATGTGACATGATTGAATAGGGCTGCCCTGTGTAAACTCAATCTGCCTTAATTGGCTACTAATAAACAAAACACTAAAAAAACAATTTATTTACTATTTTATTAGGAAAGAAACTATTTGCATCTTTAAAGAATTTGAGACAAGTCAAAAGGAGATGAAAAAAGGAAAAAAGATGGTGAGCATGAATAGTGGAGGTCTGCACAGGTGGCTTTAAAGGCCTCAGGCCCAGTGGGGGTCTCCCCTGTTTCACTCTGTCCACAGGTGTTTATTAGCACATAGGAGCTGCCATATGTCCCAGCATGCAACACAGCCTCAGGGTGTACAATCAGCCCTCACACCCATAATCATCAGCAACCCTGGCAGCACTCTCTCTCTTTTACTCGCTCACTCTGTCTCATGAGAGATCAAGTGGGGCAGCAAAGCATTTTGTAAATGTTTTCTTCCTTCGCTTGGTTTGACCCCAATAGTTCATTTGACTACATCAACATCCCCAATGCACTCCAATGCATGGACTTTTAAAAAGTTGTAACGCATGTGGAAAGTTGTTAGAATTTTAAAAGTTTAAAATTGCTTTGTTGTCAAAAAAAAAACAAGACAAAAGACATTTATAAATGTATTGAATTTATAATATGTTTTGAGGAAGCTACACATGATATTTTACACCTAAAATCTCAATGTCTTGACATAAAAAAGGCTTCCTGTATTAACATCATGTATGAATTGCACTTGAATGTATTTCTGAATTCTGTTTAGCACCCATATGGAAATAAATTTGATTTTTTAAATTTTAAGCACATTTTTAAAATTGAATCTCAATTACTGAATTAAACCCAAACATAAATTAAACAAATTATGAATTCATAGGTATTATACATATAAGCTATATTATACTTTTATAGTTAAACATTTTCATGTATTACACCTATGCATTTTTATAATTTAATAAATAGAACAAATATTAGCATCACCTTATTAATTCATAAGCAGATATAGAAATGCATAATAGGAGTGCAGCGGGGAAGGAAAACATATAATAACACAATTTAGATTGCAGATCTTTGTGTAACAGATATTAAATGCCTTCCCATTCCCAGTCTTTCCCTCTGCAGGGATGGAAATGTTTTGCACCTGGTCAGTATGAGAGAAAACCATTGTCATTTTAACAGCCCCCCCACTCAGGCAGGCATGTGAATGATTGGGCAATGAATACATACTGGTTGGGGGGGGAGATGGTGGGAAACCAGCGAGCGGTGCCTGTTTGAAGTGGGCATATGGTTGCTGCATTTGCATTTAATGCCCTTCAGATTATGAGCGTTAACTCGTGCTAAACACCTCGCTCGGTTGGGGCTAATTTGATGAGGTCATGCTGTGACCTTGTGACCCCTCTACCCCTATGTCCTGTAAGTGAAAGCAGCTGGGTGCAGATCAGGAGAGATTTGCACGTGTGTACACGCACATACACACACACATCACATGCAACCTGTTCTCATCTTCATTTTGGACCTTAGCTTTTAATGGTGACCAAAAAATATGTAAATGCTTTCACAAAGTGCTGAATACGTTCAAAATGAATATGACATCTGTGATGGATTTTACAGATATTTAGGTTTTAAAAGTGACATGGCTCTTGAATGAACTGAATTATCATGTTTATTTTTAAAAGGAAGTATGCTATTATGGCAGAAAGTGAGGTATAAATATAGTAGGGTTCAAGACTAAACTGATTTTTTATTTATTTATTTTTTTTATTTTTTTTTGTTATAAATAACGAGAAATAAAAACTTAAACTAATTAGAAAATATTTAATATTAATGTGGGCATATTTGAAGCCACATCACTTTATACAGAAGGTTAGACGTTTCATTTAAACTATGGATCTATATCTCTCTCACTATATATATATATATATTATATTTTAATAATCGAGTTTTACAAATGTTCCCAAATATCCTGATATTCACAGATTTTCAGTTTTATATGTTACTTAAATTGTCATGCTGATAATGTAATTTGTAGTGCTGTCAAATGATTAATCGCGATTAATTGCATCCAAAATAAAAGTTTTTCTTTACATGTAAATGCAATTATATATTTATTTTCTTATATTTGAAATTATATCTAAATATATTTAATATATAAACATA
>JAUYWG010000047.1:9244153-9270529 GCA_034779775.1 Enteromius afrohamiltoni
ATACACAGTACATACAAATATACTATGTAAAGAAAAACTTTTATTTTGGATGCGATTAATCGCGATTAATCATTTGATAGCACTAGTAATTTGTAAACTAATTTCTTAAAAACAACTATTTTTATAATATTACTAATAATGTTTTTATCTGATGAATTTTAACATGAAGAATATTTGGGGAAAAATATGCTTTTGCTAAATAAAAGCATTTTTACGTCTGGTCTCAGATATTTAGACCCTCGCTGTATTTCTTCTCATACAGCTCGAGCAGATTTGTAGTAAGAGTTTGAATGCGCTTGCTGCACGCCGCAAATATTTGCTACTTGAAGTTTAATTCTAGAACTTCCAGGCAAAAGCATTCCAACATGTGCTCACAGCACACACATTATGACCACCGAAACGCACATATTCACATATTGCAGGCACACAAGTAGCTCTCATTGTGTTTTAGTGAAAGGGGCGTCGATACGCTGTGACTGAGCCTCTCCTTTGAAACGGGGCACAGTGAAGAGGAGCGCACAGATCTGTTCAGTACAGTCTGAGAGCTTGGTTTAGCTAACCTCCAAGGCCACAACAGCAAGGGGGCCTCTGGAGAGCCCCTCTTATGTTAAAAGAGGGGAAAAGCCGCTCAGCTTTTAAGACATCGCTTGGCCTTTTGATCAGTTCACAAGTTACAGTCGGAAACTGAGGCCTTTTTTGATGCAAATGGACGCTCATCAAAAGCAGCACCGAAAAACATCTCTTTCTTTGGGGCGGTAATGGGTCTCGCTCTCGTTCTGGGAAATCACACAGCCAAGGACTGTGTAAAGTGTCCACTCAGAGTGCTGAAAAGCAGTCGGCTGCACAGGTGTGGACATTGTACACGTCTTCCTGCTACGATATCCGAGTCACACACTCTCGCAATTAAAGGATTACGGGTTCAAATTATTAGGAGCGCAATGCTGGACAACACACCACTAATTTGTTCCCAGCCCCCTGTTTATGGATCAGTAAGCCAAATAGTAATGAAGTTTAAATGTAATTTGAGTGTTATTATGGTGCAGTAGTGATTAATTAAAAGAGGCTTTGCAATAAACGTGAGGGAGATATAATAGCAGTTTGGGCATTTGATCTCTCCGTTCAAATGGAACAAGCACGACTTTGGAGAAAATACTGAATATTAAAATAATAATAATTTTTATTTCTTTACTCACCCTCATGTTGTTCAAAATTCATATGACTTTCTTTATTCTGTAGAACGCACACAATTTTTTTTTTTGAAAAATCTCTTGTTCACATGCAAAAATGCAACACTCTGAAGTTTGATCAGTTGTTGATCATTTAAATATGTTTTCAAATGTATTTATTATACATTTAGCATACATTATTATTATTATTATTATTACTACTACTATTGGTTGTTATTATCAATGTTTTGCAATGTTTTTGTGTAAATGGTGATATATTGAATGAAGTTAACATTTAAAAATACACACACACATACACACAAACACGTGTGTGTGTGTGTGTATATATATATATATATATGAAATAATAATAAGCAAAAATAATAAAATTAATAAGCAACACGAAATATTAAGAAAATTCCTAAAAACCAAAACAGTATATTAGAATGCTTTCTGAAGGATCACGTGACCCTGAAGACTGAAGAATAAATGACCCTGAAAATTTACAAGAATAAATTACATTTTAAAATACTTTAATATTCGAAAATATTTCACAGTATTACAGTTTTACTGTATTTTTAAGCTTTGACTGGTAATGCAAATATAGTGTGAAGTCAAATGTGAAATGAATCCATTTGACTTAAATGTATTCATTTATTTATTTATTTATTTTTTTTCTACACAAATAACAGCCAAAACCTCAAAGACATACAGGTTTGGTAGGACATGAGGGTTAGTAAATAATGGCATTTTGATTTTAACTATCCCTGTAAATCATCATCAGTGTGTTCTATGTCTGTCACTCTGGAAGGTCAAGTTATAGGAATTCATTACCAGTTGTTTCTCTTTTATTTCAAAAGGACATGAAACATGACACTTTTATATACTTGTAAATCAGACCTCCTTTGGCATCGTCGAGCGTTCTCCTGTCTGTTGTGGGATCGGCGGCTCTCCCAAAGCGTATCATTATGTGCCGTTAAAGAATATGGTGACAGAGATTGCAGAGAGGACAGGGAGGGGCTAAACTAAACTCCACTCAAGGTCATGTTCTCTGACAATGGTGCTACTAATCCTTCGCCCACTCAGACGCAATTGGACCCACACCCGCTGCTCTGAGGAAGAGTACGGGGGCCCGGTCTCCTCTTCCTCACCCCGTGTATTAGGCTTCTAAGAGCGGCCGGATAATCTACCAATTAGCAGCAATTGTGGCGGAGGGTTTTAATGTGGGGTTCTGTATTTTTTAAATACCGTTTAATTTTTTCTCTCTCTGGCACAATCGTGATTGTCAGCACTCTCTCTGGCTCCCCCATTTAAAATAAAAGAGTCCGGAGCTTAATTTGGCATTAAAGACCGTAGAATGTGCACAGCCAGCGATGTGATTGTCAGTCAGAGCCCGGGCGAGAGAAAAAGAGAGACTGAAGGGAGAAAATCATTTTAAAAGGGAGCTGGTGTGAAGGACTTGTTTGAACAGGCCTAATGCCTGCCAGAGTATCAGTGGAAGAAGCCACATTGTGCCCAGATAACATGCTGCCCCAACGTTTCACCCCCTGTGGTCCACAGAGTTGGTGTGTTTGGATTAGGACAGCCCATTACATTAGCCTAATAATGGGATAAGGCCAACTTAGCGACATACTGCGCAAGAACACCAGGCAACATCGGCACAACTATGTTCTACGAGCTCACAAGCTTGCGGTCAATGGGAAGTGTAATGGAAAATGGAGCCATTTCAGTAGAACTGTATTTCTGTTTGGGTGATAAAACAGGTGGAGCACCATCTTCGTGAGAATTGTGTTTGCGCTAAACTTTCAAAAAACAACCTGTTGGTGGGGCTGTAAAACACAGCTTTTACCAAACGCTTCAGTGATTATAGTGCTGAAATGATTATAATTATTCGGCTATGTGGGTATTTCCATCGTAGGGAACTGAGCCAACATTGCATGCAGTTCTTTAATTTAGCGATGAATGTTATGTTGTATGAACCTACTAAACCTATTTTTTAGGCAAGGAGGATGTCAAGGGACAGACTACAAAATGGATGTCATTAAAGAGGCTTGTCTGCGAGTGAATATAGGTCACAGGATGAACGTGTGTTTTAGTTAAATGGCAATTTTGTCACTGAAAAGACTAGTTATTATAATACTAATAATTCACCTCAACAAATATGGTGCATGAGAGTCTTTGCAGTTAAAAGTAAAAATTAGAGGTGCTCAATTACGAAATTAATAGCAGTTTTGAAAAGATATATCTTTTTGTAAGTATATAAATGTGGTATAATAATTGATCACATCAGAAAATAATTTGAATGCGCTTCTGCATTCAGGCACAAAAAACACTGGATACATGCTTCACAGAAAAAGAAAAAAACAACCATGTAAGATCAAGATCAATTTTAAATCTATATAATTCTAAACAAAAATATAAATATATATTAACTCACAATTCATTCATTACAGGAAAGTATTGGTAAAGGTATAGTTTACCCCAAAATTAAAATTGGCCATTAATTATTCCCCCCTCATATTGTTCCAAAACCTGTCAGACCATTGTTTTCTTTACGCAAAAAAATATTCTTGTAGCTTCGTAAAATCTGATGTCACAGGAACTCTTTTAGCGATTGGTAGTTGCATTGCTGTCTATGCAGTTTCAGAAAGCTTTTGGATTGCATCAAAATTTCTTTGTGTTTCAAAGATGAACGAAAGTCTTATAAATTTGGAATGACATGAGGATGAGTAAATAATAACAGAATTTTAATTTTTGGGTGAACTATTTCTTTAAAATAGTCACAATGAAATTAAGAACATCATTTATTTTGTATTCCCTAGTAAAAAAAGGAATATATTTAAAATATATATATATTTCATACAAGTATAGTTCAAATCTATTAACATATTTACTGACAGGTACTTTGAGACCCACTGATACAAACACTGATACAAACTGGAGTATTACTTGTGCCCAATGCATATAAAAGTATATTTATTTTTCACTAGTGTTTTTATGCTTATTAGAGTATTTTCTGTTTGCTTAGCAATATGCTATCATTAAAATAAATGGAAATAAAGGCAAGCCAAGTCTCCTGTGTGTAGTCCTATTTGAGTTGCCTATGTAGAGCATTATAATTAATCACTTATGGGGTCTCATTTTAGTTAAGATGCTTCTGTGCAAAGCAGCTGCCTATATAGGCTGTAGGAAACAATATTAAAAATAATATTAATCGAATAAAATAAAACTTGATTTTCAGAAGAAATATATTAAACTGTAGTCATACCTCATTATTATGGCTTTAAAAAAACATCACATAGCAGCACATCTGAGCTGCATTTTTCTCAGGTAGAGCCAAAGGCAGCCAAGAGGCCAGTAATTAGTTGTCATCCCTGCTTGGCTTTATAGTGCTAATTTGGGGTCAGGCTGTAGGGTGTAAAGGTCATGGCCACAGCTGGCTGTCTCAGCGTGTCCACGGTGGCTGTTTGTCCATTGCTGGAGCGAAAACAATCCGCTGGCTGTTCCCTCTGGTCGGCATTGTGACCTTGCCCTTGGCCAGGCTGGTGATAGCAGCTGGTGTCAAGGAGAACAACGCCAGAGTTCCCGGGACCTCTGTCCTCCGCGTTACTCCACAGGCTCCTCTCGCAGGTGCGTGGCGATCGGTGGGAAAGAGGGGGAGATGGGGCGGAGTGTTCCTTCAAGAGACGCCCCAACTTCTTCTCCGCTTGTTTACCTCATAATCAAAACACTGAAGGCTAGAGCTTATCTCTCCTTCAATCTTCTAAATCTGACCTTGGCTCTTCAAATAACAGTCTGATCCTTTTACTAATGGCTAACTCTTCCCCGGAGGGTTCATCTTCAGGTCCCAATACAATAACATGATGGAAGTGCATAACTCTAAGGGAGCTTACTGACCAGCTTTTAAGGGCATCAGCTTCAAAGCTGGAGTACCTGAACTAAAGTTTAAGTTAAATTAGACTTGCTTTTGCCGGAGGGAAGGATAAACCCAAAATTATAATAACAAACGCCACTTTGCGCACGTCACGCCATACAGTTGAAGTGAGAGTTTTAGGACAGACAATGGGACACCCTCATACTTGCTGTTTCCTTGCTTACTTCGTTTGGTTTGGGTAAACAGTGCCAACCTGGTGTCCACCTGCTTTGGGGCAGTTGAAAAATTGACATTTCCTGAAAAGCTCCATGAACTTTGACCTCTGAGCGGCAAGAAAAGGGGTGCAGTGTGGCGATGCCCTCCTGTGTGGCCAACTACCATTTAACCCCCTAATTGTTACAAGGCAGCTCCTGGCGCTCTAATACTTGGTTTCCGGAAATCACTCTTAAACAATCAAATAAACGCACATGCATGGAATTCGCCATGCCTTTAGGCTTGGGATAAATGGTGTGGCCTGAAACAGTCATCTGGTGGTGCTCAAAAAGGAGGAAAAGCTTCATCTAAACACTTTTCTAGAAGTGAGACATGTTATTAAGAATCTGATTAGTAAGTGAAATGGATCAAATAACCTAAAAAATAAAGCCAAATAACTGAAATACAGTTGATTGCGGTTCTAAACAAGAACCCATATCAAATGATTTCAATGGTCAGGCTACTCAGGAAGTCTTCTCAAAGCATGATACTCCTTTAAAAAGGGAATTAATATAATAATATTGGATGCAGAAGCAGGTGAAAGTGAGGAAGAAGTCACATTTCTTCACAAGCAGCTAGAATTATATAATGTCCAATAATTTTTGGACATAATAGTGCCTTTTCAACTTTATTTTGTGTATGCTGCCACAGCAATAGAGCAAAATTATTCTAATATATTTACTGAGCCGTTCACATACTATGCATAAGCTGTAGAAGTTCTTCAGTGAAAACAAAAACATTTTATAACCGCTGTTATTTCATAGTCTTTGCAAAAGCTGACTAGTGTTTTAGCTTCACACATTGATTTTTTTTTTGTCATGTGATCACAGTTTATTTCATTCATACTCCCTGACCAGTATCTGCTACGCAAATATCCAACACAACGCAAACAGAATTTCCAAGATGTGGTTTGTCAAAATCATACATACTCTCTTTCTGTGCCAGTAAGTAATTTAAACACAATAAACATTTGAGTTTTTGTAGATACATCTAACTACTCTTCAAAATGTTTGACATGTCAGCAAAGCAAAAGTGGATAAACATGTTAGGACTTTAATTAGTAAATGATGACTAATGTGTATTAGTCACCGTTTATTAGAAATGTCACAGGAATTTTAAATGGGCGGAAAGGAAGCAGTATATCAGGAGAGGGAGATGGTCTGTCTGTTCAGATGATTTGCAGACACTTTATTAGCATACAGTGCAAGTTCCTCTGGGGGACATAGCACTTGTTATTCTTCTTTCTCTGTGTTTTCTTTTTCTTTCTTTGCCCCTGTGTTAAGGTTTATCGAAGAGTTAGGTTTCATGCTATATATCATTTTACCACCAAAGATTTTTGTACAAACATAGAACGCCAACACATGCGAGAGACTAATGTCTTGAAATATGTTTCACTTAAGTGCTTGTGTTTATAATTTTAAATTGCAGTTTCCGTTTAAGATAGGCCGTGAATATGCTGCAGCAAAATGTAAATCAACCAGTGCTTTCTGCAAAAATACTGTGTGGAAGTATGAGCACTGACCCTACACTGTAAAAAAAATTATGTAATATTTACAATGAAAAACTGAAACGAATTCAACCCGTAAAAAATATGGTATAACAACGTTTTAGGTTTTATTAAGTTAGATTTACAATTAAATACAGTAATTTCATTAACTGATATAATGTTAATATAAAGTACTGAAATCTGTTTTGTAGCTTTGAAATACACTGATAAGCACTAAATGTAGGTGTTGATGTGAAAGTCACATGATGAACCAAAGCAGCTTTTAAATATAAACATACAGTATATAGAAGGTGCTCAGTGTCATTCATACAAACAGGGTGAGACTCATTAAACTGTAATATGTAATAAATATTCATTTAACAACTTTATATGTAACATACAACCCTAAGTTTTAAGGTTTTAACCTATAAAGTTTACAGGAATTTACCGTTAACCATTTAACAGGTTTTTACCGTAGCATTTTCTCAGGGTTTTTGTTTTTTTCGTTAAAATCACAGGAATTTTTACAGTGTATGGCAAACATTACAAAAAATAACAAGGGAAATGTACATCTTATTCATATAATAATAACACATATTTTTATCTGGTAAAAATATGTATAAATCTATACTAATTTTATTTTGGTATAAATATATAAGTAGAGAATATAGTGTTTAATAAGTACGTTTTATCATTTCACTTTAATAGGAAAAAATAAATACACATTCTTACTTTAACATTGATATAATATTTTTATAAAGTATTTCATATAATAGTTTTCACCAATACTACAACAACTACTACTACTACTAATAATATTGTTTTATATTTATTTTAATTGTGTATGCTAATAATGTAAGTAGAAGTAATTTATCATTATTTTTAGAATTAGTATAAAAATAGTAGCAGCATTATTATTAATAAATATAAAACATATGTTTTTATTTGGTTTTATATATATATATATATATATATATATATATATATATATATAAAATTCAGTTCTCCCTGGTGCACCCTTGCCACTGACTTTCAGCAGCGGCCTTAGACGCATGTGGGCTTAGAGTGTTCCTCGGTGCTTCTGAGATAGCGACCTCGGCCTGATTGCTTCTCTGGATCAGAACGAAAAGCAGTCGCAGCCAGTCGAGCTTCGCTCAGTCCCGCTAAGCTAACCACACAAACTGCCAGATCAGAGGTGTCTCCAGCAGCCCTGGATTACACAGGAGGACAAATTATATTTCACTTCATCTACTTTGTTTATTTCTTCCTCTTCTCTTTATCTGCCCTCTCCAACCTGCCGCTTTCAATCCGATCCTCCTTTCCCGTGCCACTACTGCCCCAAAACTCAGGTGTTATTTTTCAAAAGGGATCTCGGGAGAGTCAGAGTTTAGTGATGTAATGAAACAACAGCCAGATTCCAGGCAAGCTTTTAGCACCAGCAGATTGGGTGGGGAGAAAGTTCTGAAGAGACTCCAAGGTCAATTGCTGTGGGAACCGACACTATTGCCAGAATGAAAAAGGAAACGGAGAACGTATCAAAGGCTGCTACCTCCACGGAGGCTGGATTCAAACTCTTGCTTTCACCTCTCTCAGCGGACACGATCATATATCTGCTGCATGTTGATGGAGGCCTTGTAATGTATGTGTGGCATAACTGGGGGCTTTAATGTACTTAAAAAATAGTTTGCATCTGCTGAATTTAATTCAATGTGAAATTGGAAACTTGTTTAAATACAAAATTAAAATGTAATTGAAACTTATGTAACCACATAAGTTAATATAAACAGCTGAATGTGGTATACTTCATGATCCAAAAATAATTCTGAGCATGTGAATTCTTTCCCCTAAAGGAATAAAAGAGAGATTAATGAAGGATAGAGAAGTTAGGTATATTTTGGTTGCTAAATGTATTCATTTTCTATTATTAATACTATTTGCAATTAATTATAGTAATAAATCTAGTTAAACATTGCACTTATAACCAATATGGAAAATCATGATTAATTACTTTTTCTTGTTTTGTTTTAATTGCAAATGATTAAAATAAAATACAATAAATAATAAAATAAAATAACTATTGATTATATTAAACAACCTGCCTACATATGCTGCTAAATCTTTTTTTTTTTTTTTTTCACATTTTACAGCTTTGCATGCTTTTAAGCACCATCCATTGATCTCAAAAAGATTTAAACATCTCAGCAGAAGCAGAGACACATGCATTTGGTGTATAAAAGTTGTTTAAAAAAAATAAATAAAAAAACAGTTTTTTTTTCTCTCGTTTTTCCTTTTTGTTTCCAGATCCAGACAAAGGCTTTAACAGACTGCCACATGCAACATTTTCTGTATTTTGCATTAACGTATTTTATAGTGTTAATAATAAATAATTAATTTGAATATAAAATATATTTATTATTATTATAAGTATTATTTATTTAAAATAAAATAATTTATGATTGCCAAATTAATAAAAAACACATTGATACATCAACTACCCATATAAAGTTGAATATTTTATATACTATAAACAAAAAGTATTAATTAATAATTTCATACTTTAAAAATACAGAAATCACACAGTAATTCATTCATTAGAAAACATGAACCTGCTTCTATAGCTCTTAATATCAAAAGGAGAGACTATACCCATGCTGCTTTGCAGTAAATATATGTCACGTATGAATAAATGTGAGCCAGCACTCCATATCCCACTTCCACTGGCCCCTGTCTTCCACCAGTTCCTGCCACCCCGGAGGTCAACGAGATTAGCCCGAGAACGTGAGAGGAAGCCTGGGATGGCCTGGTGTGGAGCCTCCCCTCGCTCTGCCTCCATCTCCTCTCCCCTGTGATTTAAATTCAATCGCTGAGTGCATCGGCGCGACACAGCCGCCATTAAAGCAGCATGCTATTTACACATCATAAACCAGTCTATTACATTGACATCCCAAGGAGCAAACTCCAGCCCCGCGCGAACTCATCCTCGGCCCACAGCCGGGCCCCCTCTCTGTTTGCTCTGTGCTCCGGCATGCTGATTGGGCGATTTTAGAGCGATATGACATTCCACTACTGCAGGACGACGTGTTAGGTCATTTCTCTGAAGTAGTCAGGAGGCATTCATTATTTTGGACGAGGGAAAAATTCAGAAGAAAGGTCAACTAAGAGATGAGGATGGTGTGGGTTGATTTTAATAGAGGTGCCGGTCAGTGAGTGTTACACTTGAGCAGGGAATATATTTTCCCCTTGATACTGTATATCCCAAATTCACAATATATCCACATCCATCTCATCCAAAAAGAGTGTGTTTAAACTGTGGAAAGTGAGGGAAGCAAATGTTTGCTTTATGTGTTTTATTCGATATAACAGCACGATCGGTGTGACCGATTGCAATGACAACCAGTACCAAATCAAAATGTTTCTCCGCTGCTGTCTGCTCACTGCACCACTAAAGACATTAAAAATATTTGAGCACTTACAATCAGATGGCCTGAACTGTGTGTGAGTGTGAGTATATTTGTGTGTGACTGATGTTTATATACTGGGGGTGCCCTGAGGAGAGTGAACTCAAAGCGGCTTAACGTTGTGGAGTGAACCCTTGCTGAACTCAGAGCAGGTGGGGAAATATTCTCTGTCTCAGTGTGTCTCTTGTACTCCAGGACCTGCTTTAAATTTTCTAGTGATCAGTAGAGCTTTATCACTTTTCTTACTCACAGACCCTGTGGTTAAATCTGGCTATGAAAACACAATTGTGGAAATGACATGTCGATGTAAAACATTCCTACTGTTGAGTAATTATAATGTAAATGAATTAAACTTTCTATTTATCAAAGACTCCTAAAAAAAAGTGTAATGGTTTTTAAAAAGTAGCTTTTTCTTTTATTTATTTATTATAAGCATATTAGAATGATTTCTGAAGAATCATGTGACACTGAAGACTGGAGTAACGGCTCTGAAAATTCAGCTTTGACATCACAGTAATAAATTAAAATGTATTTATTTATTTATTTTTTTTTTTAAATAATAAAAAAAAAATTACACTTGTAACAATTCACAGTAATGCTGTGTTTACATTTTGATCAAATAAATGCGGCCTTAGTGAGCATAAGAGACTTTTAAAACATTCAAAAAGACATTTAACTTTTGTACACACTTCAGTCTAAACATACTTGTTAGGTTAGACAAATATTCTTGGGGACATTTTTTTTTTTCAGTAGATTTCTTTTTTTATTTGTCTAAAAATATCAATATAAATTGTTACACTTTTTCAATACAGACCATCATCGCCTACACATCCACTACATCAAGTTATATGGATGAAGCCCAAAAGACCCGTGATTAGCTTGGAAAGATTTTAATATTCATGAAGGATGAAATGTCCACCCATAGAGAGAGTGTTTTGCTTTGGTTACAAGCTGACATTTTGGATAGCTTGTGAATTTATAAACTGAAACCAAAAACTTTCTGTAAGTTGATTCCTGTACACCTGCATTTGTGTTTTTTGGGTAAAAATTTGTTTCATTTGCAATTTTTAGTTTCAACTATTTCAGTTGTTTTAATAGTATATACAATAGGTTAGGAATCAAGCTTACATATTTCCATCTAATTTTCTTTAACCTTTATATATATATACAGAAGACTGTAAATGTAACTTCTGCTCTAAAACTGATGTATATCTCACACAGCATTTATTACTTTCAAGATTAAGTTCCTTCCAGCTTTGATATTAAACATCTAGCATCACAAAAAGAGTTAACTCAACAGTTATTTACACATGTTGAGATTTACAAGTTTTTGCAACGGCTCATCATGCCCTAAAGAAAAGAACCGAGCTGGCATCATGTCAAGCTGATGTGTCACCACATTTCAAGGACAGAAATACAGACCAGTTATCATGTTGTTAATGTAAATTACAATTGACTTTTATTGGTCTACCACTTACTATGAAATTTCCCGTCCTTAAAGACAGCCATAAAAATTATTATAGTGTACTGCAAGTGCAAAGTTTTTATTTGAGGAAAAAGAAACCATAAATCACCAACAAGACCTCTTCTTTCTTTACGGGTAAGAAAGATATATAGCTACAGCTATAGGGGGGAAGTAATACATAAAAATTGCCTACTGGTTCAAAAATGCTAATAACTATTAAAATGCTAATAAATAAAATATAATACTAATAAAATAACTAGCATCTGTTTTTTTTTGTGCGTGTGTTTTTTTTTAAGAATTGAAAGAGAAAACAATGCAGAATATTTTTCTGCAAATTCACCTCTCACTAGATATTAATATTGCTTGTTTCGTTTGTTAGACCTTCTACTGTTGCTTATGCATTTACAAAACAATCAGTCACGACAATCAACGACAATATTACATTATTTTCCACATTTATACACACAATCATTTTGGATTTGCGTTGCCATATGATGTCCAATGTAAACCGTGGGTCCTCGAGCAAAGCCAGTCGGGAGCCACTGATCTAAAGCTTTTTAAGTGGTTGAGAGCTTGAAGGTATCTCTTTATGGTTATCATACCCCATCTAGTGGCTGGAGCTGGTTAGACTGATAAACTAAGTCTCTCTCCTCTCCACACCGCCTATGTCCTTATGCAAGCTTGAGGAATAGAGCCAAGATCAGTCAACTGTCAGTCAAAAGTTATTATTACACATTCAAGTCAATATGACAGAATGAAAAACATATAGCAATACGATAAATGGTTTTTACTTAAAAGGTACGAGAAACTAGAATATCTACAGCTGTTTTTATAATAAAGCAATGGCACACTGTGTGTGTATATATACATATATGTTATATCTTGAGGTAGATTGAATGAAGTGGAACCTGCTGCGTGTGCGGCTGCGATTCTGATCGTAAATATGGTTCATGTTATGCAGATAGAAAGATGTAAGAATGTGTGAAAGCGCTGCCCTATATTGCCCCCTTGTTTCACAATGCCATTATCCATCTGAAAACGGATCCCCGGCGAGCTTCTTTGCGTTTTCCCTCTCAAAGAATAAGTGCACAAAATCGATCTCAGGTCTTGCGAGCAAAGCTGCATCTTATAAGGTTACAGATGGGACCATTTAATTCACGTCTAGGGGCAATTCACACACACATGCTAGTGAAAGAGAATATCTCTCTCCCAGAGAACCTGTGCACCAGAAGTGCTCCACCTGTTCCTCGCTGCTCTCCCGTCATAGCGTTTTCCTGTCTTTCCCCGCTTGAGATAAACATCTGTGTGTGACATGGCCTTCAAATTGACCATGTTAATGATTCTCTTCCATACAGTAAGCACGTCATGTTGAAAGGGAGGATTTCCTCATCTGTTGTGACTTTGGCTGTCAGCAAAAGGGGAACCGTGTTACAGTATCTGTCCTGTTCTGCTAAATTTTACCCACTTCTACCATTTCAGTGTGTGTCTCCCAGAATAAGTGTATTAAAACAAAACAAGGGGGTCAGGTTGCATTGGTGCCTATGGTGCTGGGAGTTTTACTGCTCTGGGGTGTTCGAATGTGAAAGCAGAAACAGATGAGCTACAGGTAATATCACTGTCACTTACATGTTAACACAGACCTTTACTGCAATGGAGAACAAATACGGAGAGATACAGATGCTTGTATGTAGAAGTTGTTGTGTATTTGGTCAAGTAAATAAATGGGGGGAAATAAAATAATAATAATAGATAATAATCTTCACATATATGTATAAATCTTGAATAGAAATGTATCATTCTGAGTACATACATGTAAATCTGAATAGGCTATTTATTCATATATTTAAATATGTAATGATATAAATATAAGTATAAACATATAGTTATGTTTAAATATATAGATACAAATATATATCATTAATAGATGTACATCTGAATATATACTGTTATATTGCTAAATATATAGATTTAAGTAAGTCTGAACATATAAATATATACAGGAGTAAATCTTGATTATATATTTTTACTGAATACAAATGCAAAACTGTCCACGAACAGAAACACACACACACTAAAATTATAATTAAATTAAATAAGGATTAAATAGATAGATCATTTTTAAATCAATACATATTTTATTTATACATACATTAAAATAATCTATTTATACAGTAATTCCACATTTATATACACACACACATTTATATCTATATCTATTTATCTATATATATGTGTGTGTGTGTGTGTTTGAGTGCGTATTATATATGTGTGAATCTGAATATATATTATATGAAGCCTATGAAAATAACATTAAACATTTTTGATAATAAAGCATTTAATAACTGACTTATAACCTTTTCAATGCAATTAAAGAAATATTACTGAACCTAAACAAAAAAAAACTTTAAAAGGAAACACACACACACACACACACGAGTTTGTGTGTGGAAAATAATACTTTTAGGTATACACCTCATTTCAAATGAAGATCAATTAATGTTAACAACAATCATAACTTTCCCATTACAATTCATGCATTGAGCTGATCACAACATACGATGAGCTACAAAAAAGAAGTATGACGTGTAAGTCAGGTTATATGATGATGATGTTAACGTCTTATCTCTCTCTCACTAAGGCAAAAGGCCACACATAAATCACGAGTTCAATTGAAAAGCTCAGCGGCTCCATTAATTCCAAGGCCATATCCTCTCTCTCTACTCTTGAATAATTGATCCTTTATAAAACCAGCTATTAAAAAGAGACTCGCCCATGAGAGAGCTTTAAGGGAGAGAGAGAGAGAGAGAGAGTTGTTTCAGGAAATCGTGGAGAAACATCAGTGTAGGAACACCCTTTTCCTTCAGACTTGATTGTGGATGGTTTTAATCTGACAGAAAGAGTTGACAAGCCTGGTGATGCAATCCCTGAAGAGAAAGCCACCATTCATTAGTCGGCCCTAATGTGATTGAAAGCACTTGTGCAAATAAACAGGCAGTTAGAACCGATAGAGAGGAATCTCAGAGCCCATGCCGGTACCAGACAGTGACTAATTCAGTTCGGCCCTTTTATCTTAGTAATCCCATGCAGCAACGTTTGTAGGTCCGAGAGAGGACTTATAAATTACATCTAATAGGCTTCAAATCAAGTACTAATTAAAACTGCATTAACCTTAATGAATCGGAAAAATGGAGACCCCAATTTATTGGAGTTGTGTTTATACAAGCGAGAGCTTCAATAATACATGACGCAATTCTGCTCTATGGGATGAACTCTTCTTCCTAATGCAAACCTCCTGTGTGTGTTACAGCGCAGATGAGGACGTGTGTGTGTGTGTGTGTGTCACGGTAAGTTTGGGCACTCCTAATCATTACTGGCCTTGTTAGAGGTTAACTTAGCAACATTAAGGCATCTTTAGCATCAGGAAAACACAGATGGAGTGTGAGTGTGCCAATCAGCATCACAGGTGCTCATAATTGTCTCTCTAATTGCTTCATTATTTCTTGCGGGTCTCGGGCCCCTGTTTTTTTCCCTCCTCTTGTTGTGTGGCATCTGCGGTTCCATCACATCAGCATTTGGCAGATCCCTCTCAAGTCTCAATGAGAAACCTCTCTAGAGTTTCAACATGTATCTGCATGTTTCCTTGATTTCCCCCGAGAATGTCTTTTATTTATTCGCTGATTCTCCCCTCAACCCCCTTTAATAGAAATTCCCATGGTAGAGGGTATGATTGTGGTGTTTATGACAAATTGTTAAATATGTCATTAGAAAAACAGAGAAAGAGAAAGGGATATATATGGGAAGGGAGAGAGAGAGAGAGCAATAATCAGGAAATTCCCAGATCAATTATGTCAGTCAAAGCACTGTTTTAGTGCATGGTTTAAAAAAGAAAACACAACGTCTCGACTAGCTCTGGTGTAATTATACAGGTGCAGAAGCTTCGCTACAAACAGGTCTGACTCTTAATAAGTCAACCTTTCTTACTGAAACACAAATAGAAATGTTTAACATATATATGATGGATGGAAGGGTTTGTGAGTGTATGGATGGAAGCATGGATAAATAAAATTAAGCATGGAAATAAATGGATTGCTGGATCAACAGATGGATAAAAAGGTATAGAAGTTGACAGATGAATGAAAAATATAAAATGTGAAAACATAAAAAGGCAATGGTTTGGGAGAAAAGCTATACAAATTGATCAATGGGTATAAAAACATTTAAAAAATGATGGATGGTCAAAAAAATCTATAAATATTTGAATAAAAAGATATTTGATAGATGGATGGAAAATAGAAATGGATAGAAAGATAAAAAGAAATAAAATTTGATTAATTAAAGGATGTATCAAAATATAACAATGGATGGGTGGATGGATGGATGAATTAAGAATATATCAAAAACATTTTTGTTTAATAAAAAGATAACAGATGGATGGATAGAAAGATACAACATTTAGGACTTGAAGGATGATAAAGTGGACAGATTGATGATATATATATATACATGGATGGATGGATGGATGGGTGAAAACATAAGATGGATTCATGAAGTGATGCACAGTAAGATGTAACAAAAGATGTAAGTAAAATTATACTTTTAAAATAAAAAATGTACTTAAAATTAAAAGTGCAAGGATGGATAGGTGAAAAGAAAAAATGAAGAATAGAAGAATGGAAAAAATATATAAAACTGGATTTATTTAATTTATAAATATATAAACTATACACACACACACACATATATATATATATATATATATATAAATCCTTAAATGGATGTCAGATAGACAATTTCTATAAATAAAAAGCAAGATGGACAGTTAGATAGAACCACATCTAACTGTCTGCATGTTCATTGGCTTCAAATGCAATTACAAAGCCAAACACTGAGTACAGCTCATCAGAGAATACTTTATACCTTCTCACAACAGACCTCAGTCTCCGGGGCCACACCGAAACTGACAGCATGGTCAAAACAGAACATCATGAGGTGCCCTCATCCCATTGGCTCTAGGAAAAGTGACCCTGCGCCTGTGGAGTTCATCTCTGGGATACACTTTCTCCTCACTTTAGAAAAACTCCAATCACATGACATGAGATCCCCCAGAAGGCCTAACCACCTTCTGCCCACCCACAGAGCCAATGAGGCAGTCATGTATGCACATTAATGCCTCTCAAGTCTGGACTTGTGTTGAGCGGGACTGGACCAATTATCTCCGCTCGACTGGGAATACCCACCGACTATGACTGAGACCCATGAACCTGTGTAACCACTGGTCAAATGTCTAAATGTAGATGATACAACACAAAACATCGCTATCATAACATTACAGCACTACTGTATATGATGTTTGGACTGGATTTCAGTAGATTACCCTAATATTACAAAACCGATGTTGTCAGAAAACATTATGAACTCAATACAAAATGTAGGCTCTGGTTTCATGCCGTTCCAAAGTTGTATGACTAAGAACACATACTGTAATATATATGTTTCTTTGAATTCTAGAAAGTTAAGATAAAAAGTTTATAATTTTATAATAGGATTGTAGATTTGTATAATAATAGTGGATAAATTATGACAAAATTAACATTTTTGGGTTCCCAGTTCCTTTAACAAAAAAAAAAAAAATTTCCAATTCCAAATTTCCAAGAATTTCCAATCATTTCATATAAATAACCCTTTTTAAAAAATCGACATTTTACCCACAGACAAAAACATCAACTAAGTTTGACATTCAACATTTTCCTCTTTCGCTTTACAGAAAACATTTTTGAGCACCCAGTGTTAAACTACCATGACAGCTGTTTTTGTTTTTCCTCCGCAGTACTTTGACAGAGATGCACTGACTGCTGAAGCTATGTTAACACATCTTTTCCGATCTCCCCCAGGAGGTTTGTGTCTCTCAATATCACCCGGGACTGACTAGTCATAATCGGCACTGCTTAAAGTCCACATAGCAACTTTCACATTGTCCAACCCTTGGCAACAACAGCAGACAACAACAGTAAGTCATCTGCCCTCACTTAGCTCCATCTGTGCAGAGCAGCCTGTGGGGAGGAAAGAGTTAATTAAATTACCATTCATTTTTAAAAAGCGCAGTGTCTGCGTCTCCTGCCAGATGATGAGGGGCATGCCTGAGCCTGTCGCTCTCTCCGTCTGTCTCCCCGGAGCTCCTGCCTGTCACACACACTCAGGTGTGTTTCCAGAAATGCACCTTTCACATGCACTTACCACAGCGATATGCGCACTTTCACAACAAGATCCAAGTCACCTAGATTAATGAGCACAGGAAGCATTCAGCAGGTCAAACATCTGATAGTATTGATTAGATGTTAATTCTGTAAGTTCAATGCTACAGTTGAGCTCATAGGTGTTTTGAGGTCTTTAAACATTGCTCATTAAATTCGCCATTCCAGCTTTAACCCGGAATGTATTAGAGTTGTGTGCAAGTTCTTCTGAGAGCAGAGATTTTCAGAGAGCTAATCAAAATAAGTGTCATCAGGAGAGAATTCTGGGGGGCCTTTAACAAGCCCTTCATTATATTTGACCTGATTTTCTCCTTATAAGGACTTACAACAAACAAGTGGTGAGATATTTCATGTTCCTGGCAGCAGACTTGGCAACAAAACAGGAGAAGGGTGGAAGTGATTCCTTTTCTTCCAGCAATTAAATGGCTTCTTGATCAGTTTTCTGGGGAAAAGGAGAGAAGGTGGTAAACAAATTAAAAGAGCCATCCATGACTAAACCTATCCCTAGGATTGGGAAGGAAAAGAAAAACTGTGAGCTACATCCAGAATTTGGAAAATGCCAGTTGCATTTACATTGGAGGCCAATTATTAATTTTGATACGTGTTACCCCACTTACTCTCGCAGTTAAATTAATGAGGCTTGTTATCGTTCGCATTTAGACGTAATGGACAATTGCTGAATTGTGAGTGTTTACTCTGCTGGAGCTGAATCCTATCTTAGGCCTTTTGTAATGTATTGCCAGCGAGCAAGAGATTAACTGTGTTTGTCATTCTTCCCACCGCTGTTTCATAATGCAAAACATGGAAAAAGAGGAAGGAGGGAGAGAAAGAGAGAATTAAAATGACCATTTGAAACAGCTACCATGGTCAGAGGAAACCGGCAAAAACTTTTAAAAGCTAATTACTGTAAGTCTTGATCTAATTAGCGATGACATCAGACAGAGAGGGAATTATTCAGAGAATACTATTAAATACCAATCATATGGAAAAACTGAATAAGACTGCTTCAATGTACACCCTAAAGATCCTTGCTAAATTTGAATGCATAATTCAATTCAGAGCGCTGATCATTTTTAAATGATTTGGAGGCCAATCAGCTGAGAATAGCTAACATAATTAGCATAATTTATACAAAGAGCCATTGAAATAGGAGAGAGCTTAACACACTAACAGCGCATAATCATATTTTGACCTACTTAATTCTGTTTATTCAACACATGGAGGCTATTAACTGCAAGGTTTTCATCATGAAACGATTCGCTTGGTTTTGGACGACTGGACAGTTAGGAGATATGCTAATGAGCTTTTAATTCGTGCCAAACTAATCTTAGACGATGTTTGTCATCTTTATCCAAGCCTTTTATAGCAGGTATCTCTTAAGGGATAGGCAAGATCGTAGCAAGACCTTTCTTACTGTAAATGAAAAGGAATACAACGGATATCCTCGGCGGATAAGCCAAATCCAACAACAGCGAGCTGTCGATTCTGAGTCCTTACATAAACAAAGACAATGCGATGATCTGATTTAGCATCCTCCTTTCCTATAACGAAACAAGCTCACTGGGCAATCAATTAAACACATCTGATTCTCTTTTAAACGTGTAAAAGTGTCTGTCAAATAATTTCATGAATGGATGAAATTCATAAAGGATTTGAGAGATTAGCATGTGGAGATGAGAGGCTGATTTGCTAATATTGATTTCTTTTCTTCCTTTCAGAAAGCTCAATAACGCTAAAGTGCGTGTCTACTGAACTGTAAGTAATATGGGAGAATGATACAGATGCTATTATAGCACCGGTATCAGAAAGGAAAGCTCTGGCTCCATTTGGTTTCACTTTCTATGGCTGACTAAAGTACGGACAACTAATCCTCTTTTTGTTAAGCATAAGGGTTGCCAACAGGCCCAACTCAGGTACTCTGACGCTTAGATGTTTTCAAGGGGTTTTCCACATTCTCAGGCGTAATGGTATTCAGTTTGAAGCTGGAAAATCAAACCACAATGAAGACTTGAACAAAAACGTCTGGGCTTGTGATCTTCACAGAGACACCAGTTTCATCTGGTAAGAACACACTTTTCTCTCCAGCTGGTTTAAGCTGTCTGAAAAACGCTGTTTTGCATTTGTCCAGTAAAATACAATAAACACTTAAAAATAAAGTAAAGATTTCACAAACTTACAGTTTTACTGTATTTTTACCGTATTAAATAAATGCAACTTGAGACCTCTTTCAAAAAACACTTAAATAATTCACATTTTTTCCAACTTTTGATGGGTAATGTATTTTCTTCCATTCCATCCGAATGAAAGCGTGCTGTGCTGTCAGTGTGTAACATTCAGAATAGTGGTTTGTGTAATCAGACTATCCTGTCTGTTAAGGTCAAAGAAGCCCCAGTGAGCATAATAACAGATGCCAGACACAAAGGCATTGTTCTCCAACAAGGATAACAGTAGATATTAACCAAACACTAGAGTTCCTATCAGGATAGAGCGCCTTGGATAACACAGGGTGGGCATCCATTTAGCCTACTTATCTAAAGTCTCTAATTACTTGGGTTTATTTGATAAACAGAAGAAGAGGAATGCATAAATGGTTTGACTACATCCAATGGGGATTAATCTGAACTCCTTGAAGAGAGAGACGGAGACAGAGAAAGAGAGAGAGGGAGAGAGAATACATCTTTTGTGGAATCCTTCATTTTGCTCTTTAATCATGCTTTAATTAGGAACAGTAGGGCACCCAGTTACACTTGGCATTTTAAGAGATTGGCTGCTCGAAGAAAAGACTGTGTTAGTCTGGTCTCCGGAGAAACGTGTTGGAAAAACACACTGACAATGGCATCTCACTCTGTTTGGAGGGTTTGGAACTTAGGGAATATTGGAAGAGCATGCTGTAGTGTTTGTGTGTTTTTCAAAATTGTTGCAGTTTACCAAAAGAAACAAATGGTGCCATGATGCACACTGATATTACAGGAATAAATGAGTCATCCTAAAATGAAATTAGTGCCATTACTTTCTCACCTTCATTTTATTTAAAACCTTTTCTTTGTGAAACACAAGGAGAAATTTTACTGTCATTAATTACTCACCCTCATGTCGTTCCAAACCCGTAAGACCTTCGGAAATACAAATTAAGAAACCTGCATACACAGCAATTGAACTGACACATTCAAGGTACATACAGGTTGTAAGGACATTGTTAAAATACCCTAGTGAAACATAAATATATTTAATTATTTATTCATGCTCAGTATTGTACAAATACATTTTCATATTTATGTACTTAAAATGCAATGCAATTGTACTTTCAGTATACCGGTAAACTGGTAATTGGAACAACTAATTTTGTACTTACACTTTAACAGTGTAAAAGTCCACTGAAGTCTAATTAAATACATAGTATATTTGATTGTGCTAAAGTGGAAATATTGCAAGTACACTTTAGGTACACTTTAAATATTTTCCAATTAATGGGCTATATTTCACAATCCTCATTAAAAGTTACATTAACACGCATTTTAATACAAAATATGCATTGTGAACAAATAATACTCCAAATAAAGTTTAATTAAAATGTTTATGTAACCCATTTAATGATTGCTGCTGTGAAAATTATTATATACAACATTGTTTAAATTCCATATAATGACCATTCATATGAATGGAAATCTATATAGATTGGGGGAAAAATATCTATATAAGTGTTTTTGATTTTAACTAAGAAATTAAAAGCAGCCAATCAGAGCATTCGGTTGTTGGCCCCGCCCCCCTTGCTTGCAGGCTATCCTTGTACAAGCTAGATTGATACAGAGAGACCTGATCAGATGAAAAATATCTTTATTTCTTTCAAGCTTCGATTTAACTGAGCAAAACAGTTCGTAAGCACAAGGCATTGGATGATTCGGCGTGTTCTGTTACTCCTACACCACAAAACTTGCGTGTGGAGTTGGTGAGTTGTAAAACTGATATGATCAATTTTTAAAAATGAATGAAAACAGGTCATATATAATAGTTTTATTTGGTTTACGCATTTAAGACTAGATGTGTTCAGCTGTGATGTTATATGGAGTGATTGTTCATTTGCAGTGTGATTGTGTCATTCAGTGCATCACTGCGGTTCGCTGACGCCAATTTGATTTTTCTCTTTTTTCTCTTTTCTCTTTCTATTTTTCTCTTTGGGAACTGAGAATTTGAAGAGCATCATTTCCACTGCTCAAACTGCACAAACAGACTGTATACTAAGTTGACAGTTGATTTGTTTGCTCCATCTTGTATCTGTTTATTATCACTAACTGTGGTCATTTAGTTTGATTGATTGAGAGAGTGATTTATTGTGTAATGTATAGTTAATTAGTGGGTGCACCCAAGGGAATAGTTATTGTTTTCTCTGTTTTGTTGTAGTTTTTTTAAAGAAAAGAGTAATTACTGAAGGAAAAAAACAGAAACAAAATCCCAACCAATTCACAGTAAAATTTGAAGTTGTGATTAACTCACCTATTGCATCTGATATTAACCCAGCACCCTCCGCCACCTCCCGTAAAGTGCTTAGTTCTTTTGAGGTAGACTGCCTGGTCCATCACGCCCCGCTATTGAGAAGTTACATTTATATCAGTAGGCCCCGAGTAATCTGTCTGCATTTAGTTTAAAAAAATATATATTTTAAATATATTACTTTTTTACTAGGGTACTGGTTTAACTGTAATGTTATGAAGTTACAATAATACTTTTTGTGCACAAAGAAAACAAAAATAAAGACTTTATTCTAGGGCTGCATGATAAATCAATTAATTGGAATGCATAATGAAAAAACATGATTTTTGTTAAGAAAATTGATATATAATATATATAATATAATATAATCAATATATATATATAATAATACACAATGGAACATTTTTGCAACAATCTTTACTTTTATTTAGGTGCTTTTGCTTTTTTTTATTACAAAGTTTCTCTTTTTGTGTTCAAGTCAAATGCATTTGAGCAAATGATAACAGAACGTTTATTTTTGGGTGAACTACCTCTTTAAATCCTTAAAAGTTACAGGTCACTTGTTGAGGTTGCTTAGATGGTCCAAACCGATATGAAATTCTTTCAGCTGATGAACAAAAAAGAAGTTATTTGAAGAATACTGGTAATAGTCTATTGTAGTGAATGACTTTAATAGTATGGGAAAATATACTATGGAAGTCAATGGCTACCATCAACTGTTTGGTTACCAACATTCTTCAAAATAACTTCTCATACATAACTTATGCTGGATAAGAACAAGTGGGATGATGAATAAATGATGACAATTTTGAATGATGACAAACTATCACTTTAAAGAAATGTGTTTTCAAATAAAAGAATCGACATCCTCTTAAAGAGGCACACTTGTACTTCTGTTTTAAAGTCATTATGCGGCCCTTTTCCCTTCCTCCCCCCTTCTACCCGCTTCTTTCCTCACCAGCTAAAATAAAGAGGTGGCTTCACAGGCAATCTTAGCCTTGTTTGTGTAAGGTAATTACTACTCGTCCTCCCATCCCACCAGTTCTGATGATGCATGAAAAATAACCGTTCCCCTACTTCAATCACAGCCGAGGAAAGAGACGAGAGAAAAGGGGCGCTGAGAAAAGTCGAGGGGGGGGGGGTTGGACCAGGAGACGGAGAGAAAGGGGGGAGTCTGGGAGCAACGCACACTGCTCCCTCCTCGTTTCTGATTAATTAGTTGGAGTTGGTAATCAGTTTAATAAGGCTGGAGTTGCTGGTGAGAGGTCCCCTTTGGCTGGGACTCGCTAAGCTGAACGGGGAGACCAGGGCCCTGCCATTCTTCCGTCAAGTAAACACACAGCCCCTATTTACATAAACAGTTGTTTCTTTTCGCTTTCTTACTTTGAATGTGGGTGCGTGCGTGTGCGAGCGTTTGCATGCGTGACCCTGCTTTATTGGGACGACCTGCAAGCCTCATACCACTGCCCGAGTCACTTGCAACGAGGGGGCAAGGCAAATTCATGAATTTTTCAGGGGATTTATGCACTAATTAAATCTGGGCTTTCCAAAAGAATGGCGGAGCAGAGCGCCGGTACTGGTTCCTGCATACACAACAGAGGCCTAATGTTGTTAAGCCTCATGACGTCAGATATTTAGCATTCAGGCTTCTAGTTTGTTTGTGAACAAGCTTAGTTTAGAGAACCGAGAACTTAATTTAGTCCACTTTTTCCTCTCAGACAAAAAGGATTAATGCAGGCATGCATTATATCAGTTATAGCAAAGCTAATGAAATAGGCCCGTTTCTGTGCTTGCGCATCTGTCATTGGACTTTTAATAAGTCCTAAGCTGGAAATACTTAGTTGGTTTAAGTACACCAAGCCAAAACTTTGAACGAGGCCCTGTTGATTTTAGCTACGCAGGCTGTAAATGTTTTTAAATGGTCAGATTTTTGGGGAAATTGGCTGCACCTGTAAAAATCCTATTACAATATATTTATCTGAACGGAACTGCCCTCAAAAGTTCAGGTTTGGCAAGGTTTTTTTATAACACTTTAATAAAAATTATACCTGACTATTAGCTATTTGCTTATCATCATGCATATTATTAGCATATTATCTGTTTATTGCAAAATATTCTGCATGACCACATACCTAATCCTACCTAATACCTAATATATTTTTACTATATTATTAACTATTAACCTTTTGAGGGGTACGGTCCCACATATGGGATTTTTCGTTCCTACCCCTGGGAGTACAGAATGTACGGTGACGACGCATAACCGGCCAAATTCAAACTGAGCTTTCGCGCATTTGCTGGGGCTAAGCCAGATAGAGACGTACACTGTGCTTGTCATATTATCACAACTATACAGTGTTCCTAACCACATAATGCATATTTTAGGTTTCTGACATTTAAATACAAATAAGCACTAGAGAAACAATACATTTAGGGCTTGTAAAATACACAAAGATGTCAATGGAAGCAACAATAACAACCCATTCAAATTTCATTTGCCGTTTTATTCACATCAGATAAACATGATGTAATTAGCTATAAAGTTCACTCTATTCTTCACTCAGTTCACCAGCCACTTACTCGCATGTATTTAGGGAGAAATTGATAAATTTATGTGCTATAAATCCGACTGTCGAGATTCTCTGAACTGCAGCGTGAAAAAACATGGCGGCGCACATCTCATGTTACAGATCACCGTCAAGATCATTAATAAAGGTGTTCAAACAATAAAACACACTTATTTACATATATTTGTGAATTGGAATATCATACTGTTCATGACACCGTGAACAAGTTTGTGATTATTTGAAATAAGGTTTGGAATGAAAAACTAAATAAAAGCGATCCATCTGTCTGCGGTATTGCGCTCGCAGTGTGTCACATGACAAGCAAGATGCGTTGCCATGGAAACAGTAAAGGCAAACATTCTAAATAATGGTTGCCTAAAAAAAACTCACTCTGGGGCCCCCTGAGTGGAATATTTTAAACTCACCGCTGAAAGGGTTAATAAGCAGCAAAGTGCACAGTAGTGTACTGAGGCAGAAGCCATAGTAAATGGTTTGTTAATAGGGCCAGATTTTTTTTTACATGTAAAAAAAAAAAAAGGCTTATGCTCACAAAAGCTGCATTTATTTAATAAAAAAATACAGCAATGTAGAGACATATTGTTGCCACTGAAAAGCTTTAATATATTAATTTAATTGGCTATATTAAAATATAAAACGTTTTACAAATATATTCATGTGATTTGAAGCAACTGCATATTACTGCATGCATCAGTTATCAAAGCACTGCCCATTTAGTAAGACTGGAACACTGGGAAAGTCCCCATTCTATTGAACGGAGACATATGGAAGTCCAGTCTTCCTTTAGGAGGTCTCAGGACGTATACTCATATGGACAGTATTTCAGTGCATATGGAAAATTGGAGGTGAATGAACCCTTCTTTAGGTAGTAGGTCTGGCGGGGAAACACTAGCTCTGGGTCTTAACTGTGGAATACATACTTTCAGGTACTCCACATGGACCCCAGCCCTCTACCGGTTCTCAAGGATTTATTGAGTGAGGGCCTAGTGCCAGATGCTCTGCCACATCCAGCTGCCGAGGGTACAGAGGAACTCAACAGGGTTTAATGTATCGACACTCTGGAGAAGTTAATAAGCCGGCCCAAAACCGGGCCTCTCAGTACTACTACCCATTTGAGGCAAGAACACAGAAGGATACCAGTTCAACACTCCCTGTTGAGTGGGCCCACAACCTGAGGGGGCAGGGCACATGTTGTGCTTGGTAGGTCAGGGTGATGGCATCCACTATCCAGTGGGCCGTCCTCAGCTTGGAGATGGCATTCCCCTTCTGCCAGCTTCTGAAGCCAAATCCCTGTGTTCGCACAACTGAACCTGAGACTGAGCTAGAATGAGCCAGTCGTCTAGGTAGTTGA
>JAUYWG010000047.1:9270629-9324390 GCA_034779775.1 Enteromius afrohamiltoni
CCTGCCAGTTTTCCCACTGCTGCCTGTGAAAAGAGGAGAGTTTCGCCTGTCTGCTTGCTACCAGGTTTGGCAGATGGAGCCCTTGGCGAGGGATTGCCGTCGGTGGCCGGGTATAGGCAGGAGCTGCACAGAAGAAGCCGGTCTGGGACATGGGCGCATTCAAGAGTCATGTCTTGTCTGTCTCATGCATGACACAGCCACAGATTGTGCTCCTGGACCCTCATGGTGGACATCACACGACCCAGAGACCTTCACCTTGAAACGAGAGGTACGTGGTGGTACAGAGTTCACAGAGAACTTCCGGGTCATGAACACCCTCGTGCAGATCCTTCAGTGCCTTGGCCTGATGGACTTGCAACAATGCCGTAGTGTGTACTGCAGATGCTGCTATTTTGTTTAGTTTTGTGTGTAATAGCTAGATGGTTATTTTTTGTTTCGTTTTTTTTTTTTTCAATGTAGAAAAAGGTCTGGAGCATTTTTTGTTAGCACTCGCCCGGCTGTCTCTGACCAGATCTAGGACTCCCTCTGTTCAGAGGAACGTGTACCACGTTCTGGTACACAGCTCTGCGATGGTCATGACTCATGACTCATCCATGAAAGCCACCTCAGCATGCTTCAAGCCCAGGCATGAGAGGCAGTGATCATGACCATCACCCGGCGCCAGGTAACGACCGCATCCAGAAACGCACAGGTGGAAGGGCATCTTTAAAAAGACGTTCCACCTGTGAGCTACTCTTTTAGAAAAGTTCTTTTAGTTTGCTGAGGCGCACAGGGGAGATAGCCGTTTGCACATAACAGGGAGGGTAGTGCAACCTGATGTAGCAACCCACTCGACAGGAACAACCACTGCTGACAACGCTGTCACAACAGCCACTACTCCTCGAAGCAGGAGAGGGAGCTGAACATTGTGCACGCTCGGCTCTGAAGTGAAAGCTGAATATGTGCTGCACCAGCTGCTCATTTATATTCTCGCTGTGATCAGCTGCAGCTGGATGCAACCAGTGCATGCTATGAGACACAGAGGCCCCAGTGCAAGCACTTTTATTTTTTCAGTAGAAAAGAATTAGCATTCGTTGTCTATTTTTCTGATAAAGGTAAGATGCATCACTCAGAACTGTGAAGGTTCTACTTGTATTTGTGTGAACTGACAAAATCAAGAAAACGTGATTTTCTGCCTTCGCTTCTTGAACAGAAGCAAAAATGAACCGAAAAGACATGATAAATGTATCTATAGAAAGCTTTAAATTAGCTTTAAAAAAAAAATCGAAAACAAAAACTCCTTAATTATAGCCTAATCGTAATCCATTAAGATGACTTCTAAGTTACATATGGCGAGATCATATTCGTCTTTGCAACACAAACTCATGGAAAAAACCTGTTTAAATATCGCCTTACTATTTCCCCCAACACATTTATGGTAATTAATTTTACATAAATGACGTCACACTCACCTGCAATAATACGCAGATTAGAAACGTTTTCGGATAAGAAAGCATCGCATTTCTAGGGAAACTCAGAAATACAACTATGAAATACAGAAAATCAGCAAAAATTACTATTACATTGCTGCTGAAACAGCATGGAATATAAACATAAAAGTGTTTTTGATTTGATGTAAAATAAATGTAAACATCGGATAGTAGTTAGGTAACGCACATATGCTCTTTCTGAATCCATAATTTGTCCTATGCAGTGGGGTATGTGAATATGGCAGTAGAAAATTAACCACAATTCTTAGCAAATACACTCGAAGTGGATTGGTCTCTCGAAGCAAGATCCCAATTCATCTGTCATATCTAATGTGACTCTGAGTGACCAACTAAAAGGGAACCACAGACACCATGAACTTTAATTACATAGAAAAGAGCAACTAGGACCAACATTTACTTAAGTTAATGAAGATAAATGGAAAAACTTTTGTCAAAAGACTAATACAACTTAATACAAAAAAATATAATAAAATTATAAAAATTAAGAGGGTGAGGGTGATTAAAAGACAGAATTTCCATTTTCAGCTGAACTATCCTTTTAGAAATATGTAACAATCATCCTGAATATTCACAGATACACATACATCTGCAAGACTTTTAATTTAACATGACGACTGCGGCACGTGAATTAAGCCATCCGAGTTACACAAATGATTGCAAATATTCAAAACAACTAAATTACCACCCACTCCCTCAGGACCATCTCTTTCTCACCATGAAATATGTGATTTGTGTTATTCAGTTTCTACCTCAGAGAGAAAACAGAAAGTTCAGCATAGTTCCTACCCAAACTTGTGGTGCAGAGCCTTTGATAAGGGACTACCTCATAAACTCTGCAGTTAATGATAGTGTGCAGTTACAACACATATCCAGTCAAGTAGCTGATAGTGCAAAGAAATAATTTAAGCTGTGTTAAGTGGCCTATTGTCATTCAAATGATAAATTATGCTTGGCAGAGGTTTTAGAATGGCTTTTACAAAGCATTGCTATTGTTTGTGCTGGGACAAGGTTTTAGGCAGCCAGAAGTGAGGGAATTACTTTGGAGAGTTGTGCAAAGTTCCTAAGGGTTCAGAGACAAATTGGTTCAGCACTCATCAGGTCTACGCTGAAAGTAAGCTCAGCCCTTGACATGAAAACACTGACGCTGCCATAACTCGAAGGAGCGCGGCTACACAACACCGCCACAGCTACTCCAGCAAATTTAATGACCCAGTTGATTATAATACATGCACGTTAAATTGTTTCGCTTTCTGCCAAGTGTAATTTTCAGATATTCGTTAGAACTTGCTGATACACCGGCCTGTCCGAATTTTTTTGCCAAGTATTTTTTCTTTTCTTTGTTTCTCCCGACTTGCTTTAAACCTATTTGATGGCATGTTTTTCATCATCAAAGGCTATTTCAGTATATGCGGCCTTGGCAAAACATGTTTCAAGTTGCTAGGACAACGTTGCCAGTTAATGGGTTATTTCTAATCAAGCTAACGTTTGTAATTATTAGCTCAGGAAAGGAATACCTTTTGTCTACAAGCAGACACTGAATCTCCAATGAAAAAGGCTAAAGGTTTCACTGGGCTTCCGCAGCAGGCCTTCACTTCACTCTACCCGGCTACAAAGACAAATCAAGCTAATGGTAATTACGTCACTTAAGATGATTTGGTCAGATCCCCTGAAGGCTTTTGCGAGCGCTTAGTGTCCATTTGTAAGACAGGGGCATTTCTCTAGTTCGGTCAGTTGGTGTCAGAGCCCTGAGGGTGAAGGTGAATCATTCACTGCAGGTGTGTTTACACTGCTGTGGCTTGACCACTGAGCGACTCTGTGCCCGTTCTCACAGGTCGCAATAAGGTTTTGGGGTTCAAAAACATTGAAGTTAAACTTTTCGAACTTAAAACGAAACCTTTGTCTTATTTCTTTAAATTAAGCGTCAGCTAGTGTTTCAAAAGATATGGAAATACAGCAATTTCGCATCGACTAATTTCACTAAAAAGAGCTGTGTAATATTCATGAAGATTAATTAATAATTAATTCTGATAACACTCAATATGTCATTATTTTTTAATGACGAAAGAGCATTATGTCTGCGCATTCAGCATATTTGTTCTAGGGAACATTAATTTCATTTATAGATACCATAATTTTAATTGGTAGTTCATTTCCAGTTTGTTTCAAGAGTTATTTTTAGATAATAATAAGTACAATTAAAGTGCTTTCAAAGTAAAATAAATTTTTTCGGTTTCACATGTTGGCATATCAATATTCAGTCAAAGCACAGCTTAGTTTTAATTATACAGAAATTGCATTTGCACTTTTTTTTTTTTTTTTTTTTTTTTAATCGGACCAATGTAAATTGTCTACTTTGTTACCAGAGCGTATACTTTCAAATATAATATAATGCTGTTGGAATTGATCAATATTTAACAAATGTTCATAGTTGGAATGCATTGACATTTCAGTTTATTTATATTAAACAAATGACAAATGGAGCAAGTTTCAATAAAGTTATTAAATGTATATACCATTAAAATAATTAATCCATCTAATTCTATTACACTGTACTCTATCTGTCTCATCATCTGAAATGTTGATATAATTTCAGAAAATATCCATCAAATGCTTTTGAAATACTGACACTACAGTAACATAAACAGTCCAACTCATTTTCTTGAGCATGGAGGTTCATTTGACTCCGTAATGAGCCTATTTTTTCTTCTCTTGACTGATTAAGAATCTTTTGTCTTGACACATATAATTATTTAATGAACGCAGCGACAGAATAAATGACACGTCTTTTGTGTTATTATTCTGAGCATCTTGACAAACAAGGCCCGCTGAGTGACCTCCTGGCCTCTCTCAAGAGCGATGATTACACTAATTAAAACTGCAAAACATCTGCGAGGGCCGCGTATATGGCAGAATTAAGCAGGTCCTTAAATCAGCGGAGGAAAATATCAACATCCTCACAGACAGCTTCTCTTTTCCTGTCTTCCAGTGAAACGCTAGCAGTGGTCTCACACGAACACGACAAAACGCTTAATTGGTTCGAAGCTAAGTTTTTATTCTTCTCGAAAAAAAATTGGTGTTAATCACACTGTACATGCTAAACCGCTTATCTAGAGAATCTCGGCTGCAATTTTGTCCTCAGGGTTCCACTTGTAGTATTAGTGTTTACATGTTCTTCTAGGAAGGTTTCTAGTGAAGAGGGATTACCATGTCTGAATGTCTCCTTCACGGCAAAAACCTGGATTGCAACGCACTGTGGCCTTGTTTAAGCATCTAACAGGATTGGTGTCACCAAGCTTCTTTTTTTTTTATATTATTCTTTTCTTAACAATAACCGCCCCCCCCCTTAAGTGCTTCAACATGTGCATCAAGAGTTTTCCTCAGCACTTCACAACAAATCAACACGGGTCAAGGTGCAAGCCTGGCCTGGAGTAAAGAAACGCTGCCCGAGCTGCAAAGCTACACAAAGACGTTGAAAAGCGGATTGTCCTGCTTTAGATGCTACAAACACACAGCTCAAGGCTTTGTGCCATGTTCAAAGAGATTAATAGACTGAGATGCTTTTGATAGGGAACCGAGCCGTCAAGCAACCCCTCTAAGCGGAAGGACGGTCATGTTCTTTGAAAGCCGGTCTCTTGAACATTGCCTCATGGTGAAATGGTTTATGTATGCTGCTGGAGACTAGCTTCTCAGCAGATGCATGTTCCTTCCGGACTCCTGGAGGACATGGGATTACTGTAAATGATGTACAGGTTATTTTCAAAAGGCTGAGGAGATTGGTGCAGGTTCTGCTCGCACAAATCATTGCTCGGTTTTTACTGGAACAAATAATTTCAAGTCCCATGTTTCAATAATTTTGCCGTTAGTTTTAAATGACCAAAAGGATAGGAGGTACTGTACCGTGAGAATACTCAACGATTGCAGGACAACAACAACAACAACAAAAAATGAGATTAAAATGAAAGAAAACTAAGAAAAAGGCTAGTTGCACAGAATTAGTAAAAACGTTACGTTAAAAACAAGGTTACGTTTTATCAGATATTTGTAAAAGAGTCTGTTCTGATATACAAACATGACTCTTTTGAAATGGTGGTTTTTGATTAATCAGGAATGCAGTACAAGTACAAAATATAATTATTTCATTTGGACTAATTTTAGCATTCTTTAAATGAAAACCTAAAGTATGGCAAATTTATTTCTCCAATCATCCCCGCAGTTATTGAATAAACACGATTATCATATCAGAATGAAAATATACATACAGTACTTACATACCTATATACTAACATTCAAAAGACTGTGGTAGGGTGGAAAAGATTTTTCAATGTTTCTTAAAGGTATCTAAGGCTTTATGTATTTTATTAAAAGTAGAGTAAAAGCAGTAATATTGAAGAATGTATTTAAAATCTTGAAATAACTTTTAGAATGTAGTTTATACAGTAGATATGAGCTCCCCTGCTAGAACAAAAATTTCCCATTCTGTAGGAAGCTACATAGGCTCTATAAATTATATAGTATAATTTATATTTGCATTAACTTTAAACATCACTTACCACTTCAAGGCAAAAACTGTCTGACAGAGTGTTTTATAACTAATAATTATAAATGTCTCTGGCAAACCTTACAACGCTGTTGGAAACCTTCTTCAGACTGTTGCACAATTCAACAATTAAAATATTTTGCACAAGCCTTTGCATTATAAATGTGTGTGAATTTCAGTTCGGTGATGTAAGGCCTGGAAGGGTGAAAAGATGTCATCTTTCATCAGATAAGACGTTCACTGTAAAGACTTCTGTGAGATGAGTGTAATTAGCACCTCACAGGTGCTGACATGTGCCCTCCTTAAAGACAAAACACCAAAATGACTAATGGTAGACTGATGAGGTGCAGTTCAGCCATGGACATGTCCTAAACACATTCAGAGATTCTTGTGAATTGTGGAAGCATGAGTTATTGAAATATGCATAAATCACTACACTTTAATACAGTAAAACTGTAATATTATGAAACGTTACTACAATATGTAATAGCCCTTTACTTTTATAATATATAGTAGTTTTTGATATTTGAAGTGCATCAAGACCTTTCAAAGTTGTACTAAAACCTTAAAAAGCGTTCTTGGGACAACTTTGAACTTTTTTGTTCCCCTACAAAGTTGACTACTGTATTTTGAAATATAAATATGTCTGTAAATGCAACCCTGAATATTCAGGAGCCGTTACTATAAGACGATTTTAAATAATTAAATTTTTTTTTATTAATTTAGCACATCCTTGCTGACTCTTGAAGTATATTTCCCTTAATCAAATCAGTATGTAAAATAAATATACTATATGGAACAGTAGGCAAACAATTCAGTGGATATTGTACTTTGATTTCCCTTTAAATTCGTAAGGAACAAAACGAGACATCAGTTTAGTGACAGAGATTTGTCGTGTTGTTCTGCATCATACCTCCCCACATCCAGTGTATAGTTTTATTGTCTTTTAGACCCTTGCATCCGGTGCAGACACAGTATAAGACCTAGTGATCTAACAACCACAGTATGACTGATATATTAAAGAAGGCATTTACAACAGAGCGGTGCTTTACTTTTAGTGAGATGTTTCCGTGGTAACTGGCAGGGCTGAAACCACACCCCTTGCCTTAAGGCAGCACTGACAAGTTTGTACTACAGTTGTCAGTTGAATGTTGTCAGGGTGGGTATGTCAAAGCCCTAAAATTACAGATGTCTCCGCCTCAGGCCAACAGAGCATAAATCAAAGGGAGCGAGTTTCCACATTCTAATGGCCTCACGAGACCGAACCGTGGAGGTGGGTCGGATGTCTAAAAATGGAAGGTGCTTGGCATAAAGAATAATCCTGGTAAAACTTAAAAATAATAAACCTAAAAATATCATCATTATTTACTTAAGATCAGCATGTTTTATTTCATGTTATTTTTAACACAATGCTATATTTTGGCTAATTAACAACTTTAGCCTGTCCTCAAACAAAATCATCACGTATTCTCAGAAGTCTTGGAAAATTTGATTATGTATTACTTCTATTATGGTGTTTTGTTGTGTATTTGATTGGCCCTGGTGCCAATTCACTTTCCTTATATGAAAAAGAGCAGCATGAAAATTTTTTAAAGCTTCTTCTTTTGAGTTCCTCGGAGGAGACAAGTTTGAAACAAGAAAATGGCAGGTTTAGGATTTTTTGTTAAGTAATTCAGAATGACAGAATAATATCTATACAGTCTATATAGACATAAATACATTTCATATTTGGAAAGTGCAGTAAACTGGATCTTATCTAACAGAGAGGCTTATAAAAATGTGCACTGGCCACAGGAATCCTCTCAAAGATGCATCATGGGTTGAGTCCGGCGTCATACACAGTTCTCGGTCTCATTCTCTTTCTCCCTCACACACAGTCATCTTACACTCGAACCCGACTAAACTCCTCGTTTATGACTGCTCAAACCTCCTTACAGCCGACAAATTTCATTTTGCCCAGGCAAATCCTATTGCATATTATCCTGTACATTGCATTAGGCCCCTAATCTCTCCTTTCTCTTCCCTCGCTCCATACCTCCGTGAAAGAAAAAAAGCAGCTCCTGATTAACCCACTTATGGCAGTAAATAAATGGCATGTGTGGCTGTACGCGCCAAATTTAATTAGGAGAAAAGAAACGAAAATACATACAATAACGACCAATTTAACAATAATGGTGTGCTTATGGAATTTATTTAGCTACATAAAAAAATGACCCACAAATCTGAATGAATGAACAAAAAACTGATTCAGAAAGAAAATGTTAAATGACAAAAAAAGAGATCTGAATGCAATAATACTGCATTATAAAAAGATTACCTCAATAAACAATTATCAACATGCCAAATCTTTACTCATCTTCATAGAAATGTTTCAACTGCAGCGAATGTCACATGAATCCCATATTGCTTTTGGTTTCCCATCTTTTCTTTGCTTCAAACCTAAAATAAAAAAAACAAAACAAAATGCAGTGAATGTGACAAATCAGAGTCAAAATAATTGGAATTTTTGTAGAAAAAAAATATATATACACACATATTATATATATATAATAAAAGCAATATCAATAAAATAATACAGATACAGATTAGTTTGGATAAATGTGGTTGCATATAATTGCAGTCAAGCTCAAACTGAATCTGAAAAAGTATAATCATAGCTATAAGCTCACAATGGGCATTCAGAGACCCTCAAAGGGATTGACTGACCAAAAAGATAAGCAGCATTCGCATACTCATTAGAAAGCTCTAGTGAATACACATGAGTTAACACACAGCAGCATGTCCAGGAAAGAGAGGACATCTAAAGTGTGAAATGCAGAGTGACTTAATGAAACTGCAGGGTATCAGCACCAGGGACGAACAGAAGAAGGAGAGAAAAAAAAAAGCAGACAACAAACCCCCAAGCGATTTGCTTCCTCCTTTTTTGGGCTGCCTGGGAAGCCTCCGCTTCCTGTTTGGTGCGGGCGAAGTCACGGCAATCGGCGGCTTGTGCGATTTTCACGGCCAGCTATTGAGAAGGAGACAGAGACAAGCTCCATTAGCTAGGGAAAATCAGTCTGCCTGGCAAACCTCACCAGTGCTGCCAGTGCGTCAAGGTGGTGCTCGAAGAAGACATATCTTCATCACTGCGAGGATGGCGGCACGGACACACACACGCTCGAGTTCCTAAATCGAAAAAATAATTTGTGGTTCATAGATAGAAGTAGGACACCCAACCCTCTGTTCCAGCGCTCAGCATGGATGTGCATAATTAATGTTATTATCTCATATAGTTAATCTGTTCATCTAAAGAGGACCTTTAATTCAGAAAATTGCAGTGCATGCACTTAGGACGGCAAAATGAATGGAGGAGGGCGAAAGGCACATGTCGGCGGTATCAGTGAGGGCAAATGTGTGTGGTGTGGCTAGATTAATTCCAATAGCCAGAGTGACACAGAGGGCTCAGGAAACAAAAGAGAGTCCGGGCCTCTTCCATCACTCCTGGGACGGGTTTATTATTGGACCGCAAGAAACTTTGATAAACACTGGGACAAATCGCAAACGCTTTTTTTTTTTTTTTTTTTACTGCCTTTCTCTCGCCGCCTTTTTTTTGGGAGGGGATATGAGGGTAATTCTTTAGAACAGTGAAAGAACACAATCAGAGGGAACACACAAAAAAACTCAGTTGGTAATGAGGAAATGTGCCACCATTTGTAAGCTCGAAAAAACCTGGAGAGAGCAAGAGAGTGGAAAAAAATGTTTCAATTATAATTAAGTGGGATAAACTTTATTAGAAAGACTGAAACTAAAATATCTCCTAATGCATGCTGGGATTAGGCAGGTCAGAGCGAGCAGGAAGGAGAAATTAAACTCTAAAGGCTTTTTATCGCCATATTTCAGGAACCAAGGGTGTAAAATGTTCTAATTTGGGATACATTAAAAGCCATAAAGGTCTTTCAAAAAGATTAATGGTACTTTGCTTGGATTTAAGATAAGGCCTTTAGCAGGCTGAGAGAGCGGGGTTCCGGCTGGGCCCTCGAGGCATTCATCTATACAGGCACTTGGAAGATTTGTAAAGGCGTCTGCATAACCTGAAGCTAACACACTATGACAGTTTTTTTAAATCCTTGCCATTTTTTTCCAGGTTTTAAGAGCCATAAATCATGTTTTCTAGCAAGACAGCGAAGAGAGGGAAGTTATAATGGGTGATCATGCGCATGTTTAACGCAGATCTGCTCGCAGATAATTCGCACCAGGGTGTTTTTGGAGAGGCACGCTTAAGCGGGAATAGGTGCTATAAAGCAGTCTCGAGCAGAAAAGCGTAGATCGCAAATAATCTTTGTTAAAAAGAAATATATATATATATACGTAACTGACAAAAAGCAGCATTTTGAGACGACAAAACAAGATTTTTTTTCTGTCAGGAGGTTTAAATCTTGAGATTTATCTACATTTTCAAAACAAGGATTACCCACAAGCAAAATAAAGTCCCCCACCCTTCGCTCTTCCAGCCGGGACTCCCTGATTTTTGCACATATTACTATATTCTAAGCATTAAGGGTCTTAATTTTTTTTTTTTTTTTTAATCAGTCCAGTCTACTATCCACGATTGTCTTTTCTGGGGCTCAACATTAATGTCAAGCAAGTTACCTAGGAGACAGAGCAGATCAAAGAGACAAAAAAGAAAAAAAAAGCTCTCAAATGTCTGATTAATCAAGCCTTGCAAACAGCTTATTTCTTTTAGCCTGCATGCAAGTATGAAAATGAGATTCGGAGCGCAGTACATTGTGCAGATTTGTTCATTCTTATCAGAACAAAGCCGGCGGCAGCTTATTTCATGGATCACTGGCACTGTCATCAGTGTAGCGCAGAGCAGGTGACAGCACATCTTTCTGTGGCAAGAACAAAATTAGCAAAAAGTCGGTACAAATTAGCCTCTCATAATTTCCGTAATATGACATTATTTTTCATTTACTTTTTTGATCCACTTTTCATGATTTTCCCTCCTTTTTCATCTTTATTCCCCCTCCTTTTCCCTCTCTTGTGACTTAGTGCCAAATCCTTTCACATCAAATGCGGGCACAGAGGAAAAATGCAGGGCAGGAAAAAAAGGAATGAAAATCACAATCCAAAAAAAAAAAAAAAAAAGGGCTGGGGGGGGGGGGGGTAACATAAAAAACAAAAAGCACTTGTGCTCTTTGTTCTAGGTAGTCACACTAAACCTTCCCATATTTCTGTAAAAATAACTTTCAGTGCATTTCCATTGTCCTCTCTTCTCTCCTCTTTAAAAGTATTGTGTGCCATTTACACCAGTCCTCTGCAAAGCCTTATTCTGTGCTGGGTTTATTTAGCGCTATTAATGACGTGACCTTTGAAAGGTCTGAGAGGGATGAATTCATTTTGTTCAACCCTGTAACTCCAATGTAGGGCCACTAGGTGGGTTAAGTCAACAGTGGAGCAAAATCCACTTGGTAGTGTATAATATATTATCAACTGCTACAGAAAAAAACAAAACTGAATATATAAATCCAGTGATTTCCTTGCAGTTGTTTTGAATAAATTGTAAGCTTGCATTTATAACCCAGGCTGTCTCATTCACACCCACTTACTAGAAAAGCATGGGTTGTAAACAATTAAAACTCCTACAGTTGTAACCTGGCTTATACAGTAGTTGTTAAACATAACATTCACAAAATAATTAAAACAAAACACATCTTATATTTAAAAGACTGGAATAAGTATCCAGCCATGTGGGTATGTAATTACAGTACTTACTAAATGCTACTAGTTATTACTAGTTATTATTTAAAGTTCCCACTAGAAGATTCATAACACATTTGATTGAATAGGTTTACCAGATTTTCAACCAGCTTTGTATAGTTACAAGTAAATGAACCACGCATATTATTGCTGGTCTTACCTGTTTATTCAACAGAAAAAGTCTGTCTGATTATGTAAATGCATCATCTGGTGTAGTTTTGACAGCTATGAGATATTTGTATTTTTGCATCATGGATAAACTGATGGAACCCCTTGCATTGTGGGTGCTGAAAAGGACCTTTTTTGCCACACAGCAATTTTTCATTTCTCTCCAGCTATGAAGCACCAACGAATAAATAAAAAGAAAAAAAAATCCACTTGCACGAAAAGATTACAGAATTATTTAAATTTTGGTGCATTGCAAAAGTTTACATTATTGAGCACTACATTTTCTCACTTTTTTGTCCTAATATTACCAATAAATCAATATTATTATTGTCATTTTGCTCTACTATGCTACATACTGTCAGTTTAAACAAATTGCAATAATCATGGCTTGCATTAAAACACTGCCAAAGGGAAATCTCAAGAAAACCACTGCACTGTCTGAATGAAAAGAAACAGGCCACGCTCCCATGACAATACCCTGTGTCATCTACACTAAAGCAGAGGAGACGAAATCCTCTCAACAAAAGTGACATATTGAGAGTCCTACATTTGATATCCTTGTATACAGTGAAAGATCCAGTTAACATAGCTTATCAGTCTCAAGGGGGTGGTGGAGGAAAGACAAGGAGTTCCTGTAATCTTGCCACCAACTTGACAAACAGCATTACAAGACATACAGAGAAGAAGCGTCTCTGAGGGGGATCTAGTTGGAAAAGCTCTCAATATAATGCGCTTCTCTATGTTTTAGCCCCAATAATCTGATTCCAGATACATAAGACTGTCATCTTCAGGGAACAAGGGAGTTGAAAAAAGTCTGAAAGTTCGCAGGCTTTGTGCGCATTTCATTATCTTCCCTCTTCTGAGCAGGCAAGGCTTATTAGCAAGCTTTGAACTCACACTTACAATAAATGTGCCATCAACAGTTTTATAAGCTAATTAGAAAAACAGTTTAATTAATGACTGACTGGCAATAAAATGGCAATCAGGAGAAAAAAAAAAGGAAACGAGGGTGCTAAGCTTCCACTACCACCAATTAAGGCTAATTACAAACAAATTATATATGTGTTTTGCTGTGGGCTTTAATTCGAAAAAAAAGGCTTTAATTAAAAGAGAAAACATGCTAATTAATTAAACAGCACAAAAAATCTACATTGAAAAGTATGCTTTGTCTATCAAGTAATTAATGAAATACAATAATCCAAATGAGATTCCCCAGCATTTGATAACAGCTTAGGACCCATTTCAAAACCCATTTCAAAATTAATGGGCAAAAATTTAATGCGAGTCATCTGCAGATATAATAAAAGTTCATTCTGCGATAAATTGCTAATGCTGAAAGAAAATGGAACAAAGAGGAGAGTTTTTGGTTAGCAGTTTTCTTGTTGCCAGAGGGGCCCGCACAGGAGGAAGAGCCGGTCTTGTGTTTCGGTACAGGATTGTGTTTTACAGATGGAGGGAAGGGCTAAAAATACCTAATCATAGGCTTTCGAAATCAGAACAAAGACGTTAAGATGATTAATAATTGGCTGAAAAAATAAATAAACAGACATACATTTTGTTTAATGCAATGAGTCTTAGCAAGCCTGTACAAAAGCTGTCAAACTAGTGCATTTTAATTGGATTGGATGAGTTTGACCTAACTGCAATAATAGCACTTCTAACAGTATGACAATCTTGTAAAGAACACACAGAGGCAAACTTTCAGAGAACCTTGTCATTAGAGATCTGTATGTTCATAGTTAGTAAGATATGGCGTATTTCAAAAGCACATTAGAACAAAACCCCAGCTGACTGGTCAGAGATGAAGGCTGATCAAGGAAATGTTAATGCAACACATTTAATGGGTATGCTAAGGTTAGGTCTAATGCATAATCTGCTGTGCAAAAGAAAAGTGAGCATCTAAGTCACATACTGAAAAGGCATATATACGCACGTTTTCATGAACTCCCACTTGCTCGCTCGACTTTATCTTTCTTGCCCCTCCAACAACTTCTTTTCTAGACTGCGTCTTCGTCTTTTAATCATTTTCATATTGTCTGACTCCTGGAGAACTTGAAATGGACGCAGTACCCCCTACCGCTGCAGACTAAAAAGTCTGCGTTTTGAAGTGGTAATGCGGAGCTAATATTTGTGATCAGGGCAGAGAAAAACTGTAGGAAATAATAAAGTGTGACAGTCTTTTGTTTAGTCTTGCTCAGTTCGCCTTTACCACCGAAACTTAGACGGCAGCTCTTGTTATTAAATGTGCTTAGAAGGCTAAATGAAACCCCTTAAAAATAAGGTGGCGCAAGTACTGCATTCTCTACAGGCAAAAGGCGCTTATAATCAAAACATCTGAGAAAAATAAATAAATAAATAATAATAATAATGATAAAAAATACAAATCTAAAAAAAGTGTTTCCAAACTATAAAAGCTTTTTTTTTAATAAAACGTAATTCTAATTATGATATATTTTCACAATATATTATTATTAACAAAAAAATCTGACTTGCAGTTATTGTAGCTTATTATTGTAATACATTTAATAATACAGATATCTGAACAGAAATGTACAGTAACAGAATACAGATACACACACACACACACAAAATAGCAATAGTGTTTGCTTTCATGAAGCTAAAATGTTTCTAGTTTTAAAGGTCAGTTTTCTAAAGCATTTTGAACTGGTACCTGTATCTTATTATTATGCAGGATATGCAGAGAAAAATTATTCTTAATATAATAAGATATAAGATATATAAGATCTTATATATATTATATAAGATAATTCTTAATTTAATTCTGATCAATTAAAGAGCTTTTACCTTTCACATAAATGTATAAAAACACTTTCTGAATCAAAAAAACAAAAAGACTTAAACCTTCTACAGAATATTTGAATACTCGTTTATGAAAGGAAAATCTAAAAAATCCTTTACTTATCCATGTTTGTGTTTAAACACCCAGACAAAGATGAAAGCCTACATCACACACTTTTTAGGATAACTTGAAAGAAGGTTTTAACAAATTTGCTTTAATTTGCAGATTAAACAAAACAGGGAAAATATTATCATATGATTAAAATAAAAGCTACACAGGGAACTAGCCAATAATTACTCTACATTTCAATGTTTCCAAGGAGGAGTTTATATATATATGTATGTATATACATACATATAAGCATACCAACATTTGAGTTGGGAGAAAAGAGAAAAAGATTTATCCCCAAAGATAAATGGGTTATGACCAATACAAAACTTGACCCATGCAAGCATAATTTATAAAGATCATTCTCAAAAAAATCTAAAAAGACATTTAGTACATCACTGACTTCTTGACTTCTTAGCCCTTTAATTTAATGCTGTATTAGCATGTAAACACATTACAGAACATATTATATTTTATATATCAGTAAATATAGTATCACAAATATTATTAAAACCTTGAAATTGAGCCTTACCACAGTTGGGATTATTGACTGTTTAGTTGTTCATTGCATTATTTCAAACAGCTGTGTCTGCAACAACATTTATCCTGGGCAGAGTGCACTGTGGCCGCACTGAGAGATGTGATAATGAATCCTAGCCGGATTAGAAATTAGGGCATAAAATGAATCACTAAGATCCAAATAGCCCCCAAGGACCCTTGAAATGGGTCAACATATTTCACTGTTTATCTAAAGTTAGGAAATGTTGCATGTTAGAAAGTTGTGTCGTTATTACATCAATTCAATAAAAAAAAGAGTTGCAGCCAAATGCTTACCACATTGAGCTCTGGCGCTCATATGGGTGATTCAAGTTCAAATCAAGCTTTAATGTACAAAATGTACAAAATATATATTTTTTTGCACAACACAAAACAATATTTCTGACCCCAAAATTCTAAATATCATTGTAAAGGTAGCCACAAACACTGCAACTTGTGCACCTAAATCTAAAACCCTTCAAATTTCAGAAATGATCTTCCATATGTGCATCCTGTTCTATCATTGCACAACATTGAATGATGTTATCCAGAAACCTAAATAGATAAACACAACATGTGAGTATCATCTCATCTTGGCACGTTCCCAAGAAATCTTTCATACCCACATGTCCCTGAGAAATGCTGAATCAATCTATAGAGCATTAGGGACATGTCCAGCAGATGACAAATGCACATTACCTGGTGAAAACTGTAATTTACAGTCTTTAGAGGAGAACAAATAAAGCAGCTAACAGTGGCATTACTGCGCAGCGATTGCCAGTGTTCTGTCAGAGACAGACTTCAGCTGTCTGGCTGAGCGAGAGATTCGAGACTGCTAAGTCTGCTCAAATCCACTGATGCTGTAAGAAGCTTTCTGTGACAACATGGTCCTGGTTAGTCAATCAAAGACGAAAGCCATGCAGTTTGTATTTGTGTTTTTACCTGCGAGCCATGCCAAACTAATAACGCAGCCTGCTATAATTACTATAACAGTGTTATTTGATAAGAGGCACTAACCTTTTTTTTGCAAGCATTTAGACAGAATGATGGCATCTCTGAAATTCTTTACTTGTTTTTGAAGTGTAGATAAAGGAATGCTTAAATCTGCCTTTCTCAACCAAACAAAAGAACAAAGGCTAGGGCTGATATAGCCGTGCGGCATCACAATGAAGCCCATGTAATGATGAAATGTCTCCAAGAATGGTTTCCAAAGAAATTGTTATTTTGTCTCTGTCTACCTGAAAAAGAAAAAGATAAAACCACAAAGATACTCCAGAGATAAGCATAAGTGGCATCTGTATGGATTACTGCGTAAAGACTCTCAAAAGAAAATTGCCTAAACCAAGGGCCTGTTGTTGGCATTACTGAGCTATTTAATGCTTGTTCCCATGACGCTACGCTTGTTAGGAGCATGATTATCACCTTGCTTTGAACTGATTCAGATCAACAATCAGCAGCATCACAATATGATTTCATTAGTGCAGAGTAAATGGTGTCATTTTCGCATTTACACCAAGAGAAACAGAAGCTGTAATTGATTATGTAGGAAACTAATATTTGAGGTTAACACGATTAACACTGCTCCTTCCAATTAGATGGATGGGAGAGCTTTATCGAAGCATGACCTCAGACTTTATCCACAATAAAACTATAAAATTAATCTTAATAGAAAATTAATTATTGTAGAAACTGAAAACACATTTAAAAACAGGAATAACTTCAGCTGAAGTATGGCAATAAAGCAAAAAAGAAAATTATTATTACAAAAAGGATTTACAAAATGACTCCTGCAAACCATTTAGTTAATCTAAATGTAAAGTTATATAAAGCGCTTTATGAAATATATCATAACACAGCTACGTGATTTTTCATTGTTTGTATGCATATCCCAACAACACAATACAATGAAGTGAATGCCAGACCACTTTTGTAGTAAAAACATTTCATTTAAGGGTGAAGTGTCATAAGACATCTAAATGATATTCGCAAAAGAATCAAGTTTTCTTAGCATTTGCCAAATGTATAGGCAAGTGACATTCCCAAACCTTTTCTGTACTAAACTGTTTAAGGTTGACAGTGAACATCAATTCCATGCAGTAATGCTGAAATCAAAGCTTAGGCGGGAATTTAGTGGAATGCATTTCAGATTCCATTGAATCAAAGTTGTGAGGCTTAAAAATATTGCCTGCTATGATTGCCCCAACTTCAGAAAAGTTGAATGTCTTTTTAACTGCAATTACAGCTGTGCGAATGTTACATTTTCTGCCAAATTAGCTTCGAAGCGCTTGATCCTACGTACACTCCTAAAATGAGTCTTTTTAAAACTGCAGGCACTGTATTTAGGTATGAGCTCACTTCAAAGGTGTAAAACTGGCACCTTGAAAATGTTTTAGCGCTCGGGTTGAAAGCATTGTAGCCTTCATTAAAAGGCAGAACCGAAAGTTCTATAGACACTGCCGTACTTCAAACTGGGGGAGGGCTTTCCATTAACTTTAGTGTAAAAGGGTTGCAAGACTTTCCGCCCAAGTCGAATGATATGTGTGTGTGCATGTGTGTGTTTGTAGCCTCTGTGTCTTTGCAGGCAAAATGGCTGCAGACCCATTAGCTCAATTTGTCACAGTTGAAGCGCCCCCCGAGATGGCTTATCTGGGCAACATACCTCTCGAGTAGCAAGTCTGTCACTTAGTTCTTCCGCCTTCCCATAGTCCCCTTCAGCGATGGAACTCTCAATGCTCTTTTCCAGGCCTGACTGAAGATGAGAAGGAGGGAAATAAAATGAAGTGATTTTCAAATAGAAGGAGAAGGATGAGAAGAAGAAAAAAAAAAAAAAAAAAAATCAAAGAGTAACTTAAAAACTCCCCCAGGCATTATTTTTAATATGATTGCCATTACAACAAATATGTAGATTTCCTCTCATAAATGAAAATCGTTGGTTGATTAAATATTAGGCAAAAAAAATCTGTCTAGCCACAGGAGGTTACCAAACATAAATGTTGGTCTTTAATTAGATATTTCCATCAAAGCAGCAGGACTGGTGAAGCAGAGCATTCTGTCTGCTATTATGGATCTTTATGAGAGAAATCCCAAAACAAAGACAAAATATTTTACAAATTTCATAAATTCTAGACATTTTGTTTGTTGTTCTTATGAAAAACAACAACCATACATACGAAGAACTAAACTGGAAAAAAGAACCTCCTGATGTAATTTATTCCTCAGCTAATGTATATTCCATAGTGTGATTTCAGAAATGGTAATACAATATTCATTCTGCTTAGGTAAACATTTCAGAGGCTGTTCCAATCAGCTGCTCTCACAACTCTATTAAAATGTATTTTCACAGCATATTCTCAGCCCTTTAAAAATGTTTTATCCAAAATAGATATAGCCTTTGAAATAGAGGGAAAATGGGGCAGCTGTCTAATTTAACGGGACAACTGGATATATATAATCAAAACAATATTTTAACTCAATAAGCCAATATTTTAACTTGCTAATGCAAAATTATTTGAGCTCAACATTAAACGATATGGACAATTGAATTAGTAGCGTTTTCCTACTTAAAACAAATTACATCTGCCAACATTCTGCTTACACAACAATTTACAAATTAAAATAACGGCAAAAACTGTTTTGAGTTAATGCTGCAGAATGATAAGTAATATGCATTAGTACAAAATTGGCTTGAAGTTACAAATGAATTAGTTCTGTTTACAAAGCTTTGCACTTAAAGAGACTTATTTATAGAAAATTTAATCAGGAAATTCCTGCATGACGAAATTAAATTATGAGCCAATGTACAAAGTCAGCTTTCTTGAATTATTCCTCATTCTCACACATATTCTGCTCTCATCTCACAAGGAACAAACTCAATTCATATACTGTAAAAAGACTTACTGCTTTAAATTTAAATGAGCTGTACCATTTCTAAACAAACCTGCACGGACATCGTGGACAAAGTGACAACAGCTATAGCGACAAACTATAGTGATGATAATGTGAATTTTGTTAAATAATTGGCTTTTTACAAAAGTGTTTTTATGCATTCATAGGAAGTAAAGCAACAGTTATGTGTGTCATATATATATATATTCACTAAAGGCATTTAAAACAAAAACACATTTTTCTGTACAAGGGGCACTTTCCCCTAATATATATATATATATATACACATTTTGAATAATTACATAAAATACATTATAAATTAAACAATTTAATTGAGAAAAGACTCTCTAATTTATTTGTCTTTGTAAAAAACAAATGAAAAAAAAAAACATTTCTTTAAAAAAAAAAACATTTAAAATGTCTTTAGTAAAAATTTTTGTTAGTAATGATTTATCATGTATCACAGTAGCTTTGTTACCAAAGTAATCAGCATTATGATTTTTGTTTTGATTTTTGGAATTTATGGATTTTGGATGACATGTGAAGGTACTGACATTTTTTATATTTGAGAATCGTTCAAATTGAAAATTTTCATTACCCTCACGTGCCAAAGCTGTCCTCAGATTGGGAAAGTTTTTCAAAATGTCAACTAGTCAAAAGTTTCTCTAACAAAGCAATAATTAAATAACATAAATGTTATGTCTCTAATACATCCAATACAGAAGTGCTACAAAACAAAAATACAATGCAGCTGCTGTAATTTAACAAAACGTGAAACTGCTGGAGGCTGATAACGAATCCCAATTTTCAATGTGTAGGGTTCAAGAGTGGGTAATACGAAAAACTGGTCCATTTACACAGGACAAATGTTTATTATATTGTTTATGCTGCTCTACAAAATGTGATGCCCTTTTAGCATCTGAGTGGGAAAAATCTTAATGTCATATTTGTTACAGAAGCTGTCCAGCGTATTTGATTTGCAAGCATTCCCCTCCCTATCACTGAATTACAGCATTACCGAGAGCTCTCGACGCCATTGTGCTGTGACTTTCAATAGAGAAATCCACCTCATATAAGAAATATTAAACACCAACCAGAACAGACAGTGCTGCTACATCCTCATGTCAAGATTAAGGTAATCTCATCATTAAATATAATATGATCTATTCTGTTATGCTCAGTGTCATGCAGAAGAAAAGACGCCTCCTCACTCTGTCTTTCACATTTGATAGAGGAAACAATTACGAGTTACACATACAGTAGGCACAGAACAGTGAGAGGCAGTGGGATAAAACTGCATCAGCATCAGTGAGGAATTAGGACACCCACAGCGTGGTAGAGGAAGATGGCAGAAATCATTGTTACCATGCAAGGAGGTCTGCTACAAGGAGGCGGCTTGAGTCTATCATTGATGCCAAAATACTGCGTGAGCTCCTTCCAGTGCTCCTCCCGTTTCTCTTCAGACTCCCTGGGCAAAGACACAGGATGACAAGTCCTTCTGTTCCTTATTATTATTATTATTATTATTATTATTCACTCCATGACTAGGCATGTATACTTTGTGAGATTCAATTATTTCTGCACACTTCTCTTTCTGCTTTAAATGGTGGATTATTGAGCCAGTCAGTATTTGGGAATATATGGGTATTCACTGAAATAGAAATAGTCAGGAGGTTTTAAATATGAAGAATTTTATACTAAGATGAGACATTTTGTATTTGTTCTCTTCCTTTTGCCTCAAGGCTGGAATGAACTGAACAGATTTTAAAATCCAAGCATCACACAGCTGCCAATTTTGTGAATGGTTAGCAAAAAAAAAAAAAAAAGTTAAATCCTGATCTTCATATACTGAACAACTACAGATCACACACTACCAGACGTTTCAAGTGGTTCCAAACACAACAAACTTGCGCAGAAACATGAGCCTTTGTTGCTCGGAGATGCATAACATATGAAAATAATATGTGTTCTAAAATAGGAACAAAAACCCAAACCTGTTCGATCATCTCCTATTGGATAGAATCAAAGTCTACAGATAAAAAACTGGAGTCTGTACCCATCATATGCTATATAAATTTTAGCTTTTAGCTCTGTCAAATATAAATTTAAGTTACATCACATTGCATATACTTGTGTGGAAATGCAATATTTGTCTCATCAGTAAATGGAACAAATATCATTTCAAAATGTTTACACTTTAGGCTGGACTGTGAGAAGAGTTTAATGCCATGATTTTAATATGAAGTATTCAGTACATATTCACATGTGTTAGGAATGTGCTTTTCACTAGTCTTTCAAGTCTTTCTCGTGACTGCTGACTAATAGCAATGTTTTGATGGAACAACATATTATGGAAATCATCAATAACTTTCTTGGACCAAGCCATACAGTAATTGCTAACTTACATTTTCTGCTCAGCGTCAAAATTCTGTGTCCCACCTGTTTGAGGTGTAAAAAACAAAATACGTTAATATAATGCACATAAAAAAGGCAGAAAGATTTAAAATGGATTATTCATCTCCACAAGCAATGATGCCTGTTGATCAAATTAGTACTACTGTAACAAATCCTACTAGAGACCCATGTTTTGGCACCTATAGGCAATATGACTACATGAAAAATCCCTTTCAAACACTAATCTGATCAGCTGTATGAAGAATTATGTTTGCATTGAAAGGAATTAATAGGATAAAACAACAGTAGGTATAACAGAAGGAAAGCAATAGTAGGTTATAATAACTTTTCTTGTGGCGCCTTTTCCTTTTCCGCTTTTTTTGTGGTTCTATCGTTCTCTGATCATCTTTTGCTCGCTGGAGCTCTTTGAACTTCTGCAACAAATACCAAAAACAACACTTTTACTTTTACAACAATTATACTTTCATAATGACACTAAAATATATTCTGAATGGACCAAATGCAACTTGTTTTCTTTATACTGTTGTGGTTTCAACTGACAACCACCCAGTTAGATAATAATATCCAGTTTGTGACAATACTACATACACGCATAACTACAGTAGACCCACGTACTTGCCACTTATCCAAGGAAACTCCAGGAAGACAATCATCCCCAAATGAATCATTGTGCAAACCAGCTTTTGTGTTATTGCATTTAACCTGTATAAAAGCTGAATGTGGCTCTGTGTCTGACTGTCGTGAGAGCTGCAAGCCTTGCTTGTTTTCTGCGGTTTCTTCAGCATCATCAGAGCTCAGGTCAGCCTCACAGAGACCCGGCGGCAGAAGTCCACTGTACATATCAAATCTGGCAAATCATCAAAAACGCGTCTCTTGCAGACTTCCGCATTTTTATCGGACACGAAACGGCGGAGTTTAAGTTTAAAGCAAATATATTATTAGATGCGACGGATGACTTAACGATATCATAACATATCAGTGGACTACACCAATATCTGCATGACGCTTACCGCTGCCTTCTGTATTTCCGCATTTTGAACATGGAGCTTCATCATTGGATCCGCGGAGCAGCAACAGCTGTAACAAACACGCTGATTGGTCACTTTTATTTCATTAAGAAATACGATCCTTCCCTTTACAAAATATTGGAGTTATGAGTAACGTGTAGAAAGCTATAAAATATGACTGACTAATTAGGTCTAATATTTGTTCCTCTAAAACTCTTGATGGTTTGTTTCTTACAACAAACAAAACAAAACAAATAAATATGGCATCTACTGGCCTTAAAATGGTAATTTAATTTAACCAGTTATAAGTAAGGAATATTTAATGAGGGGCCATAGAATTTTTAGAAAAACAGTCCATATTTCAACAACAACATAAACGTTACTGCGCATGCATTCTTTTGTGGCCTTAACTTCAGGTAAACGTCCAAATAGAATCAATAACAACAGTCCTTCTAGAATAGAATATAATTTTTTTGATAACAAGCAAAATATGTTCACTGCGTAATTCAGACAGATTTATTAAAAATGACTGTCTATACTACTCTTGCCACACCTCAAGACACTGATCAGATGATATATTTCAAGGTGGGGTTTTTTTCGTCATTTTTTGTACTTAAAACACTATTGTGAGTAGGATTATTTCTTTCGCATCTCATCCAATGCCTCCGTTGCTAATCCCAAAACATAATTTTAGATTATTATTATTTGTTTGGCTAGTGTCATTGTGGGGTTTGGTTACCTGCTGTTGTCAGACCGTTGAATCTAATAGACACTCTGATCTATAATGAATATATATATAATGTTCTCTGTTACAGATCAGTGAATAGAAACCATTTTGCGAAGTGATATGGAAGAGTACTGAGGTCAAAAAGCTGCCTGGAACAACATTCGCTGTGCGGTTCCCTGAAAATAATTGCACACGCTAGATTCTAGATAAACAGTTTTTTTACGAATGTAATGAATCTGATTGGCTGACGAACATTCTAAGGTTCAGGACCTTTGTCAGCCAATCAGATTAAAGCATTTAGGGGCCCCGTAGTATAACAACAATTAAAAAATACTATATTTATACAGTAGCAGCACATTTTGTGGTAGGAATGAGTAAACTTATTTAAACAGTTGTATGCCAGTTCAGTTATAAAAACTATTTTATTTATTTATTTATTTTTTACAAATGGCAAACTAAAACACAATTGCTCATGTTTTCCAGAGTGATAAGAATGCTCTTATACCAGCAATGTCCACCAATTTATTCAGACAGCTGAGGGCATCACCACATTATCATTCAAATGATTAGCATGCTAATCTTGTTTAGCCTGTGGCATTGGCAGACAGAAAACACTGATGCTTAAATTGCTTATTTATATCAAATAACATCAGTTTTCTGTTTTGTTGCTAAATAGGGGTGGGCTTTGTGCCTAATTGCAAAACCACCTATTTACTTAAATGATTTATTTAGTGTGCACAGATTCTGAGGCAACAAGCTCATTTGTATTGTCATGATGTCAGAAATTTTCATCAATATAATTTCTGCTTGTTATGCCTCCAGCAGGGGTGTCACTAGTTTTCAATGTGCCCAGCAATTTATCTCTCTCGCTTTTTCTAATTTACTCTCCCTCCCGCTCTCATTTGCCCCTTTCACTCTCTATCTTTCTCTCTACATGCGTGTTCTGTAACCTGTAGTGAGTGAGCGATGCTCGTCGTTTCTGCTCACTGCCCCTTTAGTTAAGTGCATGTTAACCTTAACTTTCTTTAAGTATTTATTTACCTTCTTAGCCTTTTAAAACATCAGCCCAGTAAAACCTCATATCTGAAATAATGCTAAATATATCTCTTGTCATACATCTTGTCTTGTCTCAACAATAATATTATGATTATTTTAATACACTACAATGGTTGAGGGACGAGCAAATAAACTTTCCTTTAGAGGGTTAGTTTACACAAAAATAAAATAGCAGAAGACAGGGGAAAAGAATGTTTGAGTTATTTTTGAAAACTGAGTTTCTGGATCTGGGATCTTTTCAGTTGTGTTGCTTGGGTCAGGTGGCTCTCTGATTTGATCCAAAATATTTTAATTTGTGTTCCGAAGATGAACGAAGGTCTTACGGGTTTGGAATGGCATGAGGGTGAGTAATTAATGACAGAATTTTCATTTTGGTGTCTATTAACCCTTTAAAGCCTGTTGTGTTTGATAAATCTTAGTGATTTTCACACAAAAAAGTCTTGATATTAATTAAGTGAATCTAAGTTGATTCAATTCATTTATATATATATATATTTTATATACTTTATATATATTTCTTAGCAAAAAGACACAAACCACGACCTAAGGGTAAACTAAAAGGCATTTTAAATTAGTATAAACTATTATTCAAATGTTAGAAGACATGTAGCTTGTGTGTAAAAAAAGAATTCACCAAAGTTTTGATCATTTTGAGGCCTTAGACCTTCATGTATCTGATATGATACTGTAGGCTAGGGTTAAGTATATATTGTTTGTTGCTTACTATGTCCTTAAAAACATCAATTTCTTCCAACATCAAGAACTGTAAGTATGACATGATAGGGCTTAAGTCAGCAAGATATATTAAATGTCATTCTACACAGCCCATCCATAACTGATACCACCCGCCCTACACTTAATACCAATTTAATTATATATGTGACAAGTCAATGTCAAAGGCAACTAGAACTTTTAAAGGTAATTTAGTGGTGCGATATATCACAGTTACTACCGTCAAAATTATTATGATTAGTCTTATTTAAGACAGTTTTTCCCTTTTTTCTGGCACTTTTGTTCGGTTTGGGCTCCAGATCATTATTTCTGTCATTTATTATTTATTTAGATTTTGTTGTTTAAAACTTGCAAACCCTTATTAGTTTTGGTTAAAGCGGAAAAGAGGTGGTAAGTGTGGTGAGATAAACTAATCATCTCAAAGCCTTAATTATTAGTATCTTACAGTGACAGGCTTTTTTTCCAAGGCAGCCAAGTTGAAACTCAAATGAGGAAGCGCATGTCTGAGGAAAGAGTAATAATTTTAAGTCATCTGGATCTGGCTTGGTGTGGCAGAATTCATTAGAGCAGATTAGCTGAGTGTGTACAAAGTAAATGAGATATGTAATGCAAGCCAACACGGAGGTCCAGAGATTCCTCATTTAGCTCTGAATATGAGAAACCATGTTAAGAGGAGATTATGTATAGCTTGACTTCTGAACTGGCTATATGCCTGTTTTCCTGTGCATTTGGCCCAATGATGTGCTCTCGTATTTAATGACCCTTGACTTTTAGCCTCCATGTGTACAGTGTACAAGCCGTTAAAAACAACGGCAGAAGGCAATGCACGAGGAAAGAGGAAAAGAAGGATGACACCCAGATGAGATTGTTCACTGTTAGCCTGACAGGGCAGCCAGCTGAATTGTTTTTGAGAGAGAAGCGGGGGAAGCTAATTATGAGTTTAAGAAGCAGGTTGAAGTAAAAAAAATAATAAGATTACAAAGAATAATTTGCAGATATAATTACACCAAAATTGGGTACACACAATCGTCAAATACATGTATTGCTTGACCTGGGTGAGCCAGTGAAATAAATCCTTCTTCTATAGCCTTTGTTAATTTGTTTTTATCATCTCCAAGTGGTGTTTGTGCAGGCAGTGCAATTTGCATGTGTAATTCCACTGTGCAAATTGACAACAAGTAGATAATTCTGGGAAATGGGCTGGTTGCAAGGCCCTAGCTATCTTCCTGTGCCGATTCATTTTGAGGAACTGCTGAGGCATGAAACTCATACATCAACTATTTCCTGACAATGCTCAGACTTATTGTCCCCTAAAATGTCATTACAGCCATTATTTATGGAGTTAATTCATTTATTAAACCATATTTACACAGACAGAATGTCACATTGTGTCCGTCGTCCAGAATGACGCCTTTAATGATGATTTTAACACATTTTCTCTTTTAAATTCTACCAAGAAAGCGAAAGCACAAAGTGCCTTTGTTTTTAATGTCAAGGCTTAGCTACTGTTAAATGGAGGCAATGTAGAAAAAATACAAACCTTACAATACACTACCAGACATTTTTAATAGCAATATACGTGATATAAAAATGAGTGTTTGGATGATTTAAAAGATAGTATGGAGCACTTTATTGAATTAAAGCACAATACACAAAACTTGGAAGTAATTTAATGTTATATGTGACAGGTGCTCTTAGAATGCACACGCCGTGCCTTTTAAATATAAACGTATATTCACAGCTCTCTGGAATGCTTGATACTAATAAATAGCATTGTCAAATATTTCCTAACACTTGTTAATCACGGAAAGGCTACATCCTGAGAAATAAATAGCTCAAAAGAACTATTCATTCAAGAATTGACATCTGCCTGTATAAGTACACTTATGTGAGTAAGATTTGGGTAAGAAATGAATATGTACATATATATCAGGCATAATTATACATAATCGCCCTTTTTTAGAGAAATAGTGTTCTATAAATGATAAGGTTTCATTGCGTCATCTCTGGATTCTTTTCTGATGACATCAGAGTATTCTCAATCACTTCCCGTCAAAGCACGAGATAGGAATGCTAAAAGAAAATCTGACCATCTATTCAATATTCCATTTCAGCAGGAAATACATCACAGTTCTGATGTAAAATCAGTAGCAACTCACTTTTGTTTGTCATTTCTCAGACGTAGTGGAACTAAAAGCAGCAACAGCAGGGTCAGGTATTGAGTTTTAGTCGCTATATACCTCATTCCCAATATCAGCCGGCTAACATTAGCTCTTACTAATGACACCGTTAAATGTTTGTGGAAAAGAACCTAGTATCTAAATCAGGTAACTAGGTCTAGTGGATCTTTACATATCTCCTATGAATGCTGAGTGGTGCTACACATCAGTAGAGACAGTGCTACTGATGTGTAATTTTGGAGCAGCAGACATCTACTGGTGCGTTGTTTTAATGTACGTATCTGCACTGGATAATTCCATCATGCCATTCTCATTTATTTTATTTTATAGTTTCACCTGTCTCCTCAAACTACTTATTATGGCAGTAATAGTGAGCTGTATTTGAACCATTAAGCTGTAATGATTTGCTTGTGTGACATTTTAATTTATATAAGGAGTTTGAAGAGGGTGGCAGTGTTACTGGGATTAGAAGGTTGGCGCTAAAACAAACTAATTTGATTGGCAAGATAAGACTTAAAGACGCTACGGGAGGTTTAAGTAGATGTTTGGTTGGCGAAACTAAAAAAGTCATATTTGTAAACACTGCATTTCATTAATTCCTATATAGTAAAAACAGAAAGGTGAAAAAACATTATTCAAAGGTGATCCAAAATGGAATTACACAGAGAATTGATATAAACATACAGTGTTGCATCATGGTAGTACAACAAGATCTATACTTTATCTCCTTCTTTAGAGGCAGGTTCAACACAGCTGTACTCAATGTGATTTTTGACTCTAAGAAGGTTTGAATCAAGGAATCATGGTGATTCATATTCCTGATTTGCTAATTCTTGGAGTGCGCTATGGTGATGATAAAAAAACAAATGGTGTATTCATCAGAGAGTTGAGCATAAAAGATGACTGAGAGAGGGGATGAGAGACAAAGACCGAGTACGAAGGAGAGAGAGAGTGAGAGAGGTAAATTCGAAACACTCCAATGAACAGAAACAAGGTTTATGGGCTAAGCCAGCATAAACACATTAAACAGATCAGTTCTCCAGTGTCAAATCCACACTGCCCAAAGGTAATTTCAATGTACATGCCAAAAATCGAGTGTTTTACGTTGTGAACGTATGCTTGCATAAATATGTTTATACCCAACAGGAAAGGTTCTCTGAACTTTAAGGCTAATGTTCTTGCAAGGTTCTTTAATTGTTATGAATAAATGTTCTTTAAGGAACAGTAATAGATCAAAATGGCACCAAAACATTATGATCGATAATTATCTATATGTTGTATTTACACAAAGAATGGTTTCTCTAAAAAACATATTTTAAACATTCTACAAAAAGAAATTTATGACATAACTTAAACATTTATGTATTTTTATTTTATAAAATTCTTCAATATGTGCACAGATTTGATAACTGCTCATGCAAAAATGTCAAAAATCTTTAATTCCACAGTTGAAATATAGTACAGTAAGTGAAATCAGTGCAGAACATTTTATGAATGTGATGCATTTCCAATGCTGCGCCAAAGTCATGGGTTTCAGACTGGCTTTTTTGCCGCCATTCATCTGTAATTAGTTTAAGCACAAAGTTGCACATTCCCAGATAAAATCGTACATTTAAATTGAATAATTTATTCCTTTTTTCATTGCAGGACTTCCAACACATTTATCTGTTGTCTGTTTCTTTATTTTAATCACACTTCCTTGCCTTTTGGACAGCTTCACTGGCTTATAGATTAGTGTGAAATGTACCCCAGTTAGAATCTCTTACACGCTCCAATCAGATGAGCGCAGATTTAATCAGAGTGAATCGTCCATCCCACCCCGTGAGGGGCTGCCCAGATGAAACACACCTTATATTCATAACTTCACTTACATGCCTGATTATGAAGCGGGAGATAGCAGGTAACTCTCATTCTCTGCTATTTCTTTCTTTTTTTTTTTTTCAGCACAATTTTGCCTCCAAACTTGAATAGTTAATCGTAGCCCCTTCTGTTCAGAATCAAAATCTGAACAGAAGAGGATACATATATCATTAAAGATGAAAAAGAATCACAAATTGAATTGGCCTTCTGGTCCAGATTTGATATTGTGTCAAATTTCAATTGCAATAGCTTTTAAAGGATTTTTTTCCCTCTTTGCATTAATTTCCGTTAGCTCTAACTATCATTTTCTAAGAGAAAACGTTCACGTTCCACTGCTAATTTGTGTGCATGACTCTGTAATCATGCCATTACTTTCTTTGACATAAAATAATGCCTTTGAATAATGGGAAATATTACCTGATGAATTCATTTAAGTGATAAGATCGAGGGTAAGAAGCTTAAATGCCATCTTAAATTATATGCAGACCTTGGAAAACTTTCAACGAGTCTCATTTGCATTAGCTTAGTGTTGGGTTCACACCGTGCCTCACCATGAGAAGCCCAAACACACCTCTAAAATACTAACGGATGGAATAATAAGAACAGTACACTGGAAATTATGCAATTAGTAAAATATTTACCCTCTTAAACAGCACCAGTATATCCTTACCAGTATAATAATAACTACTCTTTTTAGTTTTAAATAGGCCCTTTCTCACTTTTATGAACATTTGCTCTGTTCTATAACCCAGAAATTAAGAAAAATTAATTTTAAGGCCTCGTATATATATTTCCATTGATTCTAAATGCTTTGTAATTAGGCTTCCAAGGTACCTTGTTTTGCAGAATCACATGCATCCTGGCAATCACATGATGCTCAGAGAAGAATTTAAAATATGTAACGGTAAGAGAAATCTTGATTTGAATGGGCAATGTAATTAAATATATATATATAGTAAAAAATGGAATTAAAATATATAGTAGGCCCTATATAGTACAATATATAGTAAAACTATTTCATTTTATATTGAAATATATATAGTCTTATATATTAGAATTATGTTTGCAAACTGGACTCTTTTAAAGAACATAAACATTGATGCAAATATAGTTCTGTTTTCAGTGCTGTGAATGTGCACTTAACTGGAAAATTACCCAACTAAATTGTTAAATTAATTATCAAAATCTGAAATCACTTACAGTGATTTTTAATTTCTAATACAGAACCTTCCTATGTCGTATAATAAAATCCGTAATTTATAATTCATTTCTGCTCATAACACAATTATTTCTTTTATTGCAGCATAAGGGCATCATTTTGAGCTCTTAGCTCAGGTGGAGAGAAAAAAGGACTCTCAAATTCTAGAAAATCTCATGCCTAAAGATAGAGAGAGACTGACAGAGAGAAAGAGAGAGAGGGAAGGAAGGAAAGAGGGATGCCTTGCTCATTACACTGCTGTCATTTACTCTTCATCCTTCGTACTCTTTAGTGGCATTAAGACGGGATGTAAATTTGACAGTTAACGCTGTTAGAAAATGGCTAGTTCAAGAAGGGCAGGAATTAGAGATGGGCATTAGGCTCTGATAAGCTGCTTTCCTCCACTGCGGCAGCTGCTTAACATTCATGGGAAAGTCATCATCAAACAACGTTATCGCAGCTCTGTTGACGGCTGAGGAACATCATCACTATGATAATTTTTTTTATAGCTGTGAGCCAGAAAAGCCCCCTTTTATTTCAGCGGTGTGTTAATGAGATAGGGCCTTGTTGGTATGGGCAATGCAAACTTGCCACTCTCCGCCGTTTGTTTGAGTCCCTCTGCCTCCAACGCTTCTGCTTTCCTCCCCCTCCTCTTGCTCTCTCTCTCATTCTGCCCATCTCTTTCTCTCCTATGTGCACAATACAGGGGCGACTGTTTTAAAGTGTGTGTTCAATGAAAGAAGGACCTTCATAGCCGTGTATACAATCACAGTTTGATGCATAAACAGGGATATTGTCTCTAAAAATGGCTTTCAAAGTACTAGAAGTCTTATCTTATCAATATCCTTTTTTTTCGGCTGTGTATGAGGGGAATAATGTATGAATGATGTTTTTGTTTTTGGCTCCTAAGATACATGAAATAATATATATCACAATGCATTTGCCATACAGTATATTCCCCATTTTGTTTGGTATTATGAGCAAAAATGTTGGATAATCCCATACTTGGGCTGCATTATTGCCCTTTAGAATCTTGAAAATGGAAAATATACATTGTCAATTGATGAACTAAAAACACTGGCAGAATAAAAATCTAATCAACTTTTGTTTTAACCTGCTAACAGCAGTATCAGGGATGAGGGCAGCCCAAATGGATGCTTGGATTCTTTTAGATTCACACAGATCCTAGTACTCTGCAAAGAGAGAAAGATGCACACACCCAGCACAATGAGTCTCTGTCCATGTTGGGGATACATGGGCTGCCTACTGCAGATACCAAAATCAGATTTAGGATTTATTACTCAGCTTTTGTTTGTTGAGTGGTTTGGGAGAGATTTAGGCACTCTTGATCTTCCAGAGATCTCTGTCAAGGGGGAACACAATGCATGTAGAATCTGAGCGGCTTTAATTAGTTTTTAAACTTTGAGAACTGCAGGGCTTTGTTGTTCTGATGGCAAACATTACTGATTCAGGAAGAGTTTTGTACTTCTTAAGTGGTCTTTAAGGGGATCCGGTGTCATATTGTGTGGCTTTATTGTAGTTGCAAATAAGTACACTTAAAACTCCACCAGCCTATTTTCATCAGTGACACTTGTAATACCTAGTTGTGACTGGTGTGAAGAATCTCAAGCCAAATTTGGATGTGTGTGGGAAGTAGAGTTATCAGAACGTTTTAAAATGTTTAGTGATCCAAATTGAATGGGAACACAAATTATATTATCAATCTGCTGATTATACAGCCACAAAAAAATGAAATAAATTGCGCTCATTGTACAAAATGTGTGTTTTTCTTTGCTAAACTATTAATTTCAAAGAGGAATGCCATGGGTTGGAGATTTATTGACTTTGTTATACCAAACTCTGCTGTTTTGATTTGCTTCAAATTGATCTGAAATTGAGTGGAAGTATAAAGTCTACATAGTCAAGCTAGAGCTTTATCAGAAATGGGATATAACCCCTCTCACTTGGTGGTGTTGTGGTGTCTCACCAAGTGTAGGTGTTTTTTTTTTTTAGAAAGCAATCATAATCATTTCCTTATATTCCCAATGAGTACTAAAACAACATCTTACAAATAAATAATTAAATACTGAGCTATATGTGTTTATTCAGATTCTATGATGCGCTCAAATTCATCAAAGACAAATTCATCTTGACTAGTGTATTTTGTTCGTGGGAGTAATGATTCAGTGTCTTTGTTCTTATATACCTAATTATATAAGAGTTTGTTCCAGTTTGATTGGCCGAGGGGGATTCTACGGTTGAGAGTATACATTGTTTGTATGACTCTGTTGACACATTACATTGATTATTAGTGGAGAAGATTTTCCATCAACTTTCTGCAGGTTAAATAACTGATGCCAGTAGGTGGTGACAAGTCCTCATGAATTAATCTCTGAGTCATTCATTTAACTGATACATTCAAAATACACTGATTTATTTAGGAATTAAATATGTTTTGACTAGATGTGTAAAAAAGCACATACTGCCATAATATGTACGCCATATTGTAATTGTCATGTGACTCATGGAATGAGAAAATGTCGATCTGTGTTATGAAGAATAATAAATAAGCATATAATAAGCATATTTAGACTGTCAGTCGTTGAATCATTCATTTAACCAATTAGTTTAAAACACTGATGCATTGAGAAAGGAAATGCTACTACTATATTACTTGGAGATGGGCAACAATTATTTTCTGCTGAATCTGTGACTTTGTTTGGATCGATTTCCATTGGTGGAGCAAAACAGACCAACTAACTGGCAATGTGTAATTTATTGGACTTTATTATCATACTTTATTCTCTATATTAGCATGGGTAAGATTCACTGGTGGCATAATGATGCAACTTACGGTACATGTTCATAAAACAGCTTAATTGAAAACAGTATGCTAATGGACGGTGTTATTTGATATTGTGCCATACATACTCTAATGTTCGCGATAATTTACCCGCTGGAAATTAGCCTAATTAGCATGTGTGGCATATATCCAGATTAAAGGAAATGCCATTGTGATTCTAAAACTCCAGAGATGCTGATTCACGATCGGCATGTAAACAGCTTGTCATTGTTCATTACTTGAATCACGCTATCCCATGAGTTCCGCATTGCATAATAGTGAAGATCACATAGAACATATGCAAAGCATCATCAAGGCACAATGCTTTGACAAGAAGCGGAGGAAAGCAAAGCAAACAATTGTAACAGCAGTTACTGGCTTTGATTTCTCTGGTGACTGAATAAATAATAGCCTGCTTAGAGCTGTTGTTTGTTTTCCGTCACTCCGCGCGAGCACCTTATTTTTCTCATGGCACCATTTTTCTCTTTCAGGATTTGTTCTTTTCTTCAATTACAGCCAAGAACCCGGACCGTTGAATGAGAGGCCTACAGCTCTTTGTATTGGTCTCTCAAGCTACTTAAGGGGTTTGAACATGAAACGCACACCGCTCAGCTTTATAAATGAATTGAACTTTATTCCTTGCAGTTTCAGAGTATATGAAAGCAACACCTGTAAGCCTGTAAGAAAACTGCAATAATGATTTTTTTTTTCCAAGCAACTTTCAAGTATTCTGGAAAGGAGTGGTGGATTCACATAAAAGTGAATAAACAATGGCATAATGCGCTGGTTTTCAAATGGTTTCACCTCAGGAACAAGATTTTACATTGGACATCAAGTGATGATCCAACACATTGGCAAAACGATTTATGATACAAAATTGTATTTTATTGGTTTCATGCTCTTGGCAGCACATAATTCTGCTTAGAATACATTGATGTCTGCATACACTTTGCTATGAGTGAACCTGTGTTTAATGTAGTGTTTTTGTTTTCCGTTTGCATAGTTTTGTTTTTAAAAGGATGAAGACATATCATGCAATCTGCCGAATTTGAATAGCTTATTTTATACAGTGACAAGAACTTGGATCGAAATACTGTTGGACAACAAAACATTTGAAGCATTTTTACCTCCCACTATGCATATATGGCTTATGATTATGTACATTTAGCATTTTATTTTCCCTGTTATCAGAACAGAACTGCAACTCAAATTTTGGAGATGTTATTACATATAGATGTTATTATAAATGTTATTTCCATTTTATTTTCAACTTCTCTTCTCTTTTTTTTCTCTTCTCCCCTCTTCTTCAAGAATTTTCTAGTTTTAGTTTTTTTTTTAAATTGTAATATTTTATGGATATAGTATAATAAAAAGAAATGTGATGCTGAAGTCCATACACCCAAGTGTTATTGCTTTTTATTAGCATTTTCATGTTTAATGCTGGCAAACTGTAAAAGTTTGAGTGTTTTATTACATACTCTGCATCTAAAACGAAAATTAATTTCTGGATATGGTTGTAGAATTGTGAAAAAGTATAGTTAAAGTTTTTGACATGATGCTAACTAAAGTTTGTGACCTAGACAAATTGTAGGAGTAACTCTTGTTATCATAAAGGGTTTCATTCTAGCTACCTTCATTCCAGTGCATCTCACTATCATCAGTAGAGGCGATTTCTAGAGCAACGTTTTTGAACGACCAAACCAAACTCTCCTTCTCTGGACAGAAGAGGACTGTATTAGCACATGGGGCTTGATTTGTCTCAGTGCGCCCTTGTTAAGTTTCTTTAATAACCTTGTGTAAACCTAAACCCTCTGTACTCAGCGCTCATTAAGGCAAGCTGGGAGTAATGCCCTACTGATTGCTCTCCCTGCATCAGCGGCAAGGCGAGGAGGCTTTAACGTACGCGTGCCTCTCACATGGAAGGGAAACCAATAGGGGTCACTACTCCGCATTCCACAGAGCCATTACGGGGTGAAGCGGTTCCACCTGGGCCTTCGGAGGACTCCTGGAGTCAGTGTGTGTGCATGCGTACTAAGTTATCGCAGACGAGGACAGAGGGCTCATTGTTGACAAAGGTGGTGGGCACCAAATCAGGCCCTCATCCATTTCAGGGGTAGGCAAGCGCTGCTCATTCCGTAATGATTTTGATATCGGAAAACGAAGTCGAGCCATTGACCTTCAATAAGGGGAAAGCCTTAATGGAAATTCCCCATTTTTTCTGCACTGTTCCCATAAGCTGCGGGAGCATTATTTCAAGCCCATTACTTCCTAATCACATTGTAAAAATCCTTGCGCCTTTCATCTATCCCACCCCCTCCTTTATTTGCGATCCCTTCTTTTTTTTCTCCCCTTCCCTCTCTCTTTTGCGCTCGCTCTGCGTTGGTGTTCAGATTCTCAAGTATGAATGGATTACTCCAAAAAAGCTGCTACTCAAATTTGAGGTCAATCCCAAATCCAGTAGAAAGAGCGAGAGAGAGAAAACAAATAATGTTGCATTATTCCTCTACCCATAGTGACCTGCTTTTCAACAGTTCCTCATCTCCCTGTTCTGAGCTGAGGCTTAGTTCCCATTGATAGAAGGTAATCTGCAGCACAATTTCTCCTCTAATATATTTACATTATTGTGTGGGCCTAAAAACAGTCTTTGGAGAATTTGCCTACAGGATTGAATCCTAAACAGATGTCAGACAGAAGAGGGTTATAATGACACAAACAACAACACTGCACACTTTGTCTAATTACGACTTCTAATCAGACTGATTTCCGAACGTACCGGTGGTGAGTGAAGTCGTTGTCTTGTGCAACTCATCGCTTATTTTAACCTGCAGGATTCGACCCAAACTCTGTGTACGTTCTTTGTTCAGGAATGACAGTTAGCGCAGACTGATTTGGTCAGAGACGGTGATAAAGCCAGGCTCAGTTTGCTCGCAGTCATGGAAACTAGTTATAATCTAGCAAGGGAGGCAAATAGAGAGGCAAGCTGACCTCCTCGGTATCAGCAGGTTATCCTGCCCCACAAATATTAAAGTAAGTATGTCTGCTCTGCCAAGAGGCCTGCACAATAGGCACATTTGTACAGGGAAACTGGATCTGGTGGACGGGAAACCATAAACTGACTTGGCAGACTTACACAACAACTGGATGTCATTGAGTCGGAGAGACCTCTGCCCGATCTGGGGGGAACCGAGGGAACGCGTGAATGCTATCTTGGCTCGTAGCTGTTTTGTTTTCTATACGCCGAGGCTAATATTAAGGATTCCCGAGCTAATGATAAGTTAATGTGCATAATTAGGAAGCAATACCAATAACACCGCTAAACGTGCGTATGAAAGTGTCCGTGTGTCGAAATGCAGAATAAATAATGTCGGAAGGCGAGTCATTTTCCATAATGTATGTAAATACATATACGTACAAATATGTAATAAATAAGACTCGTGTTGTTTATTCTGCTTTCGGCATGTGCGAAATTAGCACTTGTGAAGAAGCGGTGAATTCATGAAATTCATGATTATATCTGTCTCTTTGTGAATTTTCTGAAAATGGCGCACCTGCATGCTGTTTAATTTCTACAATCCCAATTAGTAAATGTTTTAGTTCAATTTACCGATTGTGTTTTATAAGTTATACGAATTTGACAAAAACAAATCCTCTTATTGAACCAAATATGAATGTTTGTCATAAGAAAAGGGCCCCCTCGGAGAAGTGCAAAGTGCATTATAGCTAACGAAGTGCATTACACACATATTAAAGTAATTTTCTTTCCGCCTAACAGAATTGGCCCAAAAAAGAGAGTGAGAGAGAGAAAAAAAATCACTTTTAACTTGTCATTGTACTTCAAGGTATATAGGTTTTTCACTCCTTAACTTTGAAGTAGGCTGCAAAATGTGCAGGTAGAGGGAGGATGACATCTAATCATCAGCAACTTCAAAAAGCATGCTGCCACTTAGCACTCCAAAAGCTAATGTCCCCAAGACATTCAGAATGTAAATTATTCAAACTCATTTAGCGTCGGCAAATTGGTCTAAGTTCAATCAGAAAACAGACTGACACTGAACAAGAGGAGCAGCCTAATTGTACTTGTTTGTCAAATGAAAATTTCATTTGGGTGGAAATGGAGGCTCCCAGCAAATTCTTTTAAGGTGAGCTCCTGGTTGTATTATCAGCTAAACACAGTAAAATCCATAATCATGTGGCGATAATGAAAATGGTGCCAATGTTAACATTCAGGCTTTCTTTGCCCTGGGCGAGTGGTGATAAAAATTAAGTACCATAGTCCTCTGGCAGGCACATTGACACCCAGGCTGGTCTTTAGCCTCTGCCATGCATTTTTGCATTTTAAAAACTTTATCAAAGCGCTGTTGCAATGTGGAAAATGTCAACGGGAAATGCTCTGAAGGCAAATTGGAATTTCATTAATTGTAAAATTATTGCTTTTGACTGATGTATTACTATGCTTGTTAAGAGCTGGGAGTGGAACAGACCTGTCCCTGTCTCTGCGGCGCACTCCCGTCCCTCTCAGACATGCTAGGAGACCAAACTTTTGAGATCTGCTTCCGCTCGGGATGACCAGTTTGGGAATGGTGTCAAGTCGAAGTGAATCATTCAATCCAGGTGAATTTGCCCGTCAGCACAGGAATGATATGTCTTTTGAACCCCTGTAAAAAGAATCACAGAAAATGTTCGCAAACTATTAACGGAAAGAGAAACGCATCACAATGGTCTCATAAGTAAAATCATTTCCCATTTTGTTGCAGCTGTTAAGTAAGATTCTAATTTCAGATTTTTTTTTCTTCAACATTAAAAATGACATAAATAATAATAAACGGAGCACAACGCAACTCTGCCTAGAAGGAAATAACAAAAAAAATTGCAATATGTATATGTAAGTTATGACAAACATACTTTTCTAATGCTGCTCAAGCATTACATTTTACAGCAACAACATCAAGACTACAAACCGAATAATATTATAATTATATATTATATTATAAACCTACCTCTAAAGCATTTTCTGTTACTCTGCAGGAACAATTATTAAGACAAGCTATGTTTCTCTGTCTCAATTTGTTTTCACAGAATTGTGATATTCCATAAAATGTAGAGTCTGTGATCCCTGTGTTACGTAAAACACAAGAAAGTACTTACAGGCCGATATAAAATACTGCTCGATATCAATCATCACAAACTAAAAACAACACATAAAATTACAGGTGAATTGTCACTGGACTAATTATCAGTTAAATGTGTTTATTCTGGCAGAATTTATCACAGAGAAAGCTGATATAACTTGGCAACCTGGATTATTCATGCCTGATTTATTAAAAAAATAATCTAAACCATTTGTCTAAATTAGACAATTATTATTTGCTATTGCATTTAAAACTTATTTTACTGTAAATCTGGTCCTGTCCCTTGACTAGGTGATAAGCAGGCTATTCGAAGAATATTCTCAAGCACAGAAAATTTGTGAAATTTTGCAGTCAACTTCTGTCCTCTAGTGGCTGTGTGACAGAAGCACAAATTGTCAGTGTCACCGAATTTGATTTTAAAAGTAGCATGATGTGCACATTAACATGACCATTTGGATTCTTATTTACACAATATTATTCATATCTATAAATATTAATTGACTAATGCATTAATGACAACCTTTTCGCACTTCCTCCACTTGGATGCACAGTCAAAATATCAATTAAAGTTATAAATTAAAAGTAATAGATCATTTAAAGGTGCTACATACACCATGTCAATTTGTTTAACAGGCCTAATTCTTCCGTGCCTTCCTGTGACTTTTTGTAATTTTCTTAATCTATCCACTCATCTAACTCTGTTTACAACATTAGAGCACCATATCTCTCTGTGTGTTCTGCTCTTACTGTTCACTTTCTGTAAGAATAACCTGTGATAGGGTTAGACGGAGATCTGCAGTCATTCCCGTGGTTGCTTTCTATCAGTACTCTCTTTGTGCAGCGGACAAGTTTTAAGCAGCGATCAGCAAGGCACGCGACCCCAGCTCTTGACCCGCTCTAATTAAATACTGGATTAAGCTGGAGGAAGAGGCCCTCATATATTTCAGGTTAATGTCTGTCTGTTCAAAGCCTTTTAAAATGAGCTAAGTGATGCGTTTAACTTTAGGAAGCTTACCTCCTCCACATTGGGTGTCATGTTAGTCTCCATACAAAGACTGTGTTTGTTAGGGATGTTGAGCAGTTGTACTGCACACAGGGCTTCAAGTGAGGCCCAAGAACACGGAGAGATCTAGAACCCCACATGGGTCTATTATTTTCAACAAATCTTTGTCAGCAATGCTCACTCATGGTATAATCTGCATAACTTATAGGCTCACCTACAATGTTAGTGTTATAATGTCAATATGTAACTGACCTGAATTTAATAGATGTCAAAATTTTAAACGACCTGAAAAAAAAACTCTGTGTTTGTGTATAATTCTCTGTTCATTAATTTGTCTATTCTGTCGAAATGTAACTAGGCCTAAAGTCACATGAAGCTAAAGAAGGGTTGCTCAATGTGCAATTGAAATTCTAGAAAGAAAATACATTATTATTTTTAAAAAGGCTGTAACACTTAGTAAATGTGCTGGTAAAGTTATAAAAAAAATGCAAATGACCCCAGGAAATGTTTCATTTCTTTTGTAAAGCTCTTGTTCCAATATAAAGCCAACATAATGCAATAATACGCAAATAAATACATGCAAATTTTGAAATAATAAAACTGCTCCTGGACATTTGCAATATTTTTGTCAACATTGCACACAATGCAACCATGGAATTGCCTCTGAACTCTTTGAAAAGCCTTTAATAAAGAGCCTTTAGTATTATTGTAAATTGCTAATTAAATGGCAATGGATTTCTTTGAGAAATTTGACCTATTAGCTGAAATTGAAAGCAAATTTGTTTTGATGGGTGTAACATGAAAGACATTTTCAGTCCTAGTTCTTATTTAGCTAAACATTTCCTAGACTTACAGTACAATTAGAAACAAGGAGATTATGTGCTTTGCTCAAAGCACTATGATATAAATGATTGGTGGTGACTCAAACTTTCTCGGGTTTGAACCTGTGGCCTTTGGATTATTGGAGCAAATCTTTAACCACTGAGCCACCGCCTCCCTATAATCTCCCTGTTAGTTTAGCATTTTAAACAAGTTTTCAAAAGGTTGCAATCTCAGCTTTCACAGCTAATATTCTTACTCCACATACCATCACGGACACAAATTACTGCTGCATATTTCTGCAGTGGAAGATTGGCAGTGCTAACAGTGTTCATTTCTGGTATTCAGTCTGGCCTGAAAGGGGCATTTAGGTATGAAAATGAGACCGCCATACCAACTTTCTATTCAGGATGAAACAATTACCTTGAGTCAGACCCACACACACTTTTCTGCAGATAAATAGGACTGATTAATATCCACTTTGCGATTACTGTAGAGCCAAAGCTGCTATTCCAAATTGAATGCTTATCATGTTTGAGCTTTTTCAGCAGAACACAGACAGTAGATGAAAGCAAAATGATCTTTAAATAGTGGTTTAAGATTGAGCTTCCGATAAGTTGTTTCACAACAGTTCTGATCAATGAAGCGTGTATTCAATATATTGCCTATTTAGATCCTGGTGATTAGTTTAACTGGACTTTTAATGCCTCTTAAATTATGTGCACTGCAGCAATCTTTTTGGTACTTTAGTGTATTATTAATCTTACCGGAAGAGTTACCTTGTAGTACACGTTTATGGCGATACAGAGAACTTTGGATAAATAGGCCTACTTTTTTCTTTTTATTTTGAAAGGGTATGAGATGAGAAGAACAAACCCTTTTATTTCATATATGATGCTATATTTTATAAAAATTTGACACAGTGGGACAGCAATGTGAGAATCTCACCGTTCCTTTATTGTTTGCTTCACTTACATTTACCAAGCACTTGAGTGTGTTTGTAAAGCAAAAGGCACAGTGTCACTCACACCTCTTGGTATTCCTGTCGACAAAGACTCTTATCAACAGAAGACAGTCTCAATGCTAATTTTCCTTTCACCAGTCTGACGCCTGTCCAAATAACGATTGAAATCTTTCAACACTGTTTGCACGCCATTTCATATGAGCATTTTATTCCGAGCCTAAACTCCATTTAAGTTTTTAATAATACTTTAAAACGTTCCCCATTTAGGTAAACACAATCTGATTACCGTGAATGATTGAAAATGTGCTTAGACAGTGATTGGTTTGATTTACTCTTTTCCTTTTTTTTTTTTTTTTTTACCTTGCGTGAATAAAAATTCTGATAAAAGAAATCTGCAGAAACAAATTAGTATTTTGTAATAGTAATATGATCATGTGTGTACCAAAAATGTCCACGATAGATAGACAGATAAATAGATAAGCAAACGACAGCTTGATTAATAGCTCAAACACTTAAAAACAAAGTGTCTCAGAATACCAAATTCCCCTTTGCATTAGAAATGAAGGAAGTAAGGTCGCCTGAATAATTTGAAAAAGTCCCGAGCAGGTCTGTTGAGTTCAGGGCCTAAAACAATTCTTTGATCGTTTTAGATTTCTCTCCATAAGCAGTCCTTTGTGTCGAGTGTGCTACTTTGGACAACTGCTGGCCCACGGCTGCCTAAATGAGGTTATTCTGTTTCTCCCACTCACTGTAAATTTCAATAATTTGTTTGAGAGGCCTCTCTCTCTGTCACTTTTTATCATATTATCAATGACCACTCAATTTTCCCCCGGCTGCTCATATAGCGTGGCTCACCCTGGCCCTATTACTGTTCTGTAATGAAGTGCAATGGAGTAGTAATTGGTTCACATTATACCAGATCAGGTAACATTAGCCTTATTTCCTTATCGCACTGAGCCCTGCTGCTGCCTCTCAATGAGAAACTCAACACAGCTTCCCCTTGCTTTAATGCACGGGTATCATCCAAATAACATTTCAGCCCATCCAGCAACCCCCTAGTCCTGCTCCAGTTTTCTGTTTCAAGATTGCTCTCCGCATTTAGCTAAGCGATTGCTGCTTGTCTGCCGGTTCCTTCTGCTTGAAAACTCCCCAAAAGGCAGCAGCCATTAGAGATGCAGATACAGCGGATAGCTTTTCCCGGCTCTGGGGAAGTACAGTAAGTGAGACGGTAATATAAGCGAGAGGCTGTAAGATGAGTGCGGATGCATACAGTCCCAGGCTGGCCCTGTTTTCATTCAGGCCTGCATGGGCATCCTTTGTTCGGTTATTTATGTTGCTACCTAAACTAAACAGGAAGGGCTGCCGGATAATAAAACGTAAATCATTTAACACGGAAAGAGTTTCCTATCTGCACAACGCTTCTCATATGTTGCCAGGCTGAGCTCTACTGCTCAACAACGATGGCGCCGACCACAATAAATCTTAACTATTATTATGCATTTAAAAAATTATTAAATGAGTTAACCGAGTAATGATTAGGTTGAGGTCTTGGGGCGCTAACAATGTCGCCTGGACGTGTACGTTAAAAATCTTTTTTAAATGTTTTGTGTTGTTCACTGTAAAAAAAAAAAAAAAAGTAAAATTTATGGTAAAAATATGTTAAAAATATTGTTTATTTTGTTAAATTTACAGTTTAATACTGTAATTTCTAACAACAAACCATAATAACTGATATAATGTTAATATACCAACCTATTAAAGTAGTGAAATCTGTTTTGTAGCTTTGAAATACACTGATAAGCACCAAATGCAGGCAAAGCTCATCACAAGTAGCTTTTAAAATTTAACATATATATAAGGTGCTCAGTGTTATTCAAACAAACACTAAACACCATCATGGTGAGACTCAAACTGAAATGTGCAATAAACATTCATTGTTGTAACACAACACTAATAAACAGAACTGATACAAAAAAATAACATTTAACAGGTTTAATTGTAGCGTTTTTACAGTTTTTTACCATTAAAATCACAGTCATTTTTTACAGTGTACTTCAGCGTCATTTAGTGCCTTTAGAATTAGAATTTCTGTCTTTAACGCTATTAAATCGTATTTTGGCACATGCTACATTTTAGAACCTTTTGATTTGACTTTACTGTCTAACTGTTCTAAATTTCATAGCAATTTGTTTTTCAGCCAGGCTTCAAATGTGAATGTGACACTTGGAATATGTGGTTACAGCTGGTAAGGACCTTTTCTTTGTTGATACAATCCTAAGAGGTTTACAAAGCACTTAACCTCACCCAGTACAACTACACACTCTGTACATATTTAATGAACTGTCCTCTGCCAAACATAAACAGGTGTCAAGTGCAACACACACACTTGTGTTGATGTTCACAAGGTACAGTTTGATAAAAGCAACATATTACATTTCATGTCCTTGTTTACTAAATGCTCAAATCCTTAAACATTTGAATAGGTAACCCTTTTCAACACGATTTGTAAAAACTACAGCACAATGAGCCTACATAACTAGCTCCTCAAGCAGTTGGTGATATTGGCAGATTATTAGATGTTTGAACAGTACAATTATAAATGCAGAAAACACTTGTTTATATTACTTAATTAAAGACCCATAATGATATATATATATATACATACATACATACATACATAAATGTTCTTCAATACCTGCCTTCTACATGTGGGCCGCTAGTCAGCCACCCTTTCTGTATTAAATCAGCCCATAGCATATACTCAGAGGAATATGGAACAGGATATTGGATAACAAGGTTAAAATACAGGAGCAAATATTCTCTTATTAAAGTCCAACAGCAGGGATTTTAATTTGAGCTGCCTAATAGACAGTGGTTTAAAGAAGGACCAGAGGAGAGGTAACGGTGGGGTCAAGGTTTTGCTGTCTAATGGTGGAGATTGGAGAAATTAAGGCACTTTATTTCCACAGGAAATTCTGATGAAAGGTGGATTATGGATCACAATGGTCTTCCCAATCCACCCCTGAGTCCAGTAATGTGCCCGGGCCTGCATTTATTAGAGCACACGCTGGCTGTGCTTTATTGTTATTGTTTAGGAGCAAGGCAAAGAAGAGTTATATCATACTTATTTGACTTGTATTTTTATTCAATATGTGCATTTAGAATGCCAGACATACTGCAATGCTGTTGTTAAATGCTTGTCCACATTTAGAACAATGAAAAAATAAAGAAAATAACATTTATAGAGCATTATCACTAAAATATTCACTGGATATAATAATTTTTAATTTTATACTAATGTACTTTCCTATATTGTTTTTCCTATATTGCTCTTTTGCACCGTTTTCTAAACTTAAGCCAAGGTTATATCTAATTTTATATTTACTGAAAGAAGGTAGGTGGTTAGAATCAATTTATTTACCTACATTTAAATAATAACAAATAATAGTTGACTAACTTTCCACTCAATTAGTTTTAGGTAAAATAAATTACTAGCATTTTTACTAGCAAGTTTCTAAAATAGTTTTTCTTTTTTTGTTAATAAAAATTTATATAATTGCACAAATGTATGTTAATACTGAACAGACTCTTTATTTAATTACTTATTTATTAATTTTTTTTGTGTGTTATTATTATTATTATTATTATTATTATTATTATTATTTGTATTATATTTATTTTTTACTATGAGTACATGAGTACAAACTAATGGTACCACTAAAAAGGACAGCACAAATGATTTATAAATGTTCTTATTCAGCAAATATTACAAATATTATTGTACCAACTTATACAATTGAAAAATGAATGCAAACTATGTATTTATTTATCTATTTTTATTGCATTTGTGCAAAGTATTGTTTAAAATTAAGGAATGCAAAATATTGCATATACATATATAGTTACAGGGATGGATTTATACATCATGGATTGTGTCAGTATGACATCATCATCTAAATCTTTATCATGGCCCCTACTGTTTTCTGTCATAAATCAGGTAAATTAGTTTAAAATACTCAGATTCTCCCAAGATGTCCAGCCATGTGCAAGCGCTGCTGCCATCTGGTGGATTAATCTGTGAGCAGGAGTTTTAAAAATGAAGACTTTTTTTTTTACTATTGGTGCTAATTTCAGTGTTACTTTTTTTTAATTCTTCTATTCACTCTTTATGTTCACTGTACTGAATCGTAGGCTCTCTTGCGTGCTACTGCATGAGGACTGTAACTGACCTTCTCATTCCTGCATTTCCCAGAATCCACTGTGAGTAACATTAATAGTCACGTTGTAGAAAGTATACACAGGCTGTATTACAGAACCTGTTTGTTATGAATCCACATGGGACAATGTCTCACTATCCGCTTCTTTAAATACCACCTCTAAAAATGGCCTGGAGAGGAAGCGGTATGTGAGTGTCCTGTCACAGGTGGTGAGCAGCACTGCAGTGACAGATGCGTCACAGCGACAAGTCAAGGTGAATGTCATTTATCTCTTGCAGGATCGTGCCACTGTGACCCACCCATGTGATCTGCTTTCACTATTAGTGAAGCATGAGCTCCTTAAAATCTCGCTTGCAGGAACAGTTGCAAATTACCCCCTAAGGATTTGTGAAAGTAACATAAGGACTGTCTCTCAGTCCAACAACTCAGTCCAGCAAGGTGACATGAAAGCTCAGTGTCAGGTAAGTTTCACTCACTCTTATTTTTAATCCTAAAAATGTCAAAGTTGGCTTGAAATCTCAAGCATGTTCTTTGTTTTCTCAACAAGACATGCAAAAAAACAACCAGGATCATCTCATGAGGCAAAGGGAAGCAATCAGATGTAGACTGAAGAAACTAAATGTCAAGCAAAATGAAATTAAAGTGAGTACAGTGTTTAAAAATAAAAAAAGCGTTTTTTCTTTAAATATATCACAAAAACACATTCCAATACTATCTTCATCAAATTTACTCTTTTTTTTTTTTTTTTACAAGAAAATACAATTTCGGCCTTTGTACCTTAATATTTCAAATTTAATTTGATGTGTTCTTTGTCATTTCTGTGGAATTATTTGTAAAATGTACTAATAATTTCTGAGAGAAAGGTTTTTATAGACTTCTTAAGAAATCCTAAACTTTTAAAACTATACTATTTATTATACGTTTTCTATATTATAAGTTTGTTTTATTTGAAGATAATTATATACAGTACGGTCATTTTAAGGCCTTTATTTACTCTACTGATGAAAAGTTTGGGGTCAGTTGAGATTTTTATTTTTGTATTTATTTATCGTAAGCAGGATTTAAAGAATCAATTATGATATTCAGCAAATATACATTATTTTGATCAAAACATATTTATGATGTTAGAGGGGCTTTTTTATAAATAGTTATAAAAATGTATTTTTAGAAATAAAAAGTTTTTTTATTTTAGAATCCGGAAATAATATACTGTGATTTTTACAAAAATATTAACACAAATTCATTGTATTTTTACTATTCAATCAAATACAACTTTTGATATTTTTGCAATATACTTTTAGTATATATTAAAACATAAGACTTTTAACATTTTCACAAAATTCCTGCTGTATTTTTAATTATATAAATGCAGCAGAAGAGAGACTTCTTTCAAAAATGGTAAAAATTAAATGCAATGAATCTAAATTTTACAGGATTACCCAATTAAGTGTAACCATTTCCCCATCTTTCTCAGTCAAAGTCCTCTGCAATAAGAGGAAGTATAGTGAAGAAGTATGAAGAGATGCGGAGAGTTTTGGAGGAGGACTGTAGGATCACTCTGTCTCTGCTGGAGATGGAGGAGACGGCTGTGGTTCGAGAACTTGACAGCCTCATAGAAGCAAACTGCGTCCTCCTCAGAGACATTGAGGTTCAGCTGAATGAAGAGATGTTGGACAGTGACATACAGCTTGCTGACAGGGTGAGTCTTTTATCAGGAGAACAGTTGGTTCAACAGTTCAATTGTCATGGATTCTTTTTGTTTTTATTTGCTGTACCTCAATCTACCATGGATGGTATGGACTGTCATTATATAAAAATATAATGAATAGACCAATAATTCAAATGACTAACAATACATGGTTAAACCTATCATCCTTGCAACATAATGCATACTCACTATATATTTCTACCTCTCTCTATCTCTCATAGGTCACAATACATGAGGACAGGTATGTATATTTAGAACCGCACTTGAGAGAGATTGTTTTGTCACTATGTCAGGCATTCTAGACTTCACTGGCACAATGAAATCTGAATGACTCTCTGCAAAGGCATTTTGGTTGTAGAGATCATGTTTGTCAGCATCCAGTTCATGTTTAGGTTTATTTAATGTGCTGCTATGAACACTGTTTAGCTTACTGGAACAAGCATTCTTAAATTGTTTCAGTAATTCTGTAGCTGGATGGGCTCATTTAGTTTAGATGCACATACATTTTCTGACAAACTCAAAATGTAGTAAGTAGATTCCAGTTAAAGCTATAATTCACTCAAAATGAAAATTACTCATGATTATTACACAATATTACTGTTCAATGGTATTTGTAATCAAATAAATTGATTTTGGGGATAATTTGACTTTTTCTGTTTGTTTGAAACGTTATGAATATTTTATGAATGTTTGGTTTAAATTTTTAATGGTAGCATAGCCAAACAAATAGTAATTCTAGCTACTAACCTTAAACTCAATATGGAGGACAGGCGTTATCTGTGGGGTTGATCTATTTTCTGTTGGCAGGGTGCTGGAATTGCTAACAGCGACAGAACCAGGTCTCATAAAACTTGATGAGGCCAAATCAGATCAGCTACTGGGCCTCACCAACAATTTACTACTGTTTATTCGCTCACAGATCCCCATCGCTAAGAGGCTGCTGAAGAGCTGTGAGTAACTGTCAACATAAAATCGATGATCATTTGCAGCAAATGTAATAACTTTTGAAAAAACACAACTCATAGGCACTACAGCAAAAAGGAAATTGCACAGGGCTTTATTTTTATTTTTTATTATTTTAAGTGCCTGGCTTGTTTGCAAAAATGCATTCTGTTTGAACAGTTATGGTAGTTTTAAACCCATCTTCATTTTGCAGATTCCTCAGAAGTGGTCCTGGACCCTTCCACTGCCCACCCCATGTTGATTATTTCATCTGAAGGGGACTGTGCCACTTTCACAGATGTATGGCAAGAAGTCCCTGAGCATGAGGGGCGCTTTGACACCACCCTGAATGTCTTGAGCATCCAATGCTGGGATTCTGGTCACCATTACTGGGAGGTAGACGTGAGTGGAAAGATCTACTGGGAACTGGGTCTCACCTACCCATCCATCTCTAGAAAAGGACAAAAGGAGGACTGCTGGCTGGGCCGTCATGCTGAATCTTGGTGCCTGGAGTATTTTGACGGAGACTACAACGCTTGGCATGGAGGTACTGCTCATCCTTTGCCCATTTCCACCTGCTTCCATCGAATAGGGATCTTCTGCAGCCTTCCTGGAGGCCTGGTGACATTTTTAGGGGTGGATAGCATGACACCACTCTACTCATTCTGTGCTGGGACATTTACAGACTCTCTACACCTGGCTCTTTGTCCAGGTCATGATCTTCAGGGGACAAACTCAAAACCTGTTAAGATCTGTCGATCCTAATCATCTTTAAAACTCATACCTCATACTTAAATGTGTATTGTAGAATTTAAAAGATAAAGTACTCTAGCACAGGACTGACTTTGCGTAGATTAGATTTGTTAGTTTGTTTTTTCAGTTGATTTAACTTAATTGCAAACCTTCAACAAATGCGATTTCATTCATCATCAGTTGGGATGATCGGAAATTCCAAATGGAAATGGAAAAGATATTCAAAAACATATGCACACCATATGTACACTACCTTTGTAAAGTATAGGGTAAGCAAATATTTTAATGTTTGTGAAAGAACACTCTTATGCTCACCAAAGCAGCATTTATTTTTTACAAAAAATACAGTACGAAAGCAATATTGTGTAATATTATTACAATTTAAAATAACAGTTTATTCCTGTAATAGACCATTTGAATTTCAGCATCATTACTCCAGTCTTCAGTGTCACATTATCCTTCTGAAATCTGATTTGCTCAAGAAACATTTCTTATTATTATCAATGTTGGAAACATTTGTAATTTCAAAAGTTTTTTTAAAGTTCAAAAGAACAGCATTTATTAATTCGAACAACCTCAATATTATTAACCTCAATATTATTTATTAAGTTTGTTGCTGTAATTTTCCATCTATTTAATTAATCATTGCAGAATAATTATTGTATTCATTTCCTAAAAATACTGACACCAAACCTTTGAATGTTTGAAGTTAACTAGAACTGAAAAATGTGTGTATTTTAAAATTCGAATAAAAGTATTAATCCTGGGAAAAAAAAAAAATTTGAACGATGACACAATATTTTTTAATTTCAGAAGAATTATCTCAAACTTTGCTGATAGATCAGAGCACATAACAGAAAACACTGTGGCTGTAACTAATATTTCATTGACATGCTACTGTGAGGCACCAATTTTTTTATTGATCCAATCCAAGTATTTAAGGACTCTGGTATAGACACCAGGCTTGTTCTTCTCCCCACAGCTGTCTCCCCAGCTCACTATACCATAGATATAGTGTGTTTGATTTCTCTCACAGGTTAAAGGCCCACCAGAGTCACCCTGCCACAAAGAGAGTTGAATGTTAATATCATTATTTAATATCATTATATCATTAATATTACAGAAGTACCGTCTGCTTTAAGTTTTAGTAAACAAGATTATATGGTTAAAAGGGTGACCCACCTGACAAGAGTCTACTCCTCCCTTGAGATAGCCGGCGCAAAACATCCCATCATCCAGCAAAGATGCATATACTTTATTGTTGGAACAAGCCTCTTGAGAAATCAGCAAAACCTGTGCGTCAAGCAAATGGATAGAGCCGTACTCTGCTACAGTAAGGAAGGAGAAGAGAACAGATTTAGTAGCTTCATAGTTCAACACAAATTCAGAAATAGACATATGGAAACATACACGTCTCTGTGGCTCCCCATCCAGAAATTCTGCATTCTGTCCCATCTGCAAAAGGCTCTTTGGGCAAGCAGGCGGCCTTCACAAACTGAGTTTCCTTAGCACATTCTCCATTAGTAGCTTTTAGTTTTAATAAAGCTACGCCACAACAAAGAATGAAAAAAGGAAATACAAGAAAATAAAAAGTATAGACTTTAAGTGGTTTGTTGAGCTTCTCAAGATTTTTATTACTAAATAGCCAGATTAATCACAACTTCTATTGGTGTCTTTTGTTTAGAAATTCTTATTCTTATCAGGCTTTTATTTTGAAATTCTTGTTCCCTTGTCTGTTCTTTTTTTATCTTTTTTCTGGAGTATACTACATACTTTCAACTAAAAATGACGGACACTCAATATTGCACAATACTATAAGCGGGGGGTGACAATTTTGGCAACAGCCATTAACAAAAAGGAACCATGACCTTCAAAATAATAGCCTGATGAGTTCATAAAAAAAGAAGTAATAAACAAACTAACTAAAATTTTCTGTAAAGCTGTTTTGCAATGATTTGTAATATGAAAAACACTACACAAACAAGCTGGAATTGATTTGAAAAAATACATTACTCACCAATATCATTGTAGACGACATCAGGGGTTTCCTTAAATTTCTCATGGATGATAGTATCCTCAACCAGCACAGTCTGATCTGTTTGCTCCTTTTGTATCACATTTAGTCCTCCCAATATAACTCTGTAATCCTGCTTGTTATTACTGTACACACAAAGAAAGATAACAAAACCAAGTTTAAATGTGAAACTTTTACATTGTTAGCAGAAAATATTCAAGTTTATTAACCTCAAAAAACATTTAAGATATAAAGTCAGCTTTAATATAAAAAGCTCTTAAATTAATTTAGTTAAATGCATTATGTACTTTGGAACTGTACTGAAAGCGATACGTACATACAGTGAGCAGCGGTCAGCACCCAACAAGGCTTGATAAGGCTGCCTCCACAGATATGTCTGTACTCTTGGACGGATCCTTTAGGCCTAACCTGTACTGATACTTGCCACGGGTGGGCTCCAGGAATAGCTTTAAGACCCCCATAAATCCGGTTTAGTTGTCTTCTTGGCTCAGGTTTACCACAGGATAGAAAAGCCCTTGTTAAAGTGTCATTCTTTTGTGATGCGGTTGGTGGGACAGGAGTAGTGGCTATTTGGTCTGAACTGGTGCTCTCTGGAGTTATGCTGCCATCTGGTAGGGGACATTTGTGAAAAGTGCACAAATTTGTAGCGATTAGAGTTTGGCATGGCTATAAACAGCTGTTTATTAAACAAGTTAATATTAAGTGACTTAAATTTTAGAGATAATATTGACAAAAATAACTTATTTGCAATCTGGGGGTGCAGCAGCAGCATGAAATGATGGCCACATTTCACTGAAGTGTTTTGAATTTGTTGGTTGAATAAAATATTCCCTTATTACCACCTACTTAGTGAAAAAAGGTCCTAGTGCTGTTGTACTGAGCATTCTTTGAGTGTTTTTCAGCAAATTAAATTCATATTATATTTAGAATGATCACTAAAGTGAGTATAGTTAAAGATACGGCTTTTGGTTTAAACTTCAATTGTAACACAACTGGATTAACAACTGAAGTGAGCTACTGCATTACCGTGGTACCTGGGTACTGATGAGGAATTCATACCTGTCTTAGCTGGTACGGTTGGTGGAAGAGTAGTTACTTTTGTTGGAATATTTTCTGTGATTACAGCTTTGGTGGGTTGAGCTTCAGCAGTGGTGGGCACTGTTTTTATGGTAGTTGTTGATGTGGAAAAAGTACAGCATGTGAGTAATAGCTAAAGATGGAAATCGATGCAGATTTAGCAATGTTAGATCATGTAATTTAATACATCTGCTGGGTTAGAGGGTTCAAAGATATGGTTCTTGATTATTAATTCAAATGACTCTGAAGGCTGCATAACCAGGCTAAAGTTCAGTTGTGGAAAAGTATTATTTTATAAACCTTACTGTCCCTTTATAAAAAAATCTTACCAGGTGTGGGACATTTTCTGATATCACAATAATCCCATCGAAGTTTCTTGTCCTTCTTTGTAAAGCACCATGGCTTTTTATCTCCATCAGGGTTTCTGTAATGAAGGATTTGCTGTTGAGTTGAGGGTTACTGTGATTACAAGTCCACTGCTGCTGTGTAACAGTGTTTTTGTGCATATTCAATGTGTGTATATTCAGTACAGTCCAAAGGTCTGACACCAGATTGAAAATCTTGCATTAAAATAAGTAGATTTATTCACGTCAATGTTAAGTTTGAGGATTCAGAAATGCTAAATGCTTTCAAATTGAATGCGCTACTAGTCCTTTAGTTCCAACCTGCAGAAGTTATGAGGTCCCAGGCCTTCAGTAGATGTAAATGCCACTGTAGGAAAAACTCCTTTATCCAGAATGAAGTCAGAGTTCCAGTCAAGACACTCATCCCCATCATCTGTCTCTGACACTTTCCCTCTGTATGACGTTCCATCCCTTTCATAGCAGTCATCAGGGCCTGAGAATACAGTCGCAGCACAGTATGTGTTATGAGGAAATCATAAAACAAAAATATCAACCTTTCAGACCCTTGTGACAACGTGTCAAATAAAAGTTCAAATTCAAACATCAAATGGAATGACCCAAAGAAAACCATATGGCATTCAAGAAAAAATTTATCTTGTATGATGTTGTCATGAACATGCTGAATCTTTCGTACACAGAAATGAATTAAAGGAGAGAAATGCAGCATAATAATACACTGACCTACTTGACAGTATTGTCCACTGTAACCATCAGTACAGATGCAATCAAAATCACCATCGTCTACAACACATCTGCCGCTATTCTGACAAGGGTTTGGATTACATGGAGCAGCTAAACAAAAAGACAGAAATCATAAACAGAGCAAATCAAATCCATGTATCTTCATTACATAGAAATGATTTTGTTGTAGAGCAGTTTTACACTTTGGTCTGAGCATTGTTTGTTTTTAAGAATCAGTGTATTGGTGAGTTCAGTGTTGTATATCTTACGTGATCTGCAGTTTGGTGGTGCAAATGGTGGAAAACACTTGCACTTGTAGTAGGGAGGAGATGGGGTCAAAAGACACAGTCCTGCCCCACAGGTTCCACTCTTACAAACCCTTTTCCCTGAAACAAACATCAAACGCTTTCAGAACTCAAAACATCAGTGCTTTATATAAATAAACAGGTGATATGAAGTGAACTCATACCTCTCTCGCATCTTCTACCTACAAACTGCTTTGGGCATTTGCATTTGAATTTATCTCTCTTTTCTTCACACTCCCCACCGTTCAGGCATGGATTTGGACTGCATTTTCCTGAATAGCCAAAGGGGGAAGCTTAGCTGATTTCATTTTATGAATCAGAATCAGAATCAGAATGGGCTTTATTGCCAGGTATGTTTACACTTACGAGGAATTTGTTTTTGTGCCAAAGCTTTGCAGTGTAACAGAATCGGTGACAAGACAGGACACAGGTAATAAAAAGAA
>JAUYWG010000047.1:9329249-9345692 GCA_034779775.1 Enteromius afrohamiltoni
CTAAAATATATGAAACTCTAATGTTTATCAGTACATTACAGAAAATAATGAACTTTATCACAATATGCTAATTTTTTTTTTAAAGGACTTGTATAGTGAGGTCTGACGTAGTACACTTATCACACTTGTTCACCTGCTCATCTTTCAGACAGTGATACCCCCCCACACACATATAAGCACATATACATACACATTATATTCATTTACCTGCTGTCTCTCAGGCTGTGGCACATCCACACATATCTCGCAGCCAGTGCTGCTGTCTGTCCCTATCCTAGTATCATCTTTATTTGTTCTTCTTCAGTGATTGCTGGAAAGTTCTCTATGATGTTTATAAATTTGTTCATATATAGGTCTCTTATTGATATGAATTTGTAGCAGTGAAGTAGAAAGTGCCTCTCTGTCGCGATCTCTCCTGTCTTACAGTGAGCACACACTCTTTGTTCTCTGGGTAACCAGCTCTTTTTGTGTCTGTCGGTCTCGATGGCTAGACTGTGCTCACTGAGTCTGTACTTGGTCAGAATTCGTCTCTGCTTTGTGTCTCTGACACTCTGGAGATATTCTTCTAATTCATAATTTGATTTTAATGTTCGATATAACTGTAATTTGCTTGATTTCTTGATCCCAATGTTCCAAATATATATCTTTAGATTGTTTGATCATTTGATTTGAGAAAGTCTCAGAACCAGCTGACTGAGTGGACTCTTTTCGGGGTTCAGTTCTTGGGTTTGTATTGCTTTAAAATGTAGAGATTCTTTGGGACTCAGGTTTAGATGCATCCAGAATTTGAGGGATCTCAAATGTCTCATAGGTCTGTCCCATCTAGTGTAGCTCTGATCACTGAGTAGAACCTATACCTCACTTCCGTACAGCGCTATGGGCTGAATTACACTATCAAATATTTTACATCAGATTGGAATTGGAAAGTCAGTATTTTGGAATGTTCTCTTAATTGCGTATAGAGCTCTTTGAGCTTTGTTTTTGAGAGCGTTCACTGCCTTACTAAAACTCCCCGATGCAGTGATGATCAGGCCGAGGTATGTGTACTGCATTGTGTGTTCTAGAGCGGTGCTGGCTAGAGTGAACCAGTATCTGTGTTCCTGACATCTGGGCTTTTTCTGAAAAATCATAATGTTGGTCGTTTTGAGGTTTACTGCCAGTGCCCAGTTCTAACAGTAGTTCTCCAGCAGGTTTAGGTGTTGCTGTAGTCCCTGTGGGGTGGATGACAGCAGCACTAGATCATCTGCGCATAACAAGAGCTTAGATAGACACAGATAGATAGATAGATAGATGGATGGATAGATGGATGGATAGATAGATAGATAGATAGATAGATAGATAGATAGCTACTACTACATATACTGTAAACATTACTTTGGTGTAAAGCTGCTTTGCAATGATATGTATCACGAAAAGCGCTATACAAATAAATTTGAATTGAACTGAGTTGAACAGGCAGACAGATACAGACAGACAAACAGATAGATAGATAGATACAGACAGACAGATAAATAAATAATAATAAATATAAATATAAAAATGATAAACGCATCAATAGGTTCAATAGGAAGGGAATAAGAGAGGGAAAAAATGTTTGTTAAGATGCATGCCGATTTGGAACAACATGGGATGAGTAGCCTAAATTATGATATTAAATTAATTTCCTAATTAAATGTCAAAAACTACATGGTATTCCGTGCCTCCCTCAAAAATACCTGTATTGCACAAAACCACAACTTTCATGATGACCCGCTTAACGCGACATTCTGCACAAATCAACAGAGCGCTATCGCTTTAAATGTAAAACGTCTTGTTTCTTATCATACTACGATAAAGGATTGACTTTTGAATATTAATTGCGTCACGTGACCTACTAGGCTTGAGGAAGGTTACCAAGCAACGTCAGCGTAAGCTACTTAATATTCATAAGCCAAACCTTTTCCGTAGTGAGATTCGTCATTGGCTCTGAACTCAGCAGAAACAGCAGCGGGGAACTGCACATTGTTTTGGATGGGAGTTGCGCTGTCATTCTCCTCCGAGTGCGTCTCTGAGAGAAACAAAGGCGAAACGGCAACAGCAGCACGGCTTATTGTTTGAGAAGGCATGCGGAAACCGAGCTGTTATTTTTGCGACTATGGAGGCACAGTTTAACATAACTGCACATCTGTATCTCAAATGTGGCTATTTCTAGAATGACACGGTTTTGGACGACACGGCTTTTTAGTGGAATAACGCGCTAAAGTGAATGTTTTACCTCGAGAACCGATTGGAGAAAGTTACCTACGTATTAAATATAATACATTCATGCTTTGCGACAGCAAACTACCTATTGTAGCAAAACTACGAGGAGTGTAGAATTCGCAGTTTAAAGTCTAATGAAGACTGTAACCTCGTATTTATGCTTAGATCAGAGAAGAACAGGAGGATGGATTTTGGCAGAAGAAGAATGTCTCCACGTTTCTCCACGAGGTGTTTCCTATGTAGGACTCAGGAGCTCAGGACGTACCTGTTCACGTTTATGGTGTATTACCTGTTAGTGTGCACTGAAGGATCCTATTCTAAAACGTGTGATAAAAACTGCATCTTTGGAAGATGCATCAATGGAACTTGCGTCTGTGAACGGGGATGGGTTGGGGATCAATGTCAACACTGCCAAGGGAGATTCAAGTAAGTAACGCTTTCCTCTCCGTGTAACAGGTTCATTGTTTGTGAACATTGTTTAGGCTACATGTGGCATTAGCAGCACCTTAAGGCACATGTTGCAAGAACAGTCTTTCTTGGTTGGAATGTTTGCTCTACTTTTGTTAAATGCTTTAACGCCCGAAATAAAGGGTTTCATTTTTTTTCCAGTCTGCAACTGCGTACAGCTTCAGTAGCGCATCTTGTAGCCTGCACAGATGTACACATTTTAATCTGGTGCTCATGCATTTTTAAATATTGCTTATTTAACATGGTTATTAACTATACCTAATGCCATCATAGCCAGATACTGATTCTTGAAATGCTACAACAGTTGCTGTTTAATTTAGTCAGAAGACAATATGCAGATCTTTTCAGCATTTCTAATAATGTTTAGCAAAGGATCAAACACAATATAACTGATACGGGATATTTATTTCATGATGGACATTGAATTGTCATTGGGTTCTTATCAGGTCTAAAAAGTGTCAAATGGGACTGACCCATATTATAAATAACTAAATGAAAATATTTATTTTGGTGTTTCTCTGAAGACACCAATGAGATCACAAAGATAGAAAATTAAGACTCTTGCAAAACCGATCAGAGTAATCAAATTTCTCCAGTTTGCAGAAGAGATCAAACACGCAATATCGGAAGTACATTATTTTTTTCTTATCAAACTGTCTCAGGGATTGTCTGTCCAGTTCTCTCCACATTCACTTTAAAGGGCTATACTCTTACTGTTTGTCTACAGTTTTCTCAGTTGTGTTTATTTTATTTCCCCCATGGAATTTTAGAAGAAATATCTGAAACGTTATTAAAATCTCCTGAGCTATGAATGAGCACCATTAAGCATTCTTATTCTCAGCTGCTTAAACTAAAGGTTTAGAATACATGAAGGCATATTTAGTGGTTAAGTAGTTGAATTCAGAGGTATAATTACATTGGTGCTTGAAAATGGTTTCCTCCTTGAGTTCAAATACATTGTGCTCAAGTAAGGGATAATGATGTGGTGTGTTTAGTGTGTTTGAACTGGCCTTGTGCTCTCTCTCTGAAGAATCTGCCATGCTGATTATATTCAATCATGTGTGGAAGTGGCATGTTATCTTCCACAATCATAACCTCTGGGTTCAGACGAAGTGTGAAAGTAGGTTCAGGCTAAGTCTTTATTTCTTTGTGTAGTTTTCATGAGCACTTCAATCAAAATGTGGCTACTCTAATGCTGTATATCTAAAAATAGTCCCTAAAACATTATGGGCAGTGTCACTCAGAGTGCCTTCTGGGAAGGTGAGAAGCTTATAAAAGAGCTTAACTGAAGAATCTGACCTTGTATTTCCCTTATCTTTGACAGTCACCACAGATGTCTGTTTCATTTCAAAATGCCATGCAATCTGTCAGAGATGTGAATTTCAGTCAGAGATTTAAGGAAAAAGTTTACCAAAAAAATGAAGCTGTTCTCCAGTTATAATTTATTTACTCCATCCTGGAACATAGCTTGGTTGTCCCAAGGGAGTCAAAAATAGCTTCATACAGATATTTCAGAAAGAATCTACTGTTAAGGGTTCTTATTGTGGGCACAGTATGCCAGGCGACATCATGCAATGCCTTTAGGCCTCATATTAAAAGAAAATATGCAAAGTTAGTCCTTGGACCTTCAGGGGTCATAGTGGATGGTAGAATTTTCCAAACCAGTTGCATTTCCTCTCATTTAGTCTATATTATTATTAGTAGTAGTATGAAGGTAAATTTGTGTCTGTATTATAGCAGAACAATAACCTAAATGCCCGATGATATTCATGCTTATGATTTCTTTGCTTGTCGAACGCATGTTGTTGCAGTAACACTTGTGGTCTGTCAGTTATCATCAGAGTTCTGGTCAAGGGTAATTACCTTATATACATGTCATTTTATGAGTGGATGAAGATGCTAGTCAGACTACTTTAATGTCACTCATAGACCTTTCATGTGATACTGTCCTTTAGTGACAGTGTCCTTCTGCTGATCTCTCAGAGTGTGTGTTGTTTATATTACCATCTGTCCATTACAGGATAAACTAATCCATATCTGAAATTAAAAAAAAAAGCCTGTAAAGGATATTCTCCAGCCTCACATAAAACTTTCCCATACACACTCTCACTTCGTCACATAGGCTTATTTTTTATCAAGTATTTTAGCACATATTTTAGCAAGTGTCTGTGGTCTGTCTGTAACCTCTGCTCTGTTTTTCGTCTATCAGGTATTTTGCACCCTTGCGCTCTTGTGCATTTGAGTGTATCTAGAATCAGGTTTGTGGAGTTGTGTGTTTGTAACCATATTATATATAAAATGTGCAGTCAGAAATGAACTGTGAATATCAGATTAATTTGAATCGAAAAATCAAACAGAATGCATAATTGCAATATGAAATTAACAGTAAATAAACAAAATAAATTGTCTGTTTAATGCTTTCAAATAAAAAGTAGTTTATGAAGTAATAAATTGATCAGAAATATAACAAATATAAGTATTAAGTTATCAGAAATATAACAAACAAAACGAGTCTATTTCATTGATATATACAGTTATATTCATATATAAGTTATGAAGCTTATGCAAGATTTAAGTGTTTGTTATACTGCACTACAAAAAAATAACAGGATTTTTGTCCCTGCGGCATGCTGTTTTTTAACAGTCCAGCAATCAATAATCATTTCAACTGGTCAAGTAACCTCAATTTGACAAGGAATTGCTACTTTTTTTTTACCAGTTACTTGGGCCGGACTGTAATGATTAATGTCAGTGCTGATTTAACAAGGGTTGATTTCAGTCAATAAAATGAATAATCTGTGTTCAGTGCAACTCAGGCTTTAGCTACAGCATATGTGGCATGTTGTAGATTACCACAGATAGTCATTTTAAAGGGTTGCTCCACCACAAAATCAACATTTTGTCATTAATCACTTACCCCAATGTTGTTCCAAACCCATGAAAGCTTTGTTCTTTCCTTAAAACAATTTAATGTACTTTAGATGAAAACTGGGAGGCTTGTGACTGTCCCATTAAAGCCACCTAAATTACACTGTCAAGTTCGAGAAAAGTGTGAAAGACATCATCAGAATAGTCCATCTGCCATTAGTGATCTAATCTGAATGTTATGAAGCGATGAGAATACTTTTTGCACTCTGCATCACCGTAGCACCATTTTGGAGAGTATCTACTGGATGCAAACTACGCACACTCTTCTATGTCAGCCGTGCAACAATGATCTGGAACGACAGGGGGGTAAGTGATTAATTACAAAATGTTCATTTTGGGGTGGAGTAAACCTTTAAGCTTTTCTATTAATTCTGAAAAGCAACAAAAAAACACAGCATCGATAGGGGTTGCCAAGTCACAGGTTTGACTGCGGTTCCAGTGCACTTTCACAGCAGGTTGGAAAAGCAAGGGTTACAAGTTTCCTGGAATGCAGCATGAGTAGATTGTTTTTCTAGTTAGAAAACCACATGGCTACTTCTGTTGCATCACAATACATAGTAATATTCTACAGTACTGGTGGAAAGATACTTGTATCCTATTTCTCATGGTTAAATAATACCTGACTGTAAAGGAGGGAAGGATTAAGAGGTATTAAGTGCAGGGTGAGGTCACTTCTGAAGGCCTCTGACCTGTACTGTATTTGCTTTACTGAGTCTCTGGTGTGTCTTCCAGTGCTCCTGCTGGGCTTGTTTTGATCATCTATGCTGGAACACATCCTCTGCTCCATTCCTCCCATCCTCACTATCCGCTCTTTATCACTCTCATCTTCTCTCCTCAGCCTCGCTCTTTCTCCTTCACTACAGGGGTGACATTTTAAGAGGATAGAGAGAGATGGTTCACATGAAGTTCAGCACAAAACCTGCATGTGAACTCTGCATGTAATTATCCTTTATCCAGTTTTTCATTGCGCTCTAGTTTTTTTCCTTTCTCTTTTTCAATAGTGTTCCCTTGCTTTATCATATCAATTTCTGTCATTCACCCAGATGGCTGGGAACTATACGGAATACAAATTCTATCCGCAATGGTTTTGTTGGCAATATAGATAAAGCAACAGCATGAATAGGGGTGGACGATTAGACATGATTAACCAGTATGCATTTGTCAACTGGTAGAGTTTTTACAGTATCGTCTCTATCTTATGCAACATTGTTGTGCTGCGGCTTCACAAATACATGGCAGTTTAAAAATAAGTGATTTTAAAAAAAAAAGAGCGAAAGAGCAATTATTTAGCTGTATGTGTTAAGACAGTGCTAATGGAGCATTGGGAGTATTGGAGCATGGAGCATTGGAGTTATTTTTGCCCCTTTTAGGCTTTGAACGGTTAAGTACACACACTTGTATATCTCAAAATGTCTGTGTTTGCAAGTTTCCTAAACACAGTAATTTAGGTCTGAAGAAACAGCTGATGAAACGAACACATGTGTAACAGAATCAGCTCTTAAAGTGACAGCAGTCTAATATTCCTACTCTGGTCTGTCATTTAAGTTAATCAAACAACATAAGAGAAAACCTCTCACTGCTTTTTGACTAAATCACTTTTAACTTTAATAAAAAGAAATATACTTACACAGTAAAGAATATGCAGTGTTTTTATACATTTGATTACTTCAAAGAAAGTATATAGCATTTCTTTATTGTTTTTTTTTTTTTTGCTACTGTAGTTTTTTGTCCTATTGCTTTGTTTCAATGTCTTTAGTGAGTTTTTTTTTTTTTTTTGACACTAGTTACACTGGTGACTCAAATTTTGACGTTTCTATGAAATCCCAAATTTGATATGATATCATAATAACCTTATTTAAATCAAAAGTAACTGTATTGTGAGTGTGAAATAAAATTACCAATATTGTGATATATTTTGGTCATGTCTTCCCCCGATAAATCTGAACATTTCAGCGATAGCTTCCTAAAGACTGCATCTTAGTGATCAACATGGTACTGTTCACTGAAATTTATATCTATTTTTTTCAGCACAGAGATGCATTCAGTTGATCAAAAGTGAGACATTGTAAATGTTACAAAAGATTTCTATTTAAAATGTTTATTTTCATGCTGTTCTTCAGAACCTTCTAAGAAAAAAAATTGTATAGTGTATAATTTTCATCCCTGTTCACCCATCATCCCTTTTGTCTCCACCCTTTGGCCTTGTGTTTTGTCCTTTCTCACTTTCTCACTGTTTTTCTGTTTCATAGTCCAACTGCATCTGTATGCAGCCAGTATGTGTTCTGCTTTTCCCTCTTTCCTCTTCTAAGTGGTGGAAATGACCGCAATCTGACACAGAGAGCATGTCAGTCAGGCAGTCAGGATCCCTGTGGGATTGTCCTCGGCTCTATGATATCACCTCGCAGGCATGATTCTGAAGGCTCTGTTCAGGGTGTGGTGCTCTGGACGCCACAGCATGCTTTGATTATTTGAGTTGAACTCTTGAGTCTGCACTTGGCTGACTGCAGAGAAGCATCAGTGAACATGAGCTCTGATATACACAAGCTGTGTCCGATTCCTCACAGCAGGCCCAGATGAGCAGGGCTAAGAGGCCAGATCTGTTGTCTATAGGGACGCAGCCCCTCATCCTTCATGGCAGTCATACAGTTTGGGAGGCGGCCAGTGTTTAGCGACTCCTTAGTACATTCATATAAGAAAAACGTCAGAGTGAACACTAATCCCCAGGCAAGGGTGTGTTGGGAAGACTGTGTGTGTTTGTGTGGAGAAGAAAAGTATGTTTTTGCATTAGGGGGTTTGTGGTTGAGAGTGTAAGGCATGCTGGCTTGTAGGACATTATTGTGGTGGATTTGTCATGCCCTGGGCTTGCTGTTTGTGTCATCTCAGATCTAGAGTCAAGTTCTTTATTATCCAGAGATAATTTATACATGATAACTGTTGCATAGTATCAGACTATTTCTATGCAGATTTTACATTACAGAGTACTAATACAAAATATAATTGTATCAAATTTGTCATATCTATTTATCTATTGATTTTGATAATGAAAAGTAAGCTTTTATTCATTGAGTGAATGTTATTTTAAAACCTTGGCCATGCCTTCCATGCTGTCATTTGGCATTTGTGATTCAAGTTACAGTATAATCATCAAACAACCATCAATCTATGTTTCTTTAGTGTCTCTTAAAATTTGTGGCATTGCAGAGCCATGACCAGTAACAGAGTAGGTAACCATAAACATTAATATTAATATTTCTGGGTAACTATAAGAAATTACATACAATACAACAATTAGTTATCAATTTACATTATGTTTGAATACGTTAACATTACAATATTAACATTTTTGGTAACTACTAATAACATATTAGTAAATGTTGAAATCAGCATTAACTTAGATTAACTTAGATTTATTTATTTTAGTTTTTTTTTTTAGTTTTGACAAATATTTGCTAAATTATTGCGCATTGAATTTTAAAAACTAAAATAGAAATGGAAATAGTATTTTCTTGTGAAATGCACTCCAATAATCAATAGATAAATAAAATAAATATATAAAATATAAAACTCGCAGTATATTTATAAATTATAATTCAATTAAAAAAAATAAACCTCATGTCCTTCCAAATCTCTATGAGTATATATTGCCTAATAGCCTTAAGGGCACATTACACATTTTTTTTAAAAAATAGGCTCCTTTTCCAACTCCCCTAGAGTTAAATAGTTGAGTTTTATCATTTTTGAATCCATTTAGCCGATCTCCGGGTCTGGCAGTAGCACTTTTTGCCCTGTAAATAATGTAAATAATAAATAATGTAAATAATGACCCATTGCCAATTTTTTGGTTGAACTATATCTTTATCTAATGTTTAAGTTCTCTGTGGCCTCTTTTATTGTTTATATTAGGCCACATTGATCACAGAACAGTCTCACATGCTGCCTCATAAAGCAGTTTTTAATCCTGTAATCCCACACAGTACAAATCACAGTTGCAGGTCCTCTCATTAGGGAGATGGAATGGCAGACTTCAGCACTAATCGCTGTGATCTGTGCTTGTGATCCAATACCCAGCCGTGCTCTGTTTTTTTAAAATGCCACAGTGTCTGTTCTGTGTGATCCTGTGGGTTGAGACACTCCTGGCTGTTGTTTGAAGATGACATAAATGGCAGAATAATAAAATGTTTGTTCACAAATCTATAAATAACTCTAAATCATACAGGTGAAACATTATGAAGTCAGTTTTAGTCCTGCTGATGTTAGCTGGAGCATCAAGTTCTGTTTTAGCTCTTAATGTCTGTTCACCACACAGGACTTTACAGGAAAACATAGTAAATGTTCATTTACACTTAGACATGTCTCATTCTAAACCGCTCTAGACCTCACCCACTAATTACCACTTTTACAGTCTCTCTGTGTCCGTGTCAGAGAGGATCTACTCCAGTCTGGTTTTTATTTATAAGACGGGTATGTTAGAATATTTTTAACAGCCTGTTTATGTCTGTTTGTTGGCATCTCTTAGGCCTATGAAGTATGTACTTTGCGTAGGAGAATAATCTGCCAATATACTTTATGTAATAAATATTTTTTTTAATGAATGTGATGACATTATTGCTGCTGAGCATTATTGCTACTCATGTTGAATGAGTAAGTTGCTCTTTTTTTGGCTCCAAATTAAAATAGTTTACTTTTTAGTGTGGAACACATTTCCTCTGAGAATTGAAGTGGAAATTGCCTCTTGTTTTTGGCAAACATTGGGGTTCCACTGAGAAATCTCTTCCTATCATATACATTCATACATGCATAAATGGGCCTATATTAGTGTTATTTTAAAATATGTTTTGAAATTGTAATTTTAATCAAATACATTTTTATGCTTTTATTTGTCATTTCAATATCTTTTGTGTCTTTTTTTTATTTATAAATTAATAATTCTATTGATGAATCATTTTTAGTTTCAGTTTTTATTTATTTCTCACTCTATTTTATGGCTTAAACTTAAACCTATTTCAGTTTTCATTTAATTAAAAAAAATTAACTAATATTTTTATTTTATATTCCATGTATTTAAATAAATAAAAGAATTCAGATGCATAATCCTGTAAGTGAAATCTTCATATAAATTTGGATTTTTATCAGGCCCCTATATTTAGGTTCAGTAATTTCACTCTAATCGCAATGTATAGGTACTTTTTTATACAATAAAAGTGAAATAACTGAACGTAAATATACGTTTATTTTAAATACTTTTTAGGCACTTATAGGCTTTTGTAGCTAAACTCATGAAATGTTTTACTAGTTGTAGTTTTAAATGGAATTCTGAATAAATAGGCTTATTTTCACAAAAAAATGTTAAGCAGCATAATTGTTTTCAGCATTGATAAAAGTCAGAAAAATTTCTTCATTACCAAATCTGCATATCAGAATAATTTCTGATGGATCAAACACAGAAACTGGAGAAATATATAATTCCATAATTTAAAATTTAGCTTTTAAATTATGATAATAATTTACAATGTAACTGTTTTCACCATATTTTTGAATAAATAAATGTAACCTTGGTAAACACACATAATTGTTTTAAAAAATGTATTTAAAAAAATCTTACTGACCCCAAACGTTTGAATACTATCGATAAATAGAACTAAAAAAACTTGACCTTCCTTAGCAGCCACATCCCTTTTGAATCAGTACATGAAATCACAAACGTCTCAATATAAACTGCTTCTTAAAAAAACTACTACAAAAACTAATCCTGTCCGGACAGTAGAAGTGTAATTTGAGTGTATAACCTGTGGGAATGTTTTAGTTTTATCCTGCCCTGTTGAAAGGAAATCCATTCTGTCTCTGAAGTGGTTTGATAGGATAAATTTGGATTAGTGTAGTGCTGAGGAAGCACTGATGTTCACTCGTTGAGTCAGGCTGAGAGGGCTCTGCTGTCAGCACAACGTTATTGACATCAACTGAACAGGCTGCGCTGCTTCAAAGCATCATATAGCAGGTGCTCTGCTCTGTGTAATCTGTATTTGTAAATGCTGGCAGGACCACTGAGACCCTTTGTGGACCGTGTTTGTATGTGTTAAACTGCCCTTTCACTGCTCCCTTGTTTTCCCAAGCCCCAGGGAGTGGTTGTTTCACTATTACAGCAGTATTTCTTGGGAACTGCTTTTCCCAGCAGAAAATCAAATAATGGAACACCAGTCACTGGGAAGAGAACTGCTGGATTACGTTTTCCAGAAAACGTACCACATCTACTATTCATACAAAAAACACCATTCTCTCTTTTATTTGCATTGCTTCTATTCACACATCAAGCAAGGAAATTCTATTTCTGTGAATCTTTTGCTGGAAATTACATTTAAATCAGTGGTTCTTAAGTGCTTTGTCCAAGACAATATTGCCTACTTTATATGAACCTTGGTACTTCTGTAAAAATAAAAAGTGATGCTAGTTTAATGTTGTACATTTTTATTTTATATAGATCATTTTAAATGCAAATTCTCATTATTTACATACTGTTAACATTGAATACGAGTACTACTAATCAGCCAGTAAGCTAGTACTTTAATAAGCAATTATTTATAAGTGGAAATCAGTCACCAAACTAAAGTATTCTTTCATCTATTCTCAGGTGGGGAGAAGCTCTTTAGTTACAGAGCCCCATGAAGTAATTAATTATGACAGCTTCTTAAGAGCTTGTGAATAAAACTGTATGAAAGCAGACTTCTTTTAATCTTGTACAGCGTGTGCTTAAACTGTTCATCTTATGTTTTTTTCACAGCATCGGTACAGGGCTTGTGAAAGTTAACCAAAACACTTTGAATTTGTCAAAATATCTCTAATTCCACAGAAAACTCTTAGATAGAAAGTTGCCATATTTGGCCATAGAGGAAGCAGTTGCCAACTATAAAATGTACACTAGTTGTTTCATACCAGTATGATAATAATGAGTTGATGAATGAGTAGAACAAATGGAAGATTAGGCAGAGAATATAAATATCATCACAAGTTTCTTCAGGAAGCAGAGGTAGGGTGTTTTTCTTCTCCGAACTCAAATGTCAGTTCCATTTTTTTTCCCAGGTTGTGAGGCTGAACTGTCAAACCAGACCATCAAAAAGCATAGCTTTGAATTGTGTTTTTTTAAGATGTGCTATAGCTCTGCTCTGATATGAATCCTTTAGCAAGCAAGTTGCTGTCAAATGCACAGCAGCATTAAAAGAGTCTCTATGGGTTTCTGAAAGATGAACTTTATCATGCTTTGGTCTATTTAAAAGTGTGTTCAGTTATGAGATCCTCATGCTCTGATCTTTCACTGAGGCATTGTAGACGAGCAGTGAAGGACCATGTAAGGTTTGGCCATTGTGAAGTTCTATTAACTTTCTCTTGACCTTATTGTGGTTCTAATGTAAAAGCCTGTGGGGTTTTCTTCCCTGGCTCAGTAGATGAATGAATGGATGGTGGGAAATCGACGAGCCGTGACTATACATCAGAGACCTACAAATATCAATCTCTGCCCTTGCTGCCCCCATTGTCTCTAAGCATGAGTGATTTTTCATTTTTAATGAAGGACAGTGCCAGCAGGTCAAGGTTATTTAAGAAAAATGACCGGTTCTTTTATTGTTGGGTCTCCACAGTGCTTCTGTTATGTGTGCAGAACACACACAGTGGATATATTTAATTTAGATGTATAGGATTTGTTTGATCTTGTATAAAGGGTGGTGGCATTTGTCATTTTCAGATTTGTCTGCAATCCAAGTCCTGTAGTGTGGAATTTGTTTTGACAGGAATTGACATTGGTTAGTTGGGTAATGTGAAAAGAACAGTTATTCGAAGACTTCAAAAGTTGTGCATTGTATGGCGAACATAACTGTCACGCTTAAATACCACATAAACTGTGGTATTTTGTCAGGGAGGCGCAGTCTGGGCACCTTTCTGGCCTGGACTCGGGGCTAGGACCCGACAACATCACTCCTGGCCGTGATTTGGGCACTGGACCTGACAACGGTTCCCCTGACCGTAATTCAGTGCTGAGACCCGACAACCACGGAATGGAATCTGCAGGGATTTGGATCGGCACTCCTGGCCGTAACTCAGACACTGGACCTGACAATGGTTCCGCTGACCATAATTCGGGGCTGGGACCTGATAACCTAGTTGAAAACCACAAGAATTAACTCTGGCATATTGGATCAACACTCTAAATCCAGAGTGGGAACCTGCGGACTAAAATCCGCCGAGCTCAGCGGCAAACTCCATCTCTGTGAGAAAACACCTGTAAGACACGGCTGGGGAATAATTAACTAATGATCACAATGACAGGAAAACCGAATATGGGCAAGACATGTGAGACGAAGGAAACAAAACCAAAAAACACAAAACCCCAAACTAAATCAGGCCAGTAACATGCTAAATATCTCTTGGGCATCTACAGTGTATCTCTAAGATCTTGCCTTTGATAAATCATGCCTGAAATGGTTGATATAATTGAGAACTGATTTTTACAAGACCAAATAAGGAGACAGGAAGACAAAACCAAAACTAAACAGTGAATGACAAAAGACATGAGACCTTACATTATGCCCCAAGCCACCAGGACCCCCCTTGCTCTCAACAATGATTCAGTGACAGGGCTGTGCAGCAAAGTTTTGTCAAAATGTTAGTATTGGTACATTATGTCTTGTTAATGAACATAAACAGTGTAGAGAAAGTAATGGCATGCTTGTCAGTATGCTTTTCTTAAAGTGTCAGCAGCCTTAAAAACCTGTTGCTCTTTCTGTCTGTTAATATTGATCAAATAACAAAAGAAAATAATCTCGCTTTTAAAAAGTCTACATTATAATACTGGTAGGTGAACTCCTACCTAGCACCTGTCAGTGAACTGGGCAAAAATCATGTGGTGTTTGGGGAGCATAAAATGTTACAGTGTTGTGAATCTGACCAATAAAATTAGACAAATGAAATATTTTGTGCCAGTATTATGTATACTATTAGTGGAGTGGAACTACCCAAACCTAGAGAAAAAAACATATATCAGAAAACCCCCACACTCAATAAAACTGAATTATTTGTGAAGAAAGAAGTGATATTTTTAGCATAGATCATAAATGCTTCAAAGGATTTACTGTTGCTAGAGCTGGCAAGAGCGTCTCTAATAAAAACATTTACGATGTGGTACAGGGCATATCAGACACTAGTTAACTACAAAAATGAAAATGTTGTGTCTCCAAGTGCCCATTTAATTCAGCAGTTCCCATCCTACAATAAACACATTCTATCACCTCTTATAAGAGTGACACAGCCTCCATTTAGAATGGCAGTGCTGTTGTAGTGTAACAGTAGTGCTTTTATAGCTCACATTTGGACTCTGCATTGTCTTGAAGATGAGATCATCCCCTGCTGATGGACATTTACTAGCCCCTTTGTCTTAATCATAATTTAATAATGCATTCACATTTGTTGCATAGTGTGCATTTATGTATATGCATTTGTTTGTATGCGTATCTCAAGGGTCTTGTTGTTAGGTGTAACCCTGCACTAATATTTCATTAGTATTACAGGATGTTGATCAAGCTATTTCTTTATTGTCTGAGACAAGGCAATTGCAAAATATTAGTTGTAACGTTTTTTGCAGCTAATGAAAAAATAATATAATGCCCTTCTTTATTACAGTAATTAAAGGTTGATTAACAATTAATAAATTAATAAAATGATTAATAAATTGTTTCAACACTCATCACAGTAGACTTCTTTACATTGCTGGCTTTGCGGTGGAATAACTCCAGTTGATTTAGTCTGTTTTTGCCAGATGTGGTTTGTGTTTGGGGCACACTGTGTTTTTAAATGGTTTGCAAATGTTTGTGGGTTAACTGGGAGGAAAAGAATGGGATATAAAGCACTGTTTTCTGATAAGCATGGGTTTGTGGCTTGCTTGGCTCATTCTTGTGCAGTTCAAAACATTTACAGACATTAATGTTATGGGTATTAAAGCTATTTCAACTATTGTGAGGAGACTCCAGGGAGATTTAAAACCATCCCAGAGATACTAAAGTTTCATCTCACCCATTTTGTTGTCAGAGTGTGTCTCTTTGGGTTGCTACGTATTTCTCTCTTGTATGGTTTAAAGTATGGGCCTCGTTGTTTTAATAATGATTTCTGTTTGAAAGCTGCCTTTGTTCTCTTCAGAGAGTTCAGGTGTTGAGGTGAAGGTCACAAGTTATTCTTGCAGTATTCATCTGTGTATGTGGTTGCAGTTCAGAAGGATGTTGTGTTTTCAGCTGTGACTGAGTAGAATAGGGTATCCATTGTCTCGTTACATTTGCAAGGGGTAAAATACAGTGCATAGTAGGTTTTAATTTGCTGTATGGGCCAGCAGTTTCTGAGTGCCTTGAGCCTTTGTAATTAATTTGCTTTATCTCACCTTGGACAATAAGAAATATTTCAGTAGACTTCAGGTAGTTCGTCCTGTCCCAGACAGCAGTGAAAGTAGGTTATATTTTATGACACATGAGTGAGTGGAAGAGAGGAGATTAATGAGGCATTGTCATTGCTTTAGGAAAGAAGAATTTTCTTTTTTTGTTATATGAGTCTGTTCTTCTTTTTTAAAGCTGCAAATATATATTTATATACTGATCTGATATATAATTTGTTATTCAAGTTTACGAAACCTCTTTTTAAAAATACATTAAAAAATATATATATGTTTTTTTTATATAAATGGAAAGGAAGGAAAGGAAAGGAAGGACGTGACAAGTGGCCAGGTATGGTTTCCCATACTAGGAATTGGTGCTCTGCATTTAACCCATCCAAGTGCAC
>JAUYWG010000047.1:9345792-9364357 GCA_034779775.1 Enteromius afrohamiltoni
CGGACCTGGGACTCGAACCCATGACCTTTGGGTTACAGGTCCGACTCTCTATCCATTAGGCCACGACTGCCCCCAATAATAGTAAATAGTACTAATCAAGCTGTGGTTAAGCTTTGCGGCATAAAATATGTATTATGACACATTTTTATTTTTGAATTGGCAGTTATATATTGAGTATTGAGTGTAGCTTGTTCAGTTAAATGTAAAAAATGAGAAAAAAAACTAAGTTATAGTGTTTAATGTTTAAAAAGACACTGTACTGCAAAACAAGGGTCATGGGTCACTACTGTAGAATTCTCGAAACAGAAGTCATAATGTTTAATTTGATTGTATTTTGTGGTCATCATCACTGAAGAAAACCACTGCATTTAGAATTGAGTGACTTGTGTGCCAGTTGTTCATTATGTTATGTTCTGACTCATTGTGGCTGGTGCTGCTGGCGATCTTCACCTCTCGTGCTGTTTGTGTGATAAACATGTTTTTTGGTGGATAAGCTGATCTCTTGATTGATGTACAGTTGCTGTGACTGGTTCTGTAACATTCTGGTCTTGGCCCTCCTCCACTGTCAGACAAATGAGTATATTTTGCTTCAATCCGCTGGGATTATGACCCTTGTTTCTGTGCTGGAGGAGGAGGGATGGAAAATGAGGGGAAAGATTATGAATCAGGAGCAGGTGGTTGTGCCAGTGTCACATGGCTAGTTTGTTGGTGCACGTGGATGCCGTTTCATGATGGTGACATTGGACGCTGTAGAGAATTTTACTGGACAGGCTGTGCAGTCAAGATTTCAAATGTCAGTCATTTTTAATCATCGCCAGTGTTTTCTCAAGTCCTAATATCACACACTTTATACATTTTGAAACATGCTTGAATTTTTATTCATGTATTATTGCTCTTAAATCGTGCACATAGGATACAAATTTTTTTTTTTTTTTTTTAATTAAAAAAAAAAAAAAAAATTTATTAGTTTATTAATCTATAAAACCTTTATGTCCACAAATGTCTGAATTCATACTGTAGCTACCATTTTCTCTCTTACTTTGGTTTCATCAAGGCCCTTTTGAGATGTTCACTGATCCTTGTATTTTACTTTGCCAGGTTGACAGAGTCATCAGGATCACTCACTGATGGACCAGTTAACTACAAGTACAAGACTAAATGCACTTGGCTGATTGAAGGATAGTGAGTACTACAATGTCAAGCTAATCTCTCAATCTTTGTTATTTATATTTATAATTTACTAAATGTTTTTCTACAAAGCAACTTAGAAATTAGCTACATTTGAATGTATTTATGTGGAATTATAGTGGATTTTAGGTTTAAATACATTCATCTTATTATTAATTGTTTGAAAAAAAAATAACAACATATTTTCTGCTTATTATTTTAGCCCAAATGCTGTGCTCAGATTGAGGTTCAACCATTTTGCCACAGAGTGCAGTTGGGATCACATGTATGTCTTTGATGGAGACTCGATTTACGCACCTTTGGTAGCTGTGTTTAGGTTAGTAATACTGGAGTCAAAGTCATCAATATACACAAAATCAATTCATGTCCACAATAAATGCATTTGTTAGCCTAATACAGTGCATATAATTTCATAATCAAATCTTGCTAAAAAAATGTTTGCTGATCTTTCATTTGTGTGAAATTATGACTTTTTTCCCCTTAGCAATACAATATTTTTTTAATTGAAAGCATAGCGAGGGTGTTCACCCATTAAATTTTTTGTTTATTTCCCAGTTCATCATTTAGCCTCATCTGCAATCATTAAGCAAATGAATGATGAATGCTTTAATTAAAATGACTTGCATAATAAATGAATCTAAATAGAAGAAAAAATGTGCAGATCTCAAAGATTTACTGCTGATTTACTTTGGAATTGCTGGTAACAAACTTAATTACACTTGATTCTGCAAAAAAATTTAATTACAAAAAATGAAATGTGCAAATCGCCCAAAAGAGCAGTAATAAAGTGACTCTTCCCGTGCTTTCTAACTACCTAGGTTAGGTACCACATTAAAAATGAATGTGTTTGCTTCACTCTATCCTATCTCTGTCCTTTTCCTTCTTTGTTCTTCCTCTTAAATATTATCTCTTATGCCTTTTAATTGGATAGACCTTGTTTCAGATGACCTGCTGTGTACTTTAGTGTGTTTGTGTTTGTGTGTTAATGTTGGTGTGCAGTGTCTGGCCCATTGCATCTTTGTGGTTGTCTACTTTGTTGTGCTGAAGCACTGAATGTGAGCTCATCCTCTTCCTTATTAGTAGAATATTGGACAGTCAAGAGCATACAGGAGAGATTTATCCTTCTCCTAATGATGTTTGCTTAGCAACAGTTGTCCTGCTGAGTGGAATATGTGAAAACAAAGGAAGGATGTCTTTCCTGTCTCATTTGTGTGTCATCCTCTTGTATGTCCAGTGGCCTGGTTGTCCCAGAGACTAAAGGAAATGAAACCATTCCTGAGGTGGTGACCACATCTGGATACGCATTGTTACACTTCTTCAGTGATGCTGCCTACAACCTTACAGGATTCAACATCTTTTATTCGTGAGTATGGTTATACAGTCAATGCTTTAATGCATATATATATATATATATATATATATATATATATAGTTCCCTTCACTATTACTTAAAAAATATGAGCAAAGGTGGCGGTGAAAATAAACCTGCATTGTTTATACTTTTGATCTTTAAAAAAGAAATTCACAAGATGCTAATCTATTTTTAATGTAAAACAATTGAAAGTGGGGAGAAAATCTCACAAAATACATGTTTTTCTCCAATGCATGTTGGCCACAATTATTGGCACCCCTATTTCTCTGCAGTCTATTCCCATTAATATTGACATTTTTAGCACACCGGGGTGACTAGGAGCATGAAATTGTCCAGTCATGACTATGAGGAACACAAAGGCCAAATTCACCTAAATCGTCCATAACAAGGAGTAAAACCAAAGAATATAGTTTTGATGTGCAGAACAAGATTGTAGCTTCACAAAATAGAAAGTGGCTGTTAAGAAAATAGATATAAATAATTTAAATCCTTATTTCTACCATCAGGACAATAATTAAGAGATTTTCAAAGATTTTACAATCTGCCTGGAAGAGGATGCTTGTCTTTATCATCCTAATGCACAGTGAGGAGAAGAGTTGAGAGGCCAAATACTCTTCCAGGATCACAGCTGGAGAACTGCAGAGTTAAGTTGAGTCTTTGGGGTCAGAAAGCCTAAAAAACATGAAACAATACTCTACATCACCACATGTTGTTTGGGAAGGGTTTCTTGAAAAATTCTCCTCGCTCATGCAGAAAGAAACTCCAGCATATTCAGTTGTCAGACATGACTGAAACTTCAGTCGATCCGCCATTTTTTAATTCCATACCAGTAGAGAACACCATTGAATCACAGGCAAACCTCTGAACCTAAACTCACCCGATTTGAAGTGAACAGTTGTAGCGGACTTCGTCTCGTGACAAAGAACTACACGACACCACTGGCTTAGATGGACCACGTCTGCAGTTTATTAAAGACAGGACAGGGATTAACACCACAGCTTATTTATTCAGCTTTCAGATCATGTGTAAAGCTCAATTTCAGAAAATTAACACTTATGACTGGCTTTGTTGTCCAGGGTCACAAATGGGTCACGGATCACAAAATGGAGCTTTTACTATAGCTTACCCAGTCCTCTGACCTGACCTCTGTAGAAAAGGTGTGAGGTAAACTGAAGAGAAGAAGCACCAGTATGAGCTGTGAATGGATCTGGAGAGATTCTGTATAAAGGAAAGGACCAGCCTGGGCCAACATGAACTAGAGAAAGCATTTATTTCACAACGAGACGTTCCCCCTTTTCCCCTAAAAATATATATTTCTAATTACACTCCCCCTGCTGTGTTGTTTAGGATCAACTCCTGTCCTAATAACTGTTCAGGTCATGGAAGGTGTACAACGGGTAACTCTATCTCCAGCAGTGTTTACTGTGAGTGTGAGCGATACTGGAAAGGTGAGGCCTGTGATATTCCCTACTGTTGGGATGACTGTGGCAGTCCTGATCGTGGATACTGCGACCTCACCGGAGAAAAGCTCTGTGTCTGCAATGATAGCTGGCAAGGTGAGGGGCAAGTAATTGTTCAGGTGACTTTTATGTCTTATGTCTTCAAAAGGTTCTCATACACTACTGTTCAGTTACTGGCTAATAAGATTTGTTATTGTTTTTTGTAAGAATTAAAATTTTCTTTAATTCAATTTTTATTCAGCAAGGATGCATTTACATTGATCACATTTGTGATCAAGTGACATATATTTATAATGTTGTAAAATAATTATATTACAGATAAATGTTGGTTTTTTAATTCATCAGTGAAGCCTAAAAATGTATCACAATTTCATTTTTACAAAAAATATTAAGCTTTAAGCTTTGTCATCTCAGAAATAAATTACATTTAAAAAATATTTTTAAAAAGTCAAAGCAATTTAGATCATAATAATATTTAATTGAATAACTTTTACTTAATACAGTAACAAAAATCATAATCAGTCTTATGTTTTATGCTAGTATGCCACCTGCTGGTTGTCATTGATATGTTGGTTAATTTTATGATACACTCTTAACAACTGGTGAAAGTAATAAGCTATGGATATTAGTAATTATACATTTATAGAATTTGAAATCCAACTGTCCAATTGTATTTGGTTACTAGACATAATGTTTCGCTATAGACCTCTTGTGGTGAAAATCAAGTTTTTAACTCTCTGTTGTTTTAATATGCTTATTTTTTTTTTGCAAATTTGCCAATGCAAACACCACTGCTGACGATTAAAATTGCGTACCAAAGAGAATTTCAAAAAGGCATCTTTAAAACGTCTATCCTTTGCTAAGTTTCTGTTTATATTCTTATCTTCTGGGCAATAAAATTAAGAACTGCCGGCAAAAAAAGCATTTATAACGTGTTTTTGCAGTGTTGAGCATTGTAGCCAATCACAGACATACCTTTTGATTTGATAAATGGAACGGCCAATCAGAGATGGTTATCAGAGTTCATAACTACCAGCCAATCAGATATGAGAATTTGTGGTTGCTGGGTTAATTACGTGATCCCGCCAAGTGCCTGCTTGCCAGCACGTTCGTTACTAGGCAACATGGGTGCGCGCACGCACACACGAGGTGGAATTGGAAAGAGCAAAACGATGAATGCGGTAGGGTAGTTTATTTATTTATGTGTATCATTTCATTTTACGATTCCTTGACGAAATCAGTTACCTGGAATCGAAGATAGTGTGAGCTGCTGCTGCTGCTAAATTTTCACTAAAGTAGTTTTGTGTTTCCTCCCTTATAGCAGATAAAATCTCACTCCAAACTTTTTCTAAAATTTGAAAGCCCTGCTTTGTCATTGTATAGTGTTTATCGTTAGTACTTAAGTTGAAGGAGTAGAAAAGTGAAGAAAGTTCTGGTGATATGGCTTCGCATATGCTAACGTTAAGTGAGGAAAGGTTGTAGTTACATTTATGGCATCAAATCGTTGTTTGCATGGGAAACGCTTTTAAAGATGTAACTTTGATGATCAAAATCTTTGATTGACTGCAGAGAGTTTTTAATGCACTTTACTTTCTGGCGCCCCTTATTCAGATGTTAAAACGATTCGCCGTTGTCTAATGTCTTTATGATGGAGATGAAGGAAAAGTTTTAAGGACAATACTGCCCTCTCTGGCGTTCTGTGAACTTGCAACATAATTATTATTATAACTAACCGCTAGATGGCAGTGCTTGATCATTTTTCAAAAGTGTAGCTGCTTATTTGTAGTAATTTATAGTATATGTAACAATAATATGTTTACTGCTCCATTTATTCAACTCATGCACTTATGATTTATCAAAGCTTTTATAATTCAGGGAAAGAAAGATCATATGCACACACAGAATGCAAAATTCCTCTCTTGCAAAATCAAGCACTGCATTCTAAATATCACAAGCAAACCTCAAAAGCAAATTTAAAACACTTTTTCCATACTATTATTCCTGTTAGATTCTTGTTTGTTGTGGTTTGCAAAAGTGGCTGAGAATTAGTGAATGGTTTTAGGCTTATGGTGTCAGGTTTCAGAAATTGTTTGACATCTTAGGTGTAAGCAGTTGAAAAAAGCAGCTTAATTTTTCTGTGTACTTCTTTTTTTTTTATCTCAGGTCCAGATTGCTCTTTGAAAGTTCCTTCGACTGAGCCGTACTGGTTTCTGCCTAACGTGAAGCCTGATGGACAGTCACTAGGCCGGGCCTCACATAAAGCAGTGGTTCATGGGAAGCTGATGTGGGTGATTGGAGGGTTTGCCTTTAACTACAGCTCCTTTCAGATGGTTATCAAGTAAGTTCTGCCACCTGGCGACATAATAAGCCAATATTTTGGGCTTAATTTCATGCATCTGGTTCTGAATGCATCACATCACTTGTGTCTGTAAGGATTGTTCATGCACACTTATGTTTAATTATGTGACGTGATCTTTAAAAGCAATTCAGGCTTGACAATGAGGGTTTGATGTGATATCTCTAAAAAAGAATTCTAAAAATATTTATGAGCTTTTGCTAAATTCTTAAGCTGCACAACTGCAACTTTGCCTCTGAGAATAATAATTGTACCAAATCAGAATATTAGAATCATTTTTTAAGTATTGTGTGACACTGAAGACTGGACAAATTGCTGATGATAATTCAGCTTTGTAAGCACAGAAATAAATTCCAAAATATATTCAAATGGAATACAAATTTGTTATAATATTTAATATGAATATTATGTAATAAAATATATAAAATACATATAAAATATGATATATTTTACAGTTATTGTTTTATATTATTTAGATTTTTCTCTTTCACAAAAATAAAAAATCTATACATTACAGGAGTGTGCAGCACTTCCTTTTTCCTCCTTTCTTTCTGATGTTCCTCTGTTTTGCAGCTATAATCTAGGAAGCAGCACATGGGATGTAGTTCCAATCAACGGTGGCCCTCTGCAGCGCTATGGACACTCTCTGGCTCTTCACAAGGTAAACACACTGCTAATTACCATTCCTTGAATAACAATTCCTCAGTGAGTATTTTAACCGTTTACCACTACAATTCATAGCCTGTGATTTACATTTGAGAAGATGTGACCTCAGTCATTTAAATCAGCCCTGATAGTTAGATCAGGGCTGTCCAAACAGTCCTGGTGGGCCGGTGTCCTGCAGAGTTTAGCTCCAACCCTAATCAAACACACCTGAAGCATGTTAGGCTAGGCATGTTAGAAACTTCCATGCAGGTGTGCTGAGGCAAGTTGGAGCTAAACTCTGCAGGACACTGGCCCTCCAGGACCGGGTTTGGACAGCCCTGGGTTAGATAGTGTTTAGCTACATGTTGCATCAAGTTGCATGCTCTTTCATTATTTTGTAGCAACAGTGCCCTCTAGTGTAATGTATTTTATTAGGTAATGTAGTAATAATTGCATAAAAAACCCTGACAGTTTATGCTTTAGTGCTATTTAAAAGATGGTGTTAAATGATACATGGTCTCTTGATTGTTTTTTTTTTTTTCATATTTTCCCTGTGTTTTATGCTTTCTTTTGTATGGTGCACTCAGGGTGATTTGAAAATAGAGATTCTTAGCATTATAACTTTAAGAAATTTAGCAATACAGCAATCTTTTACTGATAAGCAGTATTTTTGTGTTCATTAAACATGGGTACTTAATCAAATGCATTCTGTGTGTTATATTATGTTGTTTTTAGTTTTGTTAAAAAACAACTTCATCCTTCCAAATCTGACAGCAAAGACAGTACTTGTCTTTATTTTTTCTTGGTAAATTAACAGGCTGTCATAAAAAATAGTAAAAGTTAAAGAACAAGTATTAATTTGTTCATGTAAAGTGTAGTTTGTTTTGTGTGTACTGACAAAAAATAGAAAAGATATGCTGCATTGGCCGGGAATCGAACCCGGGCCTCCCGCGCGGCAGGCGAGAATTCTACCACTGAACCACCAATGCTTGCATGGAAGGAAGTGTTGTGCTTGCGTGGTCATGGCTAACACCAATGCAATGAAAGCAGGAGTGTCAGCAGCAAGAGTAGAGAAACTGTAGAAGTGTAAATGTGAAAGAAGGAAGAGTGCACACTGTAGAATGTGTACCGTGCAACCGGGAGCATGAGGTTTTGCAGTATCACATGACCACGGGAACTCCCCTGTCTGTCATGTGAGCATTGGTGGTTCAGTGGTAGAATTCTCGCCTGCCACGCGGGAGGCCCGGGTTCGATTCCCGGCCAATGCAGCATATCTTTTCTTTTGTCAGTCCAGAGAAAAATTATTGGAACATTAACATAAGTACTTAGATTAGCCTGTGTGTTTAACAAGTAGAATGAATAAAGCAAAGGAATAATGGCAGAAACAACTGGAAAGAGGAAGATAACAACATAATGCATTTGATCAAGTGCCCATGGTTTTCACCTTAAACAGAACTTTAAAAAAGGTCTGTTATTGTGTCAATTAAACAAAAAAAAAGGCAAAAATACACACTTTACCTTACCTTTTCTGTGGACAAAAAAGTGAATGTAAATCAAGTCTGGTTGTGTGAACAAAGAACTTAAAATCGTAAAATGTACAAGTACCATGTAACAAGTATAATCCAAATCTCACTTAAACGCTGTTCCACAGACTATAGACAAGATAGAAAACAATAGGCCTTATTGCTGCAGTGTGTACAAAAATATTCACAAGAATAGACTGTACTGATTTACACCTAGAAAGCCACTGTCAAGATTAGGTAAGATTTTTGTTTGAATGAGCTTCATTTTGTTTATATAACAAACTATAACTGTATTTAATTTTGGCTGAGATGCATGCTGTCATGCACAACTGAGATGTATGTTTAATTTACGAAATGGGGTGAAGTTATTCAATACACATCTGCGAATCACATTCTTCCCGATGAATTTTCCACAGCAGGGTGTTCTTTTCCACCTCCAGAGCTTGTGATAATGTCTGCAGATTTATAAAATTGTTTATACTGCTAATGGTTTCTGAGATACGCTCCCTGAGTCTGAAGGAAATAAGCAGGCACATTCTCTCTGCCCACAGTGTAAACTGGTTTTACTGGGCTGCTTTTAGTATAATACAGCAGTGGATGAACCTTTGCAGCAAATTTATGGTCACCAAGACATCACATTTGTTCATTATGTGTATATATACGTACATTTTCTTTCTAATGCGCAGTGCACATTATATTTTTAATTGGCTGTTTGCAAAAGGTCCCTGGCTAATGGACAAATTAAAATCATTGTTTAGTCCAAATACACAACTGTATTTCACTAACCTGCCATCTGGATCTTTATTTGACAAATGCACTTTGTTGATAGGAATGCAGTAGCAAACTAATGAATGTGCATTTACAGAGGATTAGAGGTTGTGCATGCTTGTGTGAGTGTGTGTGTGTACATGGATATGAGTTCAGTCAGCAGAATATGAGATGGCCTTTTGCTTACTGTTTCATGAATCATAAAGTGGCTGTCTGCACTTTTATCTTCTTTTTTGTGTTCTGATAGTCTTTAGGCCAACTGCTGCCTTCGAATATCAACAAAGTAATAATACGTTTTATTAGCTTTTATTTATTTATATAGTGCCTTCCCAGAGCTCAAGGACATTTTACAGTAAACATCAACAAACATCACATTACATTTATACATACTGTATGGCATGTATGTATACACTGATGTTCAAACGATTGTGATTGGTAATCAAAAATGTAATTGTAATATCAATATAATTTAAATGAATGATTGTCTTTTTAAATGTAATTTTAAGAATGTTTTACTTCTGTCATGCAAAACAGAAACAAAAATTTTCATCAGTCACATGGTTCTTCAGAAATCATTTTAATATGCTAATTTATATATATATATATATATATATTATGTATAAAAAATTTTAAAGAACAGTATTGTTTAAAATCTTCTTTTTAACTTTGTTTAATTAAAGAATAAAAACAAATAATATTAGGATAATCTCTGGGGTGTAATAAGGCTGAAAATTCAATATAAAATTAATTATAATTAATTGAAATAAATAATAGTTGAATGTATATTCAAAATAGGAAACCATTGTTTTAAATTGTAATAATATTTTATAATATTGCAGTTTTTCTGCATTTTTGATCAATTAAATGCAGCCTTGACAAACATAAGATAATAAATAGTTAAAATACTCATTAAAATAATCATTTTATATTTGAATGCTGTATATTTTTAAATGTAATTTCTTTCTGTGATGTCACAATTTCTGATTCAACCAAAATGTTTTATTATTTTATTATTTAACAGTTTAGTAATAATAAATAAAATGTGAAAAAACACCATTTATTTTGGTCTTTTTTTAAGGTTGGTCTTTTTTTTTGGACCTGGGATCAGCTTATAACCTTTCTAAACTTTGTAAACAAAGTGACTACTCTCAAGTTTGAGTCTTGTTTTTGTTAGCTTTAAGAGATGCAGCAGGCTCTAGGCTTGAGTTTGTTCTTCATGGAGTCATTTCCAGATGCAGTGTATTGATTGGCTGTTTACACAGGAGAATATGTGCTACTGCAAAGCGGGTAAATTGGTAACAAAATTGTGCTCGGACTGAGGTGATGTAATACCTCAAATGCTTGCATAAGAACTCCTCATATCATTGTAATTTCTCTGCTCTATCCTTAAAAGGATGATATCTACATGTTTGGTGGGAAGCTGGAGGCAGGCTCCGGTAATCTAACAGATGAACTGTGGCTGTTCGATACACATAGCCGGTCTTGGTCACTTAGAACACCCAGCCCTGGCCTGCAGGTCCAACCCTTCGCTGTGGAGGGACATACTGCTCACATAGTGGACAATAGGAATGGAGAGCCCATCATGGTGGTGCTTTTTGGCTATTCACCCACTTACAGCTACCTCAGCCTTGTCCAGGAGTACAACATTCGTAAGTACCAATATGTGCCTTGATATAGATTCAGAATTACATTACTGAGAAAAATGTTCTTCACATAAACCGAGGTGTAGGCTACATTAATGTCAGTCTGACAATTGCAGACAGTTCCTCTGGCTTCCAGCAGATGGCAGTGTATTATAACATTTAATTAGTGCAGCGCTTTCGTGATGACATGGTGAGTTGACATGGCCGGTCTCATTAAAGTGAAAGTTTTCCACTTTCTGTTCTTTCAGTGGTATTTTGTACTTGACTCGACTCGACACAAACACACACCCACTCAAACGCACACTCATGCTTTAGGTCATTAAGAAGTGGTGGTACCTGAAGTGCACTGTCTGGGCTTGAACAATGATTAATGTGTCTGAGCTCTTTTGAGACTCCACTTAAATCTCTCTTTCTTATGCTTTCTTTTTCCCCCTCTTACTCGTTCCCTGGTCGTGCTCTCTAAATGAACACATGAGCTTATTAGAGCTGGTAAAAATGATGGCAATCGCACCCCGCTACTCATTCGTTAAAACTGATGACATGAACTTGGCAAATCAGAGTGATGCAATATTTGAAGAGAAGTTTTCCTAAACTTTAGATATAGGTATAAATACGGTGATGTAACAAGGCAGGAAAGCAATGAAAGACAAAGACTGCTAAACTCTGGTATCCTCTTTCTCTGTAACACTTAGTCATGTGTAATTCATTACAGATGTTCAGCAAGCAAAGTCTTGAAATCAGACTAGAATGCTAAATGTCAGCATGTTAGATGCAGGAAAGCCACAGGGTTAACTCATGTTAAAAGTTAGTTGATGTGTGAATGTTTTTGTTTATTTACTTAACTTGAAAGGAACATGTTAAAATATGTTGTTGCATTGGCCGGGAATCGAACCCGGGCCTCCCGCGTGGCAGGCGAGAATTCTACCACTGAACCACCAATGCTCACATGACTGGCGTGTTTGGTGACAAGTGGTCTTCCATGGCATTTGGGCATGCAACATTCCTATAATAAATTTTTTTTCTAGACTTGGAGAATGGTGGTATTATTGCTATTATTATTATTCTATTCTTTAAATGCCACGGCTCATGAATATGCAAATCACTGTGTGCTGTGGTATATGGTATTACCATCTGTCAGTATGAAGGGTCTGTGTTACTACCTGTATATTTTTGAAAGTGTTTGCTCTGACCTTTATGCTAATAACAATATGATTTAAAGTAAAATCTTATTCTTTATGACTATTTCTTGTTTCCTTTTTAAAATAAGTTTGCTTTCTTATGTTACTCTGTTATACTGTTTGCAAATATTGCACATATGAATTTCTGAGAGTAAAGTCTAACTCTTTGTCAGGCACTAACTCCTGGTCGGTGGCAGAGACGAATGGGGCGCTGATTCAAGGAGGATATGGCCACAGCAGCATTTATGACAGCTCGTCACATTCCATATATGTCCACGGAGGATACAAAGCCCTCCCTGCCAACAAATACGGCCTAGTGGATCATTTGTACCGCTATCAGGTCCACACACACACCTGGTGAGTATTCACACTGTGTGCATGTAATACTATGAAAGTGCTTGTGCCAATGTATCGTTGACTGTGACTGTGACTAATCATTTCAGCCTCAGCCCCCTCACAAAAAAGAACAGATGCTTTCATCTACACATAAAATCAGACCTTAGCACATATGTGAGCAGGAATCACATCTTCGCCAAGCCAATGAGTGTGCTGACCAGGACTTTCCGACATGTGTGAAATATGAAACATTTACAAATATGCTAGTAGTGACACTATAAATGATGCCAGGGTGCTGTTGCCAGGCTGAGTTCTTTGGAGGTTTAGTCCAAACAGGTGTTTTTATCTTTTTTTATAACCCTGCTATAAAACAGAACCAATGGAATAGTTTAGACAAAGATTTATTACATTTTTTCGTCATCATTTGTGCAGATGAAGTAGTATTTTTGTAATACAATGCACTTTGTACTGTAATGAGTTCTCACTGAAGAATGAAACATAAAGTAATCTGACAGCGTTGCATTTAAGTATACACCTCGGCTTGTATTGATGGTTAGCCTCTGGTCTGCTTGTGTCCTGATTTTGCAAAAATAAAAGTTCGGTTTACTAGGCTACTACTAAAATTATTAAAACAATACAAAAAACTGTATTTTTTTTAAGCAATGATCAAGCAAAATTTCTTCCATGTTTTAATTTTAATATTAAAATTCCCTTTTGTTTGCTTACATGAAGTTTGATTGTCAATAATTTAAAGATGTTTTATGCCTTTATTTAATAACTATAGTTATGTATACACAACACAGAATTTCAGAATCAGAAAACATAATGTGTGAACATAATCAGGATGGTTAAATCTCAACCTAATTCCTTTTTTTGGGGTAAAATTCAGTACTATTTTACATGGAGTGTTATGTTTTTATTTTTTATCAGTATCCATTATCAGTATCCATTTTAAAAACTGTTGGTTAATTAATCGGTTATAGGCAAGGGCGAAAAAATATTGGTCGACCTCTAATTTGCAGGGAGGGTGCTTATGCTTTTTAAAGCTTGCAATTGCTAGCCCATATTCACCTACCCTACCTTAACTGGTCTGCCGGCCTGGTCAGACAAGTATGTTGGCTGGTTTTAGAGTCAGTTTGGGTGTTTTTCAACTAGCTTCAACCAGCTAAAACAACTAAACATCAAACCTACAAGACTATTTAAGATCTGTAAATGAAGTTTAATCCAAGTAAGATTAGCTAAGAACCAGTTTAAGGTGGTTCTGAGTTTAAGAACAAGGAAGTGTGAAATGTGTGCACCAAATGTGCAGAAAATCTCATGGTAAAATATATATTTTTTCTTTAATGCACATTTAATGCACAATTATTGGTACCCCTGGGAATTCCTATTAAAACGCACTGCTCAAAAAAATAAAGGGAAAACAACACAATGTAACTACCAGTCTGTGAAATCAAACTGCCCACTTAGGAAGCAACACTGATTGACAATCAATTTCACATGCTGCTGTGCAAATGGAACAGACAAAAGGTGGAAATTATAGTCAATTAGCAAGACACGCCCAATAAAGAAGTGTTTTTGCAGATGGTGAACACAGACCACTTCTCAGTTCCCATGCTTTCTGGCTGATGTTTTGGTCACTTTTAAATGCTGGTGGTGCTTTCACTCCAGTGGTAGCATGAGACTACAACCCATACAAGTGGCTCCGGTAGTGCAGCTCATCCAGGATTGCACATCAATACGAGCTGTGGCAAGAAGGTTTGCTGTGCCTGTCAGCGTAGTGTGCAGAGCATGGAGGCTCTACCAGGAGACAGACCAGTACATCAGAAGATGTGGAGGAAGCAGTAGGAGGGCAACAACCCAGCAGGAGGATTGGTGCCTCCGCCTTTGTGCAAGGAGGAACAGGAGGAGCACTGCCAGAGCCCTGCAAAATGACCTCCAGCAAGCCACAAATGCACCTGTGTCTGCTTTAAACGGTCAGAAACAGACACCATGAAGGTGGTATGAGGGCCCGACGTCCACAGGTGGGGGGTTGGTTGTGAGAGCACCAAATTCTCCACTGGCGAGGCAGGTTCACACTGAGCACATGTGACAGATGTGACCGAGTCTGGAGACGCTGTGGAGACCGTTCTACTGCCTGCAAAATCCTCCAGCATGACCGGTTTGGCAGTGGGTCAGTAATGGTGTGGGGTGGTTTTTCTTTGGAGGACCGCACAGCCCTCCAGAGGTAGCCTGACTGCCATTAGAAACAGTGATGAGACCCTCAGACTCCTTGTAAGATCATATGCCAATGCAGTTGACCTTGGTTTTCTCCTAATGCAAGACAATGCTAGAACTCATGTGGCTGGAGTGTGTCAGCAGTTCCTGCAAGACGAAGGTACTGATGCTATGGACTTGACCTACACTTTCCCCAGACCTGAATCTAATTGAGCACATCTGGGACATTATGTCTCGCTCCATCCACCAACGCCATATTGCACCACAGACTGTTCAGAAGTTGGCAGATGCGTCCAGGTGTTGTAAGGAGATCATACAGGCACGTGGAGGCCACACACACTACTGAACCTCATTTTGACTTGTTTTAAGGACACACATTACATCAAAGTTGGATCAGCCTGTAACTCCAAATCCAGACCTCCATGGTTACTGAATTTGATTTCCATTGGTAATTTGTGTGTGATTTTTGTTTTTAACACATTCAGCTATGTAAAGAACAAAGTATTTAATAAGAATTTTTTTATTAATTCAGGTCTACGATGTGTTATTTTAATTGTAACCTTAAATTTTTTTGAGCAGTGTATAAAGAAAACGATGGCCAATAATTAAGAGGTTCCAGTCAATTAAAGATATCTGCTTATCTGCTCCCGAAGGATCACAGCTGGAGAGTTGCATTAGTTGAGTCTTGGGGTCAGAAACCCCAAAAATAAAATATACATCATCATACACAGGAAACATTTTTCTCACTCATCCAAAAACAAAATCCAGGATATTTGACACTAGTTTCTATGGTCAGATGAAACAAAACAAAAAAAAGATGGATTTTTGGAGATGAAACCCACCAGATGGATTTAGTACAAACGGATAAAAAGTACTCCATGCCCACAGTTAAATATACTACTGTATTCTTAAAATTGTTGGCCTGTTTTTCTGCCAGAGGGTGTGAGCATCTCGTTTAGATGCATGGCATCATGGATTTCAAATATTACAGATAAAAAATCTAAAGCTGACATCCTCTGTTAGATATGTTATAATGCAATAATTGTGCCCAATATGAACTAGAGATCACAATGAGATTTCCCCCACACTTTCAATTGTTTTATTTCAGTGATACAGTTGGTGGCGATTTTGTGACTTTTTTTTGAATGAATTTAAAAAGGATAAACAATGTATGTTCACTGCCTCATTTGCTTATATTTACCAAGGGTGCCAATATAAGCAAGGGCCAATAAGTTGAATTAAGTATAACCTAAAAATATAAAAATATCTGGTGTTAACATTCATTTTCCACCTTTACTCTTTTATAAGTAGATCAATTTGAAAAACAAGCAATATATATTTGTACATGCATGTATTATAAGCAATAATTTAAACTGGAAAAGAAATTGTGCACCAAATATACACTACCGTTCAAAAGTTTTTGAAAAAGTAAATTATTTCAATTCAAAATAATTGTTTTCTATGTGAATATATTTTAAAATGTAATTTATTCCTGTGATACAAAGCATTATTACTTCAGTCTTCAGTGTCACATGATCCTTTCAGAAATAATTCTAATATGCTGATTTATTACTAGAAATGTCAATGTTGGAAACAGTTGTGCAGCCAAATATATTTTTTGGAACCTGTTTTTTTTTCTTTTTTCTCAGGATTCTTTGAAACCATAATTTTTTTACCAAATATAAAACATTTCTAAAATGTAAATCTCTGCTGTGACTTTTGATCATTTAATAGATCCTTTGTTAATAAAAGTATTAATTTCTTTCAAAGAAGAAAGAATAAAAATTTACTGATCCCAAAGTTTTGAACAGTAGTGAAACAGTAAACTACTGTAACAGTAGTTTTGAACATTACTATCCATTTTAAATAAATGCTTCTCTTTTTAATATTTGAATGATCAAAGAATCCTAAAAAAAAACTATTAAGCAGCTCAACTGTTTTCAACACTGATAATAAAAAATCATATTGGAATGATTTCTGAAAGTGACACTGAAAACTGGAGTAATGATGCTTTGTATCACAGGAATAAATTACATTTTAAATATATTCACATAGAGAAAGAGTAATATTAATAACTTGTTCCATACTGTGTGGTTAGGATTAAGGTTTGGTTAAGGGTTGTCTGCATATAACTATGCACTGCTATGTCGCATGTGTAACAAGGGCAATGTAAAATAATATGCTTTATCTTGTTTTTGTCCCCTAGATTTCAGCAGTGTTCTTAAATCTTGCTCTGTATGGTCAGTCAAGCAAATTAATTGCAGCAACTTTTGGTGCTACTAATGGTGCAGATATTACACTCTTTTACTTTTTAACTCCAAAACTAACTTGACAATGTTATGACATTTTTCAAAATAACGCAGTGTTTGGCCTACAGTTGAACCCAGTGGTAACACCAGTGACTTTATGAATGCTATGGAACACTTCTTATAGCTTAGACAAAGCTATAAGTAGCGGTAGAAGTTAATTTGAGGTTTCTTTCTCGCATTCGTTCCTTTTCACACTCAAAAGACGGTTCACTTAAAAGTCAACGGCTGCACAAAGAAAGCTTTTGTATCCATTTCTCCTAGAACGTCATTGCCTTCTCTGCCTGCAGATGGAAAACATTAAAAAAAGAGACAAGTTGCCCAGATTTTTTCCCCTTTGTCTTTGTTTTTACTGTCTCTTTGCTTGGCCTTACGGTGAAACCTGTCTCTAAAAGCTCTCTTACCCTTAAACGCAAGAATTCACTTGCAAACACACACACAGGAGTCTGACTGTGCGTTCCTTTTGATTGGCAAAGTAAGTGAAAGGAGCTGCACAATGCATCAAACAACGCTTCGCTTACAGGGCTCGGGGTGTTTGACAGAGTGTAGAGAGGAGTGCTGAGTGGATGCAGAGTGACAGAGTGCTTATTCTCACACATACAAACACAATGAGGTAGAAGGAAATATGACACATGAGATGGAAAGCGAAAGGGTCAAGTGGTGAAAGAATTTAGGAACCCAAGTAATAATATTACTTTTTCCAAGTAACTAGTAAAGTAACGCAGTACTTTTTAATTTTAGTTTTCAAAAACGTAATGCCAGTTACTTTGTTTTCCTATTTATTGACTGACAAGTCTCCTGACAGAGGCGTTGTGTGAATACAGTGTAGTTCTAGACTAAATTTTCATTAATTCATCTCACTTTCAAAAAACAGATTTCGTATTCATCAAAATGAATTAAAATAAACTCAGAATATGATGCAAGTCTGCTTTAATTAAATTACACACATGCATCTAATCCCATTTTATTTACCAATGTATTTGCTGCTGACCTTTGATGATCCTGTTCAATCATACTTTCATGCAAAAATGACTGTGCTTCATTGTTTTGTCTATTTATTGCTGAAGAGTATTTTCTTCTCCTGTATTCTACTTTACTGATATGAATTTACTTTTTCTTCAGCCTAAGATTTATTCATGACACTTTTTGGTTTGCTTTTACATTTGCTATAAATAGAACTTCTTATATTAAAAACAATCACTCAAGCTCTGCCCATATTTAAAAAGTAACACAAAAGTAACGTAATGCATTACTTTCCATAAAAAGTAACTGAGTAACGGAACTATTTACTTTTAGGGAGTAACACAATGCATTACTTTTAAAAGTAACTTTCCCCAACACTGCAAGCGAGCAATTGATTTAGCATGTTCTGTGTAGTGATGAATGACTGGTTCTTTTAGTGAATAAAACTAAAATGAATGACTATTAATAAAATTAATAAATCTTAAACGCACAATACCACTCTGTGCAGTCTGATACACAAACAAATGACTAGTAAGCTTTAAAGGAACATGATTTTCCAACTCAAGTAGAGTAAAAAAACGTAGCTCTTTTATAGTCACATTGTGTACTAAGA
>JAUYWG010000047.1:9369484-9387834 GCA_034779775.1 Enteromius afrohamiltoni
CATTTGCAACTGCTCTTTTCACAATCGGATAGCTAGCCAATCAAAGAAAACATGTGAAGGGACCAAATGTAATTTTTCTTAGGTGAAAAGCATACCATACCCCCTTAGGCCTTTGGTCACAACTTTTCAGTATTTCGGAAATGTCTGTTTTAGTTTACTCAATTAGAATATTATCCTAACTCCTTACTTTTTTTTAACTTTTCTCTACATGCATGACTTGTAAACAAAAACAGTACAAGATGGTCTGTACCGAGTACGCACTACAAAGTATGCAGTATGTGTGAATTGGGCCTTAATTTAATTTTCTTTCATTTGCATTAATGAATATTTTAATGCTTTAAATGCATTAATAATTTTAATGAACATTTCCCACCTATTCTTGTCAAGTTCCCAGTCCTATCCTCAACCCTCACCTCTTTTGCTCAAGAGCACACTCTCTCTCTATTAATTTCTTTCTTTCTATTTATTTTTACTCTGACCCAACTTTTGAGGAGAGAGAAGGGGCATTATAAGCTCTTTTTATGCAGTTTTTCTTGCAATAAGGGACTGAATTCAGGATGACACAGAAAGCGGTTTTCATTTGCGAACCCTCTTGCCATGTCTTCCCCCACTCTTGTACATCTAATTAGATTCAGGGAAAATGAACCCTAATTAAAATTGTAGTGCTCTGGCTGAGAGGCGTTGTGAAGCTTTGTTTTTTTCTGCACAGACCTTTTGTTTTAATACAACCAGCAGACTAGCTAGCAGATTGCCTCTGCACAAAAACATATTTTATTAAGCTTGCAATTAAAACAGGTTAGATTTCCTTCCTACTGCATCTCTACCTCTGCTCTATCTGTTCGTGTCATCCAGTGTTTCTTTGCTCTGTTTCTTTGTCTCCTGTACATTATCAATGGGAGTTGAGCCAATATCCTGTGAGGAAATGAAAGCTAGGCAGAGCCAACGATGACTATCAGGAGCGGTTTATTAGAATAAGAGTGTCATCTTTAGATCTGTAAAAATCTGAACAATGTTTGACCAAACTGTGATAGATGAAGACAGTGGCTGAAAGCATTTATGCACCATTCAGGTGTTGCACGGCGGTCCTCTGTGGCGCTGTCTAACCTGCATCAGCAGGAACCTTCCCAGGAGTTTTAGTTCCTACCCGGACAGCTTTCAACCGAACACTCGGTTCGGAACAATCCGCTCCAGGATTTTGCGGGCTTCTGCCCTATATAGAGCGATCTCTGAGAGACATTCAACGCAAAGACCCATCGCCTGTCTCTGGTACTGTTTTGATCTGTCTCCTTTGTTACTGTCTGCTCCTGTTTAATTTATAGCCTGTTTGACCACTCTCTGCACAATAAACTGCTTGCACATGGATCTAACGCCATCAGAGTCTTCATCACAGAAAACTTTGCCTGACTCCACTGATCCAGTGGCAGTATATCAGCTGGCCAAGGAAGTCAATCGTCAGGGATCTCTACTTAACATACACCACCAGCAGTTGGAAAAACTGACTTGACTGACTGAAGAGATGGGGCAGTCTCTCCAAACATGCAAAGCCTCTATGCAAGCCATGAGCGCCGCCATGACTGCTCTTGCCCAGGCCCTAGTAACCACCCCTGTAGTAGCACCCTTTGCCTCAAGTCATGCTGCTCGAGTTTCACTCCCCGAGAAATATGATGGTGCCTGGGGAAGTGCAAGGGGTTTTTAATGCAATGTAACCTTTATATCTCACGCCAGTCCAACAGTTTTCCCGACGATGAAAGCAAAGTGTCCCCTAGCAGCATGGACTGGCTGGCCCGCCGAACCCCTCAAAACATTGTACCGAAAAGCCCTGTATCGGAAACTGCAGTCAGAGCTGGCATGCCGGGACGAAGAAAAAAAAGACACTGGAACAATACATGGAACTGGCCCTCCATTTAGACAACCTCCTCCGCTCAATGCGAGCGCGACCATCCCTGCCTACCCGGCCTTTTACCTTCACCACCAACCAGAGCAGTCCGGAACCCATGCAAGTAGGGAAGAATCACCTAACCGACGATGAACGCGATCAGAGAATCTAATCGGGCCCATGCATTCAGAAACCATCCGCCTCTTCACCATCTACTCAGGGTCGTATCTGCCCGCTGTCGCAACCTGAGACAGAGAGAATGAATACCTACATACCCAAGGAGTTTCAGAAGGGGTTCATCCAACATTCAACATCTCCAGCCGCAGCTGGTTTCTTCTTCGTGAAGAAGGACGGAGGTCTCAGCCCATGGATCGATTACAGGGGATTGAACGATGTCACGGTGAATTCCCGGTACCCATTACCCCTAGTGCCCACCGCCCTGGAACAACTCAGAAAGGCACAGTATTTCACAAAATTAGACCTCAGGAGTGCCTACAACCTTGTCAGGATCCGAGAAGGTGAAGAGTGGAAGACGGTCTTTTCCACGACAACTGGGCACTACGAATATCTGGTGATGCCCTTCGGACTCTCCAATAGTCCCTCCGTGTTCCAGGCCCTGATTAATGATGTCTTGCGGGAATAACTGAATCAAACAGTGATTGTATATATCAATGACATTCTGATCTACTCAGAAACCCTCACTGACCACATCCAGCACGTCCAAAAAGTCCTAAGAAAACTGATCCAGCTGAAACTCTATGCTAAGTTACACATCTGCTATAATAATTAACTGAAAACTAAAAATCAATAATGCCAAAACAAATCTTGAATGATCACTTTGCACCTCTGACTAGGCATAAGATTTAGTGTCGGATGATTTTATGCCGAGATGGTGCAACGGTTATAAATTCTATGCATGACTTAAAGTACATTTTATGTACAGCATAGTCTTACAAATGGGTGTCTGTCCAGCTGGTGCAACTGACCCAGGATGTGTAACAGTTATTGGATTCAGACTGTCTTCATATATTCCCCGGACAGTTCGGAAATAACATTTTTGTTCTTGTTTTTGTATTTCTTATTGATGGACACAAATTAAGATGAAATCAGAGAATTGTCTGACCCAGACAGAAAAAAATCTACCACATTCAACGTTAAGAAAAGCAGTAAAGAAGACATTGTTAGAATCAGAGGTTTAACCTTAATTTTGAAGCTACAGCCTTGTCCTTCAAAGCTTTTGGACTTGAACGTGGCAGCTGAGTTGCTGTCTGTACAGGGTCAAAAAGATATTGGATTTAATCAAAAATACCTTAATTTGTGTTGTGAAGATTAATGTAGGTCTCAAGTATTTGATACAAAAAAGAGTGACATTTTTGGGTGAACTATCACTTTAAAGCTATACCATTTGTGACCCGGGACAGTGAAAATGTTAGTATTAAGATTTGATTCAATTCGATTCGATTCAGTTCTATTCAATTCGATTCGATTCAATTCAGCTTTCAGATCATGTATGAATCTTAATATCTGAAAATTATCATGAAACATGATCTTTACTTACTATCCTAAGGATTTTTGGCAAAATAGAAAATTCAATCATTTGGACCCATACAATGTATTTTTGGCTATTGCTGCAAATATACCAGTGACTTAATACTGGTTTTGTGATCCGGGGTCACCTTTGATGGGAATAGAGTGGTATTTCAATTTACTTTGCACTCTAACAGTGATTGCTTCCACAGCAATTTATAAGACTGCACTGATGTCAAGGTGTATGATATGGTTAAATGTCAGATTGTTCCCGTCATATTACAACTGATTAATCCACATATGGCAAACAATGAGAAAGAAAGCTCAGTTATAATGAACAAAATCTTCCTGACATTCTAGGACAATGTCTTCTTTATCAAATCATGTCCATTCATGTCATGTCCAGTGTCCATTAACTCTAAAACCACCATGTCAGAGCATTGCAGGAGGTCAGAGATTAGCTTAATCCTGTTTGCGTGGCCATTTTGTCTGTTTTCTGAGGTGAAATTATGTGTGTATGTTTCAGTGATCTTAGTTAAACAGCAGCTTAATCAGTACTGCACTCAAGAGAGCTGTTTGCAACCTGGCCATACTTTCTCTGCTCCCTGTTTGCTTGAGAATTCTGAGGAGTAAATTCCAAGTTTACATAGTAATGCTGTGACAGTTTGTCTTGACTAAGAAAGTGTGTGATGGCTTTTAAAACTCTATAACATTAGATTTTAAGGACATTTATAATGGTACAAACAATTTCTATTTCAAATAATCAAATGTGTTCTAGAAAAAATCTAATATTTTTTTTCAATTGGGGTGAAAAGTGAGTGCTTTATGATGATCTTTTGACATCAATAGCTCTGAATGTCTAAGACAGGGTTTATTTTTCTCGTTTGCAGCCATAAAGGCATCTTTGTTCACTTTCACTAGACAGAACTGCAGAATGTTGTTGTGTTGCGGTATCTCTGTGATGCTGATGTGCTGTGCTTGAGAGCATGTAATGTGTGCGGTTAATCTCTGAAGCTGTCATTAGTAGTGCTATAGGGAGGCTGTGAGATCTTAGATGTGACAGTTGTTTCTCTCTCTGTTTCTCACTGTTTCCTGTGATCTGTATATTGCTGTTTTCTTATAGAAGGTTCACATGCTACAAAACATCTGTGCACAAGGGCGTGTTAACCGTGTGTATATATACTTTATGTTTCCTTGGCACATCTGTGTGTATGCACGTTAATGCATTTACTAGCAGCAAAGCCTATAGAATATAAGGAGAGTCTTTGGTGTCCTCTCCTTGTTGATAAACTGACCATGAGCACAGCTAATTACTGAATTAAAGAGCATGTAACGAGCTGAGAGCGTGTCCGATCCGGCATCTTGGGAATAACACATGCCAAAGAGCTCATATAACCTGCACAGACATGTACATATCAAAACAGAGAGATGTCTCTGTCAGTAAAAAGGTTAAGTTTACATGGAATATGGAGTACACTGCTGCTTTCACTCCTTATGAGTAAAATATCTGCACTGATACTGATTTATACCCGGCTTATATAAATAAACTATACTGTTTATCTCTCTCATTAAAGAATTCTATATATTAAATTAAACTTCCAATATAAATTAGTGGTGGGCCGTTATCGGCGTTAACACAGCTCTTATCGCACGATAGAAAAAATATTTCTGTTAATCTATTCACAAAGTTGTGTTGGGAGCTGGGTCTATACTACGCAAGCTATGATGACTTTCACCTTGATATTTTAGTGCGGATTTATACCTAGCCGAATTACACTGTAGCCCTATTCAGACGGGACTAGTTGTCTAAACTACGTGTGAGCTTTGATTCTTATCACCTGTCGTCTGTGATTTTCATGCACTATTTCGGACAGGACTAACACCTCCGTGTTTATTACAGAGGTGAGAGGGTCTGTTTCGTACATCTGGGCGTCACAGAGATCATATGCTCTGTATGCGTGCATTTCTATAGTCATTCAGATTAATTACAATTAGTATAATCACAAATACCATGGTGAAGCTAAATGGCTAGTATAGCAAAAAACATTGTTAATGTGTGGTTACTTTAGTTCAACTATCATGATTTTTATTTGTAGTAAACACATGTTTAATTTTGATAATTAAAACGTACGTAACCGAGTGGAGAAACGAACATGAGTAATCTTCCCTGAGATATCTTTACAGTTTACATGATCTGGCTCTTTATTTGTATTTATTTATACATTTTATATATCAAAATATATTAAATGTGCGTGCGGTAAGAGAATCTACGGCATATCGTGTTGGCTAAAACACAAGGAAACGCGTTGTGAAAAAGAATATCACAGACATGGCAGATCCGGACGGGATTAAAATCACAAAATACTTCTGCGAAACAAACCCTGTAAAACTAGTCCTGTCCAAATAGAGCTTTACTTTTAGTCAATATTTAGGTAGCACACATATTCTGAATGCCTTTAGCAGAATTTAAATGAGACATTTTAATCTAGATTAATTTAAAAATTAATCTAGATTAAAAAAATATGTATGCCCACCCCTAATATAAATATTTTTTGCACCAATTTCTATCTTGGTACTGACATATATCATACATCTTTATATCAGATATAACGAGATATGTTTTAATTTCAGAACACTTTATTAATCCCAGAGGAGCAATTCAAAGGCATATTAAGCAGCACTTAAAAAAAAAAAAATAATAAAATAAAATAGTACAATAATAGTACAAATAAATAAGTACAATAAATTACATTTAATAGTATTATTTATATATATATGTGTGTGTGTGTGTTATTATTATTATTATTATTATTTAATATATTTTGCTGTGTTTGTGTGTATTTTGCAGCATGTGATGAGTGGACAGTTCTTCCAAATCCTAGTCTTCATCGTGATGTCAATCGTTTCGGACACACAGCAGTCGTCAGTAATGGGTAAGTTCTTGATTTGGTCTCTTTTCCTTTGAAAATACTATCGATACATGCACTCTTCCTGTACCCTGTTTTTTCCCCAATGAAGTTTATTGAGTTAACAACTCATCTTGCATTGGAAAAAAAGCTCACTTGAATGTGTGGCCTAATCCTCTCATTTCCTTTGGAAAGATGGTTTGGCAAGAGACAAAGACTTTAAAATCCTAACTGTAAAGGTCTGTGTTTTCTCCACTCAGCTCAATGTACGTTTTTGGTGGTTTCTCTGGTATGATCCTGAACGATGTACTGGTGTATAAACCTGCCAACTGTGAGGCCTTCTTTGAGGTGGATCTTTGTCAGAGCGCTGGTCCTGGTGTTCGCTGTGTGTGGATAGAAGAACGCTGTGTACCCTGGGACTCCAGCCATGCAAATGACACTTTGCCTGCCTCCTTCTGCCCTGCACGTACCAGTAAGAACCTATCATTATAAAAGCTTATGTTGAAACACAGGCTACACAGAATCACTTTTCGGGTCAATTATAGAGGTATTGTGACCTGTTTTAAAGGCATGTTTCATCATACATTCACACTAAATTTATTTCTAATTCGAAGGAGTCTTTGAAAGTGGGTCTTGTTTTACCCTGAGGGGGTTATTTTTTGGTTGACTAAATTATGCCGCCTACTACAGGACCATTTAACAAAAATAAATGAATAAATGGATATGAAATAGGCCTATTGATCTGAGTACCACAGCATTGTAAGAAACCAGTTGCCTAGAATAGCAGGACTAAAGTAAAGCAGTGCAGTCAATATACATTATATGCAAAAAACATTTGAACACAGAATGGTGTGATTGTCCAATCAGCCTTAAGTATTCCAATGGGCCGGAAATAAATAAGGCACTGGAAGATACTCAATTAATTGTTTGGAAAGAAATTAATAGTCTATTTTTACTTGCAAAGGACACATTAAATTGATCAAAAGTGACAATAGACATTTTAATGTTCCAAAGTATTTCTATTTCAAATTGTTTTTTCATTTCTAAATAAAAATATGTGACCATTACAAATGTTTACACAGCCTATCAACTTCTATACACCTGGTTTACTATCCCACATCACCATCCTGAAGGGGTGAAGTTACACTACACGTCTCATTCAGTTGTGCTAGACCGTTAGCTCTGTATGTCAAATGCACACCTGGAGAGCATTTTTTCTTCCCATAAGTCCTCTGTCAGGAGATTATTGTTAAGCCACATTTAATCCTATTTACACTTGATACATTGGGAGGCTTATATGCAGAGCCACTCGCATGTTCTGCTTTACCTTGATGGCGTACAGCCTTTTTTCCACTGGGTAAATCCTGCCTGACTGTGGAAATGCCTGTTGATAATTGACTGAACAAAAGGTCAGTCAGCGCATAATAATCTCATAGCGATGTAATTATGATGGCGATGAAACCGAATTCCAGCGATTGTGGATACAGATGTTTTTGTCTGTGGGCAAAACTGCACCTGAGAGGATTACTGCAATTACCATGTGGATTTTGGAGTGCTATCAGAGGTGGATTGGACTTTAAATTAAGTAATGAAATGACACACACATTCATGATTGGATTGTTCTGTATTGTGTGTATCTTAGAGACCTGTAATCGTACAGTTTATAACTGTACATAGGCACTGTTTATAGGTTGCTCTCTGTAGATTACTATGGACAATGTTCCTGATATTATTATGTTTTGTACACACACACACACACACACACACACGTTTTTGTGAATTGTGAAACATGAAACTTTTTACTTTTATTATTATTTTCTTAAAAAACAATCTAAACAATCCTCATGCTGTATCATTAATAAGCATTTTTAAAATATGGAGATACAATTCACCATCTCTTTGTAATACCTGTCATACCCATGACATTATACAAATTTGCTTCCTCATAAGTCATAAAAATGCTCTCACACACTACAAATCAAAAGTGACTGTGACTTTTTAATGTTTTGAAGAATCCATCTTTTTATTTCCTGTTTATAAATGTTGAATCATTAGCAGTTGAGTCAAGTAAACAGTTGGTGAAGATCAACGATGGTGAATAATCTTTGTTAATCCTATTTCTTTTCTCCCATCCTTAGTGTTCATTTTTGTCCTGCATTTTCTCATTGTTTATTCTTTGAAACTGTTCCAGACAAAAGCCAGTTCCTGTGTGACCTCTCTTTCCCAGAAATAATGATGAAAACAAACAGAAAACATCCTCAAAAAAAAAAAAAAGAACAGAAACAACCGTACTTGGTTGAGATGGTTATTCATGGTCTGAAATAAACAAATCCACAGTCAGTACAAAAGTTTCTACTCTGTCCTTGGCTCTTCCCCTGGATTCTGCAGTTTTAATTTTGCTGTGCCCTGTGCACGTCCACCTCCGCTGTTCAACTTTAGCCCTTACCCATGTGTCATTGCACACACTCATTTTTCACCACAGTTGTGAAGTGCTTCACCTTGAGAGCTCTGACCTCTGAGTCAGAACCTCGTTACCGCCACCCTCCAATTTTTGTTTTATGCTAATAAGTAGATATTTTTCCTCGTGTCTATGATAACTCTTCTTTTTTGACCATAGATTCAGCTGATAAGCAGTGTCAGCAGTTTTTAGACTGCGCTTCCTGTACGGCCAACACCAATGACTGCCAATGGTGCGAAGACAAGAAATGCATCTCTTCTTTGAGCAACTGCACCGTGGTATGTCCAAAAAGAGACTATGCTATATTAAAAAGATTTAAAAGCATTTACAGCAATTAAAATATGCTGTGCCATGTTTTGTCTGCATTCAGCTTACAGTTGAGCTTGCCCGCCACCCTCGAGGTCCTCTGTACCTCAACCCTCCTCCTGCAATGCTTTCTGAGCACCAGCTCTCTATTTGGAGACCCGGTGTGCGCAAAAATGGCCAGGTATGCAGTAACAAAGGCTTAGAGAATTAGCATCAGTAACCTCTTAATTTTTCTTGTTTTTATCCTCATATGAATGCTCTAGATTTTCTTGGATTTCTTTCTTAAAGGCAAAACAATGTTTAATAGTAAATTTTCTTGGCAAAGTCGCTTTAAAATATTTATTTCCGTCCTCTTTTTCAGTCTGTGAAGAACTTTACCAGATGCAGTATTCGAAGTGAGCAGGTTTGCAGCAAACTGGTGAACTGCAGGAGTTGCTCACTGAACATCAACTGTCAGTGGGAACCACAGCAGCAGGAGTGTCATGCTTTGCCTGGTGAGTTGAAGGATGGATTGTTGGATGATGCGGACTGACAGAGAAATTGCATGTCTATATAAACAGCAATTAAAGTAGACATTTCTTCTGTGTAACAAGGTTATGATTTAGTAAGGTAGCAAGATTTACAAAAATAATAAATTCATTTTTTTTCAGCAAAGACACATTAAAATGATAGTAAAGACATTTATACTATTTCAGTCGATTTTGTTATTTTGTATTTTCTATTTATCAAAGGATCCTGGAAAAAAGTGTCAGTGTTTCTACAAAAACCTTAAGCAGCACAACCAATACAATTATGAAAATTATTCTTGGGCACTAAATCAGCAAATTAAAAATAATTTATTAAAACAAAGAACAGCTCTAAATTGTAAAGAAAAAAAATATGGCAGATTAGCTGTATTTCTAATGTAGCCATAAGAGACTCATGTTAAAAAACATTAAAATCTTACTGATGTTTTAACTGTAGTGGAAGTGTGAAAAAGTGTCACGGCTGTGTCTTCGATGGACCTACGCTCTGAAAACAGCACAGGGAATGGTTCACATGTAGATAATCAGAACTCCAGCTGGTCACAGGTGCTTTTTACCTGAGATGTTTTTTTAAATTCAGATTTTTGGTTTGTTTGTTGACCCAATATTTTGGGGGGTACAAGTTAGAAGAATGTCTGAAATTGTTTTGAGCAATTTAAATTTTATGTGAGTTTGTGTGCATCAGATGCAAAAACAAAAGAAAAGAGGTTTCCACACTCTGAGGGCGTCTCTACCTGATTTTTTTTATCTGATCTAGTTTGAGAGCAGGAATTGATGCAGTTGTTTGATGTATTATTAATATTCTTGTGTCTCCCTTGGGAAGAAATGTTTTCTACCTACACTTTGTACCTATTTTCTGTAGTTGTTGTTTTTTTTTTCTTTCTCAGGCTGCCTGTAAAGATGCACACACACAAAGAACAGACTTGCTCACAAATAGTCACCAGTTTTCTTCAGGACATTTTCTTGACCGAAACTTGTTAATATATGCATTTTATGCACATCACAGTATTACTTTGTATGAAATGTTTCAAAATCAAAAAGCTTTTGGTTTGTTTTTGGGTTCAAATTAAAATTTGAATCCTGTTAGATTTCAGTGTGAGCTCAATGGATGGACTGCATATTGTAATTGTTCTAGAAGTAAACAGTTAATGACATTACAAAAAATGAGTGTTTTAATTAGTGAGTAAATAGCTGAAATTTGTGTACATTCAGAGTTGGAGCTGCTTCTCCTTCTGCAGTCTCTATGTGTCTGATGTTATGATCTTCTCAAGGACATAAGCCAGACAGAGTCACTTCTCAGCTGTCATATTTCTGACTGATAGCTCAATTTGGAAGCAAACATACACACACAAATGAACAACTTTATCTGCAAAGGACATAAACTCTGTAGTAAAGACATGTGTATATCCAAGCGTGGAAAAAAGGTTGACCTTTGCAGCTGCTTAGTACATCACATATGAGTTCTGACCTGGACCAGAAGGCCAGTTCCAAGTGCAGTAATTATTCAGGTTTGCTCAGCTATTTATCCATTCATGGCTGAGCAGCCTGTCAAAAAACCCAGGGTGTATTGTTCTTTTTCTTCGCTCTGTTATTTCTTTCTTTATCACATAACAGCTTTTATCTTAGAGTATAATCAAGCACATTTTAAAAAATATACAGTGGAAATGAAAGGGATGTGTGGTTTCGTAATTGGCTATAACCATGTGCTTTTCTTTTTGTTTTGCTTTTCAGGAATTTGAGTGCTGGGTGTTTGTGGTTAACAGTTGCCATGATTATTAATTTCTTTAAATAAATTCAAAGAGTGTAGCATGGTCCTGGATTTCAAGATGCAGTTTGATATACATTTACAGTAAAAAAAACCATATCAACCACAAATATGTTTAATGTTTTTGAAAGAAGGCTTACTTTTATTTGAACACAAATAGTAAAACAAAAGTAATTTTGTGAAATATCATTACAATTTAAAATAACTGTATATACCAATTCTTTGCAATCTTGCTTATCAGCTATTACTCCAGCCCACAGTGTCACAAGAACCTTCAGAAATGTATTAAATACAGATTTGTAACATTTCTTCTTATTATTGTCAATGTTGAAGCTCAATATCCTGTTGAAACCATGATACCTTTTTGCTGAAATTAATAGAAAGTAAAAAAACAACAGCATGTTTTTCATTGTCTTGGCTTTATAATACATTTTATTAATATCCTAATCAGAATGATTTATTAGCACTGTTCAGAGGTCTTGTATGAGTGAGACCTAGTCTGGACAGTGAATCCCGGATTTCTCTGCTTTTTTACAGCACATTTGTGTGGAGAGGGTTGGAGTCAAGTTGGCGATGCATGTCTGAGGCTCAACGCAAGCATGGAGAGTTATGATAATGCCCAACACTACTGTAAGAACCTGGATGGCAACATCGCCTCCCTGACCTCCGCCAGGCAGGTGGACTTCATACTAGATGAGCTGCAGAAGTATCAGTTGCAGGAGAAGGTGAGTCAAGCTCAGTGACTGATGCTTGTGTGCTAGTTTGATTTGTTGACATTGATTTGTCTCGCTAACAGTTGGGTATTGAACTAAAACACACAGTCAACACTTTCTAGGTTTTCAGTTTGTTGTCAGTCCCAAAAGCAGTACTAGAATTTTGTTAAATAGTAATGCATATAATTTGTAATATTAATATATAATTTCAGTCATAAACAAACAAATAAATAAATGCTTGATTGATTGATTTGATTTTAATTAAAATTAGTGACTGATTTGATCTTTTTCTTTAACTTTGGCCCTTTTTCGTCTTTTACATTTAGTCATTAAGTAGATGCTATTTTCCAAAACAACTTAAACACGAGGAACATCACAACCAATTTATCATACAAGGATAAGCTACAGTAATAATGCCTGTTTGCATTCACTTAATACTTGGCCAAAACAGTAATTACAGCATGTAGAAATACATATATTGCTACTTTTCTTTTTCTTGGCTTGGTATTGAAATACCACTATTTTTAGCATTTGCACAGGCCCTTTCACATAGTTGCAGTGTGAAAAAGCATAGGAATTATGCTGACCATGAGCTTTTTTTTGACTGACGCAAACCCTTCTGCCTGGGCACCTGATTTGTTTACTTAAATTAGTTCTCAATTTGAAGTATATTTGCCTTGCACTGCTCTGAATCTCATTTTAAAATGATTATTTAAATACCAGACAGATATTTCTGTCCAAGTAAACAAACATTAGCATTTAAAATGTACTTGGTAAGTTTCTGTGTGTCAAGTCCAGATGTAGTGCCAGCTGTTTTGGGTGTAGGTTTGTTTCTAAATGTCAGTAAAGCTTAAACCTTAACTTTACATGTCAAAAAACCTTACTCATGCCTTCAGTAAAGAGCCATTCTGCACAAAATCTGTGGAGTCCCCTTGGTGCCGCGGTGTAAATATTTGTCATGTGTTAATTAAAAGGAAAGGAGTGACTCTCTGCGTAATCCGCTCCCTCGCTGATTGCGGCGTGAGCCTCAGTGTTTAAGCAGCTTTTGTCCTTTGAAGATTAACACAGTTTTCTAAAGGACCCACCTTTGATGTGAAAAAGATTCACATGCGCCGGTTTCTCAGTTGCCACAATTTTTTTTCTTTTCTGTCACTCACACAGACAGTCGCACTCACTCTCTGTGGCTGCACAAACTCACAGGAGATCTTAAACCTTTTAAACCTTTTAATCAAAGCACGCAAGACCTTTTCATACAGGGAGGTTGTTAATTTAAATATAAAATCTGAGATGTTTAGGTGTGTCAATTTCAGTTTGTTCTGCTTTGAATTGATAATTAAACTGTTAGTTGGCCTTTTGCCTTTCCTTAAAGAAGACGGACAGAAAGAAAAGTGTGTTTATAACACCATAACACGTGTTATGCACAGAAGACAGGCTTATTAGCCATCAAAATGTCAAGGTGCACTGAATGAATGTCCAGCTGGAAGTCTGTAATGTGGCAAATTCGAGTTCAAATTGAGTTCAAATAGCAGTTTATGAAGATGAACTGAAGATGAACTGAATTTGCAACTGCAAATACGTCAGTCTGTTTGTCGTTTTAACTTTGGATGTCTTTCTGTTCTTCACTAATGTTCATAATGAGAGTATTTATGAACTCAAGGCGATAGCAGCTTATTTGAACCTTTGTTTGAATGCATTTAAACAAGCTTTATGTTAGATATGTGGCAGAGTCACATTTGAGTAGATCACATTTAAGTGAAAACAGGTGTATGGACAGCAGTTTTTCAAATAATTAGTGTGCTCGGGCGGCTTGCCACAATGATAAAATAATTCCAGATTAAAAAATGCTATTTCCATGTGGAATTTTACTATGTTTTACTGTATTGTATTGTGCATCTATGTGTGTGTGTGTAACAAAGACGTTTTCTCTCTTGCAGAAGCTAACTCCCTGGGTGGGTCTAAGGAAGATAAATGTTTCATACTGGGGTTGGGAGGACATGTCTCCCTTTACTGCCAGCACGCTGCAGTGGTTACCAGGGGAGCCAAGTGACTCAGGCTTTTGTGCGTACCTAGAAAGAGCTGAGGTAGCCGGACTCAAAGCCAAACCCTGCACTGCCAACACTGAGGGGCTGATCTGTGAGAAGCCAGTTGGTGAGAAAAGTTTTTGTTGGTTTGTTGTTGTTGGGTTTTTTTTTTTTTTTTTGTGCACCTTTCCTTTATAACATGAGCCTGGAGGTGATTCAGGTGCCTGTTCTGTGGTGGATGATGTTCTTACACATCAAACCCAAACTAAATCTGCTCCCACAGAAAACTCCACAGAGTTCTGTAGAAATGGGAAGTCTGGCATTCACATAGTTCTGCACACCCCACTCCTTAAGTAGACTTTTATTTAAATATATTTTGGGTCTTAATTTGATAATGCTTTCGGTTAGCTTTTCAGGGTTTGTATTCTTACCTCCACTTACTGAAACAGCGTTTAATGCTAATTCCCCATATTTCTACATATTTTCCCTTGAATTTTCGGCTTTTGGCTTTATGTATGATTCATGTGTGAATGTGATTTGGTGTGTCCATCAGTCATAATGTTCTTTTCCATATATGAATGGGATATAGTTTCTTACTTTTCATAGACTTTTTATTGGATTTTTTGGAGCACCCTCTCATATGTTCTGCTGCAGTATGTCTGTTGGACCTGTTTGAAACACTCTGGAATAGATACTCAAGGGGAGCACAAATTAGACCTTGAACGAGTGTTAGACACCCCCCACAGATATGCAAAGAGCATAAAAAATTAATGTGAACTGGTCCTCCTCTTCTGTTTTTTCTGCTCATTGTGCTCATTTAAGTTGTTTCTTTTGCTCTACAGGAGATAACAAACAGACAATAAGAATAGACATTGTCATTATCATAATTGTAATAAACATTGTCATCTTTATGTGTTGATAAAAATGCAGAATGCAAAAGTCCACCAAAAGAACCACACTGAAATGTGGCGTTTAGAATATAATTTTTTAACCTTGAAATAAAGTTTTAGGATTAACTTTCCTTATTAAAATTTAAGAGAAATGTTATTATTAAAATATTTAAGATAGCTACAATATTTGCTTAGTATTTTAAATGATGTAATTCGCCTAAAGGTCATTGCAATACTTACTGCTACATTTTCCTCCCTCAGTGAGCCCAAACCTTAGCGTGCGTCCATGTAAGATTCCCTGCGCCCTGCGACTCAGCTGCGCCAACTGCACCAGCCAGGCCATGGAGTGCATGTGGTGCAGCAATACCAAGCGCTGTGTAGATTCCAATGCATACGTCATCTCCTTCCCCTACGGCCAGTGCCTGGAGTGGCAAACCGGAGACTGTGGCGGTGAGTGCACACTCGGACCATCAAGGACACTCGCACATTAAGATACATGGCAGACTAGAAGCTGGAGTTATAAGTACACACTATTCTGGTGAACACACACAGCTTCTAACTCGTTTACTTTCTGACTTCTCATTTTTCCCTTCTGTTGTAAGCCTAAGGGAGATTGAGTTCTGAGAGAGCAGATGCTGTGAACACTCAGCTCTGCTGCACAGGCAGGTATCAAACTCACTATAAACTCCTGTCATACTATGACTGGCCTCCACCGGAAAATCTATAAATTATCGACATCTGTCCGGCCTTGTGTATGAGACAGAGGCCCTGAACAAAGAGAAAATAGTCTTTCTGATCTTAGTCTCAAACCTTTCATCTTGTTCAGACCTTTGACTTCAGGCATGGAGTCTGGTCCTCACTGCAGGATTTTTGACACCAGCTTAGACAAAAAGAGATCTGATTGTCTTGTAAAGTGACTAAACACTCTTTGTTTTGTGTTTAATGCAATTTAGTGGTCTTTACAAAACAAAGAGTGTTTAGTCACTTTACATGACAATATATATACACTACCGTTCAAAAGTTTTAGAACAGTAAGATATTTAATGTTTTTTAAAGATGTTTCTTCTGCTCATCAAGGCTGCATTTATTAGATTAAAAATCCAGAAAAAAACTGTAATATTAGAATGATTTCTGAAAGGATCATGTGACACTGAAGACTGGAGTAATGATGCATTGTATCACAGGGAAATAAATAAATGTAACAAAGTGTGACCAAATAGTTTTAATGACTTAAATTTTTTGAATTTTTTTTTTTTTCTCGAAATATCGTTCGCTGTGGATTTACACCATTTTTTCCCTCATTGTAGCGTAAGCTATCGCAAAATTTGATGCAACTTGAAATGCTATTTAGCAAAGTTTGGACTTCCTGTACTGTAGGTCAATTCGGTAAATGAGCAATGCCAGACAGATTAATTCCCTTACCTTTTTAATGCTTTAATGTAGCTAGTGTCAAGAGTTGCTGTTTGTCAAATTTGGTAAATATTTGATGAGTTTTGATGAGATATTTTGAATGATTAGAAGTTGAAGATTGTGGATGAAAAAAAAACTAGGGACAGAAATTAAATGTAGGAAATGAACAAATCATTTTGACATTTTTACATTTTACAGTTCTAAAAATACAAACAAATGCAAGTGTATTTATTAGTTCCACCTCTGTCAGTGATAGTGGGATTTATCACTATGCCACAAAATTTGCTGTCACTATAAAAGAAAATCTGAATACTTTTTAAAACATTTTTGGCAAATCTAGAGCATATACACAATTATTAATGTTATTTTAATGTCAATTGTTTTGCTGGGTTTTTTTTTTATGTACTAATTCTGAAGCTGTGTACAGTCAACCAATTCAATTTGAACAGGTGATTTCAGCCTTGCCATTTTTATGTCCGTCATGAGTGGAAACTGGGCGGTCCATGGACACGACATCTGAGGCCATGGCTCTGAGGCACATGTGGCCATGGCTGTTCAGATCTCTGCTCAGTCACTTTATGATTCAACAGCTCCTTTAGTTCTTTCTAAGTATATTTGCAGAAATATCCCTATACACAAGAGACAAATCATGTAGTCCAAACAACACAGAATCATGCCAAAGTATCTGAAATGACTGATGGTAATCGTCTCAGAAAAGCCTTAGGAGTAGCTGACGTGGACCTACTTTGTATAGTCATCAGCAAGTTTGTAGACATTCTTTTTTCTTCCGCATTAAGAGGCACTGAAGCTGGCATCGTAATGCGGTGTAAATGAACAGCTGCAACAGGGACGAGAATGAAATATAGATACGCAGTCCAACGGAGAGGCATAATGCTTAATAACCAACATATTTCTTCAGAAAAAAATACTACTACAAAAACCTGACAGCCGAAATTGCCTGTCTGTAGTGTCTCAGGAAGCTGAAAGTCCTTTCATGGCCTTGAGACCCTGAGACCACGACCTCCCCTATCCATTCGCCATTATAGAGTTACTCAGATATTACTGTTCTTTCTCTGTGGAGGTGCTGGTCATTGATTTTATCTGTACTGCAGAGACTAAAGGCCTCCAGTGCATTGTTAACTTGGTTGTTGATGGTTGTATTTCATAGAGGCGATCTGTCAGACAATAAACATCATTAAGGTCAGCTCTCTGATGGAAGTGAATTGCTAGAGGATATCTTTTCCTCCTCCAAGGAATTGGTTCATGGGCAAAGCAAATATTTTGCTGCCTGATTCTTTGGTTTGAAAGGCCCCGTAGATGTAGCTGTTGCGATGGAGGATAATTTAATTAGAGAAAGTGCAGTTTTCATATTTAAACAAAGCTTCAGACAGAGATAAAGAAACAGTGTGACAGCATGATAATATGCACCTAATCAAAATGGAAATGAACTTCTTCACTGGCTCAATATGCTCAGCAAATACAGCTTTTTGAATTTTGAAGTTGAGATAATAGAAATACTGTATTGTACAATGCGCCAGCGTGTTGTATGTCGGCTGCGTCCTTTGTGTTGTACTGTTATGGCTCGAATGAGTTTGAAGTCTTTTTGTTTTCAAAAATGTTTTAAAGTCTTTGTTATTATGCAGTCTTTAAAGACACAGACAAATGTGTGAACGTTCTTCAGGCCGAAAGTAAAGCTGTATGGTGAGCATACTTTTGTCATAACTTTCCTCCTCATCCTTTCTGTTCAAAATAAACAGATTCTATTCTATTTTTTGGAAGTCATTGTGGATAAGAGTTTCCACATCAGAAAGTTTTCACAAAAATGTTTTAAATCATGTACACTATTATCAAAATGTTTAGTGACAGTCTCATATGCTCACCATTGATTAAAACAATATGTACATTTTCCGCTTTATACTTGTTAATCCTAACTGCAATCTATTTGACAGGAGTC
>JAUYWG010000047.1:9397368-9416874 GCA_034779775.1 Enteromius afrohamiltoni
GTCATCTATGTTCTATTACAAATAAAATATTGACATTTGCCATCTCCACACCATTGCATTCAGTTTTTATTCACAATATGTTTAGTGTCCCAACTTTTTTGGAATCGGGTTTGTATATATACACGTGTGTGTGTGTGTGTGTGTGTGTGTGTGTGTGTGTTTTACGTGTTACGGTGACACTCAACGAAGGAGAGAGTAGGAGGCGTGGAGTTAAATAAAGCAAAGTATTTTAATAAAGAGAAATCAAAAACTCTGAGTAGTATCCAAAAGACATCAAAGAGACATTCAAAAACCAACCTAACATTAACATTGACGGACAAATTAGAACTCAAAAGACAGTATTGTACACTGAAGACTAAATCACTAAACAAGACACAGCTGGGAAAACACAGGTGGAAAGGAAATAACTAATAATCAGACTAACACAGGAAAAACCATATATGGGCATACACGTGGAGAACTCAAACTAGAACACATGACTAGAACCAAAACAAACAATGACAATGACATGAGACAGAAAATGAATGTAACTGTGTGTGTGTGTGTGTGTGTGTGTTACGCTCCGGCTGCCATAGAGAACACTTGAAGTCTCGAGACATGAAGTGATAGACTTTTAATTGTAGAACTCAAGAATACCGGTTAGCATAAAAAACTGGGAGACGTACAGGATGTCAAAAGTAACGGTAAAGACCGACATCCAAGGACAAAACAGAACAGACTTATACAGTAAACACAGGAAACGGAAGACAGGTGAGGAGCACAGGGGGAGGGAGTGAACTAATTAAACTGAATCAAAAACGGAACATGACCAAATAAGGAAGACAGACTACACGAGAATATGCGTGTAAATTATATATAAACCATTTCTATAATAAAATCAATAAAAGTATTAAAAATTTTAAATCAGAAAACTACATTAAAATGTATTAAAATCATGAATATATTAAACTACATTAAATCATTAAATCAAGTCTTATCAAAAAATACATATAACATTTATATAAATTATTATTATCATTAGTATTATTATTATTTTAATGTTTTGATATTATTTTATGATATTTACATGTATGTAATGTATCTGTGTATATGTCTGAACAGTGTTTACCTGGCAGATCAGCAGTATTGTATAGTACACTAGGACTGTATGTGTCCTTTAGCTCCTGATGTCCCTGTACAGTGGCTCAGTCTTTGCGATGTCTCCATGGAGTCGGCTGCCAGCATCTGCCGTATTTGGCTCAGGGTAGTAGCACATCACTGTGAGCTGACAACGGAGGTCATGAGGGCCACAGCACCAGCCTCACCTTCCTATCCATTAATTAAAACCTTCTGCCCCATAGAGGTGAGTGGAGATACACTTACCTGGAACCAATTTACTCAGAATGGCTGTGGCTTCTGCCGTTACAACTTTATGTGTGGTTTATATAAAAGTGACTCAACTCCTTTTGTCATGCTTGCGTCAGACATGGGAATTTTAGAGTATTTAGAAATCATGTACATGCAATGTTTATAGGCTATAATATCTTATTCATATAAATATGGATAAGGGTGGTAATGAAGCACTACTTTAGCCCCCTGACAAGCCAGGAAAGAGAAACCTTAATTGGGTTCAGTTCATTTAAATAGTTGAATAAGAAAGAGAGCAAATAGGAAGTCAAGAGAAAAACAAGTAAAAGCTTGCTTGTTTAGTTTTATGAAGCTGTCTTTCTTTCTTTCTCTAAAAAAACATGACATGAAATAATCCCGATATGTGTAAAGATTATTTTAGTTTGAAAATGTATTTAAAACATTTTTGAAAATGATTTATGAGCCCACATGTATTGAAGGTATCTGTAATACTTTTTACTGCTGTTTACACCGTGATGTTTTCAAGTCATTGATGGAAATGTTTTTTTACGTCTGAAACCAACATGGATACATTAGTACTTCCATCATTTCATGTCTTGCATGCATACCCTTGCACAATAAGAGCAAATGAGATTTGAGGACATGCGCATCTGAGTTTGCATGTTCATACAGTAGATAGATGATATAAAGATTTTTAGCAAGCTGAGCAGTTTTGACTTTTTAAACAATGTACCATGTCAATTAAGGAGTAAAACACAAATGCGCTCTTTGCATTATCAGATTTGACTTTCAGCCAGTCGTAAACTCAGAATGAGTTGCATCTGAGCCATGTTCCTTTGAAGACTGGTTTAACTTCCATCAGTTTTAATGTTATTTCTGTGTGTGTGCGCGCATCTATTTGTTAGGATTTATGATGGCCTTCTCTCTGGTTTTGTCACTTATGTTCCACGGTCTGTTTGCATACAAATATCAGTTTATCTCTTCTGTCTCCCTTTATTTTCATATTTATTTCCTTTCTTTCATTAAGTTTTATTGTGGATCTAAATGAAGCATGTCAGATGTATGCTAATGTTTGTTATGAAAAAGTTTTGTTAGACATGGTTAGGTGACTACTTTCATTGTAAGCGTATTTGTGAGTGTGTGTTTTGTCATTTCCAGGGCCTAAATGGCTTTTGGCAGAAATATTTATGAGAGAGAGCGTACGTGTACGTGTGCACATGTGCCTGCGTGTGTGAGTAAGTGTGTGTTTGTAGTCCATCGCTTTCAGAGTAAGTGCTGAAACAGCAGCTCCAGGCAGTGCTGTTCCTCTGCTATAATGTGAGTACATTTTACACATCATAATTTAGCTATAAATCTTTGTGCGGTATGTAGAGTGGAGCCACCGACACTCTGCGGCACCCCGTCCCCACAGTCCTGTCAAATTGACATGCATACTGATGCACAAATGCACACATAGGCATAATGTGTATGAACATGCATGTAAACGTATGAGTTCTTTGTGAAGATCACGTGTATGTCACTGCTTGTCATAGTGACATGATTTGAAGCTTTTTATGTTACTGAGTGTTTAATGCACAGTTTAAAATAAATGTGCGCTAACATTTTGTTCCAAACTTTAATATAATTTTCTGTGGAAAAGAGGGGTTCTTACCTTTACATGGGTTAATATATTATATAATATAATATAAACAAAAAAAAAGTGTATCGTGTTTTTTAAGATATTTTAAAATGTAATTTTAAAATGTAATAACATTTTAGTGTTGCTATATATTTTTGATCGATCAATTAAATCTAAAATAATATAATGTTTTTTTTTTTTGATAATTCAGCTTTGCCGTCACAAGAATTTATTACTGTCACGATCAGGGAGGCGAGGTTCATGTACAAAGCTACTTTAATGAAAACACAAACAGAGCAAACAGAGATATCCGAGGCAGTAAGAAGGAGAGTAATCGTGTACGAAGCGTGGGTCAAAACCAATAGCGAACAGAGTCCAAGGGGCGAGACAAAGCGTCTCTGATGATGGAGGGCCAGTCAGAAGGCTGGGATGACACGTCCAGCTGAACATAACATAGCCCCCCCCTTAAGGACCGGCTTCTAGATGCCCCAGGCTTAGGAGCTGGCGGGAACGACCTCCAGGTTGGGACAGATGGCGGATAAGCCCACTTAGGAGACACAGACGGCTGAGACGCCCCCCAGGGCGGACCAGAAGGAGGAGACGCCCTCTCAGGCAGGTCAGGTGGAACAGACGCCTTCCAGGGCGACAGAGACGTCCCTCTGGGTGGAGCAGGTGGCGGAGCAGGCGGTGGAGAAGCCCAAACAGGCAGCGGAGACACCCACCAGGGCCGCGCAGGTGGCAGAGATGAACTGACCGGAATGACTCTGCGGCTGTGCAGCCATCAGCAGAGCCCCTGAGGATTCTATGACCGAAGTCAACATCCCCAGGAGTCGTGCAGCCACTGATAGACCTTCCGTAGCCGGAACCGGACAGCGCAAAAGCCCTGAGCCTTGGAGAACTGGGTCTGAGGGTTGTGCAGCCACTGGCAGAGTTTCAGAGGTTGAGACCAACATCTCGGGTGGTTATTTGAACCATGATTCGAGGCTAGGACCTGAAAGATGCGGACTGGGAACCGCAGAGATAGGGGATTGCCCTATTAGCTGTACAGCCGACACCAACTGGGCATGGAGCAGCTCTCCTGGCTGCGTAACCGGAACCGACAGGGCTTGAAACAGCTGACCTAGCTGTGTAACCGTGACCATCTGGGCTTTCAGCGGTTCACCTGCCTGGATAGCCGGAACCGACGGGGTTAAGCATGGTTTCTCGAACCATGCTTCGTAGTCTAAATTGGACTGAGCTGACTCCAGAGGATGCTCTGTGTCACCACGGTCAGGCCCGAATTCAGGAGGCTCTGGCCATGGTGCTTCACAGACCTCAAGGGGCTTGAGAGCCAGACACGCTTCCTTGTGCTTGAGTGAATCTGGTGCTAGTGGGCCCCGGATCACCAACTGGGTCTGGCGGATCCGGCCACACTGAATCTGGGCCACAGACTGGGTCCAGTGGGTCCGGCCACCATAGTTCCGGATCACAGACCGGGTCTGGCGGAGCCCCTCTCGCTGAGTGCTGGTTTCGGCCGGAGTGGCAGACAGCTCCCCTAGCTGTCGTTTGGAGATTGATGGAGCATCACTCAGTCCCTCTCGCTGAGTGATGGTCTCGGCGCCCTCTAGGAGCATTTCGGTAACCACCAGAGTGGCTGGTTGGGTAGCCGGGCCAAACTGCTCACCACACAGCCCCTCTCGCTGGGAGATGATGTTGGAACCCATCACTAGCATGTCAGAGATCGCTAGAACGGGTTTCAGCTCCTTGGGTTGAAAAACCTGGACCGACTGGGCAGAGAACAGCACTCCTGGCTGTTTAACTGGGACAGACTGGGCAAGAAACAGCCTCCTCGGCTGTAAAACCGGAACCCGCTGAGTTTTACATGCCTCTTTACAATGTGAAACGGGGCTAGGACCCGTTATTTGCGGGTTAGGGTCTGCAGAAACAAATGACCACTCACCCGAGTATCCAAAACAACAGATGAGCAGGGCGGACACATGAATGAACACTCGTGACAACACATAGAAAGAGCAGAGATATGAATGAAAGTCCAGGATGACAACAGATATGAGTTTGTGTGAATGAGTTCAGGCATGGAAACGGAGATAAACACACATATATAGCCTGATGCTGGAGTGCCAGCCAGAAGGCTGGGTGTCACACAGTCACAGCCCACTGATCTTAGCTCAGCCGTCTTCTCACACTCCTGTGACCCAATTAGTAATGGACACCTGTGTGCATTCAAACACCCAGTATATATGCTGAACTCACCAGAGAGAAGACAGCTGAGCTCAAGGTAACTACCTTTAATATTTTCCTGCCGCCTTGTGTAATCCTCTCATGTCTATCGATCTTAAAAGTTGATCCTGCGAAGTTGTATTGAATACTGTCTTCACGTTACCTGCTGTGTGTGCTAACCGGAAGGATATCTTGAGTCTTACCTGGCTTCTCACCTGGAAAGCCTTCAGTCTGGAGAGATTACAATTGGTGATCGCACCATCACCGTGAGAGTCCTTTATACCACTCACCTGTTTACACTTACCTGCTATTACTCACCTGTCTCCACATAGCACGAGGAATCACGAGCACCACTCTGAGAATCAGAGTCACGAACTAGAGACGTTAGTGATCAGAAAATCACCATACCCACCAGAACACTAGAGAGAGTGATCTGCTCTCACCTAACGGAGAATATCAATGCTCTTTCAATTTTAGCAATAAACATTATTGAATTATTAACTGTTGTCTTGCCTCCTCCATGCACTGAGCATTACACTGGGCTGACATGTCCAGCTGAACATAACAATTACATTTTGAAGCATATTTAAAAAGGAAACAGCTATTTTAAAATGTCACTATTTGAGTGTTTTATTTTGAATATTTTAGTGTCGCTATATATTTTTGATCAAATAATTTCAGCTTTTTTAAATATAAGAGACTTCCTTCAAAAATATTTCCAAAAAATCATACCGATTAGTGAATAATAATAATAATAATAATAATGTGTTAGAATATCAGATGGTGTAATTGATTGCCAGACAAAAATCATAAGTCTGAACACTTAAAAAATTATGAGCACATTTCTATCATTATTTCATGTCCATAGCACAAAGTATGAGCACTCGCTATAGATTCACTTAGCAGACAACCGAAATGAATGAGAAATGAGAAATGAATAAATTCCTTGTCAATTGTCTCTTGTTGGCTGGAATGAAAGAGAAAATGCAGTGCATACTGGGGGAATTTGAACAGAGAGTTGTGTAAAGAACAGACCTGCAGATAAAAAGCCAACAAGCTGTAAAGCCTCTTGATAAAAAGTCTGTGTTCTGTTCTTCTCTCTCTTTCTCTCTCAGTTGCTCTTTATTTATTTTATTTAGAAATGTGACAGGCCTTTTTACGGCTGTATCTGGATCCAAATAAAATCTCTTACTGGGAGAGCCATCCCATGCTATTTAAACAAGTCAATGGAAAACATTTTTATGCAGGGTCGCTCTGTAAAGGCTGCTAGTTCATTTTATAGTCTAATGGCATTGTATAATATGACACTCTGGCCGGAGGGGAGTTTAAGGCATGTAGAATTTGCTGACTTCAGTTGTACCAGAGATGGCTCGGTGTGTAGTGTTACAAATACAGCCATACTGTAGAAATTACTCAGTGACTAAACCAGCTCATTAATGTGTATAGCGTAAAGACAAGTGACTCGCTCAACACAAACAGTCTCACCTCATAATAGTGTGCCATCATTGTTCTGTGAAGGTGATAAATATTCTGACAAACACCTGGATCTCTGGCTGTAAATAAACCCTCATATACCTGTTTGGGAAGAAAATGCAGTCATTTAGCAGATGCTTTAGTCAACTGTGGCAGTTCCAATGCAGGCACGTGTGCTATTATTTTTATAAGCAATCAAACTTAAGATTTTTACCTTGTCCACAATAAATTAGATAAGAAAATACCTTATTTTGAATCATGTACAGTACTGTGCAAAAGTCTTAGGCCACTAGTATTTTCACCCAAAAGTTTTTTTTTGGTAGTGTGTCAGTTGGAAATATCAGTTTACATTTTCAAACATTATTAATTTATAAATGAAATCTATTTAAGGCATTATTTTTGAAAGCATGCATTAATTTTACAGCATTTTTACAGGAGTGTCTAAAACTTTGAACAGTACTGTAGCTTAGCAGGTAGGTTTTTTGAAGCATCTTGGAGACATCACACAGTTGTTCTGTCTCGGTTTCTTCAGTTACTTCATGTCATTCCAGACAGACTGGATGATGATCAGATTAGATCTCTGTGGAGCACAGGCTGTTGTCAGACTCCTCGTGCAGACAATAATTTTACTGCATTATTACAATAAGTGACAGAAATAATGTTTGGAAATGTAAACTGATAATTCCAATTGACCAGTACTAAGACTTTTGCATAGTATTTCTGTCAGGTAATTAAGTATTTCTCGTAGAATATTGTTGCTGTTACACATGCTTTGGTATTCTCATGTTTTCTTTTTTTTTTTTCAATTATACGATAGTCTTTTAATTTGTAATTTAACTCACCTGTAGCATTTCGCATGTGTTGTCAATATAGAATTCATACTTGCAACTAGTTAAAGTAGAGAAAAGTTGACTTATCCTTTGTGCTTTGTGTCTGCTTGAGAAAGAAGAGTGTAGAAATATCTAAGATTGTATATATACCAAAATTGTAGCAAAGCGTCTTACAAATCTATTTTTAGAGATCTTAATGTTCCTGTATTCAATGTGTGCAGTATTGTCAAGACATCACCAGTGGCACTGTAGCTGATCTCCCTGGATGTGGACAAACGAGAAAAACAGATGAAAGTCTGCAGTGACGGATTGTTTAAATAGTGGATAAAGAACCTTGATTAACTTCCAAATGAATTCAAGCCGACTTGCAGGCTCAAGAGTACAACGTTGTTAACTTGCACTGTTAATTGCCATCTGAGTTAAAAATTACACTATGGTAGGAGACTCTGGAGGAACCTACTGCTGACACAGACTGACTGACTGGAGTCCAAAACATACCTGAGGAAGCTAATATTCTTCTTGGAGAAGGTCCTGTTGACAGATCAGTCTAAAATAGAGTTTTTTGGTAAAGCACATAATTATATAATTTTCAGAGTCCTTCAAAGAAAAGAACACAGTCTCTACTGTCAATCAAGGTGGAGATCCACTAATGTTTTTAGGATTTCTGGCTGCTTTAGGCACTGGATGTCTTGACTTTGTGCATGGCATTATGAAATCTGAAGACAGTCAAATAATCCTGGGGCACAGTGTAAGGTCGTGTCAGAAAGCTGATCTCAGTCAGAGGTCATTGGTCTGACCCAAAGCATACTTCAAAAAGCACTCAAAATGGTTTAAGACGAGGTGCAGGAGAGTTCTGATGTGGCCAACAATGAGTCCAGGTCTAAATCTCATAGAACACCTGTGGAGAGAATTCAAAACAACAGTTGATAGAAGGAACCTTCAAATCTTTATGACCCAGAGCAGTTGGAAAAAGAAGAATGGTCCTAAATTCCACAAGAGAGATGTAAACTCATTGATTTTTACAGCAAGCAATGAATTAATCTTTTTCTAGAACAGTGTGCTACAAATATTAAGTTTATATTTAGAAATCCTTATCCAGGTATCATGATCGCCATTAAAAGTCAAAAGTTGTAAGCAGTCATATCTAGAGCAAATGGAGTTTGAGTACATGTCTCTTGTAAGTTGAAATTGCAACCAAACAGTTTTTTTCTAGAATGTATAATTAATCTATTAATTACTTGTAATTTTGCAAACACTTTTATCTAAAATGGCACGGTTAGTCCCCTCAGGAGCATCTCGGGGGGCTTTAGCTACTATACCATAAATGTGATACCAACTATAACAAAACATGTTTCCCGCACTTAAACATGTTTATTTCAGGTGTGGTCAATGTGAATGTGTAGTTCTTAGCATAAATTTTAGATAACAAACTGTTTCTGGAGCTTTAACAGCAGCTGCATTAATGCAATAACTTTAATAATTGGCAAATAGCTTGTTTGTTTAGAAGGCAGGACTTCCTTGTACAAGAGACTCAATATTGCGCCATACTGTTTCTTTCTATTAAAATTAATACAACTGAACCATCTTAGTATATAAGTCTTTGATGACAGCACAATGAAAGAGAAGATCAGTGAATAATGAATTTTGGTCTGCTCATCACACACAAATTTTTGAAGACTTGAGCTACTTTTATGGTGCATTTAAATCCTTTGTAATTCGCGAAAGCTTAATTTTTCACTGGAGCTTTCTTTGTAATGACATGTAAAAAAAAAAATTAAAAAAAGGTCCAGTTTTTCCTATTCTGTTCCACAAAATCTTACAGGTTTGAAACAATATCAGAGTGAGTAATAAAATTACGTGTTTCATTTTTGACTGAACTATCCCCTTAAAAAATGTTCTCTCTCTGCGTCTTCTATCTTCTCTCCAGTCTGCAGATGTAACAACCATGCCAACGTGTGCCACTCCAGCTCAGGGAAATGCTACTGTACCACTAAAGGGGTCAAAGGGGACCAATGCCAGCTGTGAGTATGACTGCATCACTAGCAATCCTCCCAGTGGCCTGTCGGTTAGAGAGTGATTGACATTAGACCTTCAACAAGTTTCCTCACATTACCATGCTATCATAGCACATTTTATTCACACGTTTAACCCTCTCGTAAGTTCTGTGTTATTAATTCCCACCTAAGAGTCTTTCTAATCCCAGGACATTAATTTTAATGGCAACCTCTACTGTGCTGTGTCAGCGAGCCCCCTGTTTTCAGTAGCAAAGGGAACTTATCAGTGGCTTAAATAGCACTTTTGGGGCTGACACTGTGCCCTGTGTGTGTGAATGTACTGAGGTCCATAAAGACAGAGTGCTGTGTGGATGTATTTGTAACAGGCTGCACCACCACCGTTGGCACTGATAATGTATTAAGCAGTAATGAGTTCCCTAGGACTTAAGCATAGTTCTCTAAAGTTTCTCTTTTCCATACGCCCTCTATCTATTTTTTTTTAAATATCCCTCATGTGACCTGTGGGTAGAGAGTTAGATGGCACACAAGCAATAGAACTTCAAACGCATGCCTGAATCGCATGGATGAATTTGCTTTGTTTGTTGGTGCTGGACGGGGTTTCATGCAGAACATCACATGGCAGTGGAGCTGAGGCCCCTGTTAGAAAAAAAACCCCAAAAAATTCTGGTACCCAATATAATAGTGTTAATAGTGTTATTTCATTCGTTTAGTAATTTGTCGTTAATCTAAATAATTTTTCTCAGTAAACTTTAAGAATTGTATAATTTCCTGGTGCTTGATTTTTGTTTACGGAACAGAAAACTTTTGCAAAATAATGTGAAGTTTCTTGAAAAAAACCACATTCGTTTAAAATGTTTCCTAATTTATTTTTTTTTGCTGCTGAAATGCACTGATTTTTTTCCCCCTCCCATCCAAATTTCCCCCATCACTAGAGTTAGCGTTATTATTTTTTCCTCATCAGTATGCCTGTTTAAAGACTACATACAATCTAATCCTGGTATACCTACAATATTTTTTGTATCCTGTTCAAATAATCTATAATACTTTAAACTGCATTTATTAAGAAACAGAATGCTGCATTTATACATAAAACCAATGGTGAACATTAACGCATTTTAAAATAAGCCAAAAAACATAAGGTCAAACACCTGTTGTTGTGTACAGTCACAAATAGGTTTACCTGCATGAAGTGGCTTGCACTTACATGTACTTTCACATCACCATGGGAACCGCTAAAGTGATTAAAGACAGTGACTCACCCAACTTGAGCGATGACAGATTTAACTGGTGAATCATGTCTTTACGTTAGAGTGCATAGGTCCATAGCTCTTCTGTGATGAAGGCATGATCTCCATATGCTTAATGACCTACATTTTAATCAGATGCTATAATAGTAATGAAATGTGCAGTGTTTGTTGGACACAAAGGTGGATCCATCTTAGACTTGTTGGTGTAGTCTCAACTGTCTAATGCAGATTTTCAAATGGGTTTGAAAATGTGTCTGCTCTGATTTTGGTTTGTATTTGGGTCTAGATGTTTACGACAGGCAAGAACATGCATAATGTTTGTTCTGTGGACTACATATATATGGCTACTTTAAGGATCTTGAACACTATCGAGAAATCAAGACCAAATGTTGTAAAAACCGAAACACTACACTCATGTTTGATTTAGTCCTTCCTTTCCGGCTATAACAGAATTTTCACTTCTAAAAAAGTTTTTTGCTAGATCTTTTAGATGTAGATATATAGATACATAATTTTGTTCCCATTTAGGGCAGCGGTAAGCATGTTTAATTTCAGCCAGAAAAAGTATTAATGTCTTCTTAAAATGTTACATAAACACTTTCCTACAAAAAAGGTTCAGCCTTCAATGTTACAGTCATTAAACTACGTCGGAGTTGCTTGATGTTACTGGGATGAGATATAAGAACTCGCGGAAACCACTTAATATCAGGAATATGATATTTATTAAAGCGCTGAACTTTTGATCTTAACATCAGCTCACACACACAGTCAACATTTCTATGGGGGGGGCTGTAGCTCTCTTATTGAACCCTTTTTAATAAACTACAAAGACATTTATGTGGGATTATTAACAGAAATTATATCATGTGTAATTTTCGCGGGACTATATGCTTGGAAATAATATTTCATATCTTCCGTTGGATTCGTTATAGTGCGCCACCCAATAGCAGTAAGATTAGTCCCTTTAGTAATTTTATAACAAAGTCTCCGCTTTCAGTTTTATAGCGAAACACAAATGGTGTCTTACAGTCAATTGTCGCTCAAGCTCTTTATTGATCAGATCACTGTGTTATATATATATTCATTATTTGTACCATGCCAGACACCCAGTCATCGCAATAATGTTCTGCTTTGTTTCTTTTGTTATAAAACAGCTCGTCTTGAATGAATGTGTTTTTCCTCTTTGTTTCAAGTGTACAGCAAGATGTAAAAGTGAAGGAGCATCAGAAGGGAAAACCGGCTATAATACCTTTGTTTCAATACCTGTTCCTTGTGTCTTTGCCTGTTTGTAACTCCGCCCCTTTTCATTAGTGTCACCCTCTGCCAGACGTGTTTTACCCAGGTGTGTTTGATTAGTCTTTGTGGAAGCAAGAGCGCGAGATTCGCTACAGCCGGCAATCGTTACAGTTTGTATTTCTCTAAAAACTGCTCCCAATCTAGGTCCCAATGAGACTTGATTATAATTGAGTCTTTTTCCCTTTTGATGCTCCTTCACTTTTATATCTTGCTATACACTTGAAACAAAGAGGAAAAATGATGAGCTGTTTCATAACAAAAAAAACCCAAAACAGAATATCATATTCTTGATATTAAGTTGTTACCGCAAGTTCTTAGATCTCATCCCAAGAACATCAAGCAGCCGCTCGACAAAACAATATTCAAATATGCCTATATCCGGTGGCCTCTCAATCCGGGTCATTTACAAGTGCACTATACTAAATATTATATTTCGACTTTAATCTCGTAGTTTTTACTTTATTCTCGTAGTTTCGACTTTTATTCTCGTAATATTACGACTTTATTCTCTTCTCTTGATTTTTTTTTTGGTGGCACTAAAACTCGTATTAAACACTAACAATCCCTTAAAAATAAAGGTTCTTAAAAAGGTGTTTCTTCTGTGGCATTTTTCCACTATGAATAATCTTTTGTGCAAAAGAAAGGTTGTGTGGATGTTAATGTGAAAAGCAGAGGTAATTCTTAAAAGATTCTAGCCTTGGCATCTTGGCATGTTTGTGATGATATCTTCTAAAAGTTGTTCTCTGAAATCTGAAGCAGGAGACAAGTGTCCATTTGCTGTCATTGTACTGCCATTTAGAAGAAACAAATGATATATTATGGCTGTCTTATTTGTTGTTGTTTTTTGTATGGCTCTTTAGGGTCACTTTTCATCGTTTCAGTGCTATTTTGAAAGCAGTCAACCCAACATGAAAAAGAATTGAATTGGTGTTATATATAGAGAGATTGACAGAAAGTGAGTGAGTCTAAAATCTGTGAGACAGTGAACACCAAGGTCTCTTTCAAGGTTCTTCTCTTTGTTGCCTTGTGTCTTTGTGTTTGAAAGCGTTAGAAAGGGCGAGAGTCAGAAGGAGAGAGTGTGAGAAAATAAAATGAGAGAAAGACGGATCAAGAAAAAGACAGACTGAAGGGAAAAAAGGGAGGGAGCTAGCAGGTGGCCCATGGCCTGTTTTAGCCTGTTTCCTGTAATGAGCTGTGGTGTCTGTTGAGCACGGCGGGAGAGACAAAGATGTGGTACTCGTTTAGAGGACGGAAAGGTAGTGCTGTTGGAACAGTTCATAAAGACAGATTTTCTTCTCGCCTGGATACTCCTAATATGGATGTTGCATTGTGCTGCTAACATTAGTGTGATCCAACACACTAGATTCTCGGTTAATATTTTGAAGGACAACCTGCATAATAAAAAATATTGAATACACAAATGTAAAAAAAAGCTTAACTATTAAGTGCCATCCTTTCCCAAGAAGATATAGTCCTTTTTCTTGTAAAATGTTGTTATTAACATTTAATTGACTTATGACTGTACACCGAAGAAATCATTATTAGGTGAATGATTAAAAATATTTGGTAATTAACTGGGTTATTCTAATATGTTTATCTCACAGTGGTGTTCTGAAGGCTCTATTCTCTTATTGTTATCTTATTGGAGTGCAAAATTAAAGAGGGAAAAAAAAATACTGTCAATGTACATTTTGTATCATTGCATCAGAAACTTGATGCAATGTTATATAAATGCAAATTTTATAAATAACATAACTATGCTCAGATGTTGTTTTTGACTTGCGCAAAAACATAATGAATCAAATAATAGGAGACCGGTCTTGTTTCACAACATCGTCAAAGTATTTCTGTATTTTTGCTTCCCAAAACTGTCTTGCATGATAACAGGCATGCACCTCCAAAAGCGATGGCAGTTATTGTGTTTCATTTGCTCGCTCTGAGGCTGAAGCAGTTTATTATATACAAAAACTGTTATATTCACTGGCTTCTTTTACATTCCTTTGTGATTTTTAGTGGCAGTTTGATGATTTTGAATGAAACTTGTTGGATGGAAACAGTGCTTATTCGCAAATGTTTTAAGTGACATTCTAATTTTGCACATAAGATAAAATTCTAAACTTTGGATGAAAACCCAGTAATGGAGGCAGTGGTGAAGATTTTTTTGTCACTGCTTTCATAGGTTGCATGTTTTCACCAGTAGGTGGTGACAAGTGACTGTTTTTATGAATGAGTCATTTGAATCAAACATTCAACCAATATTTTTATTATAGGCACAAAAGTAAACTAGCTGGCAGTACTACAGTCTCTCTCTCTCTCTATTTATGTAAGCTCTCAGATTATGTTTTCTCATGGCAATGACAAAGATTGTTTACAAAATTTACTCATCTAGTTATTACTGTTAGCATTATGTTTAATAAATGGCATTTTTGGGGTTTCATACAGTAGCCTAGCAGCATAAATTTCCATTCACCACACCTTCGCTCAGCCAGTTAATGTTTGTTTCATTTCAACTTAATATCCCTTTTTTGTAGTGTCTCAAATTGTGTGTGTTTATGCGCTTTTGATCCACGAGGAAGCAGCTATTTAATTAGACAGGCCCTCCTGAGGAGTACTCGAGCGAGAACGCTTAAACCCTGCGAGCAACAATTGCGTATGCTTTTGTGAGACACGCACACACAGAGCTGTCTCAATGTGAAATGTGGCACTCGGAGGATTTATCTGCTAATTTAGTCTCCTGCGAGCAGGCACCACACACGTTCTGTTTATTTAGTCAGGATGAGGGCCTGTTACCGTGTGGCTAGAAGGATCAACACAGGGCAGTTAGCTTACCACTTTCTCCCTCACCTGCTTGTCTTACTTCTTTCTTTCAAACTAAGAGTGCAGTAGGACTAGACAGATGACTAGAGGGCATGCCCACTGTCTGACACCTGCTGTTTTCATTTTCCATCCCCTTATTTGTTCTCTCAGTACCTGTCTTGTTATGTCTTTCTTTCACACTTTTTCTGGACCTCATGTTGTGCTGCACTGAGTGCACTTGCTTTAATCTGTTGGCCAACTGACTGATGCCATTCTGCAGGAAGAAAGTCAGTAATACCTGGAGAAATCTTAGCAATGTGTTAGCATTGCCATTCATCTCAATGGCAGTTGCCCGGCTAGCTGGTACAGGACACCTGCTGTTTTCAAACATCATGTCATTTTTCGGTCCTTTTGACTTTGATCATTCGGACAAAAAAGTATTCTGGTAGTCAATGGCAACCAAAATGTTTGATTTCCAGAATTTTTTTTTTTGCTGCAGAAGAGAGTCGTGTTGGTTTGGAACCACATAAGGGTCATGAAGTGATGACAGAATTTTTATTTTTGGGTGAACTGTTCCTCGGATGAAAAGAAAAAACTGAAAACTGTAGGATTTCTCCAAGGAGGAGAAATATGAGATTTTAAAGCAGGCACAAGTTGAAGAGAATTAGAAATATTTGAACAATAATGAAATGTTTTGGAGCACAGTGTGAATGGTTGTCCCACTGTGCATGGTGAACACTCAGCATTAAAAATGTTCTTCTAGAATAATATAATTTTATTGGAGCCCTGGAGGGGACTGTCTTTCTTTTATGCCCTCTTTTTATTCCTGTTTTTGTCTTGAGGTAGTGTCATGCATGAATTTACCCTCCCGCAGAATTCTTTTCCTCTCAGAATCCAAAACAATTCTGTTGCCTGAATGATGTTTAAAACGACCTTTTTATGGGTTATGAAAGGTACATATTTTGGTTTTGGGAGTCCCAAACAACAGGTTGTTATACATGCATGGTGAAGAAACACTTTCATTTTCTTAAAATATGCATTTATTTTGACCTTATTTGTTCAACATCTCCCTAATGATTCGTTTAACGGTTCATTTTTTCAGACCTCTCCGGTGATTGGTCGATTTCATTTAAAGCACTGTTTGTGAGCTTTAAACGCTACAAAAGCAGCACCCAGGCAAACGGAAAAGATCAACAAGAGGGCGGACAATATGATGTTTCGATTATTAAAATCACAAGTTGTGTTTGTTAACATTAACAAATATTAATAAATAGTTTAACAAATGCATTGTTTGTTCATGTTAGTTAATGCATTAACTGATGTTATTACACAGCTTTGTGGAATACTCGATTCTGATTGGTCAGTCGCCACGTTCCAAGGTCATATGGGAACTACGACTCATCTTGCTCGTTAGTAATTATATGTTCATTCCGCTGTTGCTGACAGTTTGGCGGCATCTTGCAGCTTAAAATGCTTATCCATGATTAAAAAACCTTTTCAGCAGTGGATAGAAGATGACTTGACTGACTTCCCGGTTAAACAAAAAAAACCCCTAAAACTTAACTCTGAACAAACAACAAGAAGACACAAAGTTTCATGTCTAATTATATACTTTTGTGGCAAGAAGCCAGGTAATAAGTGGGACAATGTACATCCAGTGAAGTGTTAACACAGAATAAAGCCCATCAGTTCAGTTTATTCACAAAAATATTAGGTAATAATAAGACGTTTTTCTTTACTACAAAATCAGAATATTACAATGGTAAAAAAATTCTGCTTTGTTATAACAGGAATAAATTGCATTTTAAAATGTATGAAAATAGGAAACAGTTATTTAAAATATAATCATATTTCACAGTATTTCTGTTTTTGTTGTATTTTTGATCAAATAAAAGTATATTTTTTCCTTTCTGCTATGATTTCAATGCAGTGCTCTTTCTCGGGCCCTCGGCCACTTCTCCACTTCAAAGGGCAATTTGGTGATTAATCATGCGTGTTTGCTCTGCTGGTCCGTCCATCCATCTGTGTGTTTATTGAGCTCTGAATTCACACACATGAACTCACTGCTTCTGTAGCATGAGGTGAATAATAAACACTCAGTGTTTACATGCCAGTAATGAGTGTTTGCTTTAAACTGAACCAGACATGCCACTGTGTTCTTCACTCTCTCTCTCTCCATGTCTATCTTCCTCACAATCTCTTACAATCCTGATTGGATGTATATGGATATCAAAAATGGTCATTAAAAATAAATGTGCTTCACAAAAACCTATCAGCACCTTTGCCCTTGATACAAGAACATCCCAAAAGTTGTTCTTTTCTACTATGAAAGCTAAAGCATTACTAACCCACTGTTTAAACCTATGCATGTTTCTCATATGCATAAAAAAGGTGTTTATGCTGTATATTCTACTTAGGGTTTTTGCTCGTCTTTCAGATTCTGAGAGAGTCTGTGATAGTTTTGTGCTTTTGGCACAGCATGAAGGGTTTTGTTTGGTTTGTCAGTCTGAATTGATCAGAAGTGTGGTCTCATCCTCCTCTTCAGGCCTCAGAGGAGCAGGGCACCTGACGGCCCGTCCACTATAATCATCTCAAGCTTAGCTAAGAGTATACTACCTGCAGCATAGGGAGAAATCACCATAAAAATACAACCACACAGCCCTTTGGTTCCACAAACAAGAAACATTCACACTCATGGCTCCGAACCAAAGCAGCAGAATAGTTTAGTGTTTGGTATGGAACAAGTTTTGGTTCTTTGATATGGTATTTACGCTACTATTAAAAAGTTTGTTGGTAATATTTTTAAAAGTATCTTATGCTCACCAAGACTGTATTTGTTTGATAAAAATACAGTCAATGCGGTTATAGTGTAAACTGATTTTGCACTTAAAAGCCATCACTCCAGACCTCGTTTGCACATTATGCTTCAGAAATCATCTTTATATACTAATTTAAAGTTAAAGAAAGATGCAGTAAACACTTCCCCTTTGAATAAAAAGTTCAAAAGAACAACATTTTTCTGAAATAGAAGTCTTTTTTTGTAACATGTCTTTCGCTTTTGGGTCATGTATTGAATGAATGAATAAATCAATCAATTGATTTTAATTTATTATGGACGCTTTTTAGAAGAAAAGTTGAATAGCTGTTGTATAGCTATAGTAATTAATCACTGATTTGATATATTTATAATATTTTTTTCTATTAATGGGTCAAAACTAGCTCCCAAATCTATATTGTTTGTGTACATGCCTTATCTTTTTAAACTAATTGTTCTTTCTTATAATTTACTACAGATGCGATTCTGAAAATCGCTACCTTGGCAACCCATTTAGAGGAACATGTTACTGTAAGTAACCCTCACTGTTACTCTCTGTTTCTCTTAAACACACACAGTCCTATGTCTGGTGATATTGCTAACTATTATATCTTTCCATTTTATAATATTAATGTATTCTGTCTCTTTTCATGGATTTTCTCCAAAATTGCATCATTTTAGCAATCATCTTTGAATTAAGTAGATTCAAAATGCTTGATGTATGAACCGTACAACAACAGAACACCAACACTAATCTAACGACACAGCCCTTAGGAAACTTAATGACCAAATAAACAGCACATTAAAGTCATTGTAATAGTCACAATGTTGCTTAATTTTATGTAGCCGAAAAACAAACAAACCAGAAACATCACACATATTTAGATTATTCAGCGTGTCATCCAGTACACATTACCTGTGTCAAACCCTCATTTCACCCGTGCACTTTCAAACTCTTTATCCAGTGTTCACAAAGTAAACAAATACAGCAGCTTCTGGAAGCACAGCAATGTTTCTTCTATCTAACCCCTAATCAGGTATCCATCACACAAGCATTTATCTGTTCTCAGCAGTATAACGACACTTGTGTTGTTTGCCTTGGTTTCTGTCTGCTGTATCTCTATGTCTATATGTGTGTGAGGCAATCTTATTTTTCAAACTTGCCGCTAAATGCCAAGAGCATTGCCTAAAGAAAAACATGTGTGGTCTTGGTTTCGCCCACAGTTGAGATGTGTAGTTCACATGTTGCTTATTTAGAGAGATTTAGAGAGAAAAGAGGTGTTTGTGGTAGATTTCACCTTGACTGGAAAATGATTAGGACAAACTCTTTAAAGAGAAAAATCATATAGGCCCTTGAGTGAGGAAAAGAGGTTTTTGGATTGTGACTTCCAGTTCCCACTTTCTGCACATTTATTGATTTAGTTTTTGTTTGGATTAACGTTTTACCAGTGCAGGTTAAACATCAAGAAGAGGTTATTTTGATTATTGTATTACAGTTGCGAGAATGATATTTGTTTCATTAATGTGGAGAAATTATGTTTAATTGTTGGCAGTACTAAAAAATAGAACACCAGAAACTTAAGAATTATTTTCAGCAGCCATGTCATGTAATGTGTTATCCTACCTTAAGAAGGGGCTTCTGTTCCATTTTCAAAGTAAAGTAAAAGTAAAGCGGACAACATGTCCTCAAGCCACAATCACTGATTCTGACTTAAAGTGCCTCAGATGGTATCTGAAGGTCAGAAAGTGCAGTGGGGAAGCAGTCACGTTTGATTCATTTCTGCTGTATGATTTGAAGCTAGGAGAACTGGACTTTTTTATGCTGCTTCAGAGCAAGAGTGGTATACTTACT
>JAUYWG010000047.1:9428642-9448102 GCA_034779775.1 Enteromius afrohamiltoni
AAAGCTCAAAGGCATTTGGTCTCTCTGGCGAGTTCCCATATGTAACGTCGAAGTGATTCGACTGAAAGGGTAACTGATTTGCCTTTTTGCAGCATGAAAAATCATGGATGTTAATCATGAATTCTTGAAAGGTTACGGCAGTGTTCATGTTGATATACATATTTATAGTTATGAAATATTCTATTTTATTAGATTTCAGTTTTAAAGAGACAGAATGGAAATACACTACCCTTCAAAAGTTTGGGGTCTGTAAATGTTTTTCGTGTGTGTTGAAAAAACTTTTATGCTCACCAAAGCTTCATTGATTTGAATAAAAATACATGTAAACATTGTTAAATGTAATATTTTAAATTTAAATCTATTTTAATTCACTTAATTCCTGTCACAGTGCCTTCTAGCCCCGTCCTAGCTCTCTCACTCACACACCTTCACACAGACTCCAATCCCCAGCATCCACTGCTCTTTCACATCTTCATTGGATTCATTGTCACTCGGACTTCATATCCCATCATGCATTGCACTCTCACACCTGCTCACATTTTGTAATCAGCAATCACAGCTGCAGTCTATCACCACACCCATCACACACTGCTTAAATGTTACAGTCACTCAACAGAAAAATGCGAAGTCTTGATTTGCTTCGCCTATCTTTTCAGAGCGTTTTATTCCACTGTTTGTTTTCCTCGGTTCTGACCTCTGACTGTTATTCCTAGACTCTGATTGTTTGCGACCGGCCCCGATCTGTGCCTGTGAACCCTGACTACGATTCTGTGTTGCCTCCACTGTTTCTGTTTGCCGAATGCTCATGCTGAAAATTTAGAACAGAACATTATACATTTGAATGTTTTTGATAAATGTATTGCTTTTTTGCTAACTAAAATAATTTATTTATTTAAATAGGAATCCTTACTGACTCCAAACATTTAAAAAGTATGTCCATCATAAAGTTCACCATAGTTTTCCATTTCCACTCCATCTCTTCGGATATTAAATGTGAAGGTTTTGGTCAGAACAGGTGGTGCTGCTTGTTAATCGGGCTGCTAAGTAAGCCAACAAAGTCATCCGTCTTCCCAGCAACCCTCAGTCAGATCCTGCTGTGCCCTGTGTGATAGTGCAACTGCGCTGTGGCCTGTTAGTATCAGCCGTGTATTGATTGTGGCTGTAAATCATTCCCATTAATGCAGTTTTACCTTAGCCACATATAGATGAGATAGTAACACGAGCCCTTAATTGTAACACAGTCATCTATAGACTGATCTAAGTAACCTGAGAAGAACTGCTTCTCTGGTGCTGACCTTCATCACATCTGATGGACATCCATTCAAACTGCTTTCAAAATAAAATCATCCATCCCTCCGATTTATTGGCCTACTTGGTGCATAAAGAGAAAATATTTCCTTCCGCCAGCCGCAGTGAGAGATGTTGCATCTTCCTTTTAAATGACTCTTATATCGACTAGAGAAAGAGATGAAACTGCATGCCGCCCTCAGCTAGAGCACAGTGTCTTTCAGTATTTGCTTATGAAAAGCTCATTTTGTTCATACAAAGTGATACTGAAAGATTGACACGATGCCTAATGCTCCAAATGTGCTTTCTATTACTCTCTCTGTCTCATGGCCCATGTGCGCTCAGCTTGTCAGTGAAGGTTACGCGTGTTCTTAGGAGTGTCTAACACAACAGAGTATTTTATGTAGTCTCATGCTTCATGTGGGATAATCGTGTAGGTCAAGGCTGTGGTGACCCATCCACAGGCTATATGCAGGCAGAAGCCACTGTGAGAGATGTCGCTGTCACCCTGTGGCTGAAGAGAGCTGCTGACATACGAGTGATTGCTATCACAGTTGGAGTTGTGCACTGCATTCATCACCCTCAGTCTTCACTTTTCTGCTGCCTGCAGTCACTCTCTCCTCTTTCACTCTCTTTATCTCTTTCAAGTCAGACACTGGCAGAGATTCTCTATTTATGACAGATCTCACACCATGCTCAGTCTGAAATAGTTGATCACACACCAGTTGAATCAAATAAGAAGATGTGTAGATGCTTAGTATTATTATTATTATTATTTTTTTAAGTAAAATGAATAAGAAATTCATGGTTTTATTCAGCAAAAGAAGGATGTATTAAATAAAAAAATAACAGGAAGTAAATTTTAGTTACAAGCTTTACAAGTAACTAAACTTTTTTTTCTTTAAATAAATTAGAATCCTAAAAAAAAAATGGTTTCCACAAAAATATGAAGTAGTACAACTGTTTTCAATGGAAGCCTGTTTCCGCCACTGAATAATAATGCATGTTACTTTTTAGCTCACAATTCTGACTTTTTTCATGGTATAAACTCACAATTGTGAGTTATGAAGTCAGAATTATTAAATATATTCAGATTTTTTGGGGTCAGAAAGGCATGATATAAACACACAATTGCAAGAAACAAAGTCAGAATTATGAGAGTTGCAATTACCTTTTTAAATTTTTAAATTCAAATTAAATTAAAGTGATTTCTGAAGGATCATTTCACAGAAATAAATAACTTTTAAAATATTTTTAAATAAAAAAATGTAACACTATTTTCACAAAGAGATTTCCTTCAGTCTTACAGACTCCAAACACTCAATTATATTATATTATCCGTTTTTTGCCTTGTATGTTTGAATTATAGTATTTTTTTTAAACAAAAATGTCTAAGACAGAAAGATGAATAAAAAGATGAATGAAACTGTGTATTTTATCATTTTCACACACATATCCTTACACATTTCTGAACCTGATAGTTACAGACAATAAAAAAAATGCTGTAATATTAGCTACCAAAAAGAAATAAGATTAATCACATATTCCCAGCAGTGTTTGCGCAGGTGTTTCTGCCCTAATGCTTGCCATTATTTGTATCTCTTCCTATTAATCATGATTCTGTGCTCATGGTTTAACATAACCTGGTTATCAGGTTTAATCCTGATCAAATAAGCCCAGTCTTTTAGACTCATTAATGAGTAACAGTAGGAGAATCAGGATAGTCATGAAAGCTACCCCAGTGATGAAAGCATTTCCTGCCCTCGCTCTGCTCCCCAGGGTTATCGCCCCAGTCTCAGGATGACATCAGCTAAGAGCTGAGGGCTGGTTAGGGGGCAGAGCATGGGGGAATTTGGCCATCCTACTGGAACAGACATATATTTAGCTAGTCACTGTTGTTCCGTACCTCACCCCTCCGGTATTTTTCAGTTTACATCCACAATGAACTGCTCTTCTCATCCTTTATATACATATTAATTTATTTTTTAATAAAGAAAATAATTAGTACTTGCAAATTTTCAGGTTTTGTGCTGAAATTTAGCATCTTGTCTTGTGATTGATTTAATCACCCATTTAATTTAAATGTAATGTTGTTGAGAGGAAGGGTAGTGACATTACTGTCATTTATTTGTAATAATTGGATTATGCCGATAGCTGAACATATGATAGCGTATAAACCCATAATGGTGATTTTGGCTGTTTGGCTGATTGTGTAATCATCATGCATGAGTGTATTTTGCAACATCAGTGTCAATATCTTCTTAAAGAAACATACAGTGTACAGCATTTTAATGCATTCAAATTTCATCTGCAAAACCTGGTCCGGTTTTTAGTTTACTCTAGAGAGTGACTATCCATTTAAACATGACAAGACCGTTTAATCAATTAAATTAAAATCAAAAAGTGTTTTTAATATTCTTTCAATAACTCACAATACTTATTCTGACTGGATAGCTTTCCGTGTTGTATGGCCATTTTGTCGCAGCCATTCTGGCCCGAGGAATGGAGGGTGATTGGATTTTCTCTACACACACGTTGCTTATTTTTCCCAGTCCGGTGGACATCATTAAATAGAATGCCTTTTGTAATCTAATTTCTGACAGACAGTTTGCGGTCTACCTCAGCCTCTGTCCATCTCGGACATCTAAGCGAGTCTCTTTGGATAAAGGGAAAATTGAAATGGTTAGCCAGAAACACAGTGGTGCCATATCTGTTGATAGCTTTATCACAGCAGATTGGCTTTCATTCGGTTGAAAGAGGATAGGTAAAGCTAAGTGCTCAGTGCTCCTGAATACGAGAAGGCCATGACAGCAGAGATTACTTCATATGCTGTGTCTGTTCTCACTCCATTTCTCTTCTCCATTATTGCGGAGAAGGAATTGGGAATAAAAGAGCACCAATGTGAATCCTGTCACATATTTACTTTATTTTACTTTTACATTAGTTTGATAATAATAAAAATAATAAGATAAGTTCTATTTATTATTATTATTATCTTGTAGTTGTTGTCTAAGCTAAAATATAATTTTTGTACAGATTTAGGAAAAAAGATTTATTAAAACTTAAGTAGTAATGTCAATACGTTATAAACTGTAGAAGCAAGGGCTTAGATCACCAAAACTTGACATTGTGGCTTGATTTGATGCCAGATATATATTGTGAGTGTGTATGATTCAGCATCTTGTCAAACAAGGATACGATTAGTTTGTTCCACCTCAAATGATATAGGTGAACCTCATCTCTGCATGTGACTGATTATAAATATGAAGCTCATTTGAATATTGTAGGTATGCATAATATTGAACTAATATCTTACTGCAGTCATTAGGTTCTGTCATGAATATGTTAATGTACCATCTGCAGATCTTCATGCTCTCTCTCTCTCTCTTACTCACTCACTCTGCCATGTATTTGTGCCACATGTCTAGTTCAAGAAGTCAGATATCATACTCATAAACCTTCTAATTATTTTAATATTTCTGGGAAAGGTAGAGCAGCATCTATTTTTTACCCTTTTCAGTGCACTCAGCCACAAACAAATCCCCCTTTGCAACCGTATGTTGTTTACTGACCAGTACTGAAGTTTGAAGTGTCCTCTCCTCATCCCAGCTTTTGACATTCCCCTCAGAGAATTGTTGTATTTACCTTTAACAGCTTCCTGTGCTTTTATGTGCAGGCCTCTGATTCTGCTTTGCCTTCTTGGTCAGTTCTTGGTCCTCATAGGTGGTATTGAACTTTAAAAAGCACATTCACTCAATAATCACTTAGCCTTTGATCTTTGTACAATTATGGTGTAGTGATGGACACTTTTACACTAACGGTAAAATGCTTTTCATGAGCTCGTCTGTCAGATGGCTCCAGATGCTCTCTGTGCTTCTGCTCATGAACTACAGTTTCAACATATTTCTAATATCCACTGTTACATTTTACAAGAGCACCTACCAAATATAAGATTAGGTGTGTCGCTGTCTAAAACTTTTGAAGAATTTTACATTTGTAAGGTTTCACCCTTCTATGTTAAGAAAAAACAAGATTAATTGGATAAATTTAATGAGTTCACAGTCATAATCTAGTTTCGCTTCAATTAATGCATCTAACAGAAGTGGGTAAAACCAAATACAGTGATGGTTAAAAGAAATTATGTCGGTTTGTTTGTTTTTTTTTTTCAACAGCTTTTGAAACGGGCTCCATTGGTTTGAAGAACCCTTGCCTAGTAATTGAGTAGTACAATGTTTTAAAGAACAACCACAGTTTCATCCGTATTTCCATATGTGTAATGCTGAGACAAGGGACTCTGGAGTCAGGATAGAGTAAACGTAAAGCCCCGTACATGCAGTGACAAAGCAACACAATCCCGTTCATTTCAACGGAGTGCTGGCGATTTGCGCCAACAGAGGCTGTCAGCAACCTTTGGCGACCGTATGTGGGCGTATGTGTCCAGCGACGCGACAAAGTTAAGAATCTCTCAACTTTATGCAAATGAAGAGCGACTTTTGGGAGCTACAGCCAATAGGAAAGAAGACGATAGTGCTCATGTGCTCATTCTCCTTTCAGCTCCAGCAGTGAGGACGGTGTTTGCGTTTTTGCCATAGATAATTGCACACAATGGAAAAAAGTACTCTCCATTTTTCCTTCATTTTTGTTTGTATGTATGGACTCGGTGTATATTTATATTATATTCAGTCATTTGCCTCCAAAATGTTTGTATTTAGCGGCAAAAAACTTTTTGCTGTCAACAATGACGTTACTAAGAAACCAGTAATGAGAACGCCCTCTAGCAACCTCATCGCCGGCCTCTAGACATGCAGCGAGCGTAGGTGAACGGGGCTAGTGTGAACGGGGCATAACAGGTTTTATTTTGACACTTTGTAATTAACACAGCAACAGAAGATTGAGGTGAAGGTTCAACATAAAGTAGTACTTGAAAGTAAACGCAGTCTTTTGTGGGTGATCTCTGGATCGCTATTTCAATCTCGCCTCCTTTAACACAGGTCAGTATTCAAGGTAAGTATACAAGGAGTCTCTGTGGTAAATTATAGCATGATCAGTATAAATAAATTTTAAAGAAGAGAGTGTGATAGAGTACCTGCTTTAAACCTCTCTTCGCTCATCTGCAATAAAGCTTGATAGTGTAGCTACTGTGAGAACAGCTGACACGGCCCTACGAGCCAGAAGGCTGGCACTAAAAGAGACGTGCCCTCGTTCGTAGACCAACTTGCTTTAGTGGACTTTTGGTCTAAATTTCTGAGCCTGACTGTCAATCATCATTTTCAGCTTGTTAAATCTTTTCTGTAGATATCTAAAATCTACAAGGTCAGGAAAAAGGTGAGAGCTTGGAATCTGCTAGCTAGCATACCCATAATGTTCTTTTATATCCTCAAAGAGCTCTTTAATGGAGGTGGCAAAGTCAGGGTTATTAAGCCAGAAGCTGGAGTGAGATGCAGAGAAATATGCTGACTGAAGATAAAGACATCATGAGAAACTCAGTGCTTATTAGGGTTTTTTATTATTTTAATTGACAAGACAACAAAGCATCAACAAGAATGTGTCTGTGTCTGCCAAGCTGTTAGGAGTGTTTAGCCAATGATCAACTGTCCTTGGCCCTCATAAAGGCATAGCTCACCCAAAAAACTAAACAAAAGAAGACAAATACTGTCCTTCACTCACCTTCATGTCATTCTGAACACAAATTAAAGTATTTCTGATGAAATCTGAGCGCTATCTGATCCTGCATGTATATATATACAAGCACAAGTTACAATTAAAAGGTTTAGAATTGATAGTCACCAAGACTGTATTTATTTGATCTAAATACAGTAAAAATAATAATATTGCAAAATATTATTACAATTTATAATACAGTTTTCTGTTGTTAGCCAGATTAAAATGACACTTTATGATCAGATTGCATTTATTGCCGCATGCATTGTGTAATGTTCCTTGTCTGTCTGATCCTTTTCTCCTCCCCGTCTTTGTATTTTTTGCTTTAGCCCTCATTATGTTCTGATTAGTTTACTCGTCTCACCTGTTTTTCTCACCTCCCCTCACTTTAGCCTTTCAGTTTCTCTGTATATAATCCGTTGTCTTTTGAGTTCTAGTTATCCCCTATATCAAGGTCTTTGTGTCCTCTGCTCCTTGCCATGCTGAGAGGTGCCGGCATCACACCACAACGGGCTTAGTTATGACACATTGCACATGAGAGGTTATGTTAACTGCAGATTTTTTTGACATTTTTCTCTGTTCGGGGAGAAAAATAAAAAAAACTAAATTCCAGTGAAATATCTAATTGTAGATTAAATTTTACGTATTCTCAAATATTTATTTATTTATTTTGCTGCTTGGCTTACATAATGTGTTATGACAATCTATATCTTTAAAGACTTTCTTTCCTTCAAGAGCCCTTACATACACCAAGCTTTACAGTTTTACTCCTTTCTTTTCTTGGCTTTTTGTTTGTTTATATATCATTTGCCTATATCTATATACTACTATACATATTACATACTATCTATCTTTCTATATATATATATATATATATATATATACGTATGTGTGTGTGTGTGTGTGTGTGTGTGTCAACAAAATAAAACTAAACATTTTAAACCTGGTTTCATCCAATGTTCAGATATTCAGTTAATTTTTTTTTACCGTTCACCCTGGGGTGTCTTGCCTTAAGGACTGGAACACATTCACTAATAATGATTTTCTCAATTTGCGTGTTACCATTCTCAACCCAGCATGCTGTTTACAGTAAACGGCTGAATTTAGGACCAGAGCAGGGAGGAGTCAAGAGCACTTCAGTAAGGTACCAGATCCAGCCACCAGCTCAGCTTGCTTAATGGCCAGTCCCTCTGGCAAGAAAAATCAGCTTTTCTCAACACTTTCTTTCAGTTTTTGATTGTCATGCACTTTCACTGCAAAAAGCAAATGCCAGTAAATCACTTAAGGGCTGACCAACCCCCTCACTTCCACCTGCGCACACACACACCTCCCTGTCCTCTTCTCTTCATCTATCCTAATGCCTCTCTCTTCCATCCAGAAATAAAAACACATTTATGACGGAAGATGTCTCATGGATGTATTAGTCACCTTTCATGATCACAGGCTGTGCACCTCGGCATAAACGAACACAACTGCGTAGCCTAAAAGAGAAGGTCTGCATGTAATATGTGTGCGTAATTGCCTCGCTTATATACCTGCCACTGTTTTTGCAGTCGATAATAGCATGTCCTCCAAGTAAAAGAAAAGTGCAAGTCCAAAACTCATTTGAACTAAGTAAACACATTTTGTCGCCTGAACTTTTAAAACACGCCACTTCTTGAAAAATAAATCACTGTGATAACATCTGACATTTACAAATCAATCATAAAATGACATTTTCTTTTATCAGATGGTCGATTTTTAGATGGAGATGGAGTGTGGATTAAGATTTAGCTAGGTTTAGTTGGGAGAATTATGTATTGGATTCTCATAAGCAATCGATGTGAGTGGTCTCAGATATTGAAAAGGCAAATAATTCGGTCATGTAGCTAAAACAATCAGCGAATGGACAGGAACACAGGAGATTATTTGTAGGGTTGACTGCAACAGCTGAGAAATCAAATGCATTTTATATAACCCACTGTGGTTATTATACAGCTTTCGTAAGGGAGGACTAGGAGAAATGTTAATCTACTGAACCCCAGTGATTTCAAATACTAGTTATTCATTGCCACGTTATGTAATATAATAAATTTGCCATCACAGACTTTTTCTCCCAGTAGCTTTTGGGGTCTTTCATCCTTATGTGGGTGAGAAAATGTGGTAATTTTCTTTCTTTCTTTTTTTTCCTTGGGACCCATGATGGGCATGCACCATGTAAAAAATAAAAAATGAAATGTTTGAAACCTTAAAAATCAAGGCAACAGTTGTCATGACTTATTTTGAGATCATATACATAAATGTCTTTTTACATACATTTGAAGTAAATGTCTTGACATGTCAGGTTGTTATAACAGAATCTGTTATTGTAGTTAAAAAAATATGGATTACATAACTTTATAATTTGTACTTGTTTATTTAATTTGCATGGTTTAAAATTGTTCAATATAACAATGAACTGTTTATAATGAAGTTATAAAAACTTTGTTTTTAGTAAACACATTTTTTCAACATTTATTTTATTGCTTTTTTAATTAAATAGACTTTTATATTTTGTGTTAGTTTTAAGGGGTACATTTTAAATATGATGACAATATTGTATTAATACTGCTAGCTCTAATTGCTTAGTGTTTTATTAGTGATATGAATAAATGTTTTGAGCCTTAGAGTCTTTTAGAATATTTAAGATTGGGGAATGATCTTGAGATATTGTTTGTAATGTTTTCTAAGGAACCTTGTGAAGGTGCAGAAAATTAATATGCCATGAATATGTAATAAAAATCTCACATGTCAGGTAAAAATTATTTTGATTAGAAGTGTTTATTATTCTACAGAAAGTTTGTTGTGTAAGGTACACAACAAAATCAAGCTAGATTAGATCAACAACATAAACACTTGATTAAATTATATGTCAAGTTTATTACCAGCCATCTGGGTTTTTTTTCATTTTCAGAAAGCTTTTAAACATGGTTCAACAGTAGTTTGTTTTTTGTCACCTAGCCCAGCATGTTGTTTTTTTCCTTCGAATATGAAGTAATTTGGTGATTAAAATATTTATTGCAATAAGTCTTTTAAACTGCATTATGAACTGATAATTGTTCAATATGACGAAAACAGTTTTAGGAGACAGACATCTATGTAATTATGATTTACAGTGCTATATGTCAAATTCTAAATATATATGGGGATCTCTTTTGCTATATATTTTACAGGGGTATTAATAATCTTTTTTTTTCTATTAATAACACTTTTTTCTTTTCTCACAGATTTCCTTCTCTCAACACAGCAGCATCATGGACCTAGTGCAGTTCTTTGTCACATTTTTCAGGTAAGCACACTTCATTAATTTAAATTAAATGTTCTGTGCAATTAGAATGAAATTTGTGAATAAATTAAACATTTACGTTCTTTCTCCAAAAAATGCATTGGTTTCAAGTTTTTGGAATGAAGTGAGATAAGTTTGGTGAGGATGCAAGAATGCACCCATCAAAACCATTAATGAAGGCTGGCTGATGAATAAGCACAATAGGTATAATTGTGTTGGCTGTGATGAAGCCAAACACTGCCACTCTTGCTGTCTCTGCAAATAAACAGATTTTATGAAAACAAATTATAAGCTTAATTATAAAATATTCTAAAAAGAAAATGGACATGCACTTAAACCACATGTACCTACACCACTCTTTTTTTTTTTTTCTCGAACAGCAGCCAGTGATGGAAATCTTCAATTTCTGTGAATGTTTGCAATTGCATGGTTTCATTTTCAGTTTCCACTAGTTATATGTGTTCAGAAATGTCATACTTGTTATAGTTCTGGACAGTTAAATTACAGAGCTAAGTGACTGCAGAAGCGATTAAAGTGCCTCAAAAGTGCAGCAAAATAATTACATGCCACCTACTCAGTATAAATAATAACATGCCGCCTGCTATGTATAAATATTGAAGCTCACGTTAGACTGTCAGCTACCTCTGTATTGTGTTCTGGGCATTTTTAACTATCAGGTCAAAACAGATGTCATGTAACGTCATTCCAAGCTTTACTTACCAACTTGTTTATCACAGAAAAAACAGAACGTTACTATAAATTAACTGACATAAAGGTAATCTGCAATGATTTAGTAGATGAAATAATAATAAAAATTATTATTTCATCATTTGATACACAGATATATAGTTCCCTTTCAGTCAGTCACTATGACGTTATGTCATTGACTGAGGTCATGGGATCCCGCCTGGGAGACCAATTGTCTAGGATTTTTGGAGAAAACACCAATGGGAATTGGCCAGTGGTTTTTGCATGCCTAGCCACTACCCCGTACATATGAGTATACTGTATAATATAACACTGTGCGAAACACCATTAGCTTTCTGCTTTGGAGCTGATGGAGAAGAAAAGGAGAAGAAAAGTATTACCTGCTGTTCGAGATCCTCGGTCAGAGCGTTCCTTCATTCCAGCGGAGAGACTGCACTGGGTACACAATTGTGTGCGCCGTCCTCCCCTCAGTCCCTGCCTAAAAGAGCAAATTTCTTACAGCTAAATCGTCACGAAGCATGTCCTCTGGGATGTATTTTCAACCATGTGCTTCTGGGTGCAAGAGTTTCCTCACCTCTGCTGGCCCTGCGCCAGTTTCTTCCGATGCTGCAGGGCAAGCACTACTGGTCCAGACAGACAACATTGCGACAGTGCCGTACATCAACCATTACTGGGGTGTTTGCTCCCATTGCCGGTCGCAACTCGCCCGCCATCTCCTCCTTTGGAGTCACTCACAATTTAAATCACTGCAAGCCATTCATGTTTAAGGGGGAACTGAATCATGCAGCCGATTCTCACGAATCACTTCCCTGTGGAAGGACCTTCTTTCTAAGGGGATGGGCACAATCTGGCACTCATGTCCCGGGTTTCATCTATGAAACCTGCATGTCTGACATCTGGACAGGACACGGAAGACCTTGTTGGCCTTCCCCAGGCTGTGGTAGAGACCATCACTCAGGCTAGAGATCTGTCTACAAGGCAGGCCTATGCCATGAGGTGGGGTCTCTTCGCTGAGAGGATTCTTAGAAATGTTTGGTCGGTGTGGTGCCTTCCATCCTTCAAGAAAAATGTGTCCCTTCTTTTTGTCTTTAAAGACTTCGCTCCTGCACGCTTCTATGAAGAGGATGGGGGACCTGCATACATTTTCGGTCTGTGATTTGGAGGGGCAGACCCAACCCTTGAGATGCTGTGTCCCGTAGGTGCCTTGCGCCTTTTACGTGGAACACACTCTTTTTAGAGTTTTAGGAATTCAGAACAGCTCTTTTTCTGCCTTGGAGGTCAGAAGGGGAATGCTGTCTCCAAACAGAGGTTGGCTTATTTGGTGGTGGATGCCATGTCCCCTAGTGTTAAGAGCCTATTCCACCCGGAGTGTGGCCACCTCCTGGGCGTTGGCACCAAGTGTCTCTCTAGCAGACATCTGCAGAGCTGCGGTTTGGGCAACACCCAATACCTTTGCTAGATTCTACAATCTTTGCATGGTTCCCGTGGCCTGTTTTGGGTAACGTCAGGTACTTCCAGAAGGCCTGGGAGGTTGTTAGCGAGAGCTAACAACAGCCTACAGGCCTTGGATGGGAGACACGGGTGATTCGTCCAGGAATTCCCCATGCGTCTCTTGGAGACATCTCATACTCCCTCCAAAGCATCAAAAGAGACGCTGGGAGTGCCGTGGGACGAACCGGCACCTTCATTCAAATGTTCCACAGAGCTTTGCATTGAGGGATCAGGAGTCCGTGGGGACTTGCCCGACAGATATTCCTAATCATTGCTCTAAGGTCTGCCAAGCCACTAGCCGATGCAGCTGAGGAGCTTTATAGCCCGCTGAACTGGAAGGGGTAGCAGACAAAGCTCGCCTTCTAATGAAAGAAAGCCGGGACCAAGTCAAAGGGCTTGCAGCGCCATTCCTGCGGGATCTGAGCACCATTTTCCAGTGTTTCCAACAGGTTACATCTGGCTCCTCCGTTGCCCCGCAGTTCAAGCTATACAGAGTAGTGCTCTGAACTGTTCACGACGGAAAGCTTCCTTCACCCTCCTCGGGCCTGGCATTCTTGTCCACGATTTTTTCCCACCGTGTTCCCCTTATTTTAGTTAGATCTAAAGGCCTAAAAATCTGTGCTCCACCTCCCAAACTGGTTTTTGCATGAAGGGCCCCTACCAGGCCATTAGGGTTTTGGCACGGTTGCGTTGAGATCTCCATTTGTCTGACATGCTGTCCCTAGCAGCCTATCAGTATTTGGGCCTCCTACATGATGCAGTCAGGGTTGTGGCGTTTTCCGTAGGGACCCATGACATCAGTCAACAACCTAATGTCATAGTGAATGACTGAAAGAGAACGTCTCGGTTATGTATGTAACCCCCCAAAAGGAGGGAACAGAGACATTACATCCCTCTTGCTGCAAGATCGGACTGCGCTGGAGAGTCGGTTGGGGTCGGCTCCTCAGCAGAAACCTAATGGTGGTTTGCATGCATATCTTATATATCTTATATACCCGTATGTATGGGGGAGTGGCTAGGCATGCAAAAACCACTGGCCAATTCCCATTGGCGCTTTCTCCAAAGATCAGAGTTGATTGGTCTAACCAGGCGGGATCCACGTTACGTCAGTCAATGGCGCAACGTCTCTGTTCCCTCCTTCAGGGAACGAGGGTTACATATGTAACCAAGATGTTTTTATTAATAGATTATGCTTGGAAAATGCACTGTGACATTGGGAGTTGGACTTGTAACCCAAAGGTTGCTGGTTTGAGTCCCAGGTGTGGCAGGGATTGTAGGTGGGGGGACTGAATAACCAGAGCTCTTTCCACCTACAATACACGACTGTGGTGAGACTCAACTCCCCCAACTGCTCCCCGGGCCCTGCAGCAATGGCAGCCCACTGCTCCAGGTGTGTGTGTGTGCATGGTTTTTCACTTCTCACTGCTCTGTGTATATGTGGATGGGTTAAATGCAAAGCACAAATTCCTAGTATGGGAAAACCATACCTGGCCACATGTCACATCCTTTCATTTCTGTCATTTCCTTATCTTGAATTTATCTATATTTGTGTGCAGTAATTTCAACCGCATGTGAATCCCAGCTTTCAAAAAGGTTAAGGTCATGGCAACAGGGATTCAATATTTACAGATTCTTGCACTTATTTTCCAGTGTGAATAGTACAAGACCTTTTTTTGTTGTTTTGCAATTGTGGGGATGGGTGTGTGTTGATAGATATCAAAGTTGAAGCTAGAGGCTGTAGGGCTTTGTTGTTTGGTGTGCATTTAGTCCTCTGCAAGCGAGGGACACGTCTGATGTAATTCATCATGGCATTTGAGGGAGATTGGTGCGTATACTTTTTACCCCTCCCATTTTATATCCCTTTCTCTCTTTTCCTCACTCCTTTCATATCTTCTGGCTGTGGATTCACAGTTCTGGTTCTCTATCGGGAGTATACTTGGAGTTCAAGCCAAGTCCTTGAAAGTTCAGACAAATGCATAACTGTTTTTACAATGCCAAAATAGACATCAAGCTCTAAGGAAAATATTATGTTGTGGTAAATTGAGTGTACTGCATTGGCACACTTAAGTTATTTTAATTACACGGATGAATAATGGTGTTTGCTGGTGAAACAGCATTAAGGAGCATTGCATATTGATTTGAATCTCTGTCACTTTGTGTCCGTGGCTTGGCTGACAGATTGCTTATGAATTTGTAGTTTTTCCTTGAAAAATAAATTAGACTGTTCTATCGAAACATCTGGACAAAGTGTCCAGAAATGTTGGTAGTCAAACAAAAAAAAAAAAGAATGAAAGAGAGAAATATTACATATTGATTACACATAATTACAAATTGATTTAAAGAGATATTTCACCCAAAAATGAAAATTACCCTATGATTTACTCACCAAGGGTCTCACCTCAGTCATGGTATTGAAGGTGGAAAAAGTGATGGGTATTCCCACCACCTACAATCCCTGCCAGACCTGGGACTCGAACCCACAACCTTTGGGTTACAGGTCCGAGTCTATCCGTATCCGTAAATTTTGGAGACCATTAATGTGTATCCATCCAACATAAAAAGGATTTTGCACGGCTCTGGGGAGTTATTAACATTTTTGACTAGAATATTCTCACACTGGATCCGATGGAACAACACTCTATGTGTGTAAGGCGGTTAATGAAAGATTATGGTGTTTAAAGTTTTAATTATACATATTTTTTATACAGATCTTTCAATTGACGTTTAAAAGCCTTTAATACAGCTTGGAAGAGCCAGAACATTTTTTTTTATATAGCTCTATTTGTATTCATCTGAAAGAAGAAAGTCGTATACACCTCGTATAGCTTGAGGGTGAGTAAATCGTAGGAAAATGTTAATGTTTTGGTGAACTATCCCTAACTAAACATTCCTATTAGAGCCTTGTTTAAAAAAACAACTTATGTTGGTTAGGTATGTTTTGGAACGTGGCTGCTGGTTTAATCTGGTCCTTACATACCTTGCCAGCATATGCTGGGTTTTTCAACAGGGAAAACCATTTTAAAACCCTGGTCAGCCTCAAATGATTCTGCAAAAGTTAGTGAGGGTACCCAATAACATGCCCTTCAGATTGTTTGTTTTTTTCATAAACCTTTGTATTCCCATCAGTTTTTTTTGGTTTTCTTTTTCCTTTTAAACATTTTCTGTGTCTAGATGTCACAGTAACCATGTAACTCTGACTCCCTAACCTGATTGGCTGTCAGGATGATGGATATACCACAGTGTGCCAGACATGCTAAAGAGGTAAACAAACACTTCTCTAGCGGAACACAAGTGGGCCTGGTAAACTACTTACAGAGATTAGAGCCAATTATATTTCATATCAACTTCATTCTGCATTCACAATTTGTTCCATTCAAAGTCTAGGATGTGGAATAGTCCTGCTTGATATCGCTTATGTTCATCTATAAAAGCATGTCATTGCTCACCGAGCAGTTTCTGTTTGTCAGCAGAGAAGTCTCCTAGCAAGCACATTTTAGAGTATAAACAAGGATGTTCTGCGAGTTTTTAAGAGATCATTTACTGTGTTTTACATATCAGTCTCCACAAACATTTGCTAAACAAAACTGATTAGTATTTGATGTGACTTAGTAATGCAATCTTGACTGATTAATGCATTTTATTTGCTACCATGTGTAGCTTAAAACAATTAAAATGAAAGTCAGACTTCAAATTACTTTTTTGTTAATCTTAAACATGCACCCACTACAAGATTTTAAAACTTAAATGGGACCACTGAGATGTCACAAACATTGTCAGCATCATCACACAGTGTGGGAAGACTTACTAGTTTGTTTTTACAGACTCATTATCATCATCGTTGCTCAAATTGTGGTGTACGTTTTTTTTATAGCCTTTATAACTTTAGCTTTTATCTTTTTAATTCTGGCAATTGTATTTAAGCTTAAAACTTCATAAAAGTTATAGTGTTTATTTGTGATGATTATACTTTTGATAAACTGTTTCCCACAATAATCCAAAAGCCAATGGGAATGTTTTATTGCTTTTTATCTAGGGTGGGCACCTGGGTGTTGCTAACTTCCCTTTTTAACAAAACTACACCATCACCATCACAGCTTGTAAATGGAAGGCAGCATTGCAGTGTAACTCAGTAAAATAATACAAATATTAAATTAAAGTTAGCCAGTGAAACATTCCTTTTTTCAACGTCTGATTCATGCATTTGATTAGCATATTACCTCCAGCTCTTAACGTAATCTTAATTAGAAGTGCATTTCTCAAAATCTTCCTAAAATTTCAAAACACCCTCATGAGAGACTGTGGGCTTCCAGCCTCAAGCAAGTAGATGGATATTTATCTCTTTCTGATTCATCTGTCTTTGATAAAGTTGATGAGATTTTTAATCAGTCTGTAAACTGTGCTGTCTGTCACGCTTACCCCAGAGGTTTTTTCATGTATTTTAATCCATTCAAATATTTGTGGCTTTTTAAACAAAGAGACCATTATGCAGATTAGGTAGAAAAAGTATTCAAAAATATAAAGCCCATTAAAATAATAAATAGGACAATAAGAATAAAATGATTATAGTGTAAGTATATTTAGAAGAACTCCTTTTAGTTGTACAAAAACCGGTGTGCACTTAGTGTAAAGTCTGTATTTTTTTGCAGATAGGTGTTTCAATGTAGCCCCTCATTAGCTTCGAAAAGTCCTTTTTAATATGTTTTCTTTGAAGAGTGACTTTTTTTGCCGTCTCTGCTTTTTTGGAGCTCTACTAAATGAGCAAGAAAAACAGTAACAATTAAAGAGCGCTTAAGCCTTTCACCCTCTCCTCCAGCTAATTGGTGACACCGCAATTCGGTTTAGCCCAATTATACACACTCTCTCCCTCTATGTTGATTAACATTCATCCACCTCTCTTTTTTTTCCTCCTTTCTTCCATCAGAACAGAAGTCTTCCACAGCGCTGAAGTGTTGAGTGAGCGCGCTCATATCAGCGCTGATGTTATATACGTCCTGAATGCCTGTGCTTTACTGGAGGGTGACTGGAGGCAATTCATTTGACTTGTGTAACTGACTAAAGCTCGTTCTCTCCCACTCGTGATTTGAGCGTAATGGGGCTTTTGTCCTTTGTACCTACTAGAGCGAGTGAATACGAGATTATGCATTATTGTGACTCATAAAAATAAGCAGGACTGGGCGGGATGACAAATAGATACAGGAAGTGACTGTGATGGCGTGCATGTTTAAATCCTCAGTTCAGGTTGTTTGGATGTCTGTATTGATTGTGTAATCCTTATAGGCTTTCTTTGCTCTCTCAGGCGGCTTTTGTAGATTGACTTTTCTCATTCATCCTTCAGACTCTTGTTGCTACAAAATCAATGCTACAAACAGATCACACGCCAGAAAAAGTGACTACACATACACAATGTACACAAAATAATTTCTTTAGTTATTTTTCTTTTTTAATAGCAAAGTTTTAAATCTGAAAGTGCACCATATATAATATAGTTATTGTCTCTCAAAAGAAAGAATTAACTCTGAATCTTGCAACATTAGCATATTGCTTGCCCACTCGTTGGTCTTTTTGGTCTGAATGAAAATGCAAATACCTTTTTTGCCACTAGGTGATACTTTTGGAGCATTAAAGGGATAGTTCACCCAAAAATTTTAATGTTTAGTTGCCATTGACTTTTTGAGTTAAAAATCTTTGTTTGTGTTCTACTGAGGAAACAAAATCACCTACATATTGGATGCCCTGTGGGTAAGCAGATAAACATACAATTGTCTTGACCTTTAAAAGCTCAAAAACACTTTTAGTAAAATCGATCAATCACTGGAAGTGTCTGGAATCATGAATCATTGAACTAATCATTTGGGAGTCACTGAACACATAAGCTAAACATAAATGCATATTATAAGAACATGAAAGGGTTTTTGACCTTGCATGCATGTCAACCTGTTGTTTAGGACTTTTGTAACCCATAATAGGGGAATTTTTAATATTTATATCTATATTTGATAAGTTGATCAAAGATTTTTTTTTTTTAGAGCAGGACATTACCAAAAAGCTAAACTAGTAAGGGCCAGATTTACTAAACGGGGGAAAACCGAATCAGAACAGCTTTATTAACAAATATATTTTTTAAACACAAGGAGTTTGACCTGACGACATGAGCTTTCAGTACAGACATGGAGAAGACATGTGTGATAGTGAAAAACAAACAAAGGAATAACACCGTAGAGATGGAATATAACGTTAATATGAGAAGAAGAAGAAGAAGAAGAAGAAGAAATTTAAATGCAGATAATAGATGTATAGGGGAAAATGTTATTGTATAAATAAGTGTACACATGTTATAAGTGTGTAGATCTGTTTTTTTACAAAGTGTGCAGTTTACATCTCCACCGCTTTGAGGTTGTTAAGACCGCACCAGACAGCCAGCTCTTTAATCTCCTGTCTGTAAGCAGACTCATCACCATCCTGGATGAGGCCGATGACTATGGTATCGTCTGCAAACTTCAGGAGTTTGACACAGGGATCTTCTGAAGTGCAGTCAGAAGATCAGTGTGAGAGCGCAGTTCCAAAACAGTGCCAATGCATGTGGAAATCTGCCTGTGATTTACTGTCAACCCACAGTTAAAGAACACAGACACAACATCACATTTCAGTAATAACCAGCATTGAATGTTGTTGTGTGGTTCGTTTTTAAACTTTCCTCCAATACATTTTGCGTCCGGAAGGGAAACTCCCACAAATGCATATTCAATCAGGTCAGGCACAAAAATAACTGTGTCCATGCCTTTTCTGCTAATTAATCACTGCATGTCTTTCATAAATCCTCACGCTACTAGTTTAACACCAAAAGACGGTTTATTTATCAAATGCAGAGATGGTCTCTTTAGTAAGACAACAATAATCACTGAAAATCAGGTATCCACAACTAAGCAAGCCATGAGGCAACAGCGGCAAGGAACCAAAACCCCATCCATGAGAGAATGGGGAAAAAAACCTTGGGAGAACCAGGCTTAGT
>JAUYWG010000047.1:9448202-9468657 GCA_034779775.1 Enteromius afrohamiltoni
TCTCCCAAGGGTAACATGTAAAGCGTAAAAAGTAACGGCCCTAGTACTGAGCCCTGAGGTACTCCATACTGCACTTGCGATCGATATGATACGTCCTCATTCACTGCTACAAACTGATAGCGGTCAGATAAGTATGCTTGATTGATTTGAAGTTTTTTATTATTGCAGATTTGCATGCATTTATTAAAAAAGAAAGACTAGATCATACTGTAAGTATTTAGACCCTTTGCTCAGTATTTAGTAGAAACCTGCAGGTAAACATATAGTAAAACAAGTAGTTTTATTTTCTTCTTCCCGCTACTCTATTGTTTTTTTCACTTGCTTCCCTTTTGAATATAAATAAAAAAAGAAATGGAAAATCAGCAAATATGTTTCGTTTTATTTGAGTTTAATTAAATGGCAAAAATAAACTTGGACACGAATGAGGAGCTTTTGAGAACGTAGAAATAGGCTAATCATTTATCAATGAAACAAAATAATACTAAACATTGATTTTTGAAGTGGTCAAACAAAAAAGCATTTGGCCTAAAATGTGCTGCTGTTGGTCAATTTGTAGCGACCAATGGCAACAGATTTTGGGGCAATAAGCCGTGTAATAAGCGGGATAATATACAGTTAGCAGGTTGTTATTGCAGAATAAAGACCAACAGGCTTTATTTTGCGATGACAACATGCTAGCTGCATATTATCCCTTACATATATATATATGACCTTATTTGCAGCATTCACCAACAAACAACAAGTTGGTCAGGTTTGTCTGATCAGTGCATTAGTCGTGTCAGCATCTGTTGCCATTGGTCGCTACAAATTGACCAACAGCAGCACAAATCTGGAGGTACAAATCACTTCTGTTCCCAGGTGAAATGTACACTCAATAGTCACAATGCAGTAAGGTACTGTGACCCATTAAACAAACTATCTATCACAGCCTCGATTTCACTCAATATAGCAGCAATCATATTTTTTGTCATTGCACTTAAAAGAATGTGCTTTTCTAACTTTCTCAGTGAAAGTGCTCCAGTATTATTGGGCCTCATTCTCCGCCCATTAGAACCATTATCCAGCTCGTTAAGAATTAATTGCCTTCATCATTAATAGATTTAATAAGGGACCTCTGACTTGTGCTGATTGGGTTTTGAAATATGGTAGATGAAATGGTTGAAAAGGCAGTTTCAGGCTCTTGCATTACCTCAGCTACACTCTGATTAGTCCAGTGCTAATTTTAGCATTTGAACAGCTTCAGATGTAATGAGCTCGGACCCTTAATATATGATGCTTAAGCAAAGAAGCTACTAGAAGAAGAATATTAGAGCCAGAGACATCCCCAAGCTGTGCAATTGCAACTCGTCCCATGGTGCAAATTCAAATTCTGTGATCGTATAACACTTCATATGCTTATATTATACACGCCATATTTTTGCAGAGCCTCACAAAGCCTCAGATTGTCTAATTTTGAGATTGAACACACTTCCTCTAGGCAATGTGTCTGTGGAGTTGATGGCATGCATTGGCTGAATGAAGGCTCTGTTTGAATGTGAATGATGGGTAGATGACATTGTCCCCACATGCCCCCTGTTGCTCTGATGTTCCTCTCAGTATGCTAAGCCTTATTTAAACTCTATGCCCATCGGTTACTGTTACTAACTCATACAAGGTTTACTAGATGTCACATAGGAATGAATTGGCTAGATTTTCTGTTAAATGTGCTAAAAAATGAAATGGCTGAAAATGGAATGTGTTGCAAAGAAGTCATTATGGATAGTTACATCTACATACTAACAGAATAGTGTAATTTACAGTCCACAGAACATTACATAAACGAAATTTGGAATCAAGCACTCATGGGTAATAGGTGTTTGTGTTGCTTTTTTTTATTTTGGTGACAATTTGTCTCTGAGAAGTGACACTCAGTCCTCCCACACCGGAGAAAAGCATTCTGATACTTGTTCACCAGTGCTTTATCATATACTGCAGCAGCAGGTGCAGGCCTTGAACTTACGATGGCAAAAAACAACAACAAAATAGATTGTGTATGACCACGAAATGCTTTTTCCCTTAATTTTAGCTCCATGCATTTGTCACATTGTCAAGTGAATTCTGTCAATTGCTGATAAAACACAAAGAGGCATTTCGGCTTTTAAATGTGCTTTTACAGCAGCCAGTACTCAAGGCCAACTTTCTCTAACATCACACATCTCCTAGATGGCTTAAAATAGCCAATGAGCAGTCTGTGTATGTGCGAGAGAGGAAAAAACAAACCTGTTGGAGTGCAGATGTGTTTGTTTGGTATTGCGTAAATGATTGACGTAACAGTCAGTTCCATACGGCATTGATTCTTTCATGCTGGATGAACTTGTTTATCATTGATTATATGATTGACATACAAATATGTAACAGCTGTCCTCAGTCCGGCCTCAAAGGTTAGAGGAATGTTATCCACAACGGCAATTACAAACTCATGAGTCTTATTTGATTGACTGATCCATTGATTTTCCATGTGTCTTGTCTCCAGCTGTTTCCTGTCCCTGCTGCTGGTTGCTGCTGTAGTTTGGAAAGTCAAACAGACGTGCTGGGCATCACGCAGGAGAGAGGTAACATCTGCACAATAACACTTCCTGTGCTTGTTGACGTGTCCACACTTGTATTGGCCATTGCCTGCAGTATCTTTATACATTGCCTGTGATTTCAAATTTGAAGCTGATGTGTTTAATTCTTCGGCTTAACCAATAGGCTGAGGGGCGGGACCTTCAGTTTATGTGACCAATGGAAGACTTTAGCTTTAATGTGTAATGTATTTGCATTTACAGGTTTGTGTTAGTTGGGATGTTATTGCTTTTTCCATTTGTGACCTCCCATGATGCTCCTGGGTACGGTTGATCTTTGTAAACCGCCTTATGACTTTAACCTCATTACAGTTTATGAAACTCACTGTCATGCGGCGTTACTGTGCTCAGATCGGAGGACACCGGATAAAGCTGATAATTGTATATAACGTGTTCCTTCCAGTGTCTGATGGGTGTGTAAATGTCATCTGCACGCCAGCCTTCTTTTAATGAGAGAGGCGCTACAATAAACACCGCCTTTTCCCTTCATTACCCATCTTCACAAACCAATTAACCCTGACAGGGGCTCATGTAAAAGGAATGGATTAGTGTGATATATCCATCTAAAAGCCCCAACAGATGCCACCTTCTCTCACTTTCCCGCTCTCTTTTTATTCCTTATTTCGTGTGTCATTTAATGGCTACATAAATGCAAATGGGAATTTGCAAACGAGTTGTCATCGAGCGTTTTATAATCAATACAATAATCGCGGCCTCTGTAATTGAAAGCATGTCGAGAGCTGTTAGAGGAGTTAAATGTGTGCTGTTTTCAACGATGGCTGTCACACTTTCTGTTTTCCTTTTCATCAAATATCTACTCGTAGCATTTAGATAATGGGGTAGTTTAAGCCAAATAAAAGACAAGCTTTGCGCTTCATTCAACTCCCCAAAAGCCATTTTGATCAGAATAATAAAAGCACAATGCCATTTGATAGGAAAGCTATGTTAAATAATGAATCTATTCAGGTTGTAGTGTACTTAATTTTAATGATTGGCAGTGACAGAAACTTGAAAAGATTTTACACCAGCTGAACTCAAGTAACCACTATACGTACATGTCAGCAGGACCTAATCTTTACTTTTGTGATGCTGTGTTTTTCGGTGATACCTTGCAAACTGATTCTTCAGACAGCAATTTGTGTCAGAACTGTTCATGGTGACTTTCAGTTCAGATCAGCACTCAATGGGCTGAGGTGGATTGCAGGACGTACATGCAGGGCACATTCTTCCTTTTAGACAGCTAGATGGAGCACAACTGAATGGAACAAAAGGCATGGGTTTTAAATGTCCTTTTTAGAGAGAGAGGGGGAGAGAAACCTTTAAGAAAAGGGTTCATTTTAACTTGACAGCACTATAAAAATGCAGGATTGTGGCGCAAGGTGGTGAATAAAAGCAGTTGCATATGATTCAAGAGCAAAACATGGACATCTGACATAAAATCGCCCTAAGTTTATGTTGTCTTGACCAAGTGTGTAAAAGTAGAAAGTTTTGACATTTGAGGGTTTTACAAGCTTGACAGACAAAAAAAAAAGAATTGTTTAAAATAACACCTACCTGTATATAGGGTTGTACTATTTGTAATTTAGTAAATTCCAGTTCAACTTCTAGCCCCATTAAATTAACATTATAGCACATGAACTGAAAGGAAATTGTAACTTTAAAGGGGTCTAGAACTGCCCATGTGTTTTATTTTGTACTGCTTATAATGTTAATGTTAATGCTGTTGATTATGGTTAAAAATGCATAAATACTCATATCAAATGATCTGTGTAAGAGACAAAGCAAAAGTGATGAATAAAAACAATTACTCACACTTGAGTGTTGTCATATTAATGTCGGATTAAATATTGCCTGCACAGCAGTGTCTTTTAATTTCAATCTATTTGAAAATCCAGTGTCAATTGTGCCTTGTTTGTAAACAAATCCGTGGTAACTAAGCAAAGGACTAGGTTCGCAACACTGGAGCTTCATTAAAAATAAAGTTCATTACTTTCCATATGCCGTACTTTTATGATTATGTGGAGGCTGATAAGTTGTGATCGCTCCGAAGTTTTATGGAGAGCTGCATTACTCCATTCCTCACTTCTGCTTAATTGTGTTGCCTCATTGTCAAGCCTCATTGCTGACACTGGCTATCTTGTGATTTGCCGTGTTGGATACTTCTAACCCGTCATAGCAGCCCCTTCATCACTCTCTCTCTGAAGCCATCAAGTGGGAAATTAACAATGCAAATCAATGGAGCTGAATGGTGTATTTTTTATGATCCCCTCTTTCTGATGTATTTAGAGCATGAATGATTATTTCTGAGATAGATTACGGATGGACAGCGCCATGAGCACTCAGGGAATCAGTCAATATCCTCAAATGGGCCTAATTCATTATTTCGTCCCTCCTTCGTTCTAAAGTGCAGAACATTTGATTTCATTCTACCAAATGTAATATAATTTCTTTGCAGCTGCAATGAGGGGGATCAGTCTCAGTCTGTTGGCACACAAATGAAAGTAATATATGAAATATGTTGTGTCTAGCGAATCCTAAAAACAACAACACCAAAAAAAAAACTTTGCATTGACATTTAAAATCCATAAATTTCCCAGTGGGAGAAATTCCATATGGATCCCTCATTCAAAAACTGAGAAATAATGTAATCTCGCCAGTATAGTTAATTATGGATCATAACCGAGTGTAGAAAACAAATTTAGAACTGGGTTTATGATAATGACTCTCCCAACAATAATTTCTGGATATGAGATCAAACAATCAAAACCACTTTGAAATTCTAATGATGATGCGCAAGACGTCTTGTACAGATGTCTGTGAATCTCCTAATAGGGTCTCCCCCCAACAGACAGGGACTTGGCCATATTTTGACAACTAACCTCATTAAGTTTTGCTGTTGTCTTGCCATAAATGTATAAATAAACAAAAAAAAAAAAAGTTTTGTGTTTTTATACTCTATAATTCATGCTTGGGTTAATACAAGCTGTCAATGGCCTTGACAAACATTGAAATACTGAACACCGAGTGGTGTGATTGTTAAATATATTTGAATGTATTTTCTAGATGAATCTGGAGTGCTACAAAGACAGCCCCCCTTCTCCCACCACCACCAAAAGAACTGCCGCCTTGCCACCTGTTCAATTGTAAACACACTGCATCCCCTGTCAGCCAGATGTTGGCTAATTTTATCATTTGACAGTGGCTTATTCCACACCAATCGGCCAAACCCCTATCCGCTTGCATAGAGTACAATAAACTGATGCTAATTTATTAAATACCAGGTTGTTTTGAGACTTGAAGTGGGTGTGTTTATTTGACCTTTCTGGCACATTATGGTAATTAGTATAATTCCCTGTTACAGGAATTAATTATTTTGAACAAGATAGTCCTATTTACTTCAGACAGTGATTAGCATATATTTAGGGGTTTTATTTGTTTATTTATTGTAATTGTTTTCAAGTATTAAAAAAAAATTATACATTTATGATGATTCAGATTTTATTTAATGCAAATTTGAGTTGTTGTTTTTTTCCATAATAGCAAACTGCGAGATGATCTTTGACACTGTTTATCTTTTAGGCAAGGCTTTATCTGGCCTGTTACACACTTTAAATATCATTTCATATCACATGAATTAACCTACGGCCTAACATCGTGACATTAAATTTCATCATTATTCAATTAAAGTTCAGTTTCATGAAAATGCAAATCTCTCTGCATTGTTGCTATGAAATGACACATATAAACCAACTCAAATATTGACCCTGTAATATCTCTGTTTAACATCTGTAGGAACTCTGATTGAGCGCAACTGTACAGATTTGCGACTCAAGGTTATATAAGGTCATAAAAGATGGTCATCTGGGAGCTGAAATAAGGATGTTGAAGTCTTAATATTGCTACATATGGAGGTGGCTGCTCTTTACAGTGTTGGCTAGCAGTGCCATGCTATCAGCTCCGAGCAGGTGAGCGTCTATATCATCTAAGGGTAGATTAGCCCGAAGGTCTTGTCTGCTTTTCAGAGGCGTCTTAAACACCAACATCAATCTTCAAAGCAGCAAAATCAGTCTCACCCTCTGCTTTTTGCTCCCAGGGACAAGACAAGGACTCTCCTGAGAAAGCCTGAAAATGGTGTCAGAGATCTTTTAAGCACAGGTGTGGGTGCCTGTGTTGAATTTCGTGTGGCTTTTATTGGATTTATTTTTACTGTTTACACACTTAGTCTCTGGAGGTGTATAATTTTATAGAGGGGTATGAAGATGAGATCTGCTGTGTCACAGTGATTGATTGCTCAGGCTCACGACTGACTGATGCTTTTGTGATCAAATAAACCAACGATATCTGGAACCACCTCTGTCAAAAGGGTGTCTGTTTATTAATTTGGAATATTTGCTAGTATTTGTTACAAATGTTTCTGCTTTTATTTTCCTTTTACGCCCTGAAGAAGATATCACGGGTTTATCAAGTTTATTGAAATCATCCTTGCTCAATCACTGTTTTTAGCTTGCCACTTTTTTGTCAGCTTTGATGAAACCCTGAATACAGCAGGCTAAGTACTTTTTTTTTTTTCATCTCTTATGCATTGTCTTATGATTATGATCACACTTCTTTTTAGGCAAAATGGGCACATCCTATTTTGCAAATATACACTTTCTTCTCTTCTCAGTCTTTTTAACCTGACATCTGCAGATGACAGAGAGAAGACTTAGACAAAAGAGTGGAATGGGGCTGTCTGCTCAATTACATGTTTGCTTAGTGAGCAGTATGAACATTATCCTGCTCTCAGTCAGCATGAATATGGGGGATTCAAGGAAACAAAAGAGTTGTCGCTAAAAATGTAAAATGTTGCATTTGCCCCGATTTAATAATTTTCATCACAGTGCGCTGTTTGTGGTTTAGAAACAATCTATTATTGATAAACTGCTTCATACACAGCATAGAAGTTGGATGTACTTTTCAAAACAGACTCAAACGAGTCTGTTGTACATGTACATTGTAAAAAATGTACATTTCTGTAAAATTCACAGGGGAAAAAACAAAACTGACTTAGTTATGCCTTATGTCACATGTATAAATACCTCAGATATCCTTTTGTTAGTCGCTCGTCAATGTTGGATGTACGTCTGTTTTCCCCGTTGTCAACACACCGTGTTCCTGGTGTTTTTCCTGTGTTTCTCTGCCTCCCTGGATCTAGACCCTAGCCTGCTCTCAGACTCTCGCTCTTGCCTCGCTCCTCTGGACACTGTTTGCCTCATCGCCTGCCTTACGCACGAACGTTGGATTATTCTATTTGCCATTGTCTCTGATGTCCCTGTTTGCTGCAGATTGACCTTGCCTGTAACTCCGACTCTGTATGTGTGTTTTAATAAATGTCTGCAAATGGATCCGCATGTTTCCCGTGGTCTCAATCGTGACAGTAGTGTACATGATCATTCTAATATGCAGATTTGATGATTAAGAACTATTTCTTATCCTTATTATTTGTATTCCTTTTTATGAAAACCATGATATACAGATTTCTTTGATGCACAAAAAGTTAAAAAGTGCTTTGAACTAGAATTTTTTTGTGACTTTATAAATGTCTTTAATGGCACTTTTGAGTACTATTTATTCATTATTACCAGTTGTTGTACTGCGTTTACTGTATCGTGTACTGTATCAGGCTTTGCTAAGCATCAAGCCAGTTACGATTTCCATGTTCTCCTCTTTTGACTTATCAGAAAGTGATAGCGATCAGAACTGTGCGATCGTGCTCATGGAGAATAAATGGCAGAGCTCAGGTTGGCCTGATACAGGAAATGAAATATGTGGTTTATATTATTAAAGTGTTCATACTGAGAATTGGCTCTCTTAGAGGATATTGTTTCCTCAGTTTCAATCCTGCTCTGAAGAGCATTCAGCCAGACGAAGAAAACCCTTTTTCAATAGCACCTTGTCATGTTGATGCATAAACAAAGGATGATTTGATCAGGGCCCCTGGTCTTGGATTATGCTTTATGTGTATATGAGAGGTTTGGCTCTCCCTTGTGCCCCGGCCTCTCAGAGATTTAGAGAGGAACACTGCGGTGAGTGGATATCAGAGAGGAGCTTGTGATTTATGCATAAGACAACCTGAGTTATTCCCTCTGCACATCCTGTATGTAATATTACAGGAGCCTGTTCTCTGTAAAAGATTGACTTTTGAGGTAGCGTTAGTGTTGTGTGCATGTTAGTCACCTCAGGTGTACATGTGGGCATAGCTAGAGAAGCAGAGCGCGTAACAGGAGCAGTGATCTGCGTTTAGATAGTGCTTGTCACTACAGCATGTTTGCTTGAGTTCACACTGGCTTCTGTCCAAACCGTGCTCTCGCAGTGCTGCAGTATCATCACAGAGACGTCTCCAGAGTATGACAAAGCTGTGCAGCCTCGTCTCCTTCACATTTTCTAATGTTTTTTAACGCTCCTACCACCTTTCCCACCAAATGCAAATGCACAGATTCAGGTTAAAATAGGTCAGCCAAAAACATCGTACCAAGATTTTCAAGGATCTACAACAAGTCACAAATCAGCCTACATTCAGATGCTCTTAAGAGTGCCTGGTAAAAGTAGCAAGCACTCAAGATGCCAGATGCTGATTTTAGAGGAAATTCACCAGGAGTTAATCGCACAAGCTGATAGACATTCAGAAATGTGTATGTATTAGGGATGTTCATTTTAACCGTTAACCGGCCTATATGAACTTTGACCGATTAATACAATCAGTTAAACGATTTAAGTGAAAAAGTCATTTTATTTATTATTTCAGTATTTTACCTAATTATTTTGAAAGGTTTGCTGCATTGTTCAAATACGCCACTCATACTGTAGCCTATAAAAATGTGTTAAAAAAAAAAAAGTGGAGAAACAACTATACGGAGTGGAAAACAACCGGATCAACAGTGCAATGGACCGTGGCAACACGCAAACACTTCTGGGTTTCATACATGTGAAACTAGGTCAATGGGTGGAGCAAACAATGAAACACCATGACAACTGACAAGCGGGGCGGAGACATGAGTATTGAATAAGAGTCCATGAATGATAACAGACAAACACAGACGCTGTGCGCTGGAGTGCCATCCAGAGCTGGGCTGGCACATCCAGCTGATCGTTACAGAATCTTTAAAATGGAGAAATCAGTTTTTTTTTTTTTTTAACCCAGCCCTAGCATATTTTGTTGTTGTTAAATGTTATGAATGTTTAAAACATTTGTGCTGTTTAATAGTATTTTGAATACTTTTGTATTCAAGAATGGCTTGAATATTCAGTTGGTTTAGTGTAAAACACTCACAGTGCACCATTTGCTATACTCACTCTTTGATTTTATGCATATTTATGAGCTGAGATTGTGACGCTTTTGATGTAGAAAGCTCCAAATATTTCAAGCTCTATTAAGAAATGCAGTGTTTGTGCATTTTATAGATGTCTGTGTGTACAATGAGCATATTAAGCTTAATATTCATTCATATAGAAATATAATTTTTGTATTTTTGTTTTTATGTTCTTCTACAATCAAGTTCAATCTCAAATGTGCTAGTTGTGAGTGTGTGTGTGTGTGTGTGTGTGTGTGTACTATATGTGTGCATCAACACTCTGATTGTTCTGTGAAGGTTACATTTTTTTTAAAGCACTCCTCTTCATGTGCTGTTGTTTATTTTTTAAAATGTTTATAAAATTAATGATAAGGGGATAGACAACTTGTACTGTACATCTGAATTGCAGATTTCAACTTTCAGATTGCAACCCATTTTACTACTGTAATTGCGTTTCTGAGTAAACTAGATATTCGACAAGTAAGGAAAGTCATGTTAGAGGAAGAGGAAGCTTTTATTTTTTTTTTTTGGCAGCAACGTTTTGATAAAAGATCCCAAAGTTATAGTTAGAGTCTTTGTAATAACATGCACCAATGAATAGCTCAATAATAAAACGAGGGATGTGGTTTAAGAAAGTGAAAAGTTTTGGCTTCATGTTGATTTTAGAATGAATGGTCACAGATTAAGAAGTGGAATGTGGAAATTGTAACACATGCAAACACACAAGCTAAGTAGACAGAGCCTCGAATGACTTGACTCACAAAGTGACGTATATTGCACACTCACACACACACACACACACACTAGCTCACACACAGACACATGCACATGTACTCTGCCTTCAGGAACAGCTTGAGGGCCAAATTACAATTCCAAAGATTTGACTGTTAAATGACTTCAAATTGAGCATTGCTACAGGCGTGGATATTAATGCTTCCTTGCGATATGGAGCGCTGAAACTAATTGCACATGATCGCAGGCCTTAACCAGATTAACCGCGGCTTGTTCAAGCATATGAATTGTCGGTTTGTTCGCTTTGTTCCCCTCTGTTCGAACGCTGAGATGCATCAAAGTCTTTCTGAGGTTATCAGAGGATCCATCTTGCTCTTTTACCCCACCGTGGCGACATTTCTACCCCAGTGGGTATTCCGACTGTCATCTGCTTTTTGGAAAGCGCTCATGTGAAAACATTTGCTAAATGCTTGACAGTAAACATTTCTTCTGTAATCTCTGCATGCTTGCTGTTGAGTTCATTGTGTCTAAAACAAAGAATTAAAAAAAAAATATATATATATATATATATATTTTGGTGGGCTGGTTAACCCCTGACATTCTAATGATAATCATAATGGTTCTAATATTATTTTTAAATATTCAATATTTAAGAAATATTCAAAAAGGTATATGTGTGATTCATCTTGATTAATCATTTGACAGCACTAATATATATATATATATATATATATATATATATATAGTTGAGCTGCAGTAAGTTTACTTAATTATAAACGTCTTGTGTTTTTTCTATGACAATCAATCAATCAGTCAATCAATCAAGATATAAGACAGTAAGCTATTGTTGTACACATACATGCATTATTCAGAAATCCTATCTAATCTAAGTGCGCAGTGTGTGATAATTCTTCTGAAGCAGCCCCACACTCTATAATAATAATGTTAGAGTATTGGAAGCAGACAGAAAGGGGAGGGACTAAGCACGAAACACTTTAGTCTTTCACTCATTCACTTTTCTCCTGGTCTTATCCTGTCACTCTCATGCAGTGCACTGTGGCTCTAAGCCTCCCTCTGTTTCCCTCTTTGAGTGCTGAGTATCGTGTTGTCAAGAACCCCTGCTTCTCTCTCTCACACTATGTTTCCACTTATTCTCCCGCCAAGTGGTGACAGCTGCTGTGGAAACGGCTGCCGTGGTAACCTCCCCCATGCCAGGAAGAGACAATTAGGAGAGCTAATGACTGAGCCCCTGTGATCAGAGACACTTCCGCTCTCCTGTGCAGCACTTCTCCCTTCATTCACCCGCTAGCACAACAGAGGGAGAGAGAGAGAGAGAGAGAGAGAGAGAGAGAGAGAGAGAGCGGACATACAGGGTAAGAGAACATATCTATATGAGAGGAGAGTTATATAGTTCATAGGAAGTTAGACATCTTCCAGCACAGTTCTCAGTTGGTTATATGCATATTATACCATAGTATTTTCACCAGCTAAAAATGTTTTTAAGTCAGATACTTCTATCTTTTGCTGAATGAAGCCTACCGGCTCAGCTATGTATGAAATCAAAGAACGTATTAGTTTAAAGATTAATCTAACAAATACTCTTTTTTTTAATGTGCTGCTATAGTTGTTTACAAAAACAAACAAGCTTGAAAAAATATTTTTTCTGCAGGACTTGATTTCAAATTAGTAAATCCTGCTTATATAACATAGAATATGTTAATAATTGACAATTGTACATAAGAAAAATATGCGATGTTTCTTACACCAATTTAAATTATATTCCATATTACAAATCCAACATTTATCTAGTGCAGTGTAATTTGTGATGAAGTCTCAGAGTCGGTTGGATCCATATGCAAGGCATTTATTGTAAAGTAGTAGCAATCAGAAACAGTGGGAATAGACAACAGGGTAGTCGTATACAGGCTTACTTCAAAGAGGCAGGCAGCAGAGTTCGTAGTCGGGGTACACAGTCCAAGATCATACACAAAAAACCAAACATGGGAAGAAATGCTCAGAAATATGTTCATGGGGGAACGATATGACTTCGCGTCAAAGGAGCGGAAGGAGTCTAAACCGCGTGTTTGGGCGTGAAAGAGCAACTATAGTCCGGGTGGAAACTAGAACTCGGGAGAGGGTTCCCGCTGCTGACGGTCGGAGAGCGCCACAGAAGCGCTGTCTGTGACATAATTGCAGATTTGGCCTTAAAATCACCTTTTTTCTTCTTTTTTTTTTTCTATATATAGCTATTTTAGGCAGTCCCCTGATTTAGAAATGCTAGTTTATATGGATCTGAATCCATTTTTGATGCAGACCTCAGTGATGTGACCTTCAAAGTGTTTGGGAAAGACAGAGGAAAAATCTTATTCAGAAAGTCAAAGCTGAGTTCAGAGAGTGTTTGTGTGTGGCACAATGAGTAGATGGAAAAAGGAAAAGAAAGAGGACGGTGGTTCATGTGTGCTCTATGTATTGATTAGGAGAAGCAGGCAGTAAATATTCAGAGGTAATGAATGCAGTTATTGGCTACAAACTCACTTCATCCATCATCTTCTGACGCCAGCCGGATGTTCGATGACCCTTCTCGTATTCACACGTCTCTGGTTTACACCTTTTCCTGCTTTGTGAGACAGTCTAATTAGTGCTGCATCTTTCTGACCTGGTGGGATTCAGACCTTGTGCTATTAAGAATCTGTTACTTTATTCACTTCTGTATTTTCCTGTGGTAGGTTGTAATGCAGATATAGTTCTTTGTTCTTACATCTGAAACTTTAACCTGCACCTTCAGGTGATATAATTAATAATTATTAATATAGTATAATTAATAAGTTATGCATGTTCATGTTTAAAAAGGAAACGTTTCAAACCTGTCCTGCCCCCAGCTTCCAACTACACTGGTTATGGACATGATAAATCAGTTCTAACGGCCCCATTTTGTCATAACAGTACACTGTTAAATTAACCAGTCCTTCAGGGTATGGAAGGCAGGAGATTGGATACATTATCATCACACACTTTTGAGAGTTCACAGAGTTAAGATGCGAAGCTGCTTTTCATTAGTCACACCACAGAGTTTCTTACAAGAACAGTTAATCAGAGCAACATTCTGCAGCCAAAAGTGCAATTGTCCATGATTTAAAAGGTTAGATTGCTTCAAAAGGAAGCTACTGCCAAGTAATTTGACAAGCCTCCCAAACTTTCAGTAGTTTGCTAATTCATTAAAGGTGCACTTTTAGTTGAATTTTCTTTTTTACTGTTACTTTTACTTTCTACTAATTAAAAAATTGGGGTCAATATGTTTTTATTTTTTTAAATAAATGAAATCTATTGTCATTACAGGTGCTGTCAAATGATTAATCACATCCAAAATAATATTTTTGTTTACATAAAATAATAATATAAATGTAAATTAATATAAGTGTAAATAATATAAGTGTAAATTATGTATATACAGCATACGTGTTGTGAAAATAGTTAAATATGTTTACATGTTGGTATTTATATTTATACTGTAAATATATTTAATATTTAAACATAACGTATTCTTGTATATATATTATGTAATAAATATGCACAGAATATATACACATACTGTGTAAACAGATAAACTTATTTTGGGTGCGATTAATCACGATCACTTGTTTGACAGCACTAAATTAATTAATGAGAACAAGATCTAATCTAATTGTACAAACATTTTTAGTTCTGGAATAAATCTAAATTCAGTCAGAATTGAAATTGAAACATTTTTGTGCACACATTTACCTTCCATTAAGCTCGCCAGACTTTTGCTACACTGCTTACATGGGCAGCGCAAATGCTCTAAGCTGTTAATATGGGCAGCAAAATAAATATGCACCACTTAAGCGCTATGTACATGAAACAAGCATTGCATTTGCTTACAAACAACATTCTATCAGTATAAAAGGCAGTAAATGTTGAATCACAGCTTGGATCGACACAGCTTGACTGGTTGGTTTATGTCTACGTCTGTAATGGAAGCTACGTTCTTTTTCCTATTAGTGTGGGTGAATTACACACAGTTCTTTCTGCTAATAGAAATGTATATTTACCCCTTCTGTACAGTCATCCACTTAATGAATTAATCCTGCTGTGTTTTTCCCTTTTTGCTTAGCATGTTTTCGAATGATCATTTATTAAAGCTGTCCTGTGGTGGTTGGTGACTTGTTCACTCATGAATTCTGCCCATCCCTTCCCCCCCAGTGGACCCTCACAAACAAGTCCACATCACTGGGCAACTCACAAAATAATCAATCTCTGCCAATAGTCTGTCTGGGCGAAGACGCCGCACAACAATCTCTAGTCCTCAATGACAATAAAGTGCTTGTCCTAATGATCCTCAGTTACGCAGAGTGACTTTCTTGCCTCATAAACATGTTGTGAAACATGCTGTTTTCCTGCTTCGGGGGTGAGAACTCGCCCACAAATGGGAATAGGTGAATTGAAGAATATTAACTTGAGTAGTATGTGTGCGTGTATTTAACACTCCTTGATTGAATAGCCTTCCATTCCTCTGTTATATAAATGCTGTTTGCTAAATTAGCTCTGTGACTATTGAGAAAACAATAAAACACACTGCTTTCTGTTGTTTTTGTAATTACGGCGGAAGTAATGAAGCAAATAGATTAGCTTTTCTATTTCTTTATTAGGAGCTATGCTGTCTTTTAGAGACTGGTTGTTTGGATACTTTTATGTTTCTCCTGTTTTCATTTTGTTGTAGCATGCTAAATGGAAGAATTGTGCATTTTAAGGCAAAGTATAGCAACAAACCTATACACACAAATGGACAGCATAGAGACTTATCAAAGAACATAGCAGTATAAAGTTATAATAGCTGTTTGTGTGACATAAATGTTGCCCTCCATTTGCATTTCTCTAGGCATTTGTATTACAAGCCACTGTTGCCAAATATTATTGACCTTTTCTTTAATATACGTGCACAGTGATTTTACGCAGCATGGTTTCACACCCGTCTTACATTACCAAGCTGTAGTCGAACTTTGTGCTGTAGAACAACAGTAAACAGTCTTTCTGGGATCAAGAGGTGTATTAAGTTCACACCAGGTCAGATTTTTTTATCTCTGAGAGCCATGTTCCATAAAGAATTAATTTTAGAAATGGGGTTTGGCTATGGACTGTAAGGGAAATATCACAGATTCTTACTTAAAAAGCTAGACCTTTTTATACAATAGTTTATTCAGCAGAAGTTATTATAGTGCAACTTCTGTTTTCCAGAGTTTCTTGTAACTCTCTAGTCCGTTAAAGCCCTGCGAATAAAAATAGTTTTAAATGGTGTTCCTGAACGAATCAGTGTTGTTTCAAATTTATATAATGGTACTTGATTTGGTGTAACCTACAACTCACTCATAAAAACTTGTTTTGCACTGAAAAAAAAATGCTTTTCAAGAATAATTTTTTGTCTTGTTTCCAGCCCAAATATCTACAAATTCTTAAACCAAGAAGAAAAAAATATTGTCTTGTTTTTGCTTACCCCATTGGCAGATTATTTTCCTTGTTCTGAGCAAAAACTCACTTAATTTTTACTTTTTTTTTTTCTGAAAACAAGACAATATTTTTTTTCTTGTTTAGAAAATTAATTTTTCTTTAAGAATTTGTAAATATGGAAACAAGACAAAAAATATATATATATTTTTTAATTTTTTTAAAATAATTTTTTTAAAATAATTTTTTGCAGTGTGGCTGGCTCCTCCAAACTTTATAATGGCAGTGAATAGCTGTTGAAAATAGTAGTTCAAAAATTGCATCCATCTTTCATAAAAAGTACTCCACATGGCTCCAGGGTTTAATAAAGGCCTCCTGAAGCAAATCAGTTTGTGTAATGAAGATTTCCATATTTAAAAAATAATATAAATCATAATCTCTTGCTTCCTAAAAGTAGCGTTCCAAAGGGTGACTTAGGCCACCTGTTTTTTGTTGGTAAATGTTTCAGTGAGTTTGAATGAATCTGAGTAAATTGTCCAATTGACCACTCATTAGTGTTTAGTTTGATAATGAATCAGTGTTTTAGACCAAATCAGTTTAATAAAATATTCAGTGACTCCTAAGTCACTTAATGAAACCTAAAGTGTAACAATGTAACCTGCAGAAAAATAAAATTGAAAGTTGCAAGTTGCTATTCACCGAAAAGGAGAGACTAATTGTGCGCAGAGCAGAAGCACAGTTTTTCAAAGCACAAGAAGCAGCACATGCCCAACCCCTCTTTTTTTTTTTTTTCTAATTATGCTTTTAAGTGCTAAATGAGCCCCGAGAGACCTTCCACCCCACCAAGCTCATGAGTCTCCACCTCTTTCGTTTTACAAATCAATCAGTGTGTCATTGGTGCAGTGTATGCTGTGATGAGATGGCCTCTCTCTGTCATCCCCATGATGAGCTCACATAGATCTCCCACTCACAAGCACCCTATAGTTCACTTACAACAATGACCTTGTGAAAATGAAACGAGCAATCAGCAGATTTTAATTTGAGGAAGGGCCTGATGAACCCATCAGGGTCAATAGTCTAACTAACACGGAATGGGCAAGTTTCACAAGTTGATGGTTGTTTGGATATTTGTTATAATAATTATGGCCCATCATGCCTCTAGTCTCTTGTGGCATTTGACGCTGGGAGATGATGGGTAGTGGCAGGGGCCTGGTTTGTTGCTATTTCAGGCTGGTTTTTGACCTCTGAGAAGATCAACAGGTGATTTAATAAGGCAGGAGTCAGACTGGCTGCTCAAAAGCTCATCAATAGAGAAATAAAACTAAAGCAAGGCTCAAAAATAAGGATGCCCTGGAGGTAGTTTCCAGGTAGTTGATGGAAAAAGACACCTGTCTTTTCAGACCAATGCGCGTTTATGCTTTGATTGTTACAAAAACAGTCTACCTTTGCATTGTGGCTGATACAAAAACGGCATACGCTATATGCGTCCAGTAGATGCTGTCCAAAATGGTGTAGAATCGTTGAATAAAGTCATTTATTCATTCTATACAAAATATATATTCATAGCTTCATAACAATGTATTTGAATGACTGATGGCAGATGGCGTATTCAGACGATGTCTTTCATACATTTTTCCTCATCTTGACAGTGAAAACTGTTTGGCAGTCAGTGGGACAGCTTTTTATCCAAAATATCTTAAATTGGGTTCCGAAAACAAAACTAAGCTTTTACGATTTGGAACGACATGGGGATAAGTGATTTATGAAAACACTGGGATGGAGTAACCCTTTAAAAACCTTTAGACTTAAACGTGTTTTGTAGTAAACCATAAACTGATTTTAATAATAATAACAAATTTACCTTGCAAGTCATTTTTTCATAATCAAAAGGTTGTTTATGGTCATATAATGCAATGTATTTATACCAAAAAATAACCAAGAAGAAAAAAAACAAAAACACATTTTACAGAACCAAAAAAGATCTAAAAATGTACAGTAATGTTACTGACTTTGGGATGTTAAGAGAAATAGAAGTATTATTAATGAATTATAAATTTTATTATTATTATTTTATTTATTTATTTATTTGTTATTGCATTTTTAGGAAAGAAAAAAATATGTTAGCATTACAAATGCATCTTTGCTGAATAAAAGTATAAAAAAGAAACGTACACAAAACCATAGTGAGTATAAAAATGAGTTTCTAGCAATATAAAATTCTTCATTATTTTGATGTTTTGCCAGTGAAAATGTCAGGAAGCACTGGCTCAGAAAAAAACATTTAGCCATGCAAAGTATTTGTAGTATTTGCTTATGCCTTTCTAGTAAACATGGCTGTTCCATCGAATTGCATTGCGGAAATAACATTCTGTTCTTTTCAAAAAATAAAATGATTTTTTCCACATTTGTGTGCCAGGGAAATGTTGGCAGGATTTTCAGCATAATTAAGTTCATGCTCACCTGGAATAATGGCTGTAGCTAAGATATTACAGATAACTTGAAAAAACATGACCTGGTTTTACTGGAGATTTTCCATTTTCTTTATCAGTCATGAATAAAGAAAGAGAATTCATTCAATGTTAAAACAATTTGCCATTGTAAAATTCAGCGATAAGTGCATAAAGATATTGTTATCTGCACTAATGCACTGAGAGTCTACATTGACGCCTGCTAACATGTGACACATCGATTTGCAGACCCAGACCTGCTCAAACCGCCATGCTTGCTATGTAATCCAGCTCTGCTCTTTACAAATAAATTACACGGATTATCCACTGTTAGTGAGTGTGAGTTTTATACATGTTCCCACGTTGTTGCTAATGAAAAAAGGATGTAGAAAGCATCTGTGAAAGAGAGAGAGCCTGTCCATTTCTTATGAAGAACTGGAAGAACAAACAGCTGTGATCTCAAGCAGCAAGAACTCATCGTCCCAAAAGACTTATCCTTGCACAACCATCTGCCACACACACATACCCTGGATGGACAGTTTCCAAAATGTTACGGGGAAAGAAAGGTGTTTTTAATTAGAATGAGGAACTGGGTCAGGTACATACTGTCTTGGATGAGGGGGTGATATGAAGGTATATGAAAGCATCCAGTAAAACAGTCTTATGGGAAATACTGACACTTATAGACAAAGGCATGTGAGAGATTTGTTCAGTAAAGAGCGAACTGTATCTACAGCAGAGGCTTTATTGGGCGAGTTATTAAAAGGAAGAGCAGTAGTGCAGTGGGACTTGTTTTTGTTGGATCCACATACTTGCTCTGAAGGGGACCTTTTATTGATCTGTTTGTAATAGTTTGATCTTCAAGGTCAGTAGGGCTTTCTTAACAGTAGCTTTGAATTGCAGTGAGTCTGAAAGTCTCTGAATGTTTTTCAGTTTAATTAGCTGATTCTATATAGTTTCTGTTGAGTAAATCATCCCTTAAATGCAGATGGTCTATAATAGTCATGATAATGGATTAAATTCCATTTGCATGTGGAAACGTGTGTGTGTGTGTGTGTGTGTGTATATATATATTAGGGCTGCACGATATTGGGGAAAAATTACATTACAATATATTTTTTTCCAGCGATATATATTGCGATGTGTACAAATTTATTTATATTCATCAGCGTCATCCTTCTTGTATCTAAAATAAGGGCTGCACGATAATCATCGCGCGATATGTATTGCGCATCTTGTCAGTAAAGTCAGTTCAGTAAGCTGTAAATTCCATCAAGTGCGTAATCAAGTGCAGGCAGAGCTGTTGTGCACTGATGAGCTCTGCAAATTCGGGTTCATTATCAGCGTGATTTTGACACTTCATGCAAAGTACCTCTTTTTGTTCAACATCCTCCTTTTTGTATATAGTTTTTATAGTTTTAGTTTTTATTTTATTTTCAGTATTTGTAATAGTACCAAATGGATGATTTTGACTTTCTTTTTGGTACGAAATCTTTTTTTTTTTGTTTTTTTTTGTGGTGGATCCTATTCGTTGCGCATTTTTTTTTCTGTGAGTGGTGAGCAGTGGTGCAGAGAACCAGTCACTGTGCAGGCATGCAGAACGTGCATGTCACCCCAGCAACAAGCCATACAACAAACTCGTGTTTACTGTGTGCTAACGTTCTCTTAATACACCATGGGCTTCTACCCTTCACATCGTATGTTCCGCGCATTGTAATGTCAATGTCAAAACAGAATATCATTCAGCCCTAATATATATATTGTGAACCGTGGCGCTAGAGAGCACGACAGACAACCAGATGGACAACCCCGGAGGGTGGATTTATTGAGTGAAAACAGGTGAAGAAAAAGTCCAATACGGTGATTCCGGTGAATGCGGTGC
>JAUYWG010000047.1:9475120-9496224 GCA_034779775.1 Enteromius afrohamiltoni
GCAGTCATTTCTGCAAAAGGATTCCCGACCAAGTATTGAGTGCATAACTGAACATAATTATTTGAAGGTTGACTTTTCTTATATTGGTCGGATGAATTATGCAAATTTTTTGAGATTTTTTGGGGTTTTCATGAGCTGTATGCCAAAATCATCAATATTAATACAATAAAATGCTTGAACTACTTCAGTTGAAGTATGTTGAACAGAAAAGAAGAATTTTGAAGAAGGCCTAGTAATTGAATAGTTGATGGTCCCCATTGACTTTTGTAGTATTACTAAATCAATGGGCACCAACATCTGTTTGGTTTTTTAAAATTCTTTAAAACATCTTATTTTGTGTTTAACTAATAGATAGTGTTAACGATATGAGTATTAGTAAACAACTACAACATTTTAATTTTTGAATAAACTAATTCTTTAAGTCAAAGGTGGTACACAATTATGGTCACAGTTACAATGATTTAGGACAGTATAGAGACGTTTGACCAGATTTGCACTAAACTTTGGCAATGTTTTATAAATGTCAATAAAAAAGTATTGTGAAATGATGGCGTTTCCATTAACCAATGGAATGCGACTAAAACATAGCCTTTCTCCTTTTGTGACAAGTCATAGCTACAGATTTTGGTAAGATTTGACTTTAGTACAGAGAGCCACTTCAGAAACATATTTATTGCTGAAATAACCAAAAGCATTGACTAGAGTTTGCAATCAGCTTCAGTGACCATTCAGCTTCAGTTCACCATTTACACCGAAGTAAATCATCAGCCTCCTTCTGCTAAATCCTCATCATGAATACACAGTGCTATAAAGAATGTACATAGGATTAGCACCTAGCTTTAAAGGCACGATATGTTTCGTGCCCCTAGAGGTCACATTTTCAAACCAATAACAGAGGTGAAGTCCAATGATGCAGAGGTGGAGCGTTGAACTTTGGGATGTGTCGTTTTCACAAATCATGCTCATGGATGAAAAGCTCATTTACATCTGTTTCTTGATTTTACAAATCCTACAGAACTTTTGAGGTAATGTAAGTACACAACTGCATGAAATATATAACACAGTGCAAGTGGTTTTTGGATATTTTATAACAAAAATCGTACATATTGTGCATTTAATGTCACTCGATTGTGTGTATGTGTGGTCCCTTGAAGTGTGAGGTGATAAACTGAGCACTGCAGATGTATTTAACTCTCTTTCACACCTATACTCTCACACAGGGGTGCTTGTGAGTCCCTTAAGACTAAAATGGTACCAGTTTGTGCTCAACACACTGTAGAGAGAAGTGCCAGTGGCTCGGAGGTAAGATTTAGCACTTTGTGAAATGAGAGGCTGGTCTTTTGAGAAGTAATTGCACTCTGAGCTGTTTTGCTTCTGCAGTTTAGAGGGAGGAGGTGATAAAGGAGGGATGGCAAGTAATGGAAGGAAGGATAACACACACCACGGCTGTGAGCCATTCAGAGCTGATTTGAGAATTACTTTCAAATGCCAGCAGCTTTAAAATGAAATTGGCAAGTTTAAATTGAGTAAACAAACAGGATTGTAATTTATATTTTCAAACAGTATAACTACTGTAAGAGTAGTTTTATAATATACCCTCTTCATATGAATGTATGAAATGAGGCTGAGGAACAGATATGATCTAAAATAAAATACATTTTGTACATTTTAATTAATTTAAAAGTTTTGTTTAAAAGTTTTGTTTTGTTGTATTTTTTATCACATTTCTGCTTTTACTGTATTATATTTGTGATCATATTGCATGTTTATTATTTTACATTTAGTTTTATTTATATATTACTACTTGAAAGTATTATATAATTATATTACTGTATTATATTATACACTTTCATGTATATACTAAGGTCCAGCTTCATGTTGGTGCTGCTTCTCTTCAGTTCATCTCACCAGCGGCGGATTTAGTGAATTTGGGACCTCAGGCAATCAATCAACCTTGAGGTTCCTTTTTTTTGTTGTCAAAGTTGGTGCCCCGTAGTTACGTCCATTGATTCTACAGTTTTCATGTACATATTATAATTCTTTCATTAACATTTTTTATCTATTCATTTAGCAGACACTTCATTATTTCACGTTGTAGACAACATAGCAATTGATATACAGTTTAGATACAGAAGTTTTCATTATTATATTACTTATTATATTTACTGAAACAAACATGTTTAGGTTACACATAGCCTAATGTGTCCATACTGTGTTCTGATGCAGCTAAATTCTCAGTAAATGTTTTTATTGATCTGTTGTCATAAAACAGGATTAATATGAAATAGTGACAGAACAGTGATCGAGTCGTCATCTGATAAAATCAAACAGGCTTCATATACGATGATGACAACAACAGTGCTTGCATGTGAAATTAGGCGCAATTAGTAGAAATTTGTACTTCGTTTAGTACTGAGATATAAATTTGCAGACGCTCCCTAAAGCAGCATAGGTGAATATCAAATCTAAAACTAACACTGGTGCGTTTTAAAACAGCATTTCGAATAAAAACGATCATCGTTTACACTGGCATTAAATCTTCCCCAGAGTTTTCAAACTAAAGCAGGGTCTGCAGCGTTTTCAGAAGTTTTCGTTTTTTTGAGGGTGGAAAACGCCGGGATATGCGCATAAAGTTATGCTTTTTAAAATGAAAATGCACCTAATGTAAGCAGCAGTTTTTCGCTGAACAGAGCAGACGCAGAGAGAGGAGCGCAGCGGGAGAGATTGGGACACCTCACGCTCGTGTGGCAGTCAGCCTCAGATACGTAATATTTCCTTTGCTACACGCAGGATACACACAAAGCACGTTCAACTCGGACACGCAGATGGTCATGGTAATAAACACCATTACCATTCGCGTGTCTATACTTAATGTGCATCTCGTGAAAAGCATTTTGGGTGCCCCTTATCTTTTGGGGGCCCAAGGCAGTTGCCTACCTTTGCCTAATGGCTAAGTCCGCCCCTGCATCTCACTCATGTTATACAGGGTTTAGGTCAGAGGACTGAACTGGCCATAGAAGAAACTTGGTTTTTTGCTCCGTGTCCCTTTTTTATGTTGTTTTTGTGTTTGGATTATTGTCTGGTTGGAATATCCAAACATTGCTGGTATTTGATATCGATGATGCCATGTGTCTAAACATGTCCAGGACTTTCAGCAGAAATATAGGCCCACAACATCAAAAATGCAGCAGTATATTTCCTTTTATGCATGGGGACTTTTTATCCCTGTTTGTACTAAACCCATATGGTGGGTTCCCTGCTAAAAACCTATTTTTTTAAGTTTCATTTGACCATAGAAGCCATTCCCATTTGAAGTTCCAGTCCTGTCTGATAACTCATAAAGCCCCTTCTCACATCAGAACTATATTCTTGCACATCAGAAATATATATATTTTTTTATCTTTGTGACGGATGATTACAAGAATTTGGACTTTGTTTTCCCTCCCATTTATATTTCTGTGAAACAGGAAGCCAATGATGGACAATTTCATGTTCATAATTGTAAGAATTTCTAGGGGCTTTTGAGAAAAACCTTTATTTCTTAATGATGTTTCCCCCCATTTTTAATTCTTATTCTTTAATGGAAGGTTAGATTTTTAGTGTGTTTTTTAATAAAAGATTAACAACGCATAACTTCATTATATTATCATATGTTGCTTTCAATTATTTTTGTTTGTTTATTATATTTTTATATTTCTGCTTTAATTTCTTTATTTTTCAATTCTTCAGGCTATTTTGTTTCAGCACTCTAGAATCAGTGGGATGGCAGCTAGTGCTTAAATTTAGAATTGTTTATCACTGACACACACACAGTGGACAGCAGTGGACGAGAGGTTTCAGAGAGTGCTGATGATGTGGTCTAATGTGAAGTGAGGATGTGATGATGACCGCCAAATTGTCACTCCTCCTCCTCTCACCGCGGTGCCAACAGAGTGTGATTTACTCTTGTGTCTACACTTTGCTTGGCACCCCTCCTTTCCACACACTTTGCCATTGCTCTTAGCTCCTTCATTACTTCTCCTCGTCTTTCACTCCTCGTCCCTCCCTTCACAATCGGTTTCCCTGTTTTCTTTGCCTCCTTTTCTCTGAAGACTCTGTGACAATCCTGAACTGAAAAGATTTGGCTCATTTATAAAGCAGTTGTATGAGTGAAGAGATGAATCAGACAATCACTAACATTCAGCTCTGCTCAGCAGAGTTACATAATGTCCCCAACTGGACCTGTTAAAAAGGAAGAAGACTCCTAGCCTGTGACCATTGATCTACTGTATTTACAATGTGCTGTGCACATAAAGGGAGTTTTTATGCACTTTAATGGAACTCAAAGAATCCAAAGTGAGATCATCATAGATGCTGGTCTCTCCTTCACTTTTGATGACAATGTCACTAGGTGCTAATTATTACTCAGCTGCTTAGTCTGAGGTGACATGCCTAAATTACAAACAGTCTTTTGTCTCATCCTTATCTTGTTGCTGATCCGGAGATGTGACTTTGTAACAACAAATTGATGTTCCCCAATGTTATTTGTGCATCACTAAAGTGTTGCTTTGGGTTTCTTTTGGTGGATTCCCTAAAGCACATCCTTGACCTTGTTTGTTTTTGATGACTGGATTTGTATGCAACATTTTAACTATTAAATCATAGTATACTTTTCTCAGCACAGATGATTGTAATTGATCAGAAAAAAATCTGTTTAAAATAAATATTGTAATGTTGAGCAAAAAAGTTAAAAAGTACATGTTTTAAAAAATATATTTTTAAAAGTTTGTTGAGCACCCAATCAGCACCTTACAATGATTTCTGAAGGATCATGTGCCACTAAATAATGGTGTGATGGCTTCTACAAATTCAGCTTTACCATCACACCAATAAATTAGATTTTTAAATGCATCAAAACAGAAAAAAGTTATTTTAAAATATATTTATATTTTACAATATTATGCTTTTTTTCTCTCATAAATAGACTTTTATGACTTTTATTTTTTTGTTAAACCGACCTTAAGCGTTTGCACTTTGGTAAGTTTGCAAGGCTGTGTAATCCAGCATAGTCATTTATCAGTTTGCAACAGGGTATAAATGATATATTGTGAAGCTATTATGCAATTAGTCCATCATATGGAGTAAATGTTCTTTGTGAGCTGTGTAGTCTGTGTTCTGCCATTTTACAAAAAGGCTTGAGGAAACAGATCGCAATTATGCTACTGTAGGAGCAAAGCAACTTGGTGCTTCAGATGTTATTGAATAAAAACAGAGTGTGTACTGTTTTTGTGAGACACCTTGTGTTTATGGTGAAAAAAGAGCTTCATTTTCTGTCTGTGCTTGGAAAGTAAACAGGGTTTTCTGTTAAAACCGTGCTGGAATGAGCTGGAAATTACACTCTTATCGGCCAGAGTTATTGTGCGCCATTCTGTAGAAAGGCATTGTGGATGTTTACAACGACCCACTATAGACCTATGCCTGGGTGCTATTGTCACCTAAGCTAAGAGGTCACTGTGGTACCTATTCTGTCAATTTTTTCAGAAAGAGCCTATTCATGCTTTTGTTCTGTCTTGCATGCTTACAGGCAATGGATAACGGATTGCTACACACATAATCAATTATTATAAATTAATTATATTGCAGTCTACAAAGAGATGAAAATGCCAAGCATTTTTCTTTCCAGAATCAGGAAATGAACTAAAGTTAAAATCCCATTGTTGAAATAAAGATTAACTTACTGAATTAATAAGCAAGTCATAAAAGCAGTCAAATCGAATTGCATGACTTCGGCTTTTATGCACTTTTGTGTTATTCAAATTAAAACATTAGAGCACAAAGAAGAATCGTTATGTAAAAATGGGCTTTTCTGGAAAGGTTAATTTTATTGAAACTAAAAAAGCAAAATAACAGCAGCAGATGTGTTTTATTGCTGAATTTGAAAGAACGGTAGAATCAAAGATTTAATGACTCATAAAAACATATCAAAATGTATAAATTGTTGGGTTGTAGGTTTTTTTTTTTTTTTTTTTTTTGCTGTAGCTGCAGTAAGACTGAATGTGTATTTACTGGGTAATTGGTTGATGGAAAGTTTGAGTTATTACATTAGCCTCAGAAGACATTAATCAGGATGAACCCAGGGGAGATGTCATTGATTAAGTAAGTTCAACCATTAACAACATCCCTGTTTGTGATATTCATGTAAAAGTATGATAAAAGCCATCTATCATTAATTACTCTTAAAAGTGGATTGTATTTATTCTATTATAGTGTTCTTTATCAGAGAATTATCGTTTTCTTTAGAAATATAAATCAGCTGATGTGCAGACATTTAGCTTTTGAAGAATGGGAAACACATTTGTGTGTGCTTAAACAATAACATAATGTATTACCCAGCTTCGTAATACTTTGATTGGTCAGTTTTGCATATTTTTATGTATAATACAGAACAAACTTTCATATCATTTCACAGTCTCTTTCATCTCACATAATGAAATCATTCCAAACCAAATGAATATTTCATGTTCATTTATTTATTTGCTAGATAGCTGTGTAATTAGGATAATATACAGTGAGCCAGTTATTATTGCAGAAGAATCCTCTTAACGATGATAAAGACCCTTTTTCAGGGGGTTTATTCTGTGACAATGACCAAACTGACTGTACATTAAGTCTTAGTATCTATCAAACAATTTTCTAGAAGGAAATTTAGGTTCTTGCATTTATTCTTAAAATGTAACATCTCTTATTTATTTTATGTTGTTGTCAGGAAAGAATCAATGCACAGCCACCATTTCCATTAAACTGTGTTGATGTTCAGATGGTGGTACTACAGTAACAATTATATTCCACTTTGTTTGTGTGTTATAAGAACTGTACTGTATATGAATATATATATAACAGACTCACATCTCCCACATCTCAAGAGATGCTGTTTATACCTTTTTGGATATGGATAATACACATTCTGTGTACACAGCATGAAGAGTGTTGAGTGCATGTTATAAAAAGCAATTGTTAGTGTATCCCTCTGAAATACCAGTTTTCATTTACTCTGTTCTGTGACATAAAAGCTACTGCAGATGTTCCCTAGTTCCCAGAGTTATTATTTCTGATGCGATCTTTATTGTTGACTGTTGTTTTTCAATTCATAACATTCTAATGCAAGCATATTCTCACCATAATCAGTTATAATAATATAAAATATATAATATAAAAATATATATATAAATATAAAGTTACATAATATTGCATTGTATTTTATAAGTGGGCTATAAAATAATTGTATTTTATTTAATACTGTTTTTATGGAACCATACTATTATTATCACATTTTATTCATTAGTTTCTTTATTATAAAAAAAACAAAGTGCAATAATATTATTATTACTATTCTTTTTTAAAAGATTTAAATTAGGTAACACTGCATGCATCACGGATAATTGCGATTTATCAAACTTTTTTTTTTTTTTTTTTTCTCAGAATTGTGAGATGTTATGTCTGAATTGTGAAATGCAAACTTGTCATTTCAAGTAAATAATAAACAGAACTGTGAGATTGTACATAGAATTGCGTGAATAAAAAGTAGGATTTACTTTTTGAAAAGTTTCCCTACATTCTTCTGGTATAGAATGCAGCACGTTCAGACAAAAAATAGTAAAGAATCATACATTTATTTTGAATGAACTAAGCCTATCAGTCTCAAACATACAACATCATGTGTCCCAAATGAGCGTTGTTAATTATGCATTTTATGGGCCGTTTACAAGCTCAGGCGTGAACTACCACAATGTCCTTCTCACCTCCTGAAGGACTTGTCAGGGAACATAAACCATTCATGCTCTACTAGTGAGTTTTTTTGTCTCTTGACCATGACACACACACACAGTCATAGCCGGCTTTTACAATCATCGCTGTGACTGTCCTATGAATCAACTCGCAGCACCCTGCCACCCTTCACCTTGACTTTCTCTCACACTATCATGTCTGTTTGAAACATCCAGACCCTCACTGATGTGATTCATGCAGATGCGAGTGACTCAAATCAAAAAAAGCAAACATCTGTTGCGACACATTTCTCTTCCAACTTTTACTTCAGTTAATAATTCATCCTCAAAAGTTTATCTAAGGCCCTGATTACTCCTGGTGTTTAGATGTGGTTTATTAAAGCTGCTGGTCTCTACATGTTTTCCGTTGTCTCCTTTCATGTTCATAAGTAAATTGCTCCAGCCTATTTCACAATATTAGATCAGAAAAGCCCATACATACACCTGCCCATAGACCCTCCTTTCACAGGAACGTGATTAAAAACATGAGATGGACTTTACCTTTGGAGATTTACTTTACCTTATATACAAAGCTCCATGTGACAAAACATATTTCATATATACTTCCCATTAATTCTTGGATCAAGGAATATACTCTTTATCATGTCTATTAAACAAATATAATTTTTTTCCCTTATTTTTTTTTTCTCTCTTTATACAGCAACTAATGCGAGAGCGCCAGCAGATGGCCAGCCGTCCGTTTGCATGTGTTTCAGTGGCATTTCAGACTCCACAGGAAGAGGAGGAGCTTCTGCAGGGCCAGGTGGAGGTGGGTACCTTCAATCATAGGCTTTCTCATATTCTAGTTATTTACCTACTGAACTGAAATGAAAGCAGTTCAAATAAGCTTAAATGTGAACAGCCCCTTTGCATCCTAAATTCAGCAAATAATGTTTTCTCGCTTCTCTTTTAAGTGTGAACATGTAGCAAACTGAACACAGAAAGTTTAGCCTCTTCCAATACCCATATTGTGCTTTATCAACGCTGTAATGAATTCAAACACCACTGAGTGATGTAATATAAAATCTTAAAACAGAAGCCATTGCCTGCAATGTTATGTATTTTTGAGCATTACAATGACTATACAGTAGTCAACATTTAAAGTGGATTAAAACCTTTCATCAAAGTTGTCCTAAAATCAAAAGCAATATACCTATTCTTGTCTTAGGACAACTTTGATGAAAGGTTTTGATGAATGAAAACTTTTTAAGTCTGAAAGTAAACCGTGTATAAAGTTATTGCCTCTCAAAAGAAATAGTCAAAGTGTTTTAAAACCAGTCCCAAGCCGTTTCATGTTAATGTCAAAATGAAACAAATGAAACAGCGTATTGCCCACCCACTTGTTGATCTTTTCATGTTGGTTTGAATTGCTGCTGCTTTTGGAGCATTAAAAGAAATCGACCAATCACTGGAGGGGTTTGGAAAAATTAATAGTTGAAAAAATTGTTTGGGAGTCATTGAACAAATAAGATAAAAATGCATGTTACAATCAAATGAAATTGTTTTTGTTTTTTTTTACTTTGCTTGCATGTCAACCTGTTTAGGAGTCCCAAAACCAAAATATGAACCTTTCATAACCCATAATAGGGGCACTTAAGTATTTAATCAAGAGTGTATTAATGTATGCAACCCTTTAATTAAACAAAATTGGCTAATTTACTTATTTTACAGATGTTATTTGCATAGATTTTAATTGTTTCCTTTCACTACATTACTTCCACATATGTGCCCCTCAGTAGACTGCATGATGTTTCATAGACTTCAAAAGTGTTTCATCACTTAACCTTATTTCACAATACTTTCAGCTTTTGTGTTTTTTTTTTTTTGTAATAGAAGACAGTGGAAACTATGAATTTAAAGCTATTTCCTCATTCAGAGGTTGATTAAACAACATCTGGTGTAACAGTGTAGACTCCATTTAGCGTAATTGCATAATATACGGGTGAATATTGGCTCGTTAAGCAGCAAGGCCAAAGAGCAGGGCCATCATCACATTTCATGCCTAAGTTGATTGGTAAGCACAGGCTGCGGATGGATGCCTTCACTGTCCCTGAGCCCTGTTTGAAGTCCAAGCATCTTCCATAGAGATAAACAGCACTTTTAAACAGCACCTTTTTCCCACATTGTTTAATTTCATTGCTATACTGTATGTTATAACAATTTGAAGTGATATAAAAAGATCACACATTTAAACTGGTATTACTTGACATTAGCTTTGCTCTCTTATTTTTCCTGATTTAACCAGGCTGCTTGTAGCTGATAGCATGCCAGCTGAATTGATTTGATATATTTTGATGATAGTGAGACAACTTCTTCAAATTAGCCCTGCTAGAGCGTGTTTCATTTGTTTTCAAAGATGCAGACTTTTTCAAGAATCTTTTAAATGCCATCTGCAATCATTGGCCTCTTATAAAAGTCAAGCAAATCTGTTATTTATTGGACAGCTTCTTTATCTTGCGCAGCATACATCTGCATGGTGCGGCTGTGTAGGAAGAGTGTGTTGGAAATGAGCTCTGGGAACATATGCATGGAAATCTGGACGTGCTTTCAAAATACGGCCAGGCCTGGTTGACTTTTTTAAATAGCTGCAATATAATTTGAATCATACCAGATAACTGCTAATTGCAGGAATAACATACTGAGTGCTTAGAGTGTGCTAGAACTGCTGGGCTAAATATCTAGACTGAAGTGTGTGAGAAACTTTCATTGACTGAGCTGTCCTTACTGTTACCACTAAAACGCTTCAGGTGCAAACAACATCTGCTGGACAAGAGCAACTGTTCTCTGATTATTTTTCAATTATAACAATTAAATAGGGGGAAAAAATCAAATTATTATATGAATTATTTTAGATTTAATGAATAAATTAAATTAAATTCAAATGTATAAATATAAATAATTTTTATTTATATTATTTTATTATTTAAGTTGATTATCCTATCCTAGCCCCTTGGTACTCAGTTGTTGATAACTGTTTGATTGAGTTTTAAAACAAGAGTGTTCAATTATTTATGGATTTTATGAGTGTTCCACAATAAGATTAACGACAAGCATGAAATAACAAGCAATTGCTAGATATGCTGTTGTTGCTACGTCTGATTGCAGCAGCCTATATGACCTTGTTGTATTATAAAACAAGAGGTGAGACATTAGCATAAATCTTCACATCAGCGTCCATATAAAGTCCATACAATGTAATAAAACTAATGAAGCCACAGCCCAGAGCACCTGCATTACGCCAAAAGCATATCTCGTTTTTTGTGGGGACTGATCGATCGCAGTGCAGTGTTTTTGTAATGCTGGGAGAAATGAATCAATTTCAGATGTAATGTTTTAATGTGCTTTATTTACCTCCAGTGGGTGGTGTAGAGATAAAGACTATTTATGACACTTATGAGCTGTCTGACTGGGGTAACGGCAACTATTATTCACACACATGCAAAAAACGCACGTACACATTCACAGGCTGTAAAAAATTATAAGTGCAGGCAGGAAACATCAGCAAGTCAGTTATGCTCACAGGCTGAATTTATTTATTTTATTTAAAATAATGTTTGCACTTTAAATGTATATAATTGCTTTGATGGCAGAGCTGAATTTTCAGCATCCATTGATAGTTTTAACATGATGTCACACCTTTAAAGAACACCCCCCCAGGCGGGCAAAACGAAGCTTTGCTCTATTGACTGCCAGTCATTTCTACACAGTTTGCATTAAGTAGTAATGTTGTAAAACACAGACATTAAAGGGTGAAATTTAGTAAACACCTTATTGATGATGTATATTTTGAACAGGTCAGCAGATGAGGCCAACATTTTGTCGCGCAGTTTAATGATGGGAATATTGCAGCGGAAGCTTAATATAGATTGCAAATGGCCAAAACTCAAATTTTATTCAAATACCTTTATTTATTGTTTTGAGACGTAATCTAAATATTCGCAGCAGTTCTATAGCTGTTTTGCCCTCCAGGCCTTCTAAATAGTAACGTGACTGAAAAATATATTTACTTTAACTTTTGCCATAAGTAATTACCTTTTTAGATTTCTTAAAGAAGTTATGTATATAAATTGCATTTAAAATGCACCGCAAACAGTGAAAATAAAGTAATAAAGAAGGCAGATAAAATGAAATAATTGCAGATTCTAAATATAATTAATGAAACAGTATAATAAATCTAAATAAACTTTTATTACCCAATATTATGTGTGTTATGTATGTCAGCTCCTGTTAGAGATTAATGCCTAGAATGATGCCTTGGTTCCTGACAGCTTAAAACCAAACTCTATTGAAATCAATACATCTTCCAGTCATTTATAAGGGTTGCATCTCTATTAGTATTCAGCCATAGAAGACAGTAGGCAGTTCATAAAGTCCATACCAATAGGTGTCAGTATACAAACAATAAGCACTGGGACAAAGAAGAGCCAGATGGAACTAAAGTGCACCTGCACTTTGAGCAGTTTCCCTCAAAGCATGTAAAGCATAGACTCGTACAGTGCTGTGTGTGTGTGTGTGTGTGTCATCTTTTCTGCACATTCTACAGCATTCTGTATATCCACTCATTATGCTTTATTAAGTTTAGGTGTTTTTAGATTTTGTTTGGATTCTGAAGTTTTCAGATGGGAAGACAGCTATTAATTACTCTCAAATTTATAGTTTTACTGTTTTAAGTCTATATACAGTAAAAAAAAAAAAAAAAAAAAACGTATTTCTGAAGCTGCTTTAATATTAGTCCGTTCTTTGAGATAACAGCTCTCTCTCTCTGTTAGGCATCAGTTACTCGCTTTACTGTGGCCAAATGTGCTGTTGATATTAGGAAGCTGAGAGTGGTGGGAGCGATCAGGGAGATGACAATAGTAGTCCACAGAGCAGGGACCCAAACATCTGCTCTGTGAGCTGTCTGTCTCTGGACTGCTCTTATCAAAACAATCTCAGCTGTTCAAATACACAGCGGCATAAGTGCCAACTCTCATGAGCAGCAAAAAAAAAAAAAAGATTTACTTGTCCCCATTCTCCTATCTATTTCTGTCTGTCATGTCTTGCTCATCAGCAGACAGCGGTGGATGACATTAAAGGGCATTGACATTCTCCACACATGTTCTCTCTTCTGCAGGAAGATTCTCAGTCTTCAATTAATTCAGAATACTGAGAAATCTTAGGCCATGTAAAATTTCAGAAATTAGTCTGACAACGGCAATTAAATATAGGAGTGAAAGCCCTGTTTTATTGCTTTATCAAGTGCATAGAATAAACTCCCTTTAAAAATGTTGTTTGTTTGAGCAGTTAGTCAATAGGCACACAGAAGTGGCACATTTCACCTTCAAACAGCCGTGTAGTATGGTATCAGTAGACAAGGGGAGGTTCATCTGTTCATCTGGTCTTCCCATCTCATATTTCAGAGTTTTTAGACACTTCAAAGCTAGCCCTATGCAGTGCTTGGAGCAAGCTCAACATAATACTTAGGCTCTGCATTTCTAATGTGCATTTTGTCTGGGTGCTGATTTCTGTCAGCTTTCATTTCTGTCCAAAACACCTTTTAGATCGATGATCCGTGAATGTTTTTTTCTGAGCCGTCCATAAATCCTTCAGCTGCCCCAGAGCGCAACCACACTCAGAGCAACACTGAGTACAAGTAATGGAATCAAGTGGGAATTGGGCATTGTCATATTTAACAATGTACTTGTATTTTCCTTGAAATGACCCACAGTGAAACACACACACATTTGATTTACCTGATCAAATCTGGCATCAGTCTTCTAAACTAAATTAAAGGCTGAACAACTCAGTGGGCCATTTGACCTGTAGTTAATCCTTGGCTACATCACTTAACCCTTAGTTCTAGGTTAGCCAATGTCAATTTCTTAATAGAATTAACCAAAACTCAAACCTCTATTTAACTGATCCTTAACCTGAACCCTGACCCTAGTTGTTCATGGTCCCTTGAGGTCAGTGTGCCCTCTGTGAACATTTCACCTCCATCTGGAATCTTCTCAATCAAGCCCAATATTGGTGTCAAAAGGCAAGACTCAGAAAAGTAAAGGCACAGATCACAAACTATTATCCATATTAGCAGTTTTTTTCTTCCCTTTTTCCACTCAGCAGTTTTGCTGCTCTGAGAGATATCTGACTTTGCCTGTCTCATGTTCAGCTGATTCTGCATGTTACTGTAAAACAGACATTGCTCTGCTGGACAACTCAGATAGATCCAAACCAGATGTTCTCTTGGGCTACAAAAGACTGACAGGTGAAACTAAATAGCCTCTCAGTCTGTTGTCCCTACGGCACAGCAGGTTAACAAGTCAACATATGCTTTTACAAGGTGACAGAAGATTGTGTTTCACATTAGTGACAAGGAAAAGAGGATGTGATGGAAAGTTTGTGAACATGATCACATATATATGCAGATATTCTCTTCCTGCTTTTTATGAATGGAAGTTGCGGAAACTGTTTTTGTCATTATTATATATGTGTATATATATATATATATGTGTGGTATATTTGATATACTATTCATAATTTTGGCTCGGCATGCCAAGAGAATAGAATTAAACATCTGTATATGAATATAAATTGAAGTATTGAGGTATTCAAGTATAACATAACGATATAACATAAAAGATTAGGACTTGCAAACATTTTACACAGTCCCCCCATTTTAAGGGGCTCAAATGTAATTGGACAAATATAATTATAAAAAAACATTTAGCTGAGAATCCTTTGCAGGCAATGACTGCCTTAAATCTGGAACTCATGTACATCACCAAAGACGGTTTCCTCTTTTATGATGCTTTACCAGCCCTTTACTGCAGCTGACTTTTGTTGTTTGTTTGTGAGTCTTTCTGCCATCTTGTCTTCAGCAAGTGAAGTGCATGCTCAGTCGGGTTGAGGTCAGGAGATTGTCTTGGCCCTTGCATATATCTTGCAATAACCTATTTTTTACCTTGCTTTTGTTGTATATTTTGTCATTGGCCATTTGTGCTATGAAGTGCCGACAAGTCAACATTGCTGAATTTGGTGAAATCTGGGCAGACAATGTATTCCTATACACTTCAGAATTCTTTCAGCTGCTTCTGTCTTCTGTCACATCATCACTTAACAGCAGTAACCCACACTGCTCCACCATTTTCCACAGATGATGCTGGATGCTTTGAATCATGAGCGGCTCCAAGCCTTGTGATCTTAATATCATGTGTCCAAACAGTGCTTTTGCAGAAGTGGTCTGTTTTTTTTTTGTTTTTTTTGCAACACCTAATCAGGCCTTCTTTGCACCTTGTGGTCAGGCCAATGTCCTCTTGTAAACACTTAAAATCAACTCCAGACCTTTTACCTGATTAATTGCAGGTAATATGTTTAATATATTAATATATTAAAAAAGGGGTATATACATATTAATCGTATAACTTTCAACTTAAAATGTTTTGGTCAAAAGCTAAACTATACAAATATATATGGAGCTATAGGATGTCTGTAATTTTTACAAACATATTTAATAAAATACAATGTTATCTGAATTATTTACTTGATATTAAATTAGTCATATATATCAATATTTGTAGATAAGTTGTCATTTGTAAGCAATATTAATATTTTATAAATAATAATATAATTAATTTTGGAACCATGTATGTATATAAAATCAAATTAAATGTTTTGTAATTAAAATTTCTTATTAAATAATTAAATATATATTGCTTTTAATGATTTATTCAGTAAAACTAAAATTAACATTACATTTTATGGCAAGTATGAATCTAATTGAAATTGAATTTTTCCTGCAGCCAAGAATTCCGATCAGTGTTTGATCTTGGTTACTTTACAAGTAAGCTTTCTCCATCAGTACTGTATAGTGCAGTCAAAGTTTCATTGGCTGTTCAGCCAATATTAGTTAAAGAGAGTCTGGGAAAGAGCCATTAGCCTATGGGGCTGGTTCAATAGTGTTGTAGTCCAAGGGTCATAAACCTTTCATCAATCAATCCATTAGCGGTCTAATATCACTCTGTGTTTTGACTCTACCTGAGCTCTCTCAGCCTAGAAAAGATAAGAGTCCTCTCATGAAGGCCTGATTGGCCAGTGTGTGTAATTACTATGTGTACACACTCTGTTGATGGATGTGATATACAGTAAAGTATGTTTATTTAGCACGGATAAGGGGAAAGAGTAAATGCTATTCAGGTGAAACTACATGGTGATTTCTATGATTGATGACTGATAAGTAATGACTATTTTTAAATAAAACAACTGGAACATTGTGTTTTAAATATTAAGTTAGCGTACTCAAGCAACTTCAGCTGACAAACACATGCAGCACTTATTTTATTTTGCCTGAAATAGATTTTAATTTCATATGTGTACATTTATTGTTGCTAAATTGATAGCTATGCAATCAGTTTATTAACTAATTGTTTTATGTAGCTTTACGTATTTTGTTTCTGATTTATGGAGCCAAATAATATTAATTTGTTTATTTATTGATTGATTGATTGTCATAATTTTTCTCTTGGCTTCCGATGAAGAACAGTACCTGGCAAGTAGGTGTTGACGATTAAATTGAATTCATATAAATGTCATTATAAGGTACTTTATCTCTAAGTATATGTACTGTTAATGCCTTTCACACGCTCTCATCTCACTGACCTGAACTGACACCTTCGGCATTTTTCGGGGACGTTCTGCTGTTGGAAAAAAGGCTGTGATTCCTGTCTGCCCTAGAGATTAGCAATGCTTAAGAGTTAAACCCTCGTTTGTCAAGGAGATTCAGAGTCTTAGGTCAAAACCCCTGAAGGGGCCTGTCAGGAAAAATGCTTTCATCCAAAATGCTACTGCTCATCAAGAACGTCTTTGCAAATCCTGATTGCTTCTTTCTTAGCTTGTAAAGATCAAAAGGTCTTCAAAAAAGAAGAAAAAATATCTTTGATTCTTAAGAACATTCTTAACATTTTTAAAGGTGTTAAAATTCTCCAGCAATGCTGTTACAATGCATTGACTTCTATGGATTTGGATTTAGATGCTGTGACTTACGTTGCATTCAGAATATATATTAATAGAAATAATCAATATAAATATTTTGATAGGGTATACAAATTAAATGGACCCTTATTGGCTTACATTGGATTATATTTAACATTTTTTTTTTCATCTTGCCTCAATTTTAATATTTGTGCATCCTAAATATGTATTCATTTGTATGTTGTTTATGCTAACACAGAAGTATGAAACAGATAAAGATGAAATGGAAGGAAAGGAGATTAAAATGGAAAGAGCGAGAGAAAATAAAGAGTAAAGACATGCTAGTTTGCTATATCTTCTAGAGACAGAGGCACTTTACACATAACTGTGATAAAGGCTCCTTGACAGGCTTTAATCTGTGCTCAAATATGTTGTTTTGCAAAGCTTTATTTTTGCCTAGACTGTAAGTAATTATGTTGTTCATCAACAACAGATGTCTTCGTGGCAGACGCCACGGCCCTGGGTTGAATTTGCATCATCTTCCATAACTGGCAGAGGGCATTCATATGTCGAAGCAGGTTTAGACGGCAGTTGGTTTCACACCCGTAACTTTCTGCATCGGTGAATTTAATTTCTTTCAGTACTTCCTTAAACTGCCTCTGCCTCTCCATTAAGAGTTTCTCTTATTTCCTAATGACAGCTGTGTTCCTTTTCTCCCTTCGTGTTTTTAATCAATAGCTTCATTCTCACAGAGAACCGAAAAAATCAATATTGGATTTGGAGCAAACAGTTTCTGAAATGATGGGCCGTGTAATGTTTCATGCTTGTTTTTCTTCCACACTTGTGAGCTGCCCATGTCTGAGACTCTCAAGATACATTCATCTTCACTCGTAATAGCAGAGGAGGGAGTGGGAGAGGACACACTCCACCTTTTGTTTTGGAGGGTAGAAGTCGTGCCTTTTGCCGAGCATTAGGGAGATGATTAATTTGTTGTTCGTGTAGACCGTAGACCGGCCTCTCTACCCCAGAGCAGTAATAGGATCGTACACTTACTCTCCTTTCGTCTCTCTGTTTCCCTCTCTGCAATTAAAATGGAAATTTGGCAATGGGCCGCGGTGGCAGGACGGTTCTTTTTTATGCCCAGGAACTGGCTAATGAATCTGTCTGTGGAGCTCCACATAACCAACACAATGAGCTCCCTGAAGACCTTGTGCTGTGCGCTGGTGGAGGCCTGGAGCATGCTGGGAGGAATGTTGGAGGCCGAATGTGACTGAAGTGGAGAGTCAAACTCCCTACAGTTATATATGTTTTTCAAGCAGTAATTCAAGTGCAGTCACACTCTGTCTTTTGTGTTCTCTCTCTGGGAACGTTCACACAGCGGCAGAATACTGCTGTCAGTTCTGGTTTGGACTGCTGAAAATGATTATATTCATACACAGTTTATTTATACACAACATGACAGCAGTGTTTTATAATAGTGATGAGTGGCTATGGTCGAAAAGTCATCCTGCAATTGTTTTTCTATAGTTTTTGTTATAATGAGGTTTTTGAGGCAGTTCTATGCAGTTAGATACGGTATATTATACATTATTCAGGGATTCTGTGAAGACATGGTTTGCCCAGAATATCTTTCACCCTCATATCACTGCAAACCTGTATGACTTCCTTTTTTCTGTGGAACACAAAAGAACAGTGTTTTTTTCTCTCTCTCTATACAGTGCAATTCTGTTGAGTCTGGTCTTGTTTTGGATGCAACTTACATTCATTGTATAGACAAAAATACTGTAGTTGGAGCATTCTTTTGTGTTCCACAGGAGAAAGCCATATGATATGAGTAGAATGAGAATATTATGACAGAGCATTAAGTACTGCATTTTTTCCTTATTCTGCTATCTAAGTTACCATTTTTCAGTGTCTAAATGTAATACCTTTTTTTTTTTTTCATCGTAAAACTATTTTTGGAAAATCTTTTCAGTTTGTGAACTGGCTTTGCATTGTTACTTGAGCCAAAACTCGATTGCAGTTATTTTTAATGTTTGGCAATGAAACAAATCTGATTCAAAGTTTATTAACTCCATATTTCCTTTGAAACTAAATTAACAGAGTTCTAGTAACTCTTCACTGGAGAAACAGGAAATTGAGGCTGATTTCAAGTGCAGCAGAAACTAACAGCTCTGTTTATTGCAAGGTAAATGCAATGGAACTGGTTTTGTTTAAGGATGGTCAATATGCTTGTGCATTTGATTTAATGCGATATTACATATAATACCATAGGACATTTTTTTTTCATCATATGTTTTTGACTAACTAACATGCCAATAATTTGGATTTGTTTTCCCAGAGGTGGTAATAAAACTAATAATAATAGAAAGTAAACAAGAGTATTTTCCTGTATATTGTTTGACAGTTTAGTCTTCAAATCACTACATGTTTTTACATTTGCTATAAGTTAACAGACCATTAAATTGCTTCAAGAAAATGAACAAAAGAAACAAACAAATTAATACAATCGCAGGATTTGCCAGTTACACAGGTTTATGGCATTGTATCTTAATTAAAAATGTTTTGCTCAATCTGGAAATGATCAAAGTAGTTTCTTAAACCAGGCAACATATTTCTGTAAATATTCAATGCTTATTGCATCTTGACCAAGCAGTCAACAAACGGGATGCTTTAGCTTCTCTCATGGTTGTTGAAAGTCGTTTCTGTAATAAATTAAAAAAGTTTAATTTTTTTTCCAAAATAAACTGCAAAATGCATCAGGTTTTACATACAGTATGTGCAATGCTACACATTCTTAATTAGTGACAGAAATTACCAAGCAAGAAAACATAGTGACAAATCAAGGCTTACAGAAATAGTTCACCCAAAAATGACAATTCTGTCATCATTTATTCATTCTCAATTAGTTCCAAACCTGTATGAATTTCTTTGTTCTGGTGAACACAATGAAAGATATTTAAAAAAAAAAGTTTATCACACTGACTTCCATAGTAGGGGGAAAAAATAATATGGAAGTCAATGGTGACCAAAACAGCCTGGTTACCACTTGTATGGAGATGAATGGTAACTACAAACAGGTAGATTTCTCCAGGTGTCATAGACCACACATTTTAAAATGGTGACCCACCAGTTGAAAAGCACTGATCTCTACTAGCCAGTGCAGGAAAGCACAGCCACAAGGCAACTAGAACCACAACAGCAAGCCTGACTGCAGCTCGCAGGCTGAGAATGAAAGACACCCGGCGAGAGTGTTTCCGACACGCTTCGGATAACCTGCCAGCCACCCCGCATCCCTCTATTTTATTTAATCTCCTTTTCTCTTCCCTCTCTCTCACGTTCACCGTCTCTCCTCATCCTTCTCTCTTAGCATCTCTTTCTCACACTCTCTCTCGACCAGCAGATGGCCTGTTTGCCTTTTTGTTTTCCTCTCAACTCCAATCATTTCCAGCATTTTTGCTGTCTGTCAGGCCAACTCAGCACAAACAGGCACACACGCACTCACGCTAATGTGTTTCCCATGGTACTGACAGGTGTATGAGTAAGTGTGCCTGGCGCCGTAAGGCAAACATGACGGGCTGGTGTGGAGTCTGCTCAGTTTTATAACATTCCTGATGCGCAGACTGAAACATAACACAGACCTGAGCTCAGGAGCTGTTAAACATTCTCACACGCTGCCCAGACATCTTTTAGTCTGCAGATACAGACATAACCTATGCCTGATGGATTTTTAAAACATAGTTATATAAATGTGTGCCTCTGGTGAAGGCATGTTTCAACTATTGAAAGGTAAATTAGCCCTTCTCTGGGTTTTTAAAATAATGTAAAGGTTTTATAGTTATTTTAAGTTCATTTTAAAGTTAATTCGAAAGTTATTTCAGAGTAATACTTATTTTGGTTACCAAAACTTTAACCCCTTTATGATTTATAAAGCCATCTTGCATCTTAAGCCAAATTAATGTTGCATAAAGAATAAAAAAGCATAACATAATACACTTTGGTCCACATACTCCACAAAGTGAAAAATGGTGTAGAAACAATTTTTACTCAGAATTTACTTCATTTTTTATTTAAAAACAAATGGTCAGTAACACTGAAATAATCATTTATTGTTTTATTTACAAATATGAAAAACATCAGTCTAAACAATATTAGTATCACGTTGCATAAGGTTGTTAATATTAGTTAACTATCATAGGACAATTAGGAATTTTTAAATGAAAAAGTTTTTATTACGCAACATTAATAGGTTAATAAAGGCTGTAAAATCTGGTAATTGTATGTTCATGTTAGTTTATGCATTGTGTTTTACAAATTAGATCTTAGGAAATTGGACCTTAGGTGTTTTAGGAAATT
>JAUYWG010000047.1:9496324-9515037 GCA_034779775.1 Enteromius afrohamiltoni
TATATGTATATATATATATATATATATATATATATATATATATAATTTTATTTAGCATCCAATTTTTTTTTTATGTACAAGCTAACATTCAACATAAATGTAAAATCATATTTTATTAATATTGCAAGGTTGTTATTCACATATCGTACAACATCCAGGCAGTACATGCTGCAGTAGTGTTGAGACTGGCTCCCATTTACAGTTATACATGCTGTGGTGGTTTTATTCATGAGCTAATGAGCTGATGGAAATCTAAAGAAGCCTAAACCTCCTGAGTGTTTGCTAGTAAACAGTAATTCATCTATATTGGACAAACATGTTACTGAAAATATGCTCAGTATGTAGATGAGGAGCGTGTAGGGAACTTTTCTAAAGGGCAGAGAGACTCTAACAATTAACCAGAAAACACAAAGTCTGATCTGGAAAGGGCATCAGTCCACTATATCTGAACTGATAAAGAAATATGAAGTGTGCGGGACGTTAAATGCCCATCAGGTACTTAGAGGCTTCAGCCCACAAGTAAACACAAACTGAATGTGAATGTTTACCGAACCAACAGCCTTCTCTATTTGTATCCTAATATTTTAAATCTATTATTTGTACAAAGCAGTTCGGAAGTTTGTGGTCAGTACAAAGTTTTAATACTTATATTCACCAGTGATTACTTTTCAAAAAATCAAACCAGTAATTTAAATACTGTACCATATTGTTTATTTAAAAAAGACTTGGGGATGTTACTTTGCATTGTCCTTTTATAGATATAGATCATTTCGGGGCCGAGTCTATTTTTGCTGCGCCGCTTACGCTGAATTAAAGTGACAGTGCTTGATCAAAACATGACCCGATTAACATGAAAAGTAACACATTTTACCATAAAATCGTGTAATTGATTTGTTTCGAGTTTCACACTTCACGATATGAAAGAATAAAATGCGCAAAAACACACAATTTACACAACTTTTTGACCAAACTTCAAAGGCCTGTTAAATGAATAAAACTAGAGGCATTTGTTAGCTTTAAGATTAGCTTTTCAATTATTAAATCCAAATACACCTTATTGTTGGAATTCTTTCCAAAATTTGTCTTGGATCTCAAAGCGTAACCTATTCATGGCAAAATATAATACTACTTATACAAAATGTGAGAAGGGTCAGACAGGCTCTGCAATTTTTTCATATACAGATATTGAAAACTTTGCTCAAGTTTATTGTGTAAACTATATTAAAGAGAGAAAAGAGATGCTTGTCTAGAGCCTACTGCAGTTCAAGCCGCGGTTCAGCTGCGCACGATAAACACTGCCAGTATGAAAGAACAATCGGCATTAAAAAAAGTTTTGAGCATTCATTTTGGATTGACTTTAAAGTAGACAACATAAAAAAGTAAGCACTTAATTGAACCCCATAATATTTCACTTTGTTTTCAAAACCTAGATTTTCTGATAAATTTTACATTATTAATCTGTTTGATGTATCATATCAAAGTTTAATATTCATAAATCAAAATTAATTTAGAAGAAACCATTCAATTTTATATTTAGTGATTCATTCATTCATATATATACTTTGAAACCCTTTCTAATATGGGATCACCAAACAAGAAATGTATAAAAACAATTCAAATTGTATAGTTTTTCAAACTTATGTAACTGCCCTAATGTATGTACAACTTTTTTGGTTTTATTTTATTGTTTTTTACTTTTTTTTTTATTTTGTTTTAAATGCTTTGAGAAATACATTGCCTTTGGTTTGCCTTGTGCTTTTGTGCAACGAAACTGAAAAATAAATAAAAATATTAAGCAGAACAACTAAAATGTTTCTTGGTCACCAGATGTAACGAACGGCTGCTGTAGAGCTCGCGTTCTCGCTTCCTTTCAGGCAGGCACGACTCTGAAACAGGATTGATGCAAAACATTTAATGAACTCGGAAACATAAAGGAAAATGCGGAGAGCTATGCAGAGCTCAAACAGTACATTGAAACTTTAACAACAGACAAAGACAGACTGAACAGGACCCGGATTTATACAAAGACTAATTAGACGTAAACAAGACACACCTGGACATACACGACTGGAGGGTAATACTAGATAACAAGCGGGGCGGGGTTACAAATGAAACACATGGGCACGGAAAACAAAACACAAAGACACATGGAACGGCGGACGGCGTGACACCAGATCAGATATAAAATATATATATAATTTTTTTTTATTATTTGTAATAATATTTAATAATTGTATTCAATTATTATAATTGTTTATACTTTATTTGGAGTACATTTTCTGACCCTTTTTGAAACTTTCTTAGCACTTTAGAATAGGTAACATTTGTTAACTATTAACTACGACTTTTTCCTCAATAAATTCTTAATTTAATGCTCATTAATGGTTAATAAGGTAGTTGTTGAGTTTAGGTGCTGGGTAGGATTAGGGGTGTAGAATAAGGCATTAATTAGCACAAATAAATCTAGTAATATGCATGCCAATGAGCAACTAATGGTTGTAACTGTAAAATAAAGTTTTACCAAACTTTTGAACGGTAGTTTCAATTCGGTAGGTTTAATATTAGTTTTTATAATACTTTAATTGGTTGCTAAAGCTCAGAGCTTTCATGTTTTGTTTTGGGTTTTTTTTCAAACTTTTTGAATGAATATGAATTTATGAATGTAAATTTTAGTTGGAATGCCCAAGCGTGACACACAAGCAGAACACAGTAATTCATAAATCTGTTATTGCTGGACTGCGCCGAATTAGGTAATTTAAGTAAAAGTGGTTTTAAAACTGGGTGCTTAACGTTACCTCATTTTTGGTTCAGTGCTCCAAATCTGGCACTAAGACACTGTCATTAGTTTGGAATATAAAAAACTAGGCTATTTTAATTTAAGTGAGAATTTTACCATCAAACCTTCATGACTTCCTCTGAGCTTGAGGAAGAGACTGAGAGTTTCAGAGTAAACAGTAATAACTACGGTGTGGTCTGAGGCCACTCTTACAAATGCTGCTCTTTAAATTGCCTTTTTCTTACTGCTTGTCTAATTGCTTGTCATTTAGCAGGCAGTTACATGTCATTTAGCAGGAGTTTATTATCCAGAACAACTTACAGTACACTAATTACAGAGTCTCACTAGTACAGCAAGGGGTTAAGTGCCTCGCTTAAGGGCATAGCGTTCACAGAACTGGATGTTGGGATCAATGTTATGATTTCAGTAACTCTACATCACATGGGCCTCTACATCACCAGAGAGTGTACAGGCCTTACATTTGTATTTCTTTCTAGAAGATAGAAGTGAAGTGTCTCAAAAGGGCAGTGATTGTGTTTTGATGGTTGCTTAAAGTAAATATGATTATATCTATGCCAGCAGTCACAGCTAATAATTTAGCAGAATGGCTTATCAGTGGCAAAAATGTCATTTTTTTAATTAGCTTCTAAAATATTTTTATAGTCTATAGTCAATAGTTTATAGTTAATTGTAATCTGCTCTATATTGTGCCCAAATGTTTTGTCAGCTCTACTGATCATGCTTTGCATTCCATACGGTATATACATCCCAGTTCTTGAAGAGTAGACATCTGTGTTGGTTGACAGAAAATATGGCAAAAAGACATGGGACATATTTACATACTCAACTGAATAAGTTTGGATTTGATTCTACTTGATCAGATTCCCTATTTACTTTTTTAAATTAATCAAATGAATATTTATGCATTTGGCAGACATTAATTTACAAAATAACTTAATTTGAAGGTGTGTATTTTGCATTATTATTCCTTGGACCTAAACCCATGACTTTGGTGTTGCTAGCACCATGCTCTACAGTCAAGCTATATTAGTCTCCTCACCTTTCAGTGTTTAGTACCTCTCATTTATGACAAAGCCATTGCACTTTTTCCTTCTATGATTCACAGACAATGACGACCGCTCAACTAAACTAACGTAGCCACTGTTTTACAGCCCATGTTTCTGAGCAGAGCAGGGGCTTCACATTCAGGGACTGATGAAGTTCTGGCTACAACATAAGACCGATGTGGGTGCATAATGTTTGGAGGCAGCACTTTCAAAATTCAGGACACCACCTACCTCAAAATCCCATAGAGCAGTCAGAGCCCCTTAGGGCTGCTCAGGCACTTTGGAGTGGGAAGACGGAGAGTGAAATGCACAAAGTTTGCTAAAAAGCAAAGCTCTACCACATAAGGCATATAATGCCTCAGGTGAAAGATGTTTTTAACAAGCTTTTTATTTTTCTAAATGTCAAATATTTCAATATCAAAACATAGTCAAAACACTGTTGATTCAAAGGGAGATTTTAATGGTAGTCTTTAGAGAGCACGTTAAATATCCCTTTGAGAGTAAAAGTGTTGACTTTGGTTTGATATTTTTGATCTTATATTTTTTTATGCACCCGTATCAGTTGTTTTTTAGTGTAAATGTCAAATATTGAAATTACTTTCTACTGGTTTTGAAATGTCCTATACTATAAATGTCACGTATGAATATCCACACATATATTTTGGTAGTTATTTTTATTTTAAGGAACAGCCACTATGGGATCTCAATGAGTCTCAACCACTACCCGAGATCTGAAATCCTCCTAGTGCCCCTTTCCTGATTTATATGCTGTATTACTTAGCTTGATTAATTTGGATCACCTCAGCACCCATTCTGAACAGTCAATCTCTCTTTTCACACCCTGGATCAATCTGTCATGAAGAGTCCATCACTTCACTGTTAATGCCCTTCTTCTTGAAGGTGTCATTTTAATAAAATAGCTATTAACAGGGATTAAAATTAAATGTACAAATATCCTGCCCAGCTCTGGTAGATGAACAGGCTGCTTCAGTGAGTGGGGGATGGATAAATCTAAGCTAATGAAAGCTTTTAAAGAGATTAATGCTTCACCCAAGAGAAGCCAAGTCCTGCTTGGATGCACACTCTCTCTCTCCTGCTCACTCCATCTTACTTCCACTTTCCTGGTGTCCAGTGCCACAGCAACAGGTGCAACTAAGAATATATTTCCAGAGAACCTGAAAATATATTTGGTGGACAAATTAACGCTGAAAATGTATTTGTCACAGGATGGTGTGATTGCACCAAAAATAGTATTTTAATAAAGCCACAAGGAGAATTCCAAACACAAGGGATATCAACACACACAAGGCAGTAGCATAGTAGAACGGATGACATGAACATGAAGGGGAGCACATGGGGAAAATTAATGAGACACACCTGAACTAAATGGCATGATTAAACAGAACTAGATCTGTAGGGAAAAACACAGGAGCACATGGGGAATACATGGAACATATTGCCCCATACGCTGTAAACGTTCCAACTGAGGAGGGAGGGCGGGATTCTGGAGGAGGGTGCGGAGCAAGATAGTGACCCAGAGACCAGCCATAACGAGGCCCCAGGGCAGAATCGACGGAGGGAGGAGCTGGGAGCCAGGGGGCTGACTGACGGAGATGACACCGATGGGGTAGGAGCCCAGGATCGAGCCAAGCAGATGAAGAGCCAGGGTAACACCGGGATGTAACGGTAACCGAGATGTAACGGTAACTGACGGAGATGACACCGATGGGGTAGGAGCCCAGGATCGAGCCAAGCAGATGAGGGTAACACCGAGGATCCAGAGGGCCAAGGGCCAAGGCAGGGATCCGGAGGACTGCAGCGGAACCGGAGTGACTGAGGATGACGGTGGAGCCGGAGGGAAGGAGGAGCCTGACAGAGCCAAGGTGGAGTGCAGGGCTCAAAGGCTGGAGGCAGAGACAAGGGATCCTCACGCCTGAGCAGAGCTGGAGACTGGGTGCCCCAAGGTGGATCAGCGCACCCGATGGCGCTGATTGAGGGTGAGTTGAGGGGCTGACAGGAACCAGTGGAGATTTGTCAAAGGAACTGACTGGCATGAGAGGAGGTGGCAGAGGGAGCCTGGGGGGAACACAGGGGCACAGGAGCTGGACAGAAACAGCAGAGATAAAGGAGATTCAGGACTGGATGGAACTAGCGGAAATATGGTATGTTCAGGGGAACTGGGCACAACCTCTCCAAACAAGTGTTTTATATCCTCAAATACATTCAAAGGTTCCTTATAAAAGGGTCCAGATTCCAACTTAGGCTCACCCTCAGCTTCAGGAATGTGGGCGGGGCTTTCCTCTAAGCTCTCTGTCTTCACTAGGACTCCCTTCAGGAACGGACGATGTTGCCGGCTCACGCACCTGGTCAGACACAATAAATCCACAAGGAGAATTCCAAACACAAGGGGTATCAACACATACATCAGCGGGGTAGTAACAAAGTAGACCGGACGACATACACTGATATGAACTTATAAAGGGGAGCACATAGGGGTTAGTTAATGAGACACACCTAAACTTAATGACATGACACAGAGCACATGGGAAATGACAACAAAACACACATCCATACATGTAACAGTATTCTTGATTAAATAATTAATATTGATAACAATTAATAGTTAGGATTCTTTTTTTAATATTGGTCAACTACATTAATTCAAATGAACTAAAAAATGAACAGCACTTCTGTAGAATTTAGAATGTAATATTGGTCAATCTTAATTTCAACTTTTACTAACACATTTTTAAAATCAAAAGTTATATTTGTTAACATTGCTTAATGGACTGTGAACTAACATGAACAAATAATGTACATTTATGTTTTTATGCTAATGATGCACAACAGTATAACATGATATCATCAACAGGCATGATATATGAAGTTCAACCCTCTAACTGCACACACTGTATTTGAGATGGAAAGTAGTTGGCAAACCATGTAATATAATTTTCATGTCTGAAAATCCTAGTGTACAACTTCTTTAAAGGATCGTTCTGGTCAAAAGCCATTGATAAATCCTATGTGTTTATGCTATTTGAGATTATTTGGGGGAGGATATGTTCCCATCACAATTTGCATGTGAACAAAGTAAAAATTTGGAGTATACAGTAAAATTCTTTGTTTTATGTTTCCTATGTTTGTATGCTGTCCAATATTTTAGATAACTGTCAAAGTCAACATTTTATAGCTTTGTTCATTTGCATAGAGGACATTACTGTTTGTCATAATTAGGAGAAAGAATGTTTATACATTATGTCAAACCGTTTTCTTCATAAAAAAGGAGCATATTGCTAAGTGCAACGTTAATAGCCATTGTATTTTAACATGTTCCCAAGGAACTGCTCTTTGGCAGGATTCAATGGAACCTATTTCCTCATGTTGATGAATTCATCATCTCTGAAACCTAACACAAACATATGTAGCACAACGTATAATTAGTCTGTATGCTTCAGCACTTAAACCTATTAGCCACATCTGTCAGAGGAAAAGGAGAGAAGAGAATTTGTGCTTAGTCAAACTATATTAGTTTTTGAGAGGGAGGAATAGCAAAGAGGAAGAGGGTGATAAAGAGTTAAAAAAAGAAGTAAAGAAAGGAAAAAGAGAAGATACTTGGCTACGGCACTTTTGTAATTGCGCACTACTTCTTTGTCCATCCACACAGCAGTCATTGATTAAAGATCAGAGGTTAAAAGCTTTGGCTGGCAAATGCTATAGTGAAGCATCTCTATCACTGAATACCTCAGACCAGATGTAAGTAAATATTGTACTCCTCTTTGACCTCTGTGGTCACTGTTCACCTCCCTGCAGTCGTTCGGTCTGAGGCCACAGCAGAGGCTGTGCAGTCACAGGCGTTCAATACAAGAGCGTAACCTTCAGACCTATTACAACAATACTTGTAAAGCTCTCACAGTAAATATACTTCCTTTTGTCTTCTATTAATTTACTTGCAAGAACAGTCCAAAATCAGCATTTTTGCTCTTTGTACTGATGTTGAGTGATTTATTTAGGGTGAGCAAATTCTTCTCATGAAACAGTTTTTGCTATTAGTACTATTTTTATTTAAAATAATAATAACAAAAAAGTCCCCCATCTGTGTCACATACATATAAGTTTGCATTATTGATATTTATCCCACATTCAAATTGAATTGAAGGGGGGCATTTATGTTTTGACACCTAAGTCTGTTTCATCCACTTTCGTGCATCCTTGTGGATTGGGATCTGTCATGATCAGCTGGATGTGCCAGCACAGCTCTGGATGGCACTCCAGCTCTCCACGAACTGTGTGTGTTTTTGTCTGCTTTCATTCATGGGCTCTTGTGTCTCCGCCCATCTCGTCAGTTGTCATGGTGTTTCATTGTTGGTTCCGCCCTTGAGGGCATCTCCTCCGTCTGTGCTGCCCAGGTGGGCTTCACCGCCAACTGCTCCGCCCTGGAGGGCGTTCCCCCCGTAGGTTCCGCCCAAGTGGACTTCACCGCCCCCCTTGTTTGTTGTCTTGGTGTTTCATTGTCGGCTCCACCCACTGACCTAGTTTTCTGTGTATATAACCCAGAAGTGTAAATGTTTTGCCACGGTCCATTTGCACTGTCTCTCTGTCATAAGTTTATCCGTGTGAATCTCGACCTCGCCTGTTTTAGACCTCCGCTTCTGTTTTACTCTCTGGATTGTATTTGTTGTTACCGACCGTCGCCTGGACGCTGACTACTCCTATGCTTCATCTACTCCATGCCTGTACGCTCCTGATCGACCCTGCTTGTCTCACTCTGTGTTTACAATAAACAACCTGTGAATGAATCTGAACGTCTCCTCGCTTGCTGTTCGTGACAGAATCCTTTTGACAACATTGTCATGGGTGCTTGAAAAAACTAAGGCAAAAAAATGGCAAAGTGGCAAAAAACGTTTTTGTATAAATCTTTGATAACTTCCGAAATGAAAGCTGGCAGATGTGATGTATCTACCAAAGCGGATATTTACTTTTGGCATATTCAGAGTACTAATTTTGTACCCTGTTTAGAAATCTATAAAACACAGAAAGCTGCAATGGTCTAGATAGAGATACAGAATTAATGTGATTTGGGAGACAGTTGCGAAGAAAATAATTTTCCCCCATGAACTACTTATATTTACACTAAACTCTTTATTTGCAAATATTATGTAAGTCTGTGTTAAGTATACCTTTTGCAACCCATAACAACAGGCGATTTAAAGATTTTACAAATGCTGTCCTATGTTAAGGTTCCTGCCATTTAAACAGTCTCTTAATGTGTGTGGAATGCAGCTTCTATAATAAACAAACACCCAGCAGTGGGCCAACTGTATGCATTAATTTTTAAAGCTCTGCCCATTTTGTTTATGCCCTATAAACAGCCCTTAAAATGCAAATGAAGGAGAAATCCACTTTCACCACCTGCTGGTGTTTCTCTGTGTAGTTTAGGGATTGTACTGCCCTCATTTACACTCAATCAATCATAAGCCCTTATTCAACTATGGAATTTATGTCGCCTAAACAGATGATGGGATCCTGACATGGTTTTGTAGCAAGCTTAAAAAGAAATGAATTAGGTCCCATGTCACACAGTGGGAAAAAAATGCTAGTTTTAAATTGTCAAATTATCCAAAGTGACAACTGAAGGAGATTGGACTTTAATGTTTGTATGTGAGCGTTAGCGACTCTGCTAAAACTCTGCTATTTATTTTCTGTGACAGAAGTGAATTTTGTAGTAAAACAGATTGTTTTTTTTGTAACAGATGAGCTATGTTTTGGGAAAAAGGTGTCTGTATTACCCACACCCTGCTTTGCAACAACCTTTATAGTTCATTGACCATCACACGGCCACCATCGAACAGAGGAACATCATCTTAGGGATGATGGGAAATAAGACGGACTTCTCAATCTGTTGGACTCCTGCCTGAACAAATCGATTATCCTTATGTCTCATGAATTTAGACAATGCTGCAGAGATGCTCATTCTGAGCATCACATTTCCATAAGATGTCTGTGAAGATGTTATAAATATTCAGCAGTCATATTTAATAAATGAATAGTTCTAGCCATCAAGTCCAGATTCTAAATGCTGTTTGGTTCGGTATGTGGGTTTTAAAACATTTGAGTAAGTGACGAAAGCAAAATATGGCACTTTAAAGGTGCTATAGTAATTTCAGATCACGTTGTGTCTGCCAGGTTTTGCACCAGACGATAACTGATTGCAGTTTCATTTTAGTGGCATTTTGTTCTTGTGAAGCACAATTCATGGCCTATTCTTGCAGGTATGTGTGAAATGGTGAAAAGAGCAAGGCCATTTACAGGTACTCCTTCACTTGTTTAAACAGAAAGCTGTTAAGGAAAACCAGGGGTGCATCTTTGAACGAGGCACTTTTGCCTTTTTGAAGAAAATGCTAGAAAGGCTTGACTGAAGTTTAAATGGCCTTAAATGCAGGCTTTAACATGTGAAAAAAATCGAATACAAGCTTGTTTTGTAACAATCACTCTCATTTTTTGCAGTAGATGCTCTCATCAGGTTTATCCACATTATAAACACTAGCGTTCTCTTGTGATCAACGAGGCTGCATTTATTTAATCAAAAATGCAATACAAAAGTAGTGCTGTGAAATATTTTTACAAATTAAAATGTTTTCTATTTTCAGAAATTTTAAAATGCAATTCCTTCCTGTGATGACAAACCTGATTTTTTTTGTATTCATCACTGCAGTCTTTAGTGTTATGTGATGCTTTATAAATCAATATGCCTATTCCGATGTTCTGACTGACATACTGTAGGCTTGCTGAATAAAGGCTTGCCGTTTCGTTCAAAAAAGTGGAGTCATCTGAAAATAAATGCAAATTCTAACAGTATAAGTCTGCCAAGTCTCTGTGGTATAAAAGTGTTGTTAGAGCCCTGGCTGGCAGACGCCCAACACAATTGGATACTGATTTCAAACTTGAGTAATTTATTTATGTGTGCAAGAATTTGAAGTAAACAGTTTATGTCTATGAATTCACTAGAATGACGACTTTTTAACTATTTCTCAAATTATGTTAAGGTATCTGCAATGAAAGGCCATGTGCTTGACTTCATGAATTCTGGGGCTTGTGCCAATGTGCTGTTGTTGCAGGAAGTCCATATGTGTCTTGCAGTGAGTTAATCACTCTTCTTTTCTCTCAGGCTGGTCCCATAGCGATGGAGCCATGTTCTGGGAATTGTGCCGCTGTGCAAACATTGCTGATGAGTCTTCCATGGGCATTTTCTGGTGTGCCTCCTCCCGGCCAGTGTGGTGAGAAATCACAATTCATCATTCTCTTTAACATTACCATTTAACATTCATTCATTTTAGCTCCATGTGCAATTTTAACATATAGTTCTATCATTTTTATTTATTTATTTACTTACATGCAGTACTTTGTTTTCACTAATTGCAATAATTAAAAAATGTGCATTGGCTGGGAATCGAACCCAGGCCAAGGACTGTGGATTGAGTTTCAGTGTAACATGCAGTTACATAGATACACATACAAAGATTTATAGCAAAATTCCTGAAATACAGCTGAAAGAAAACACCATTTGCATTGGCCGGGAATCGAACCCGGGCCTCCCGCGTGGCAGGCGAGAATTCTACCACTGAACCACCAATGCAGATGAATGTTTAATGGGGGTGGGGTTTGAGATTTAAACAGCCGAGGTGTACTGCAGGATTTTCCTTGCCATTTATAAGAGGCGGAAGAGAGAATTTTTAAGCCAATATTATTATTACTTAAAATAGATGGGTCTCTTTTCAATATGTGGCTTAGTTCAAGTTTTGCCATGGTGCAGGACATATCTTCAAACATTGCCTTAAGATGCTGAAAAAGTTATGCACTCCCGGTGTCACAACAAACAAATTAAATAAATATGTGACCTATAAATAATTGATATTATGGGTATTAAGCAACGCAAGCAACTTGCAAAAATTATGCCAGTGAACATAAGTCAATAAACTGTGGAGAAAGTAAAAGTTAAAAAAACTGAAAGACTTTCTAAAGCTGCGTTAACAGTGCAGACTCTTATCAGAGACAAAAAGAGACGCATCTACTTCAACACATTCTAATATTCCCTTAATATTTCACTTGTAGCCTGTATAGTGGAAAAACATGAGAAGAAACATATTTTACATTAAAACTGTTGTTGAGAATTAGTGCATGAAATAAAGCCTCTCTGAGTTTTCTGAAGTATGTCATATCTTTTGTGTTGTGAAACAATTTGTAAAATATTTCATAATATTTATTTATTTTTTAGTTTAGATTAACACTTATTTGTTGTACTTGATCAGATAAATACAGAAACAACTGTTTTGACTTTCTATTTTGAAATTCAATTTAAAGTAAATAAATGAAGAAAAAAAAAAGTAATAGTAAGCATTAATTACAGGATGCCCTGTGCAACCAGATGATGTAGTTATGACATCTACCAGCAGGGACTAATTATGAAAACCAGCCCAACACTGACCCTTTGGTCTTTAGCTGTCTGTGTCTCATATTGTTCTCATCCTGTCTCACGTGCATACCCTTCCTCATCCTCTCTCTTTCATTCCCTCATTTAACTGTAATTTTTGTCTGTCCTCATACCCGGTTTCTTTGTCTCTGTGGTGTGGCTGTGTTCATCATGTAACCGTGATGAATGAGCTGAAAAATGAGCTGCTGTAAATGGTACTGCAGCAGGAAGTAGCGGTTCAGAGACGCAACACTTGCGGCACTCTTCAAGCCAGCAACATCTTCTGACTGCAATATGACACCGACACCACTGCATCTCATTGAAAGACAGCACGATAATGAATGGGAGGGGTGGGAAAAAAGGAAGAGACAGGAATAAAGGATTAAAGAGGAGGTAAAAACAAGAGATAAAATGCATGTTGGGAGTCCAAAAGTGCTGACGGATCAAAAGAATAAATCTGACAGGGATAATGTTATCCCCAAGGAAAATCAAATCCAAATACTCTAAAACACTCTGTAAATGTACGCCTTTATCTCTTAAGCCAGCCCCCTTATTCCAATACGCTAACTGTACGCTCTGTGAGGGCCTAATACCTGCTCTTTGATTTAATGAACACTGGCACATGTGAATCTGTAGGTTCCTGCGCCGCTGCTGCTCTTGATAAAGACTGAAAAGGCGTATTTGGCCAGATACTCTGACGCTGACGGCTTATGACAGATTTTTGGAGATGGTTTGTTTGAGATGCCGGATGCCTTTGTCTTTAACAGACACATATAGCAAGGGTGAATCATAAAATATGCAACAACATTTCACCTTGAATTACACTAAAATTTGGAGCGATTCAGCCTGCAGCATGTGGTAATGCCACTCATAGATAATGGAGAACATGTAAACAAGCCTTAGATCAAAAGAATGTTTATGTTCAATATTTTATCAGTGTTAAGGCAGAATTGAGATTGCCTGAAGGTCTACTGAAGTGTTATTTGTTAAAGAGGAAGTGTGTCATTGCTGCACCACTAGCGATGCCAAACAGAATTTAAAAAATAAAAAATATTAATGAAAACAATGACTGAAAAGGTTCTCCAGGTTTCACACAGTCCCATCTGTGCAGGCTGTCTGAATGCAGCCCATACTTAGTAAACACACACATAATTTGCTGTGCTAATTTATGGGTCTTCAAAGACTCAGAGATGACAACAGTGTTTGAGTTTGGACAGTAGGTGGAAAAAAGTGTAGGCTTCAGATAGCAATTCTATTTGGTGCTGCTAGTGGGGAAGAAATTATATACTTCACCTTTAATATAAAAAAGAAAGGGCAGTCAGGAAGTGAGGTGATTGCTTATGCACTAGATCCTGTTGTAGGTCAGAAAATACATTAATAGAGGTTCAATTTAAAATCAATGTTTGGATATTTAACATCAGTTCTATATTATATTATATGTCACCCTGGACAACAAATCCAGTCATAAGTGTCAATTTTCATCATTCTTTACATTGATGTATGGGTTATTAGGATAGGGTAGTATATATATATATATATATCACTTTTTGAAAATCTGGACTCTGCGGGTGTCAGAAAATCAAAATGCTGAGAAAATCACCTTTAAGTTATCCAAAAAAAAAAAAACATCTTCATGGAACATAATCTGTACTTAATATCCTTATGATTTTTGGCACAAAAAAAAAAAAAAACGATCATTTTGACCCATACCTCGTATTTTGGCTGTTGCTACAAATATTGAGTTAAGACTGGTTTTGTGGTCCAGGATCACATATGTATATACTGTACATCTCCAGCTTACTGAAAATGTAATGCCTCTAAAGTGTAATATTTCGAAAACATTGCAGTGATGGGTAAAGTAAGGAGAGATGTCAATATAGAAGACATTCGGTGTGAATGGTTGGAAAGCACTCAAGGAGAGGACAGGGAAGGGTCATGCTAGATCAAATCTGAGCTGTGGAGCACAAACAATTTGTCTCTGAAGAACAATCCATATACAAAAAGCCAGCTACAAATATGTTTATAGCATTGCTTTTATGCTCTTGAAAGTTGACACTGTATGAATGTAAACTACAGGCTGTATTTATTTTATATTTTAAGGTATCTAGATCAATAAATTGTTACTATTACTATTCTTGTGTTTTGCTGTATATATGCAGGGTTTAGTGATTGGCAAAATGTATTAATTTGTTCCTTAAGATTCTGTCTTACTCTTTTATTTCTCCAGAACATTCCAGCAGTAGTGTGGCATTTTGAATTTGTCGTCTGGTGTTTCTGTTCCTCTGTGTGTTGTAAATGATTCTGATGGCAATATTTAGGCTTTTTAGCAATCAAAAAGTAGATGTTCTAGTAAAGTTTGAAAAGCTACAACGTGAAAAAAGACTATAAAAAGATTTGTTTGTTTTTTTCCTTTATCTCAGTCCACTATTTCAGACAGCGGGTCTGCAAAAAGCATTAAAGAGAATAGCCAAAGACTTCTCAGTGTTCTTGTGCGGTTCAGAAACCAGACGGTGGAGGTCATATTGCTCTATTCATCCATATTGTCTATTTATCCTTTGCTGTGTCAGCATCTCCTCACGGCTCGCTTTGCGTCTTTAATGCTTTCACCTTTTAATGCAAACTCAATTCAAAATTATTGATTGCAGTCAAAATGAAAGCCTATTTTATGTCTGTTTTGAGGCATATTTTTTAAGTGAAACTTGATGTTATCTTGTATTTTGATCTAAAAATTACAGCTTTGGTAATCATAAGAGATTAATTTCAAAACCATTTAAACATCTTATTCTGTGTGGCTTTGGTTACATCAACAGAAGTTTCAGAAGAGTAGCTGTTATATTTGGATTTAAGATTTTAAAGGTGACTTTTCATTTTGAAATAACATACATTTATGAATCCCTCAATCAAAAGAATTTACTGAAAAGCGCATTATTTTTCTGTATTTGTTACGTTATTTGATGTATCATATCTTGTTTAGTCACATGCTTATTATGTATAACCTACCTGTTTCTCTATTATAAAACTGAACCCTCACAAGCGCACACACACTTCCACAAGTGAACGGTGCAAGTCTCACACTGAGAGTCAGGTGGAGACAGCAGAGCAGAACATCTGTTTGTAAGATAACAGATTGATTCTCCTGCCAGTACAACCACAGCTCTCAGAAAACATATCAGCAGAACACTTGCAAAACACAATCCCACTTTTCATCCCTTATTCAGATGAAGAGGTACACCGCCGGTGACTGGGACAGTCAAGGAGGGTGTAAAGTGAACAGGTAGCAGTAATAAAAACCGAAAGTCATTCCAATCCTTCCACATTTCATTTTTACAGCTAGCATTTCTGTCAGACATAGATCTTTTGTTTAAGGAACATTAGAGGATAATAAGTATGGGGAAATCATTTGGTCGTTATTGCAAAATAAGCCTACATAGGGTGATGTAAAACTCCCTGAAAGGGTTATTTTGTGGTAATGACCCACTGACTGTACATTATGGCATTTCAATAGCTACTTGTCAAATAAATTCACCTACAAGGCTTTATTATGTTGACAAAAATGGTATTAGTTAATAATTTTCCTTTAATGCCATGACCTTTAATCCTGTCAATCAGAATACAGTTTGAAGGCCATGCCATTGGCTGATGTTGTTATAGAGTATCCTCCCAGTATGTTTTTTCCATGTTTTTACGAGAAAGCCTGCAATGTCTCTATATTGGCTGTTTACCCTTTTAAAATGTCCATTTAGTGCATTTAAAGCACAGTCAGCACCGTAGGGAAGTCACATAGGGAGTGAATGAGAGTGCAGTCTTTTGATAGTTTTATAAGTGAGAAACAAAGCCAAATTGATTTTTTTCTGACCTGCTTTATCTGCAGCTACAATCTGTCGTGGCAGACTTGCTTATTTATTACCCTTTCAAGCAAATGCCTTTCAGGGTTCTTTAAGAATATTTCCTTAGTGTAATCGTAATGCTTATCCTTTTTGCGTAAAGCGCATTCCATAACTATTAGCAGTTTGAGGTATTGTCATTCAAAATAATAACTTTCTAGGTATACAGGTGGTCAACTAGAGCAGAGTTGCTTTGCTGAATTTTTTCTTTGCTGACAAGATTTTGGTTAGTTTTCTAAAAACTGTTATTAGCAAGTAGGCACAGTGGATTAGAAATATAAGAATAGCCATAAATCCCTTTTTTATTTTAAAAGGAAGCATTAACTTGTCTAAAAGTGACTAACAATACGTTTATAATGTCATGAATGATTTCTGATTTTCTATTCACCAATGAATCTGAGCTTCCTAAGTTGTTGTTCGCCTCTTTAGGACTAATCGCTGCTGTTTTCCCCACATGTAAGTCGCTTTGGATAAAAGCGTCTGCTAAATGAATAAATGTAAATGTACAATTTTTGTCAACATGGATAATTATAAAAATTGTTTAATTCTTGAGCAGTTAAATAAACAAACAAACAAAAAGTAAAATAACAACAAAAAAAGAAATAAAAACAGCCGTTTTAGTCTATGCAATAGTATGCAACTTCTAGTAAGTTACATAATTGCAGAGCATTCTGTTACATGCTCTGTATAGTCTTATGATATAGTATATGTAAGGAATACTTAAATCAATTGCACATCTTTTGCTTGTTAACAGAGAGCTTGTTTTCCATAGCATGCATTTCTTCTAATTTGTTTACAATGTATTTATGTCTATTTCTGGTTCTATCTATGGTTGTAGCCTTAGACCATTTAAAATAATTTCGATAATAATGTGTTGAAATAATATAGAAATGGTTAAAACCTTGAACTAGTTTATGGCCGTAATATAATATAATCAAAACCTAATATGCCTATCAGCCAATCATAACAAGCATTCATCAGTGCCACAGAATAAACGCATGTAAACATTTTTCAGAACTAAGCAATACAAAACACAAATTTATTTTCCCATGAAGCCTCTTTCTTAGAAGCACAAGTGTTCTGCTGGCTGCCGCTGAAAACATGTTATTAGCAATTATGTATTGTAATTAGTGGCATGACAGGTGTTGGGCTGTGCACATTTGAGTACTCAAAAATTGCTCTCAAGGTTACAGTGCACACAAGTACACACTCCCATTTTCTCTCTTGCCTTTTTCCAGGATGTTGTTTATGAGATGTAAAGTAGCTAATTGTGCAGCTTGTTAGCAAGGGCATGTAGGCACAGACCTGTCTAATCTATTTGTTGGTGATGTTCTGTGTTCTCTCTCTCTCTCTCTTCACTCAAGCTTTTGTGTTGGGAGGAACACATTTGACCTTATCATGTCAGGTAACTCAGCTGTGGTCAATGCGGCCAGTCGGTGACCGACAGTGATAGCAGCACAAAGAGGAAGGTGGTCATTATTGACCCTGAGGAGTGCACTGGCACTCTGGCATTCACAAACAGGGCTGAATTAGTTCTGCAGAACCACTGGCACTGATAAGGCTTTTTCACACTTTTTTTTATTAATGGCCACTGTCCTTTTTAGAGGATAATAGATTGTAGAGCAGTTCTAGGGAGAACTACTTGAAATTAGCTTGAAATGTTAGAAGGTACTCTTTGTTTAAACAGTAAAGACTCTTTTAGTGAAGTAGTTATGGCTAGGAATACACTACAGTTTTTTTTCAAAGGTTTGCCATCAGGACACGTCAACATCCAACATGTTTGATGTTTTGAGCTTATTTTAGAACACATATTGTATAATGTGATGTTTTCTTATCTATCAGCACTCACCTTAAACTCCTATTGCAATATTTACAGCACTTGGCTAGTTTTTAAAGAGGTCATGTGATGTTGCTTAGAAGAACTTTATTTTGTGTAAACCAATGTGTTTATGCATAATACATAGTTTTCCACATACTGCACATTATTGTTGCTTCTCTATATCCCCTATACACCTTTCTGAAACGCATTGTTTTACAAAATTCATAGTTCAAGGAAGTGAGGTTTGCTCTGATTGGGCGGCTAATCCAGTGCGTTGTTACTGAATACCTCAAGTGTGTAAAAAAAAAAAAAATGGGAGAAAATGTGACAGAATAATATGACACATTATGACACATAATGACACATTTTGTGTAAAATTCAGTAGACCACATACAATACAGATTTTGACTTGATTTTTTTTAAATCATATTTTGGAACCAAAAGCGCATATATATATATATATATATATATATTAGTGTTGTCAAATTTTTCATCTTAAATAATCACATCCAAAATATAAGCTTCTCACACACATTCAGTAATTTGAAAACATGTTTATAGATTTATCGATTTATATTACTGTATTTAATACATAAACAACATTTTCAGAAAAAAAAAAATTATGTATTATATATATATTATATATATATTTTTGTTTACATAATATGTGTGTGTACATTATATATATATATATATA
>JAUYWG010000047.1:9543481-9568227 GCA_034779775.1 Enteromius afrohamiltoni
AACTTTTATTTTGGATGTGATTGATATCAATTGTGTTTGACAGAAGTAGTTTATAGGTTTATGTTATAAATTGTTGTTGTTGTTTTTTTTTTACAGTGCAACTATTCCCCAAAACCCTAATGTGACCCCGGCCACATTATTAATAATAAAAATTAATAAATAAATATGTTACAGGGCAAACTCACCAATGAGGCCAGAGTACGACAGCAAGCAGTCAGCGTAATTCTCCTTCAGACAGCCAGAGAGAGAGCGGGGCTCAGGATGACAGTTAGTGAAGAAATCAGCCAGACGAGACCTAAAACACACATTCTCATTACTTCCTGACATCTATTCTAGTACAATGACACCACTTTATAATTAAATACGGTCCATTACAAATAAAAGAAAACATATGTTGCCTACACACACAGATTTTGGCTGTTAAAAGTGTCAGAAGACACTCAGCAGCAGTCTGTGGCAGTGTTAGGAACAGAGAAGGAATGTGTAAATGAATGTCTCCTTGGACAACATGGTGTCGAACTAGTGAGGGATCTCTGCGCAACTCCACCTTCCTACAGCTAGGGGCTACACCTGGCTTCAAAATAATCATGGGTACAAGAACAGGATGGATGCAGCAAGAAAGACATATAATGAGGAAAAAATGACCAGAATAGAGCATGTGAACTGTACAGACCTGGAGCGCAAGTGCAAATATATTCCATTTATTTGTATGAGTGTCTGAGTGTGCCTCCAGAATGCAGAGCGGTGGCTCTTCTGATTGAGCAGGGTCATTAGCTGTCGCACTCTCTGTGCCTAAAGACGTTTACTTGGCAAAACTACATCCACGTTGTGCTAATGAATCCTTAACAAGCCACTTAACGGACTCTGGGGTCGCCTCCTTCTCGCACAAACCAGATTTAAGGCTGCAGTTTTTATTGCTAGACTTCAATAATCACCACGATCGTCCTGGCGATGCGTTCTCCTGCCTTACCCTAATGAATGCTTTATTTCCCAATAGATGCAGTGTAGCTGCTCATGACCATGTCTGTCCCTATTGGTGAATGTGTTATTACAGATGGCATGTTTTGATCTGCTCAGATTCAGGGAGGCATTTCTTAACACCTCTAAATAGCTCATTTTGCACTGCCATGTGTTAATGCACACAAGATAAGTGTTGCCATGAAGTGTGGATGCATTTGTATGTATTTGTGTGTGTGTAAGAGGCAGAAAGAAAAGGATAGCCAACTGTTCTTAACTTTGTTTATTTATATGTATTACAGCTACAGTATTAGGTTTGAGACTGCTAGTGAAATGGTTCTGTTACATTATATGTTATTATGAATGTATTTATTAGATCATTAGAAATTAGTATATTCATTATATTGTTAATTGTTTTTAAATGGCAGTTCTTAATTGCATTAGTTTATTTATCACGTGAAATATAAAATGTGCATTATATGTTAATAGAACTACTACTACTATAACATGTCAGAATAAAATATTTAAATGTATTTTATTCTTTAATATCTCATAACATTAAATCCAAATATATGAAAATAAAAACCTACAAAAAACTATTTCTTAAGAGCATTAAAAAATAGATACCACCTTTGAATACTTGAATAATGTATTAGTAGATGTTGAATTTACCCTCATAATATTAATAAGTGCTGGTAACGCTTATATTTTAAGGTGTTCTTGTTACACATTATACATGCTTACTATTAAAATAACAATAAATTATGCATAATTACATGCATGTTACCCTAACAAGCAACCCTAGCAAGTCCATGTCGTTAATTATTATTACTCATTAATTAAATAAACTTACATCTTACAGCAAGGACACCTTGTTGCTAACTAATGTTGTTAACTAACATTAACTAATTTAAACATATTGTAAAGTGCTATTGATTTATTCATTTAACTTTACATTATTAAGAATATTCTCATGAGAATAACATTTTAAGTTGCTTTTTATAAATGAGTTGCTTTTTGCTCAGACCTGCAGATGTAGTTGGTCTTGCAGGACGCTTGCAGTGCCAGGCAGTTGGGCTTCTCCTTGTCCTCATATGAACAGGCTGGTACGATGGTCTGGCGTCTGCGCTCAGAACAAGCCAGCTGATCTCCTAGAGGACAGGAGCAGAAGAGCATACCGTAGCTGTGCTTGGGCGGCACCTTGTCGAAGAACTGCCGCAGGGCCTTGTGGCACTTCCTTTTGTTGCAGACTTCAGCCGTTGAGACTCGGCTGGTGCAGGGGCTTATATAAGCCGACCGGTATTTCTTACAGGTGTCGTTTAGGTTGCAGGCCTTGGCTGCATTCAGGCAGTTGTTCTCCTTTGCTAGCGCTGGCTCACCTGCACAGACAAAGATGCATGGTATAAACGACAATATAGCTAATATGAACACAGATAAGTGTGTGACCGCAAAAACATTTTTTGGAGGGAGCATGTGTGGTTAAAATTGCTATATAAGGAAAAAATGAGTAAATTGACAAAAAAAAGAACTTAAAGTAAATAAAAATAGAAATTAAAAAAGAAAAGTAAAAAACAAAGAAAAAAAACAGTCTGATACTATCCACAGCTCTGAAATCTTTTATTTGAATACCCTACAGCACTGACAGACATGTGAATTAATCATCCCTGTTTCTGCAGGTCTGCCAAAACACAGAGGCTGTTTATAAGGAACCTGTTTTTTGTTTTAGGTTGTTTTTTATGTTAAACGGAACAGTGCTCATCCCTTTGGATCCCTGCAGCCTAAACAAACAGTCATCTTGGCCGACCAGGGGAGTCATCAAATCGGCCGGCACGGCTCTGCTCTCGCCTGTCATCTGCAAGTAATTGCTGGCTTTCTAACACATTCCACGATTAACTAACATTTCTGGAGACTTGCTGAGCTACAACAGCAGTTTGACTTCTAATGAGAGCCAATTAAAAACAAGAGATGGGTTGTATTAGAGCGAGGGTGGAGCTTACATGTGCGTGTGTTTTCCTTTCTGTGTGTGTGTGTGTGTTTACAGACAGTGCTAATAAGATTTTGTTTTTAAGGAAGCCTGAGAGGAGCCTGTATACTCAAAGCGTCTAGAGGCAGGAAGTGATGCCATTCAGTCATGTAAGTGATGTTGTATTAGGTGTATGGAAACCACCTGTCCACTATATCTGTATGATTGTTGCATTTCACTGCAGCTAAGCTGGGCATACGCTGTGAGATTCAGCTATTATTCAGAAATCAGATGAAAATCATACAGTATATGCCAGGCTTTTCATGGAAGTTTTAAAGCAGCAGTTTTTTCCCAATTTTCCAAAATTCCAAAAGATGAATCAATTTATGAATATATCCCCTCAAAATGACCGCCAATATGTCTAAAAGAAAGCTTTTCTAGTGCTAATGAAATGTAAGTTATGAAATAATTATAACATTTTTACAATTCTGCATACAAATGATTGAAACTGTACGCAGATCCTGTAGTGCTCTCTATTAGAAATAAATGACTTCTGGTCATACATAGTAAAAAGCAGGTTCGAATTGAACATGACATTTCATAGTATATGTGCTCAGTTCAAAGGAAAATGTAATATATTTTCAACAAAACGTATAAAAATTTCTGCTTGTTGAATTCATATCACAAATCCATCCCCTTCAACAGCCTTGTTGTGGTACTTGGCCTTTTATAGCTTTTTGTGATATATTACCAATAATGTGGCACAGCGAATTTTAAAAAAACTGAAATCAGTGCTCAGTATCCAGGTTTTCATCAAAATTTGCCAATTTAGAATGTCTCAAAAAATGTTTGCGAATAAGCACCATTTCTACCTTACGCGTCAAAGAGAACTAAATCGTCACTTCCTTATAAACTGACACTAAATATAACAAAAAAAACTGGGAGAAGTCACTGAATATAATACTTTTCATACATAATCAAAGATTTGTGCCTCAGATCAAGCAGATGAAACACAATGAATGCAAATAACCCACAATATTACTGTTTTACTGTATTTTCGATTAAATAAATGTAGCCTTGTTGAGTTCAAGTGACTTGAAAAAAAAAACAATCTTAACGACCCCAAACTTTGGAACGGTAGTGTGTCTTCCAGAGACACACTATGACCCCTTGACCTTCCATAGAACAATGTAAAACAACACCGCTCTTCTCCATCTGTTAGCCGTCTGGACTGTAATTCAACACACACACACACATACAGAAGCATGTATGCACATTGAAAGTCCATCTGCCCAGACAACATCTGTCCATTCAAGCCCTTCAGCACAGAAAATTCTCTGTCTCGCTGTCTCTCTCTCTCTCTCTCTCTCTTAGAATTTCATGTCTTTTATCAATAATGTTCTTCTGAATGGTTTTATATCTCAGCCTTTTCCTGAGTTTAAGATAGTTGCAAAAGATTTTGAATTTGATGAAAACAGGTTGGACTGCTTTGGTGTTTTATTGTACTAGGAGAAAAATGTTATACCATGTTTGTGTTAAGACAGCAGATTGTGGACAGTTGATGCAAAGAAAGGACACTAAATGGAGGTCTAGGCTTTCTGTTTCAGATGAGATTTATCCATCATGGATAAATTAATGAGACTGTTTTACCAGTATGTCCTTTTTGTAATGCCCTTGATAATGTATTTCATGTGTTTTAGACTCAACACATTATTTGGAATGTTAGAGAAAATTATTGTACGATTGGGTTTTACATTTTCTAATAGTTTATTTATTTTGGGTTGCAGATATAAGAGATCTTGTCAGTGTGCACTTGCAAACGTTTTAATGGGACAAGCCAAACTTGCAATTTTAAAATCTCATCAGTGTAAATATTCTGGTGAAAACTCTGTTTAAGTCTTTAGTGGAGTCAAGAGTGGTGATTGAATATACTTATTATCAACATGCTAATAATGTACTTTATTTTGAATGGAAATGGGGTTCTGGGGGAGCTTTGGTAACTGTTTGATTCAGGGAATTTGGTTTTCAAATGGTAATGTTTAGGAATCTTATTCCTGGTTAAGATGTGTTTTTAAGTATGCAACGTTTTCTGTAATTAAAATTCTTTATAAGTCAAAGTCTCTCTCGAGAGAAGGGGTGCTTATGTGAGAGAAAAAGTGGATTGCAATCTGGCCTATTCATAAACAGTGCAATGTTCTCCGTAAAAGCATCAGACATGCAAACATACATTCACACAGGCGAAAGTTGAAAAAAGCCCTCTCTGCTGAGTTCCACTACTGTCAGATGACATCATCAAAATAAGACAGTCTGTGTGTGTGCGATGTGCCCCTCTGATCTGATGCCCTGAGGCTGACAAGAATAAAATACTTATTCTGCGGCTTGGCACAAAGGGCTTCAGGTTAAAAGAGATCCTCTACAGCTGTCTGGATTCTTCACCTGTCGTATGAACCCTTAGTACCACATGTCACACTGAAGAGACTGACCAAATCACACTTGAACATACGCACATAATCCACATAACATTCATTAAGCATCAAAAAAAGTAAATAGTTGCTAAGGCGAGTAAATGAAAGATGTTTATTTGTAGTTGACTGGTAATTAAAAAAAAAAAAACATAATACAGTTTTAATTAAATTGTAGTAGCAGTAGTCCAACTCCGTCTGATGTAAGAATCATCAAATTAAAATTTAATTTTTCAACAAAAAAGTGCATGTGGAATGCCATATGTAATATAAAATAAAGCTGCAAGTAATTTTTTTTTTTTTTTTTTTTTTTAAGAATTTGTAAAAATGTTGACACCCACAAACAGTTATGTAAATTTATGTAAAATTTATGAGTTCAATTTAAATGCTTAATAATCTTATATATGCTATCATTCAAACATTTCTCATACTCATCACGGCTGCATTTATTAAATTAAAAAATCTAGTAAAAATTGTAATATTGTAAAATGTTTACTTGTAAACAGCTGAATCTTCAGTTTCTTGCCACAAGTATTTTTTTTTAATAAAAAAAAATACTTTTGTTTTAAGATTTCTTATGAATAAAAATTCAAAAGAACAACATTTATTTTAAATAAAAATTCATAGCAATGTATAAAGTCTGGTACATTTGGTATATTTAATGCGTCCTTGCCGAATAATTACTTTTTGTAATAATAAAGAACTGTATAATAATAATAACAACAACAATACAGAGAGTAAGAAAGGACACATTGTCTTATTTCATTTAATAACAGGTAATAATGCAGAAACATGTTTCACATTCTCAAACACTAACATCACACATACATGCTGCAGCTCCTTCAAGACACACTTCACACACACTGGCCATCTGGTTTGGAAGGTAGAGCAGGAACCCCCTCCCTTACTGTGTCTCGTCTCTGATACAGCCTCAAATTGATTAGTGTCTCCTATTTCCTTCCCCTTTTGGCTCTAATTTTTAATTAGCAGGAGAATCAGTCTGAATAATGACCTTGAATGCTATTGGAACAAACCTGGGGTGTGCTTACAGATCTGTTTCTCATGTTTATTTGAACCTTTGTTATCCATCTGTTCGTTCCTTGAGCCAGTACGGCAGAGATCCAACTGTGGGCATTTAAAAACTTGCCTTTTTATTTAAAAGGAAGTTATAATGATTATATACTTAGTTAATATCTACAGCATGATAAACCCATTTCTTTTTTAAAAACTAAAGAAAAGATAAGAAAATCATATCCTCACTCTTTCCCATACTGTTATCTAATAAAATGGCAAAAAGCTCTTTTTTTATTTTAAATGTTAGTTTCAGTTTGTAAAAATGCAAAGAATATAGATGTTCCAATTTAATAAAATGTGAGCAAAGGCACCATAGTCACACTTTTAATTCTGTCTCTCATCTGTGCTGTTTTAACATACTTTCTCTCCAGGATCAGACAACTGAGGCTTGATTAATTCCTAATAAAAGCCTCACATGAGGGTTAATGGGAAATGTACAGTGAAATGAGAAGAGGAGGCCAGCGCACTCCTATTATACTTTATCTGGAACTGTAATGTCACCAGCGATTAGCAGAGAGGTCGAGGATTTGATTAAAACACCACTGTGATTAGAACCTGATGTCCTCTTGAGTGCATGCGTGTGTGTGTGTTAGCCTCTCTCCATAACTGTCTATCTGTCTTCAGGTGATTTTTCAGTCACTGGACTGCAGAGAAAGTAAATGAAGAGACAATTATAGAAAAAAAGATTGTAATGAGACTAAAAGGATGGAAAACATTAGCAAATTCTTCGACCGAGACTGCTAGTGTGTGTCCAGGTTCATTTTTCCCCTGCGGCCACACAGATGTAGTGTTTGATAATATAAGGTAAGGATTGTGTTTGATAATGGGCTTTAATTTTTCAGCTCTTTATGGGCCCTGACAAAGTCCTCTGCAGACACAGTATCTGCCTGTTTAGCTGATACAAAAATAAATACACAAGAATAATGACATAAATACAGAAGCATTGTGCTGTAAAAGTGACAAATATTAGGACATAATAGCCACAAAGAAAAATCTGGTGGTCCAAAATCTTTCTCCACACAATCTTTCTCTTTCTCCTATAGGAAGTCTTAACTAATATATATATATTTTTATTTTTTCTTTCTCTCCTTAAACAGCTAAGTCATGTCCTCAGCCTGTATTGCACCTCTGAAAGCATGCTGCAAACTGCTCTAGTGAATGCTAACCAGCCAATTAAATGTAAAGCAAGCTCATTGGCTGCATAGGCAACATTAACCAATCAGCACGTGCCAAATAGTTTAATGCTGTGAATATCATCTATTTGCTTTAACAACCTATCAGAGCCTGCACCATCTAAAATGTTATTACAGAGCTTGCCATTTATACAGGTGGAATCTTATAGAGAGCCGTCTTTCCTTGTTGACCGTGAAACAGAGAAGCCCAATGGCTGGAAAGACGATCCTGTCTTTTTTATATTTTGGCTCTTTGTAGCACTTAATATACTCTCTCTTTCCACAAACAATCCTCCAGTGTAATAATGGCAAATGAAACTATAAATCAAGACCTCTGTAATTTATCCCTGAAGCTCTCTGTATCTCTCCCTTTCGATCAAGGTGGCATGCTCTCTGAGAAGGACATTCCTCTAAGAGATTTCATAAGGATTCATTGGGTTTCAGCAGTGTCTGGCTAAATCCTGGGGTAATGGAGAGTTTGTCAAGGAAGCCGGTCTTTCCAAGGAGATTTTGGCTCAGAAAATATGATACTCTCTATTAGTAACATTTTGAGTAATTTTGCATAAACGAGCATTTGATGCCTTGGCTATGTTATTAGCCTGAATGACTTAGAAGCAGTGTATATTTTATTTTGGCCATTGGTCAGATACTGTATCTCAACTCTCACCAAAATGTGAGTTTGTTTGAGAAGTTAACATCCCTCACGCGTATACGCACCCCCTCCAGCTTTAGCATCACCATTCTGCCAGAACCCTCGACTGATGAGGATTCATGGCCCAGACTGCCTGCTCGATCCCGGCCCTGTACACAAACATGATCTGTGAGGCATTAATATGCACAACACCCCCCACCCCCCTCAGCCTGTCACAGAGATATACTGTCCTAGCCCCAGAGTACCAGCGCACTGAGAGACATCCGTTTCAGGGAAAGTTATACTAGTGAGAATCATTAGACCTGCTGCTGTATTTGCAAGAATGCAAGAGATAGGATAGTTGTGATCTATTTCCCATGATTGGAAGTGATGAAATAGAGCATGCAAACAGAATGTTGCTGAATACAACATTCTGTGCCCCTAACCCTTAATAAATAAATTAAAACAATATACAGAAATTAATGATTTATTCATTTTTAAGCAGGAAAGTGTTAAGAATGTGTGTTTACTCTCCATACTGGTGAGTCCAAAAGAAAACTGTAACATAACAGTAAATATTGTTATAATTTAAAATGTGAAAAAATTTGGTAAAAGCTGATACCCTTATTGAGTATTCTTTAATAAATAGAAAGTTCAAAACAACTACATTTATTTGAAATGGAAATCAATTTTAATAGTTTTAATTGTCACAGTTGATAAATTGAATGCATGCCTGATGGAAGTATTACTTTTCTTTAAATATATTTGTAACCCTAAACATATTAACAGTACTGTTTCTTTAAATAAAAAAAAATAAAAAGTATGACAAAAAATTGTTAAATGCATGTTAAATGAGTAACATATTTTTTTTCCTTTTGGTTTCAGAAATTAAATATTTAAAAAAATACTATATGTTTTAATGATTTTGTAATATTTTCTGTCTATTTGATCGACCTCAACTTAAAAAGGTCCTACAGTGTCAACAGAAAGAGACTGAGGACCATCTCAACACCACAAAGCAGGATATGCTGTTTGCAGAAGCTGCAAGTCTTGGCTGAAAACAGCATCATTACTGACTTACATTAGGCAGCTTGTGATATAGCAGTTTTTCAGGTCTAGCCCTTCTGCTTTCATGACTTTGAATAATTTTCCATTTCATTTGGAATCGATCAACTTGCCAAAGTGAGACAGAATGACCCCGGGTGGTAAAAAAAATGGTGAAAGTGCATCTATTGCCAGAGGCTTAAAGTGCAGTTTAAACCTCCACAGTGCAATCAGGCTAAAGCAGCAGTGCTTGGCTCTGATTGGGCCGTACACGTTACATCAAAACTGGCAGCACTGATAGAGGCCATCTGCTCTGGAGCTCAGAGAGCTGCATGGCTTACCAAGCGCACTTAAAATGACAGCTAAAACTTCTATTGAGACTTGTGAGGCATCAGACAGCTCCAGTCATGTGACATTTGACATGCGTCATGGCCATTGCTGCAGTCTTTATCACACCGCCTACTGACTGTACAAGTCAAGGGTCATGCTGAAGTGAAGAAACATCGCATCAGTCAGTGGTACTCGTGTATGAATCCTCTAAGAGAGTGGGAACGATGTGGGAGGGAAAATACTTTAACAGCAGTCACGTTCAAAAAGCGCCCACTGACTGAACTGCTCATAAAGGACCGGAAGAGTGAGAGATCGCTCTGAGCTAATGCGGAATCCCAGTGGGAGTGGAATATCAGTGCGGCTATCTAAACTGGCAGTCATCTGCGTCTGCCGCACTTCTAAATCATACAAGTACTGTGATATTTCTCTCCGCTCGCGTTCACTAGCAAAAATACAGAGAGCAGAACCAGGGGCTTTGTAATGAGAACGCAAAATGGAGCTTTGAGATGCAACAAACGGCATGTTTTAACATGTTTTCTCACATCATCTCTCACTGACACATACAAATACCCCTTTAGTGGTAGTGTGGCATGAATGCAAATTAGATGAACTCAATTTAAACAACTTTTTAAAACTAATCTGCAACATGTTAGCGATTGGTCAGGATGACTGATTCGCCAACTTAAATTGTTTGACTAGTTGGTCTACAAGTCTTTTTGGAGTCTTTAGCCCTATTCGGACGGGATTTTTAACATGCCATGAGACCACTGCATTGTCTTGTTGTTTTTTGTGCCAAGATGCTGTGTCACGTTAAAAATAGCTGCAACGAACAGAAGCAGTGACAGATCTTCCAGATTGTGATGTACATCTGAGTGTAAGAGATTATCCAAAAAAAAGTTCAGTCCACTGAACTCTGTCTACGATTTGGCTCCAAAATATTTGATATACTGTATGTATATATTAGGTTCAAGAAGCACATGCATGGATGAATCATTCACAGTAAAACCATAAACGAGCATTAAAAAAAATCACATCTCTGGACCTTGTGGATTTGGTTACATTCGAATGCACACTATCTAGCTGTTCATTAAGGCATGAATGTGCTTTGTGTGTGGACCCTTAATCAGCCCAATTATCCAGGGCTAAGACGGTCTAGTCAACTAGTTGTTCAGACAATCCACTGCCTAGTTGATTATAAAAAATATGCAGTTCTACGCATCTCTACTTTCTTTGGCAAATTTTTATGTTTGCAAATGAAACTATCCTTTTTGTGTTATTGTACAAAAATGATAAATGCACATTTTTCTGTATATGAGATGACAATTATACATACTATATATAAATCAGTGCCCCACCACTTATATATAAATAACTGAAATAACTATACAACACACTAGTAGTTGGGGGTGCTCTGTGTTCAGCGGTGCAAAAGTCATCAGAGAATAATGTCACTTGTTCTCTCCACAGCTTTAAGAGTCCGTGGTCTATTATTATCTCAGTGATATGATATTTCTCTTTGCCATTCATGTCATCGCTCAGAATGTCAGCTGCCAATCAGAGGTAGCGTGCAGAGGAAATGAACAGTCTGTTCTAAACACTGAAAACTACAGCTTTCATTCAGTTTGAGAGGTTATGACAGGGAGTTATACATCTAAAGGGATTTTCAGACACCCGAAATAAAGAACTCTCCATGCGGAAAACATCTGATATATAACCATCACAAGAAATGGTTGCATATAACAACTAAAAACAACAACATAAAAAATATAGCTAGAATGTATTTTAATGAGAAAGACAAGAATAGTATTTCGGCTGAATTGTCCTAGAAAAAAAGTCAATGACAGCTGAAGCACTATACTCGTCTACACAAACTGATTAGGTGATTAATGTAAGTTGACTTAAAAGGAGACGTTAAATTAACAGTTCCTGGTTACAGTTGAAAAATGTACATTTTGCTGAATAACAAACATCTCCGGTCTATCAACCTTTATAATTGGGCTGTAGTGATGCTGAATTTACAGAACATTGCAGTGATTGATGATGCTCATTTTCTAAGCGCTGTCTTCAACACTTAAAGTGCATATGACCCAGTTCTCTTAGCTATACTGTATGTTTTTAATTTAACATCCACTGTGCCATAGTATGCCCTGATGATGGATGACTATTGCTCTCCCAATTCTGGCAGGTAGAGTTGAGGATCACGCAGCAAAAACCATTGGGCTTGTCAGGGACGTGGGGAAAAAGAAACAAAGAGTAATGCAGAGACCGGTAGATAATGAAGATACAAAATAATAGTATAGAAATGCATGACAATTAGCTTTTGATCATACTTTTTTATGATTTGGTGTATAATTATATTTATATATAATTTATATTAAATATATATGTATTTATATATTTGCTAATATATAATAGTTTTTGCCTATTTGATGATTTTTGCCATTATTGAGCTGCAGTGCAGAAATGAAAGTGATGATTAGCACCTTAAAGTGATAATGGCAAATTAACCCTTTAGGGGGGCTCTATTATAAACTATGTAATATGCCTGCAACTCATATGTCCCTCCTCTGTTATTACCTATAAATACTGATTGTTTTATATATTTCAAAATAAATATTTACAACATGCCACCATTAAGATGTTTTATTTCTGTTTTGTATACTTTTATTCAGTAATGCATGCATTCTTGTATGAGTGTAAAGACATTGTAATTATATTTAAACTGCAGTTCTTTTGAACTTTTTATAAAAAAAACTATCATGAAATGCTAAAAAATTTGAAGCAGCATTTTTTTAAGTTTCTTAAGGATCGTGGTTTTTGAAGGCTGCTGAAAATTCAGCTTTGTCATTACAGGATTATTGGCTAATCAAATTTTCCCTAAAAGAAAGAAAGAAAGAGAAAGGAAAAGAGAAGCAGTTCACTGCTCTCACATCTAATTGGCGGAGATGTGGGGTCTCTGGAGAATCTGTCTCTCTGCCCTCAAAGAAACAGCAATTCTGCAAAGATATTTTTTCACATCAAACACACCAACATGTTTCTCTCTCCTGCATTTTGTTGCTTCTTTGAACGCTAAAAACTGCTGGTGTTTCAATGTCACAGTTGCAGGAGTTTGAATATTTTGGCTCTGACTTAAAAAAAAAAAACGAGGTATAACTGAAAACATTGCAGATAAGCACAGCATGCTGGTTTGGATTATTCCCAAACTGCTCGCTTACACTAGTTGGGAGGTATAGGAACCAGCCAATGAGGTCATTATTACCTAATGAGATTACCTAATGACTTCACAGGGGTTCCAGAGCCAATAACTGCCAGATAACTTCCCCTGTAATTATTTGGAAACACCAGTATGCGCTTCCTCGACATTAAGCCAACATTTTAATCACATTGTCTGAGGGCTTCATAGAGCACAGCAAGGCTGGTTTGTCGAAATGCTCTTTTATTAGCTGGATTAGCAATGGTCATGATTTGAGCCACAAAACCATTACCATGCACCGGTAATGCAGTGTTTTTTGGCTTTTAATGCTAAAAACACAAGTCTAGGGTCCATATAAACATTCACATGTATCATCCAAGCATAAGTTGATATTATTTTCTATTGTGATTGGCTGACGATAGTTTGTAGAAGAGACTAGCGATTGCATTTGAATTACACTTTGTACGCAAATCATTCACCTTGATTCCTATTTTTGTCTCCAGAGTTTGTATAGTGACACGAGGGATTGTACGAGATAACTTCGCGCTCATGCATTCCATGAAAATAACCACTGTGGACTTCTCCGTAGCATTTGTTCCATCATCTCCACAAACTCATGGCACATAATTAATGGGGCTGCATGAGAAGTGAGAGGATGTAACTCTGAAACAGTCGCCTGTCTGGGTTTGTCAGGCCTCTGGCGGCATGCTTTACTGTGGTCAGGACCGATATGCTTTATGACCTCTCATTAATACCCATTACTATGGAGGTCAGTCAGGACACGCTGGTGGGTTATCTACAGGACTATAAACCACAGCACAATGAGAATGACTACATCCATCACTCATGCAGCTCGGACTGTGATAGAGAGAGATGAAAAGATGGCGAGGGGACAGAGCAGGGAAAAAAAGAAACACAAGACATTCATAATAAACGAAGTGGAGAATCAATAGCTGGGGAAGATGTGATGATGAAATCTTTCAGTGTAAGTGTTAGTGATGAAACCCAGACAGCCATAAATAGAAAATTAACAGTCTTGAGTAAAAACTGAATCGTAGTACTTTCTATACCCCTGCATTAATAGATGAGGAAATGAACAATTTTACAGTATTAAGTGCTGTAAAATACCAAACAAGCTTCTAACACATTACGGCCAATACATTTACTTGACTTTTCCATGACTTTCTCAAGCCTTCAGCAATTCTCTTTTAAAACATGATAAATGTTTTTGAATAGAAATGCTGTGATAGAAATCAACTTGGAAATAATAGATTTAAATGATCATATTCATTAATGTTCCCAAAGGGCAAAAACATTTTTTGTTGTTGCTTTTTTTAAATTGATGATTTGGCTTTGTGATGCTCTATCCACACTTTGCATCTGTAATTATCATATATTATTATTATCATCTATAACTTTTCCTGTTCAAAGAATGACACTGACAAGTCATATAATTAATGATATATGACTTTTCATTGTTAATTTCCATGATTTAAAACATTTTTAAAGAGATAGTTCACCCCAAAATTTTAATGATCCTGTCTTTTACTCACCTTTGTGTATCCTAGGTGTATGTGACTTTCCACTTTCAAACAAATCCAATCAGAGTTATAATAAAAATTGTCCAGAGCCCTCCAAGCCTTTGAATGGGTTTAAGTGGGTGATAGCCGTTACATTTCGGAAGACGTGAAATAACGTGTGTGTATTTGTAATAAAACATCCCTCAAATTGCTCTGGGGGTGACTAAAGTCCTCCTGTAGCGAATCCATGCATTTTTGTACGATAAATATACATATTTCAAACTTAATAAGCACTTGTCTGTCTGTGAAAACCAGAAGCAGTCCCGGTGGATGACGTAAGACACTTTGTGCCACGTGATTAGTAATGAACGTGGACAGAGAACAAAACAAAACACCGGTTATGAATTAGAAGCACAAACAGAGGATTTGTATAGGAAAATGTAGGGGGATTTTGATGTAAGCCAAGAGGAGACTGGTTTTCCTTTGTTTCCTTTAAAACTATATTTCCCAGAGGCGCACACGTGATTCATACCTCAGCCGGGACTGCTTCCGGTTTCAACAGACAGCAGACGTGAGAAAAAGGTGCTTGTTACGTTTGAAATATGGATATTTATCGTACAAAGATACATGAACTCACTACAGGAGGACTTTATTCCCCCCACCAGAGCCGACGTTTTATTACGAATATGCGCACGTTTTTTCACGTCTTCTGACGTGTAACAGCTATCACCCATTTAAACCCATTCAAAGGCTTGGAGGGGTCTGGACAATTTTTATTAGAACTCCGATTGGATTCGACTGAAAGAAGAAAGTCACATACACCTAGGATGCTTCAAAGGTGAGTAAAAGACAGGATCATTTAAATTTTTGGGTGAACTATCCCTATTCCTTTGTATACATAATAGTCTTTTATGCTCACCAAGGCTGTATTTAGTTTCTCAAAAATACAGCAAAAACAGTACAACTGTGAAATAATATTATATTTTTTAAAATAACTGTATATTGAGCAGCCATTAAATTTCACATAATGCTTTAGAAATCATACTTATATGCTGATCTGGTCCTTAAGAAATATTTATTATGTTGAAATCAGTTGTGCTGCTCGAAATGTTTGTGGATTTTTTTTATAGAAAGTTCAAAAGATTATTATTTATTTGAAATATAAATCTCTTTCAACATTAATAAAAAATTCTACTGACCTACTGACACTAAAATTTTTAACAGTTATGTATGCAGTCCAGCTTTGTCGAGTCCAAGACAAGTTCAAGACCTGACTAGTCGAGTCTGAGTCAAGACCGTGTCCAAATAAGAAAAAAAGGATCCTCTACAAGACCACATACTTAACTATTGATAATGTATGTGATGCGAGAGATAGCATATTTCTTATTCTAAGAAAATATTTATTTTTTTGTAATGATCAAAAAGCAGGGAGGGAAAAAAATACTTGAAAATAGATCCCGGAGGGACCACACATTTCTTTTTTTTTATGGTCAAATTTCATATCCAGAGATTTTCAGGAGAAAATCCATGTTTTATAACAATTAAAAATGAAGTGAAGCTTTATATTGAGTACTTTATTGAGTATTTTTAGTGCTGTAAATCCATTTATCCTTTGCTGAAACGTCCACGTCTTCATGGACATGGTTGCTTAGCAACGGCAGACGCGATGGGAGTGCAGGTATTGTGCGCAGGCTAGTACAGTACTAGTTGCTTTGCAAAGATATAGAAAGAGTGGAGTCCGTGACAATAGAAATCGGTCTCGAGACTGAACTCGAGTACTACAGCCCTGCAGCATACTATCTACTACTAAAAATAGATGGGTCTTATTTCTGGCCATGTTAATCTCTTATGAGAGACCATATATACAAAATTAAAACAACAATAAAATACTGAGGTCCACCTATCCAGCACCAGATTGACTGCACAGCTCTGGTTATGGATGACAGGAAAAAAAATATGTGAAATACATGAAAATATACACCAGGGATCACTGCTCATAGCTCAGATTGAGTCAGGGTGCCCTTTGCGTTTGCCTGCCACTTTAAGAACCAGCTAAATGGAGCCTTAAGGAGTTAGCAAACTAAATAAACACAATGTCCTGCAAAGTTCTGTTGAAGAGCCGGTGGCTATTGCATCACTTATCAGCCAGCCCAGACGGAATATACAGACTTTTTCAAGCTTTTTCTCCGCTGAATATTTGGTTGAAATGCATTTAAACACGGTAAAATGTGTTAAATGAAGCTGAGATTACCACGCTCTTGTTAAGCATAATCAAATAAACCCAAATATCTCAAACGCACACATACACCAAATGGTAGAGCTCTGAAAATAAAGATCATTTCAGTTCTGTAGAAATATGCAAATGCAAATTTTGCGTGCTCCTTCTTATCGGGTCACTCTTTCCTATGAATTTAGACTGTACATCAGCAAGGTAGCCAGTTTCTAGTGTTTTCCCTCAGGAAAAACTGTCATTTGTCCTTTAATAGTGAAGAGGGAGGAGATCAGATATTTTAGTACGAGTTATGAGTTTAGTATGAGCTTGTCTGACAGCACGAACTTCAGTCTAACGGAAACTGGATGACAGGAGATTAAAGTCACAGTCTGGACTCTCTGCAGCATTACAAGACAAGTGCCAGGATTCTGATTTGTACTTATAGTTGAGTGCCTGAACCCTGTGATGTATATTTAAAGACCATCATAGTGCTTAGCAGTAGAAAGAGGAAATTTTATAAAGGAGGAAGTTTATAAAGAGTGAATTCTGGGGGCTCGAGTCAAGTGTGACTGAACACTGATGATTTTGCATTAGTTCTGAGCCCTGACCTACTGTAATGGACTGCGTGATGGAAGAAACGTCCAGTTCAGCAATCGCTTTGAGCCAGAACGCGAGAAATTGACTCATATGCCGATCAATAGTCTGGTAGTGCGCTGCTAAATGTACATACCACAGGACACATTCAAAGATTTGTGTTCATCAAAGAACAAGTCGATTTCTATCCTTCATGTAATAACTCCAATCTGGATGGAGAGAAGAATTATAAGGCACAACTTAAAGTGTCACCCAACTCCCTTTCCAACTGACTGAAAAGGCCAACGCAGTGCCACATGAACCATTCGCAAGAGCTTCCAGCAATAATTGATTCCAGAGCGCCATTGATGACTTGGAACATGGGCGCTCATCTCATCTCCTCAGGGGTTTGACGTCCTATGGGTTTTTGTTCCAGCTGTGTTCTACATCACCTCATTTGACTAATTAGAAAGTTTTCAACTATAGGGGATGGTTTATAATCAAAACCTGAGCATGTACATCGGATGTGCAGTAACTTTCATAATACAAATTGTCCTCCCCAGTGGGGCCACAAAGGTCATCTATAGGCTGACACTGGGTCAAACTGGGGATTTAAAAGTGGGCCACAAGGGGGTGCTAGAGGGTCTGCATAAAATCGACCCTTTTACAGCTGTGTTGTATTGTGAATAAATCATAGCTGAAGGGGTTGCAGGCACTTTGCGTTATGCCTATATGCCCTTCAGCTGTGATTTATTCACGATACAAACAATACAAAATTATTGTTTTATACTTAATATATACTTAATACGGTATGTACAGACTTACTATATTACTATATACTTACGATATACTTATATACTTAAATGTTTGTTTGTATTTATACATATAAATATACACAGTACACACACACATACATGTGACCCATATGTGTACCAGTTATATACACTACCGTTCAAAAGTTTTAGATATTTAATGGTTTTTTAAGATGTTTCTTCTGCTCATCAAAGCTACATTTATTAGATTAAAAATCTAGAAAAAAACTGTAATATTGTGAAATATTATTTCAATTTAAAATAACTGTTTCCTGTGTGAATATATTTTAAAATGTAATTTATTCCTGTGATACTGCATTCTTCAGTGTCCCTTTCAGACCTTTCAGAAATCATTCTAATTTGCTGAACAGTTGAGCTGCTTAATAGTTTTTTTAGGATTCTTTGATCATTAAAATATTAAAAAGAGAAGCATTTATTTAAAATGGATAATAATGTTCAAAACAGTAGTTTACTGTTTCACTACTGTTCAAAAGTTTGGGATCAATTTTATTTAAATTTTATTCGGGAGAATTTTATTCTCTCTTCTTTGAAAGAAATGAATACTTTTATTAACAAAGGATCTGTTAAATGAACAAAAAAGTCACAGCATATATATTCACACAGAAAACAGTTATTTTAAATTTAAATAATATTTCACAATATTACATTTTTTCTGGATTTTTAATCTAATAATTGCAGCCTTGATGAGCAGAAGAAAGATCTTTAAAAACTATGAGATATCTTACTGTTCTAAAACTTTTAAACGGTAGTGTATGTAAAAACAAAGTTTTATTTTGGATGGGATTAATCCCAGCTAATTGATTTGACAGCACTAAATAGACTTTTAGAGTAAACACATTTACTTTGGTATAAAAATATATATAAAAAAAGGTCTTTTAAACTTTCTATCAACAAATTCTTGAGAGACAAAGAAAAAACAAAAACAAAACAAACAATTAAACGCTATCACGCAGTTTCCACTAAAATATTAAGCAGCACAACTATTTTTTTAATAATAAGAAGAAATGTTTCTCGGACAGCAAATCAACATATTTGAATGATTTCTGAAGGTTGAAGGCTGGACATTACAAGTGAACCTCAGAGAAAGAAAAAGAAAACCTAAAAAAAAGGTTTGCCATGATTTAACAGTGTGTGACTTGTTTTAAATACTCATTACAGCTGGCTGATGCTCTGTGAGTTGTTGGGAGAAAAGTGAGTGCCTTCACAACAGGTGTTTAACCGTCGCTCTGAGATGTGTGTTTGCATGTGTTTGTCTAGAATCCTGCCCAGGTCTGTGCTAAGCAGTGCCAGGCTATAATTTTTATTTGTCTTAGCGACTGTAATTAATGGCTCTATTCTGGTGTGGAATGATGAGGATACACCCTGGTAAGCATCAGTGTGTTTTAAATCTGTGTTCATGAATGATGCGCTCTGCCATTACTCGAGGTCAAAGATCATACAAACTCTCCCTTCATGCTTCACATCTCTGTCTCTCAGTCGTTGACGTAAGCGGCGTGTCAAAGAAAATCGTAGTTTTTCTTTGTGCTCTTAATTAGGGGAATTAACACCTGAAATCTTCTAGTGCACTTGCAAAATCCATTTGGCAGGCTGTAGCTCTGCCGTGGTTATTTTTAAAACCCATAATTTATCTGAAGTCTTAATCAATCCTCTCTACTTGTTAAAAACTATTTAGTTTTGCATGAATCTGGATTTGTTTTAAAGGTTCTATTATGAAATAGACGACTGGGGAGAAATAGTCTCTTTTGATTAGTGCTTATAGGCAGGTGTGTGAGAACAATATGCACATACCCCGCAGAAAAAAAACAACGACCACCTGCTTCCGTTTACCTCCTATGAGCCCAATCTGCACTTGTGTGACATTTTAAAAAACATATTGAATTGAACAGACCCCTTCTGATCTCTCTTTCGAGTTGCTATGGAATTGAATGCATTAGGAAAGGAATATACGCTAGGAATTGTAATATACAACATTTGGGGATTGATGTATTTGGGTAATTTACTATAGACTTTCTTTTTGCAATCTCTGGGGTTGTGAAGATTAGAGTCGTACAAGGGCGCCTGCAGTGCATCAGACAGTGCTTTTGTTGAAAGCTTTTTGGTTAGCTGATGCAGTTTGCTGAGCTATGGCTGCTGACGCTGTGCAGATGCGTAAAGTGTTTGAAATGTAGAGTATGGTGATGGAGGGTTTACAGACCCGGGAAGAAATGTGTCTTTCAGCACAACACTTCTCCTGACATGCTGTTTGGAAAGAAGAGCTAACCTGCAAGTTTCAACAGGTCAAAAAAGCCAAGGAAACAATCAACCATTGACATTAGTATGACCTGTAGATGATGGAAAGGGTGGCCAGATGCAGGGAAATGAAGTGTTATCTGAATGTTGTACATTCCTTACACTGATAAGGTGGAGTGGTTTTAGTCATGGATTTCCCCTCCAGTTGTAGATTAGATAACAACATTGTCAAACATTTTTATAAGTTAAAAAGTGTAGAAGTCAATGTATGCATTATAATGCATAGATAGATAGACAGACTGTGATGTGGTCATGTGGATCCACCAAAATCTGCTAAAGCAAATTAGACGCCTTCTTTAATGTCTTCCCCCTCAGTTAATTTGCTCTCACACTGAAGCCAATTTGATGTTATGAGAGATCCCTACAGAGGGACTGGACACACATGACCTGCACATGGCATTGTGGGATATCTGTTCTGAGTAATCAGGATAAGCTCACAGCTACGTGCTTTAATGAGGCAAAAATGGAAACAAATGGAGTGTGTGTTCCCATTACTCTTCTGTGTCCAGGGAGACGGAGAAAGAAAAGAACAGAGGAGGTGCACACGAGAGGTAAAGAGAGCAAGAGAGACTGCACTCAAGTGAATTAAATGTCTCTTAATCTGTTTGTGTTCCACCTGAGCTCAGACACATCAGCTTTAAATTAAAAAAATGATGGAAAGGAGAAAAATAACAAGAACAAACAAGAAGCGAGTACATGATTACATCATGTGTATATTAAAGGTAAGGTTGAATTAGAGGAAATGTGTTAATTGCGTTCATGTAGAATACTTGATATTTCATATCAAGTGAGTTTTCACAAATGTACTGTAAACACGTCTAGATTGCCGAGCATCAAAGCAAGGTTTGTAGGTTTCTAGTCAGAACCCAGTGTTTTAAATACCATGCACCTACAAAGAAAACTAGAACTAACAAAAGCACGAAAGAGTAAAAGTATGTTAGTCACACCTCATCTTCTCTGACAAAACTGTGAGTTTAGATTTTCTTAAGAACCCGATGACACAAAAATATCATTGTTCTCACTGCACTGATTAACACAGGGTGTTGTGTCTGTACATTTTTTTTCAATTGCATTTGTGCTGATATTGCTGACTAAATGCATGCTTAAAAATGAGGTTTTAAAATTTAGTAAAATTGTAAAGTTTTATTGTTCACCTTGTTTGTAATTCTTATTTCACTCACCTAAAAATGTACATTCTGTCATTTACAGGCTCAAAAAGTCAAACAAACAAACAAAACGTGGTCCATATGATTTGTGTAAAACATCTTGGAACCTGTAAGAGTAAATTATGACAGAATTTACATTTCTGAGTGAACTTTCCCTTTAAAGTTAAGATTTTTGTTATCCACTGGCAGCTCAGTGCTGAGTTACTTGTGATTGAAAAATCTGTGAAAAAGTGGAGCCGTGACCAAACTTAATTGGTATTAGCTACAATAGGCTACAGCTCAAGATTTATTACGCTTGGATTACTTTGTTTTTGCTTTGTGAAATAAATGTTCAACTTTGTTTACGGATTTGCTGACTCATGTGTTTGGATGACAACAAACTGGAACTCCGCCGCTACTGTTAATGCTTCTGTGAGAACATTTACGTCCTGTTAGCAGGGGCTTAGTAAAGTGGGTTGTGCCGCTACATATCTATGCTGGAGTAGCAAGCAAAAGCCAGGAGATTTCTCTCTTCTAAGTCATAAACACATATACCTGTGTGCACAGACCAAAATGATTCACCCCATAAACACAGGGATGAGGGTTTGGGGGAGAGTTGCATAATGTCTAAGGATTTATGGCAGCATTTTGTTGCCATAGTAACTTGCAATAAAAGGTATTCTGAAATGCCCTATTCATTTTGAACATTCACCAAACATCTCCAAGGCAAGTGATTATAATACATTATAAATCTAATCTCCTTTTCCCCCCTCATAAAACTATATTTGAAAATGCATTACATAAGTCAACCTGCACATTATTAAAATATCTAGCTAGACCTTTGCTGGGAAAACTATGATGCATCAATATGTCATATTTTGGAAAAAGGTCACAGACAATCAACAGTGAGTCTGTATAGGAAATCTACAAGTTACGTGCAGTGTTAAATTGCTATTTTTTTAATGAATTATAATCTCATCCAGTTTTTTGTCAACTTACAGCCATAAATCCTTTCCAGCTGTCTGTCTAGTTTGGTTTATTAGTGTAAATACATGGATAGACACATATTATTATTTAAATCCCTCACTATTTACCCATTTCATTCCTCACTAAAACCTGCACATGCTATTAAACTGATTCGTGAACAGTGGAGGGAATGAGAAAATGCATTCTTTTTTATCTATCAAAAGTACACTGTGAGTGTATTTAAAAGTCTAGTCTAACTTTCCCCACTGTTCGTTATACATTTAAATAATCAGTATTCTCCTCTCTACATAAATGCATGCAGTCTAAAACATCATTTTTTTGCATATGAATCCATGTAATTATCATAATAAAATGCCTATCTGAATAATTCCATTTCATGATTTAAAACGGCAAATATCTCAAAACCTGTATTTCATTATCATTCTCAGTCCAGCCAAAGCTGTAACAATGGCACTGGTTAAAGCAAAGCGCTCATTGTCATTTTTATTTGTTAAATATGATAGACAGAGAGAGAGAGAGAGAGCAACAATAAATGGATTGGCTTTTAACTGCTCCTGATGTGCACAATGACTTTATGTGCATAAACATTAAAAGGAGGCACACATTAATTAAGCACGCAAAATCCACAGAGAATGAGAGGCTTTCATTGGCCTACAAAACTAATGAAGAGTTAGTGCAGTGCTGTGTTTGAACCTGATGTCAGATTTTCTTTCATTTATTCATCCTCCGTTGTTTCAACTAGACGCTTTTCTAGGAAAACAGACTTCATTATTTACCAGCGCTGATACTGTTCAGCCCCTGAAGGACTGACACTCATACAGAGTTCAAGTACAAGACAATGTACAGCTAGACAGTCATTAAAACCAACCTAGACAGAGTGACCAGGACACTGACATGTGGTACGTGGCCACCAAAAAAATAAACACTTGGATATAAAACAGTGGATTAAGCTGAAATTTGAGTTTTCATATTTTGCTTGTAGGTTCAAACTTACCAACCTCTTTACATAAGTTTGTGTAATGTATTATATATCCAATGTTTCAGGCACATGTTTAGACAGACAGATAAAGTAAGGTTTTGTGTGGTAATAAAAGATTTGGATCGAGGACGAGTGGGTCTGGGAACACATAATTAATCCCGTATGCAGCCCTCCTCCCCGGTTTACCCCCACAAAGTACCATCAGTCCAAAGTAATAACAGTCTATTTTCTGCTTTATAAGAGATCATAATTCGCTTAATTGTGTATGACATGCATTAACTATATTTATGTTCATTGTGATTCAAATAATAAAGAATGGCTCACTTATATTGAAATAGTTCACCAAATAATAATAATAATAATAATACAAATAAATAAAAACATAATTGTTTATCACTCTCGCTGTGTTCCAAACCTGTATAGTTTTGTATACTAAAAAGGAGTCATACACTATATTCCAAAGATTTGTGTGTGAATCATTCAGAAGATTTTCTGGACAAAATAAAATGGTTTATTGAAAAGAACAGATTCAAATGAATGATTCATTAATTGATCTTTAGAGGTCCTGGTACTGTATATACTGATCAAATCAAATGGACTTACTGAAAGTAAAACTCGTCACTGTGTGCTTAAAAATGCACTAAGATTGAGGAGGACATTTGATTTTGCTCTACAATTTGTATTGTGTATATATTTCTCTAATAAAAATATGCATGAGCATTTTTTAGTTATTATTATTCTTTCAAATAATAATATTTTTTATTTAATTTTGTAGCTTAACAACAGTCAGTATGGGCCGGTTTCCCGGATAGGGATTAGATTAAGCCTGGACTAGACCTTTGCTAATTTAGGAATTTTTAGAAACATGTCTTACAAAAATGCTTTATTTGTGAGCATTTTAACCCTGATTTTTTTTTCCTCAAAACCACATTTACATATTTAATGAGTGGTATTGTTTGTCCTCACAATGCTGTTGGATAGAAAAAGTGTTTATAGGTCTGGTCATCTTGTCTTGAATTTACTCTATCTGCAAACTTCGCATTGAGCTGATCTCCTTTTTTGCATGGCTGGATTTGTCAAGATTTAAGTAAAATTCCTTACATATTTTTTTGTGTGTTTATTACAAACCGGATTCCAAAAAAGTTGGGACACTAAACAAATTGTGAATAAAAACTGATTGCAATGATGTGGAGATGGCAAATGTCAATATTTTATTCAGAATAGAACATAAATCACGGAATGAAAGTTTAAACTGAGAAAATGTATCATTTTAAGGGAAAAATATGGTGAATCAAAATGTCATGATGTCAACAAATCCCAAAAAAGTTGGGACAAGGCCATTTTCACCACTGTGTGGCATCTCCCCTTCTTCTTACAACACT
>JAUYWG010000047.1:9578172-9607215 GCA_034779775.1 Enteromius afrohamiltoni
TCTCTATATAGAGTATATAGTGTGTGTGTTTGTGTGTGTGTGTGTGTGTATATATATATATATATATATATATATATATATATATAAATAAACACATTTTTGTTGTTGTTATAGTACAGTAAACTGATTATTTTTAAGCTGAAAAATTGCCACTTCGGAACGGGCGGCAGAGAGACGGCTCTCCAAAACACACGCCATACTTTCATTACCCCTCGTCTATTCCCCTGTAGGCCAGCTGCCATACCAGCTTGGATCCTGTTAATGCTCTAAAACTGGAACATAATTTCAAGGTCTCCGGGAATAGCCTGCTCTTTCCGGCCTTTTTATATTTATTTATTTTATCCAGAGTCACCTGTCGAGTGGCTGTGATTATGCATGCATGACTGGGCATGGGCCATGCAAATCCTCCGGGCTCTTTCGCAGAGGGCTCGCTGACCTGCTTCCTGCTTTCATCCCGCCTCTAAGTACCGATCACAAACGGCCAGGAACTAAATCAACAGCACATGAAAGGCGCCGAGCATGGAGGAGAGGGGCCACATGGCTAAACAATCCCCTCCCTATACTGTCGTAAACAGCTTGGAATGTTCACGCAGCGCTGAGCACATTCACCAATGCCTCAACAGCACTGTCTGTTATGCAAATTAGCTGAATTTCATTTCTATTCCACTGTTCTCAATAAAAATATTAATATTACCCGGCTTGGTCTGTGTGTTTACTTGGCCCCTGTCTGGAGGCTCTGAACGCTTATATACTCGGCTACATTGATATACAGTTTAGTGAACTAGTTAAGATTATATATATTTTAAAAGCATGTGAGGAAGGATGGGTATTATATATAATAAAACATTTTGAATTACAGGTAAACTGCATGCTGCAGCAAATTTTAACAAATAAGCAAGTAAATAAGAAAAAATTGTGATTAAGCAGTAGGTAATATATAATGTATGTTGGGTATTTGTTAATGACTAATTGTATTATTATTATTATTATTATTATTAATTATTATTATTAATTCTGTTTTATATTTTCATTATTGTTGTTATTATTTCTCTTTTTTAATTTTCATTGGTAGAGTTATTTCAATTATGGTTTAAAGCTCCAGTTTATTAGATTAAGCTGAAAAAAAATTATGTGGGGTATTTGTTAGTGTCTGATGTTATTAGTAGTAGTAGTATTAAGTATTGTTATTATTATTTCTCTTTGTTTTATTTTTATTATGAGAGCTATTGTAATTATGGTTTAAAATAAATAAATGAATAAAGTATTTAAAAAATGTTTTACAAAAATGTAAAAATATATGAATTAATTACAAAATGGATATATATTTTAAATAATTTCATGATTTTTATTAAGTGAAATCTTTGAAATTATATATATTTTACATTAAACATAATGGGACCACACAGACATCACATGAATGCTCGTCTGAATGCTTTACCTGTGCAATCACTATATAATCATTAACAATTTCATTAACCAAAATCATGACCTACTGAGAACTATTTCTAAAATGGTATTTGTTACTGAAACATAAGATTTTTATCCAGTAATAAAAGCAAAACCACAAGATGACCTCTCTAATTGCTGTTTAATGGTTAGTTAGTCTCGTAATGCATGTTAAATATGATATGGTTCGATTTTCTGACCTATTTCTGTGCCTGTGCAGTTGATATATGTGTGTGTGTGTGTGTGTATACCTGTATGCATTCATGTTTCCCTGAGGTGTTCCTTGCCACATACAGCATACTAATTCAAGTCTTCCATTCATATTCATTGTACAGAAAATTGCTATTCCAGACATAATCTGAATAAGGCTTCCATATTCAAGCTCTCTTGTCACTGTTCTGTTGGTGTAATATTAAACTTTACGACTTTACATTTCCGTATATACTTTTTCATAAGTTCACAGTATGCCAATAACAAACCAACCTTTCTAGCTTTTGAAAAGAGATCATACAATTTAAATCAGGGCTTGAGTTTTCCATTTGCTTTGAGTCAACAGGTAAAAGGCAGCCAGAGGCTCTTTAGATAGCATTTATCTGTCATTTTTTGGTTAAAATGACAACAGCGAGCAAACAAATCAGTCCGCTGTGGCACTCAGAAAACAGCATCTGAGGCCAAGGGAATGAGCGCCACTTGTTCAGTAGTACAAGAGGGAAATTACCCCCTCTGCAGCACACACGATATTGCAGGTGCTTAAATTATTCATCCTGTAGGAACGCTGGGGTCTCACTCAGAGCCAAAACTCCAGCCTCTTAATCTCCACTTTATATTCCATTTTATATTTTACAGCTTTGTTTACTCCGAAAAGGAGATAAAGAGCTCTTTTTTTCCAAGAGCATAGAGGTCTAGCTTGGTTCCTACTATTGTGAACAAAGAAAACAGTTGTGTGCAATTTTCATATATCACTATGCAACATTTTCAGTCAGTTGGCGTTGTCTTCCTGGCAAACAGGCATAAGAATTCCACGCATTTGGTTCTTGAATAAGTGTGACCCAAAGAATGCCAAATGAATGAATTACCCAAGGCTTACACCACTACTCATGTTTAATAGTCAACCTCATTGACGAGCTGTTGTTGGTCATTGTTTACCATATGGAAATGATTCACCATATGCCATTTAGATTTCTTTGCTGTTTCTGGCAAGTTGTGCTGATGGATGGAAAGGGTGTGCGGAGATGGAGAATGTCGGAGCAAGCTTCGCCAGATTCATACTGCTTGCTTTGAAAATATAATAGCACAAAGAGCAAAATAGTCATGTTTCACTCATTGTCTGGCTTTTGAGTTGTTTTAGGGGAGATACACATACATTTTGTCTTGTATTTAAAAACACCACATGGTGTTGTGTTTATTTCAAAACACAACACCATGGTTGGTTGTTTTTTTTTTGGTGTACAGTACTTACAGTGTGCATTATGTATGCAAAAAATGTTTTGTTTGAACCTTTACGTTAAATTTCAATTGAAAATCAGTAATCATGTTGTGACTTGCAGAGGACAGAGCGCCCAAAATAGCATGTTGTAATGTAAATGAGTAGCTACTGTATTTGAATCCATATTTACATTTAAGGCAATAAGCAAAGGTTACCAAAGTATGAAAACATTGTGACCAGATGGCCGGAAGACATCACTACTTGTTCAGCTGAATGAGTTCATGGACCCCATTGTGCCTTTTTATTGGTACATGTTTATTTTCAGTAATAAATAATTATGTTTATTGCAAAATATACAACCTGATGTCATAAAAATATGAAAAAAAATATTAAATATAAAATGTATCAATATATTTTTTTATGTATATATTGGTACGTATTGCGGCAGTTTAGAACTGAAATATCTGTGGACTGGTGCTAAAAATTCATGCTCTATCATGCAGGAAATATGTCCAATACCAAATCCAACCCTAAACCTACCTGGTAGTGTTAACAAATCCAAAACTGATTTAAAAACGCATTTGTTGATGCAACTGTGCCATTTCAGCATACTTTTACGTAGATTTGAACTGTTTTGTCGAAACGAAGTTACACAGGATTCGAACTGGAGCTCCTCTCCTCTCAAGTACATGTCTGTATACGGTCTATGAAAACCCATAGATATGAAGCTGGATATGTGTGATGCTAACGTTCAAAAGCATCCATTGTCAAATATCCCAGCATATTAATATTGTTTTGAAGTCATAACATGATATTCTTCAAGTAATTGTGCGAAAAGTACACTTTATTAATCAAAGCTCTGTAAATTTGTGTGAAAAGGAATTAAACTGCAGTGATATGGCCTTGTTGGTATCTACTCCGTGTATTCCATGTCTCGCTAGAAAGTGCACCAAGGTACATTTATGCCATGAGACCAGGTAGAAAATACATGTTTAGGCTGCAGTTACAAATAAGTAATGTAGCTGAAATCTTTTACAAATAGCTGCATTAGTGGTATTCAGTAATAGTATTCAAGTAAATGTCAAAATGATATTCCCAAATGTTTTTAAAGTATAAAACAGCAGAAGAGTCTGCTCATCTTATTTGCAAGACCTTGCAAAATTGAAACAGTGTCTTTGCAAATATGCGATGGTTCATATTCATAATTCTTGTCTCAGTTCAGCTGAACTTACTGTATCCCATTTCTTTTAATCTGTTCACCTTCTTTTTCTATTCCCTCGGGCACCTACAGCAATGTAAGAACACAACCCCTTTCTGACTGCAAATCCCAGACATTACAAACCTTAAAATCATGGCACACATTGGAGAATGCTTCACTTTGTTAATAGCATGCACAGTCATCCACTTACTCCGGTCATTTTCAGTGTGTATTAGTGACGTATTTACCCAGAATAGCCCAGTTTGGGTGAGCCCTTCTGTTTCTACTGGGATCTTGAGGCTCAAGTGGTCTTGACCTGCCCTGGGACCCTCTCCCTGGGGTCATGGTGATGGGACTGCTCCAGGGACCGCCATTAGTCCCTCCCTCTGCAAAGAGACTCACTGTATTCAGTAACTTCCACTTACTCAAGTGGAAGTTATTTTAAAGGACGCCAACTGAGATTAGGAAGAACATATGGTTTGCTATATTAATTGGTTCTGTTAAATGTTATAAGAAAGGAAGAATAAGCTAGTTGTTTTTCCAGATCTTCAGATGCTACTGTGATACATATGATCGTGTTAATGGAATGTTTCTGCTGTCGTAGTAATGAAAGTAATTTTTGCATTCAAAATCAATCAATCACATTGCAGAGCAATTAACAGCACATCTGAAACAGACAATGCTCAGCTAAACACAAAGACGAAGAGCTGTACGTTGGGGAGGCGAAGATACAAAAACAAGATTAAAGCCATATAATACAAAGCTGGAAAAGGCACAAAAGGATTTGACAACCTGGAACACCCAACAAAAAGAATAAGGGAGCTAGTCAGACCAAAGGACCCAAAGACTGTGCAAAAGAAGCAGAAGAAGATGCATTCACAGGCAAAGAAAATGAGATGGCAAGGTTAAAACAGGGGGAATCAACATAAAGCAGAGGTGAGACAAAAGAGAATTATGGGAGAATAGTTCCCTAAGCAAAACTAGAGCAGAAGTCCAAACCCAACAACGGAATATATGCACTTTCTTAATAAAATATATTGGATGTCAAAAGCATTATGTCCAAATCTGCAGTGTTTATGAAAAAATGCCAACATGACAAATGTATTATACTTGGGGGTAAATAATAATAAAATAAAAAATTGTATGCAAGTCAATTCACATAAATAAACATAAGGTTACACAAACAGAAATAAATGTAAACTGCTCAGCCAGTTGTTTTTGAAGGATAACTCCCATAAAGAGTGACAGGTATTTACATGGGAAATAAAAAAATGAATGAGATGTTTAAATATAAACCTTAAAAACATCAAACTGATTTTCTATGATTCATCAAAAATGACAATATTTACTCTGCAGTCTATGAAGTATTTAGACTTTTCTATTGATGGTAAATTAATGATGTTGTGATTGTGGGAGGCTTTTATACTTGACCTTATATTTCTAGCATAAAAAGGAGTGAAATGAGAGTACAACAGAGGATATGAGTGAGAGGGGTTGATCATTTAAAAGACTGGGGCACAGCCAGGAACAGCTGGATACCAGGGCAGCTGTTTTTTCTTTAATTATTTTTTATTTTTTTGTAGGTCCTGAATGTTTGCGAAGAGCAGCTGTGATTAGACGAACAGAGAGAATAGAACAAAGATGCTCTGAGAGGAAACGCGGTGCATCTAGTCTGGTACAATTGTAGGTCATGAAGCAAAGGCATGATTAGAAGAGTCAGAGGCATGCTGAGATGAAAATCATGTATTAATGTTTCTTTTCCCTCATGGCTTCCAACTTTCATTCATTTGCAACTTTTCTCATCTTTTCTATCACTTGTTCTTTCATGCCCTGCCAGCCTCTATGTTGTTTTCCCACCATGTGCTTGCCAAATCCACTGTGAACCAGAGGCCCTGGTGAGATTGTGCTAGTCGATTCCTCATTATATTGAAAGGCTTTAAACTCTGAGCGACAGACAAAATTTTCAAGAGATTTCCACTCAAAGCCAACATTTCTCAATTGTCTGGACAACACTGTCCAAAAGTCAGAGACCACTAATGAAATGCTTCTAATTTGCATTTTGTTTACATTTTAAACATCATTTTATTTATTCGAAATCGCATTATCGGGATTTTGTTAATTAGTGTGCATTTTATTTGTGCAGTATTTGTTTTACATAAAAGTCTGAAATGGAGATTAGTTAGTATGTTTTTTTTTCAAGTGTTGGCGTATAGCTGTATAGCGGCTGTCTATTAATCCTTGCGGAGTGATTTACAGGAATGCTACTTCATAAAAGTCATTTATTACCGTCTCCTGTGTGCTTCCCTCCCACCTGTTTAAAAACAGAGTAATTATGTGTTTGCCCCATCTACCTGCTCCTTTACTGGCACTTTTTGCTGTGGTAATTGTGTAAATTTTGCATGCATCTGTGGTGACTGGCTGAGTCTGGAGCTGGCACGGACATCGCCCCTACTGATTCCAGCTGTCAGCAGTGTCTATTAACAATGATGAATCACTCCCCCACTTCTCAATCCAATCATAGAGACCACAGCAGGCCTTAGATCTGGTCACCTCTGACTAAATGATTTTTGGACAACGTGGGGCGGTACGCCAGAGCACCCGGTCAACACTTTGTGTTAGATTACGCTATTAGCCTGCAGGCTTCTGAGCTTTACATCTTCAGCCTCTCTTGGTAACTGTGGTACGTTACTCAAATGACAAAGCAAGACACACAACCACCACAACATGTAGAGCTCTCTGTTTTTAGCAACTTTTTGTATTTATACTGGCATGCAAAGACTTCACATGTTGTCATAACTGAATTATCAATATTCAATCAATCATTATTATTTTTATTCTCCTGCTGTTTCAGTGTTGTAGTTACTGCATTTTGTCTTTGGAGAGTAGACATACACACACCAATGTTGCTACTGTAACTAAACACACTAAAAAAATTCTATTCAATTCAATTCAAGTGCAATCAAATTTAAATATTACGTATAAATGTCAGTATTATAATTATTATTTTATTTATTAATTTAAATGGGTCCCACGATATAGGTGGCCTTACCTAATATGTACTTGCATTTAAATTAATCATTTGTTACAATGCAGTTATTGTGTACATTACAGTTTTTACATTGTATTTATTTTTTGATGTAAGTACATAATAGATTTGGTCACCGAATAAAGAGTGTGACAAAAAAAGAGCAAAAGCCATAATGTTGCTTAGGGAAGTTTAAACTGAAGTACTAAAAAAATTACAAAAAGTATTAAAACAAAATAAAATTGTAATAAATATCATAACAGAATAGAAATAATTCTAAGATAACACTGACACACACACGCGTACAGACATGCACAAACATATTTAACTTAAAATAACATTAGAAGAAAAACAATTTACAATTAAGTGAAATTAGTTTTCATGCTGTTATCAGTGAGAGTGTTTGATTTCCCTATGCTGTGCCTCAGAGGAGAGCAAAACAACAGCATGAATAAATGATGAAAGTGAACAGGGGCTGCCATAACACTAAAAACTTCAACAAACTGCAAATCTGCAAAAACTTTTTTCACTGCCAGAGTCTTTGGTAGCACAGCTGAATATGCTTCCACAGCTATTACAGTTGCTAAAACACAGACATACGCAGTATCAGATATTGGGGATGTACAACTTTTGAAAATCTAAAATAAACATAAGCCTGTAACTGCCAAAAATAATACATTGAATTGCATAGACATATAGTTTTTCCACCAGCATTCTGCTATCATCTCTGTTTTCTTCGGTGTGGCCCTACAGGTTAGAAGTCAAGGTCAGTGGGTATCAATCACTTTTCTTAGCTTTCCACTTTTCTCTCACCATCTCCCTCACCGTCAGGAGAATGTTTGACCCCCAGAAAGCAGAAAGACAGATGGTGGACTGGATGTGATAGGGTTATGTGATGAGCTCTATGCCACATAAAATATAGTTGACATCATGCTGTACAGTCAGTCTGTTAACATTTCCCTCAAGAGCTCCTGGGTCCTCCATCAAAGCCCTAAATGTTCTCTGCACGTCTCTACACTTCATCAATGGCATGTAGCCAATAACAAGCTCACTGTTGACAGGGGTGAACTGATCTCTTAAATGGGGACTCTGTTAATCGAAATCAATGACAAGATCAATGGTCGTTTACTGGACATCATCTTGTGACCCAAAACAGTAAAAAATAGTTTATTTTATGAAGTAAATTAAAAAAATGTGTGTGTATTGCACCATATACTTAAAAAATGGTATATTATTATTACCATGTGGTACCAAAAAAAACATGCTATTAACAAATTAATAAATATTAAATAATACAGTTAATATTTTCTAATTGATGTAGATTAATTTCTAAACTGCAAAAAAAAAAATACAGTTTACATCTTTAGAAATAATTAGTTTTAGCACAAATGACTGTAGAATATAATCTTACAATACATACTAAGAGCAAAAACCTTAAAATCTTTAAAAATCTTTTTTTTTTTAAAGATAAAAGTAAATCCCTGAAACAGTGAAAAACAGATTTCACTGATGCCCTTTGAGATTTTCTAAGACTACTTTGCATTTCACTTGAGTTTCAACATGTCCTATACTGTAGCCTACTGCAACTGTATACCTGAGCATTAACAGACAGACACTCCTCTGATCCTTCTAAACGGAAGAGCTAAGGCGACAGGAAAAAGAGAGAAACAAAAAAATCGATGGTTTCTTGTACTCACAGCTTCAAGTTTCTATTTTAACATGGCTCACTATTGATTAGCTTTCATAGCTGAAGTCTCCCTGAGCAGCAGCTCGCTCCAGGAGGATAGAGGAGAGTTTAGCAGAACAAAACCCACAAAATAGAGAGAGGGGAGCTGGGAAATGATAGCCTGATGCTTCCTTGGCCTGCTTGATCCGCACTAACAGTCCCTGCTTAAACATGGTCAGCGTACACTTACCAACATGAAAGGCTTTTGTATTGCGTGATGGACTTTCCCAGAACAGCACTGCAGTGCGCAGAGCTTTTATAGTGGGGAATGGAGGCTTACTTTCGAAGGGTGAGTCGTTTAAGGAGCGCTTGCCAAGTGCTGTGCTCCCACTCCCGCTGAAATGAAACGAGTTCCGGTGCTTTGTGTCAAGAGAGGCATCAAACACCTGTGCAACGGAGAGCAAAGCTGGGTCGACGGTGTGTGAAACCGGCAGAACTGTGAGGAAGTGGCATGTCAATGTCGACATTAAATGCTTGCTAATTAAAAACCTATGCTACGGAATACTTGTAATATAATCTTACATAAATTATGTTCATGTTCTGCTGTCATGGTGAGTTTACGGTAACCAGCGTACATCGTGAAACAGTTTGTTCTCGATCTGGAACTGATTAAACAAGCGCTGCTCCTGCACAAGCTAGGTGTCGACAGCTTCACAGCGTCGTGTCAGTGTAGGGATTTTCTGAAGTGTTGCACGGCAAGTCTGGAAGGTCATAAAATTGACACCAAAGGGAAAAGGAATACTAGAACCTTCTGCTAACCAAAAAACATAGCAAAATTGCAAAATAAACACACTAAATGTGGATAAACAGACAGACGGATAGCCAAAAGATAGAGTGTTAGATGTCTTTCATATCTCCACAATGGAAGCCAAACAGTTGTTACAACAAAAAGCACTCAGAACAACAAATTCATACAGCGTCTCATCCTTATTCATAGCCATGCTTTCTGCAATTGTTTGATGTCCTGTTCTTTTTTTTCTCATGGCTACCCCATCATTTAGGCAATTCCAGCCCAGCCAACTCAAGCAGCATAGCAGACTGGCTATTACACGTTGTGTCACATTCTCCCCCCGGCCCCATTTATTTCACAGGGCCACTGAATGCTAAATGACAGTTGGCTAATATTGCCAAGGACTTTATCAACAAACTCCCAATTTTACACCATGCATCTCCATGACAATAATGGCTTTTGTTTTCAAACTTGTGCATTTCTATTTCCCTTTGCAACAAGATTAAATTACTACCACCGAGGCCAAGTTCAGATATTCTTCAGCAGAACTTGATAGAAACAGATACTGTTGGGATACAAAAAGAAAGTGTTTCATTATAGGAGAGTAAAGGGTGCTCCGAGGGTTCAGGCGCTTAGTGTCTCTTGGTTCTCCTCCTGCGTAAAGCCTAATGATGTGGAGGTAATGCAAAGTCAACTCCGATCAGAGGACAAGAGTGCCAAATAAGTGTGAATAAACTAGCTATGAAACGTGGTGTTTTTCTCACTCTTTTAAGTGTATCTCCTGCTTACTAATTCCCTCTTACAACCGTTCCTTGCAGTTTTGTATTATAGTGGGAAATCCCACCCAGTTACGATGTCTCTTTTCCAATGTTTTGTATAATTACACCTAAAACCTATTACCACTATTAAAAAGACCAGCAAAAGCTGCATTTTGAAAGCCAGTGCTCTGGTGTCCCCTCTAGACATCTTAAAGGGATAGTTCACCCAAAAGAAAATTCTGTCATCATTTATTAAATATTTGGAAGAATGTTAACCAAACCAGCTTCCATTAAATACAATTTTTGTCCATACAATGGAAATCAATGGGAATTGAAACGGTTTGGTTACCAACATGTTTCATCATATGTTCCTAATGTTCACATACAGATTCAGAGCTCAGAAAACAAAAAATGTAAAAACACCTGAAATCTTCAGGCCAGGTGAACAGGATCTCAGTCAACTCTCCATCTAAACAGTTTACATTTCCCTGTCCTCACCTATTTGTTGACGTTTTTAGGCCATTTCGAAGCAAGACATCTGGGTTAATGAGCAGAGGGAGAAACACCTGCAAACCCAATCCATCTGGAGCAGCTCTGCCATTGAAACTATAGAAACTCTGACCCCTGCATCACCCCCCGTCTTTGTGTTTGTTTTATTGGCATAGAGGCATATGAGGGCACTTCAGGCAAATAAGGGGCAATAGTCCCAAGAGAGAGGAAACCCTGCAGCATTCAATAAGCCATTTAATCGAGTGGAGAGCAGACATCGATACAGGTAAAACCCAGCAGGATACTCAGCAGGAAAACAGACAGGGGGAGAGGACTCAGTATATACGCTCAACACCGCAATAGAGCACAGCTGTGTTTTATAAAGGACGAACATAGCATTAACATAACATTTTTTTTTTTTTGTCTGACTATTTTAGCTTTATTTTTAAAACAGGCTGTCAGTGATGTCATGAAGAATATATATGTTTATTTCTTTAAAGTGTGAGATTTCAAAAACAAATGTTAAAGGTAAAAAGTGCAGTCATGTTCCATTTGTGAGAGTTATAGCTATAAATAAGAAAATTCAAACATTATGTACCACTCAGCTAACAAATTCAGTCTCACTCCTTCGAAACTACAGTATCAATACCAAATATTAAATAGAAGTTCAATTGCTGGCCAGATAAATTAAAGAAGCAGTTCTAAAAATTACCAAAATTATCGTAAGCATACATACAGTATATCGCTGAGACATTTACACTCCCTTATTGTTACATATCTCCAGCTCATTAAAACAAACATAATGTAACTAGATCAGCGCAAACAAATTAAACATGTAACGTACATTCAAACAAAAGTTCATCTTACTGTTAAGAGGAAAGTGATAATAACTCTGTGACCTACTACTCCCAGACACCAAAACTGTGGTCTGCTTTGTCTCAGTGTCTGTGTCATAAATCCCTTTGTAGGTGGAGAACTGATTCTCCGCTTGGCCTGTTCTTAGCCGCGGAACTCAGCCGTCAATCAACGTAAAAAGCTTTCCAACTGGGAATAAGGAGCACCCTCAGATTTAGAGCACTCTTCCGTAACTTTCTGCACTCACAGCCACAAAGAGAGAGAGAGAGAGAGAGCGGGAGGGAAAAGTAGCAAGGTACATGTAATTTTAATTACTGTGCTGTTTACCACCTTATTCCGGTTCCCTAAAGGGAAGCTCTACCCAGGCTTTGTGGTTCTTCGCTTTCATTATTTCGATTGACATGACTTACCAGTGACATTGCATTTGCAACGCTTCAGGTTCCTCTCAACTTTAAGTGTTTTCGTTACAAATCAGTAACAGCTGGGAATCATTTATCAGTTGTCTATAAGTAAATGTTACTATTTAATATTATTTTAGTATTAAAATAAAATGAATAACATATTCATTAGTACCTATTTATTCATGTAAATAATTTGATTAGACTTTTAAAAAAATAAATAAAAGTCAGAAATCATACATTTCAAGAAGCATTTAAAAATATTTTCATGCACGTTGTTTTTTAAATTAAGTGTTGTCTACTTCTTTTACCCCCTCTCAGTGTAATGTTTAGAAAATCAGTTGCTGCAGAAAATGAAAAGTTTCAATCTGACTTCGTCTGGTGCTGTTAAACCTTTGCTGTCACCATCTGTTGTGCACACCTTTGACAGCGCATCACTTTTTTCTCATTAGGGCCCTCTCCATGCTGAAGTAGGGAACAACATTGCCACCTAGAGGATCATCCAAGCCAGCATCCAGCATTTCGGGCCAGATTCACACAACCCCTGCAACCCTCACAAACATTTTGCCTCAGTATCCTGAGCCACATTTAAAAAATAACATCATCACAGCCCCCCCCCAATTCAATGCTACTGTCACATCAGCAACACCTCGCATCGGCTGCATCCCCGGACCAAACTATTGCATTGCTCCTAGAGTTGGCAGAAGTGTACAGCATTTATAATGGTTCACTGAGCACTAACCACGAACATTCAGAACTATATCTCCCCATGCAAGATCCAGAGGATCAGAGACCAGAAGACTGCATGCATGCACAAGGGCATATAGAGGAAAAAGAGGGAGGAAAACAAGACATTGGTTTTACCACTGGTTAAACTACACCGAAGCAGAGTCTTTTTTCACCATCAGCCATTCTATCCACTTGTTGTTAAAACAATTAAAGCAGATTAAAAAAAGCACATCCTACCTGAATAGATCGGAGCAAGTCGAAATATATCAGAAAGCCGGCTGTTCACAGGTTCATATGGAGAATCCTCAAGTAAATCATTCCCTGCAATATTAACAAATGATATGTTACTAAATACCAATAAATAAATTCTACATCAATTATGAATTCTTAAGCACATCATTAACGTCATTATTAAATGAGAGCGTCAAACTATAAAGCAGTAAAATCTCCTTTGTGTTATTTTGTATTTGGGTCATTGATTCATGGGACTGGTTTACAATTCCAAAGCCAGTTTCTGGTTGATTAGCTATACTGGTCAGTTGAGCCCCCTCCGGCATACACACACACACACACATACACTAACATAAAGCATCAGATGACCTCACACTCCATAAACTTTAATGGACACACTTCTGAGAGGCATCTGAAGACTTTACAGTGACCCTATCTGATAACAGAATCCAGAAAAGCAACTTCCTTAGCTTAGTGTTATTGGTTGCCAAGTATTAAAAATAAGCAGTGTGAGAAAAATGTGACGTGTATAACTTTATACTGTAATTTGAGGCTAAGTATTGTCAGCTTCACATAATATGTTTACAGTGCACTAGGAGAAGGCGGGTCCGCGCACCCTGTAAATGCTGATAGATCCCCCAGTAGATGCGCAGGCAGTTCTTTTCTTTCTTCATGCCTCTTTTACAGCGGCAGTTATACAAAGGGCTCTGCTTTAACGCGTCCAACGCAAGCCGGCATTCATCCTTCGCCTCGACTCCAGTCACCATACTGAAGTTGGTCTCCCTCCCCGCCACGCACTGCCTCATAGTTCGATACTTTGTGCTGCATCCCGGCTCCTTCAAACACAGCTCGTTCGCCTTCACACAGTCCAGCCGGTTTGAGCTAGTAAAGTAAGACTCCTCGGCAGATAACAGCACATCTATGGAGGGCGACAGTAGAAATAATCATATCACGGATAGGAAGAGCGTTTTATTGACATGCTCCAACAAACTAGGGTGTTCCAAACGTCATAAATAATAACTATACTTGTAATAATAATAAACTTCATATTATTTATTTTTTTGTTCTTTTAAATGCTTTTGTGTAACATTTCTCGAGGTTGATTTTGTTTAAGATTATAAGGATTTAATCAACTTAAGGTGCTTTAGAGATTAAAATATTAACACAAGAAGATTTAAGCAGACTTGGATGGAAAGTAAAACAGCTGATCCTCAAAAGCAAAAATATGCCCTAGTTATGAGACGATTGTATCATCATATGCAGATTCAAAAAGAAAACTCTTTTTTTCTATTAAAAAATATGAAAAACTCTTTCTGATGATATTGTGATGACGTCTGAGTTTTAATTTTAAATGAAACACTGCGTGCCTGTGTAATCGATTGCTGTATCATTTGAATATGCAATATCGCATTCAAACTCACCCAACAGCGGTAAAACGATGTAAATCGCGGCGAAAATCATTGCGCTTTTTATCCGTAGGTAAGTTCGTTCAAACGCGCAATTTATTGTTTTGACGAGGAAAAGAATAATCCTTTCTCATTCAGGTCCATTGAAACATCGTTGGTCACAATGTACGTCCAGAGAATATAAGAAAAAAATGTTCCGTAACCTGGTCCAAAAGTCTCACTAACTGATATGGAATGGTTTCTTGAATAAGACTCACAGACAACGTAACAAAAAGAAAATGAGTCGCAGGGCAGCAGAATAAAACTCCAGCTCTCAAGATATGCTCGTGCGACTGAGCGCGCGACAGCACTGTGGCATTCAGTTGCGCTGTAACCCAAACCAAAACCCACACGCGACTCAGTGCACGCTCAGCGCTTCTGCGTGCAGCACGGGCAACAGGAAGAAAAGACACCCAGTTTGCCACTCCAAAACTTATTATCGTGTTTATTGCTCTCTTTTATTGTGTAACTATGTATGGGGTTGTGCAAGTTTCTTGTTTTCTGTTTCTCGTTAGTTGGTGAGTGTAAGAAATCGCACTGCCTACGCTTAAAGCGTATGTGATTGCCTGACATGTAGATAGTGGTTGGACTGGTCTGAGTTGTATTATAGCCTAGCTATGAGAAGATCAGTCTGGTGTGGCACTGGCACGTTGGTAATCCGTGAAATCAAGTAGGCTGAATGATTTACACGTATTGTCCCGCGTATCAAAGTCTAAATTGGCTATCCAAAAACATGTAAATACTACGGAATTGAGAAGTCAAAATATAATTTTCTCATTACATAAAAATAGGCTAAATAGCCTATACAAAATAGTTTTATTTAAGAACATTAAAATGGTTATCTTGCCATGAAACAATTCAAATGTTTTTTTTGTTTTTCAAAATGACTGTAGACTATAGTATTTCAAGTATAGCAGTCTTTCCTTCTCAAATAAAGTTTTGCTGCGATCTCGTTCACAGTAGTTTATTGTTATTAAAAGACTGGTGAAGGTCGCCATCTGTTGGTACGTATGTGCATCTTACTAATGAAATGACTAGACCAGTGGTTCTCAACCTAAGCAACTAAGGCTATGATTTTTACTCTTATACCTCTCCAGAGAAGGTGCCTGTTTTTATACCTTTTAATAAACACACATCAGGCTCATTGGCTGCAAAAAATAAAATAAAATAAAAAAAGAATAACAGCAAGAGCAATTAAAATATATGCTAACTGACATAAAACAGTTATGTGTGATAGGTGATGCTAAAATAAAAAAAAGGTGGAATTTGTCATTGTGAAAACTGAAGAAAAAAAACGGAAAAGTTCCTGATTTTTCTCCAAATATGTAATATGTGTTAACAGACAAAGCATATTTTTATAGTATTTAATTTTTTTAAAAAAAAATTTAAAAATTGTTATAAAAAAAACAACAACAACAACAAAGATTTTTAGGACATTGTTTCCCATCTTATCCTTGTGTTGAGGACACAGGCTGGTCATTTACATATACTTTTTCTGTCCTATTTATGCTTTTTTACAATTTAATGGCTTTATCTATGGTTAAACGTAAATCCATTTCTCCAATCAATGAGACGAACTTTGACATAAGAAAAAAAAATCAAAACCATTTGACGTTTATTCTTATATCCATAGTAAATTAAGAATCAATTACTCTGAGCAAATCTATTGACAACAGTTCAGTTAGAGTCATGCTTCTCGTGGTTTAAATGCTTTTTTCAATTAACCTGAGTTCATTCTATTCTAATAACTGTAAGTGGAAAACTGGGTTTCTACAGGCCATCGGTGACAAGCAGGGTTCAAGATCATTTGAAATATTCCACTCACCTCATCGCTCTCTCTCTTTCTCAATGGGAATTATCTGAATTGTAATAACTAAATCGATTTGGCTCCAGCTCTAAGATTTAAGGTGGGGTGAATGGGTGGTGGGTGTTGGATGGTTTCTTGGATGGGCCAAGGCCTGATTTGCACTGTATCATACAAATGAAACTGTTCTGATTTAAGAGTTTGATTGTTAAAGAAAAAGTCTGAAAAACACAAAACACATTTTGCAAATGAATGTCAAAATTATATAGTCACCATCATATAAACTAGAACACTTTAATGCGTTGCATGGCACCAAATCAAGACCATTCTTTCCAGCAGCATCTGGGAAACTGGAGAAAGTAAAGAATGACGTGACACATACTGCTGGACCAAATGGCACCAAATAAAAGTTATTGATTGTTGACTGTGCTTACGAACGCCAAACAATAGGGAGACTGACAGTTTAAATTGCACTTCAAAGTAGGCTGGTGATGAATGAAACTGTTAGTTTAGGAGGCCAAATGACTGAGCTATCACATGGGCTTATTCATTTCTCACAGGTGGAGTGTCTAAGCCTATACCTCTGCCAGAGGAGTATCGGTGGGTAGGGTACTGCAAGGCTTTTTATCAGACAACCACTGCCTGGAAGTAAATGCCGTTGTCAATATCTACTCTGCTCTCAGTAAGGCCAGTGCAGCCTCTAAAGAATTTGATCTGAAGTAATAATAGATATCTCTTCTTTTGCCATCTTTACACTACTAAGGAGGCAGACAAACAGCATCCAATGTGGTATACATACAGTAAAACAATTAATTTAAAAACTGTTTAATTTTGTACATATAAGTTACAGATAAGCCTAAACAATATGCTAGAAATATAAAATGATAAATAGTCTGGAAAAAAAAAGTTCATAAGTAGATGAAGTTTGGCCAATTTTTTTGTATGTACTGTTGATAAAAAATTTCGGCTGGAACCGCTTTTCCTAATCAATCTAATTTCATCTCGTCCAATTCAATCCATAAGCTTTCCCCTTAAATAAGCCTGTTTCCTTCCCTTCCACATCTCCTTACGCATCTTTTCCGCGAGCTCAGCCCTCGCTTGGGTTCAATTAACTAAGGCTCTGTGTTCGCCAACCTCCCGGCTCGCTCCCTGTACAGCACGCCAAATACACTTTTATTGTTTATCATAAGGAAACGCTTTAATAAATGTGACCCTCGACCTCAGAACCTGTCATAAGTTTCAGTTTCTTTAAATATCATCTAAAAACTTAATAAACCTTTCCATTGGTGTGTGGTTTGTTAGGACAATATTGGCTTAGATACAACTATTTAAATATCTGGATTTTTAGGGCGCAAAAAATCTAAATACTGAAAAAAATCACCTTTAAAGTTGTCCAGATGAAGTTCTTAGTACGGCATACTATATTTACAAAATATCTTAATGGAACATAATCTTTAATTAATATCCTTCTGATATTTTTCATAGAAGAAAAAATGTATAATATTGGTTATTGCTAATATGCCACAGCAACTTAAGACTTGTTTTGCACAAAACATAGACATATATATGGTACAATATATACAAAATTGTTTTGCTGCTTGATAATGTAATCTTAAATTATAAACACACTGGTTTGTAGTGCAAACCAATGCAATGCAAACCAAGCATTTTTAATGTTTACTCCACGTGGTGAGCGTGATGTGAGAGTGATTTCACCAAGTGCAAGATGTTCCTGGATCAACCACCAATTAGAATTGAGGGATAATTTTTGTGGAAATATCTGTTTTATGCTTATGATCAGTGTTAGGTTTTAATTAATCAGCAGTCATTTCTCACTAATTTTAGGCATTAAATTGTCAAAATCACGACAACATTTTAGGCCATAGACATATAAATAACTAGACGCCAACACTCCTTAACTGTCATATCGGGACAGAAGAAAATGTACCAGACTGGTCGGCAGTCAGAGGATCTACAGACCATTGCACATAAATAAAAACAGATCTCGGGGTATGTTGCCAGCCTAATTAGCCACCAGTGTTTACGTTTAATAACTACAGCGATATTTCTAGTTAGCTGTGAAAGCAGAACTTTTACATGGATTCTTACTAAGTTTTAACTTGTATTGTAATTTATATCATTAAGTAAATTGTGATATGAGCATAAAATGTACTGTAATCACTTTGACAAGACTGTCAGGATTAGGGAGCTAAAGCATCTCTCTTCAATTTCATTAATCATGTACAAAGATCACCAGATTATAAGGATTTGATATCTTATCATAAAACTCTGGACTGATTATAGCCTATATATTTTTTCATTTTCAGCCAGTTGCAAACAGGAGTACACAAGCCTTAAAGAAATCTGAAGAAAGCCAGTTCTGCATTTCCAAGAAACTATGTATTATTTAGATTAGGGAATGAACTGTGTTCTGACCTGAGGCACAAAGCAAAAATGTTGGGGTTAAAGGCAGAGAAAGCAATTAAAAAAACTTAAATTTAATTCAATGTACATTTTAATGATATTACATGTATATATTACAGATATACTAGCCTACATTAATGTTACAACTGTTAACAAACAAAATCAACCAAACCAACAGGAGTGTGAGCTTTCATTACTTCTTTTAAAAAAATCAATTTTCCACATTTTTGACTAAATGGAGGCAGAGTTATTTTTTTTAGGTCCATGCATATCACAAACCACTGAAATAGCTGATAGATGTAAACATGATCGCAAACGCAGCTCCTTCATTCACCGACATTTGTTTTTAAAGCAGTCTTGCCCGGAGAAAGATGGCGGGCGAGTTGACGTTTCGCAGCAACGGCTCAAAGTGGCCAATGAGGCGTCTGGGTATTTATACGTCTATGGTTTTACCACACAGGTGGCGAGATTGCGCATGCGCATCGCGTGAAAATAACGTCACGTTTAGTTTGAAGAGCTTTCTCTCGCTAAACACTTCAACTATTAGCTAAACTTTACAGTTTTCCCCTCAGTATCATTGTTATAGTAATAAAAAATGAGTCTAGACACTCTTTTTGAGCAAATTTTATTGACAGAGCAGCAGGTGTCAGAAAATATCAAGCAACTTCATGAAGGTAACAGTAGATCAGTTAACGTTAGTTAACGGCTAACGTTAATTTGAGACGAGTTCGCGAATGTATACCGTGGGAAAAACACCACAGTATATTTTTTATGTATGTATGTATTTATTTTTTATTGTAGCGTTAACTGTAGCGTCGTTTTGCTTTTTCAGTTAAAGCTGCCATCATGCGTGTACAGGACAAAATAAACTGCTCACGTGAAAAACTGGAGCAAGCGCATCATGAACTGGATGGGAAGGTATGGTCGGTTACCCAGTGTTTAAAAAGAGACACATAATGGCAGATTAGAAAAGATTAATTTCCCTTTTCAGTTTTCTTAAGTGTTATGTGAACGTATATATATATATATATATATATATATACCTACACCAGATAGAAATATTGGCACACGGCAAAGGATGCGCACTGTCATTCATCTTAAAGTTTATCTGTACAGAAAGCTGATATGCAGTATTAATATCCTTTGGCGCTGTGAAAAGGCATTCTGTTTCATGATTAAAACACTTCATCTAATGGACAGGATACATTAAAATGGAGTGGATCAATTCAAAGCGGCACTGCAAAATCAATCTCGTTTCTTTCAGATTACATTAGTATTAACGTTGAAAAACCTTTAAAAATACAATTAACCTTGCAAACATACGGTATACAGTTTGTTTGATACCAATGTCAGACATAGTAAGTCAATGAGCAATTGAATCATCTGATCAAAAAGGTTATTGCATGAATATTGAGGTCAATACAGACGGACTATAGGATTTTTAATGCAAATACTTCCAGATGTTTCTTATAAAGATTCATATTTGTATAAAATATATGTTCAAAATTCATCTATTATACATTGTGGCAACTTGAATGACCCCTGAGATAGTGAATGTCACGAAAGACGTGTCTAATTTTCTGCATAATATGTTTGGTCAGACCAAACATACCGTGTAATTATGAGACGTAATTTGCTTGCATTCTTTGAAGCCAGGTAGAGAATAATTACCTGAAGGATTCTTGATGTCTTTCACACTTGACTGAGCTGGTAAAAGGAGAGAAGCAGAGACTTGAATTCAAAAGGCAATGCTATGCCAAATACAAAATGACCTACAAACAAAATGACATAAGCTTACCTTAACAAACAGTACTGAAGCAAGCCACTGATCCGGCAGATAAGCAACATGCTGTGCTGCCGCAATGTTTTTGTGCGGCCAGTTAGAAAACGTCATTGCTGTGAATGCAAAGTTTATTTTGTGAGATGCTTCATTTGGACGCCATCAGACACTGATCAAATTCATGACTAATTTATAATCATAGGCTCAGCTCCTGGTTGAGACCAAACTGCAGTTTGTATTGATGACAAAGCGACAAGATCAACTGGAAAGGCAGAAAGAGGATCTCCTTGGACTGCAGAGAGATCTTAAAGAAAACCTGGTACATACAACCTTCCACACTGGAGTTATATTCCTTCTTTTTGGAAAGACCATCTCTTTATTTCGCACTCCATTAAAACACAAAAATGTTAAGTCTGAAACATTATTATTATGAAAATAGTCAGCATCCTGTGGACTGATGAAGTTTTCAGACCTAGCGTTATCCCTCATTCACTACAATGCACATGCTGAAGTGTTAAAATATGCTTTTGTACTATTTGTAATCTGCATAGTAGCCTTTCATTTATTGTAAAATTCAGGACAGACTGAAAAGAGAATCCCGTGAAGAAAGAGAGACATTCTTGAAGGACATGATAACTTTCAACAATGAATTCAACCTAATTAGCAACAGCAATGCTGTTTTTCACACCCAAACCTTATCTAAAATCCAGAGCTTGGAGCAGGAGGCTGAAACACTACACACAGGTGAAAGTTTATTTGTTTAAAAAAAACACGTCAATGTATTACAAACTACTGTACATTAGACCTGATCTAAATGAATCCTGGGAATGGATACTTTACAATCACCTCTGTGTAAGATAATACAGGCTTACACATAACGCAGGCTTTTAATATCAGGCAATTTAATTTAAATGTTCAGAAATTATTATGATTTTTCAGTATTTTTTAGATCCCATGTTTTTTTTAAAAACATGGTGTTAAACTATTAAACTCAATTTAATGCAAAATGTAATGTTTTACATGTGTTGACTTTCTGAAAATGCATGGTTGTTTCTCAGGTTTAGATAAACAACCATGCTTCTGAAGGTATAATGAAGGAATGACAAGGTGAAAACAAAGCTTTGTATTCAGAAGGCGTCCACAAAGTTATCATTGAAGTGGCGCTTGTTCTTCAAAAGACTGTTTGTTGTAGCTCTAACCACCTGCCTGAGGGTTACTTAAGTTGTCACCTTTGCTGTTCCTCAGAGATGGACTTGCTGAAGCAAAAGAACGCTTTGCTAAGCTCCATGGAGGCAGAGAAGAGATCACTAGAAGCTGAGCTCCAGGATATACGATCACAGCTCACAGGTAAAACAGGGCTCTGCTCGCTTAAGAACTTCCACTGACCAAGTTTAGATATAGCCATGTGTCAAAATAGGCCTCTCGTCCTTTTATTTTTGTGTTCGTCTGCAGATACAGAGAGAGATCTGAAGGAAGCAGTGGCTCTGACAGAGAGTTTGAAGACCGAGAGGCTCCTGGTCCGTCAGAAACCCTTGACAGACAGCACCTGTATTAGGCAAGAAACTTATCACCTATCGTAATGTTAGTGTGATAACATGATCCATGAGGAGCGTGAGTAAAGATTGCTGAATTTCCCTTCATCCATCTCTCCATCTTCCTCCTCCTGTCACTTCACCATGTGTAAATAATGCAGCATTAGCTCCATTCTATTAATTAAGTCTTTGATGCGTTTGCTTACTATGTCCGGTCCAGAGTTAGATAAACACAAATCCTTTAGATCAGCGCCCCACTAGGAAGTGATGATGGAAAGGGGATCGATAGATGGCCGGTCCCAGGAAGAAAGTTCTTCCACTGGGGTGTGTAAATCATACGTGGGGGTAGTGTGTGGAGCATAGCACAAATCTTCCTCATTAATAGGACAGGCTGTGTAAGCTCACAGGATGTGCTGAGGATGAGGCTTTTGGGACAGCGCTGCTAAGCTCAGGATGTGTTCATTCCTCTCCTATGTAGCCATGAATCACACTTAAATACATGCCCCTGTCGAGCATAGGGCAGTTTATCCCCTTTATCGATCATCTGCCATTGAACACATGTCAGTTGAAATTAACAGTGTCTGTGTAAGTGGAAGTTATGAGAGAAACTCCGTATCCCAGACTTTACTACATGGGAAGGTATTAGTGATTTATTTTGCTAATGTTTAGTTTTAAATGTTATATGACTCTGCGATTCTTCACGTTCCTTATTTAAAGGTCACACCAAATAAATTGGTGTGATAAAAATAAAAAAAATAAAAAAAAACAATCTGGGTTCAGATGTATGCAATATAAGGTAACACATTATAATAAGGTTCACTAGTTAACTACTTTAGTGGGCATGTACTAAGAATGAACAATACGCCTACAGCGTTTATCAATCTTAGTTCTGGTTAATTTCAGTATTTACTAATTCATAATTAAATTAGTTAAGGCACGGTGAACTACCATGAACAACAATGAACAACGTTACTTTTATTAACTAATATTAACAAAGATTAATGTTACAAAATGACACATTATTGTAAAATTTACCCAACATAACTGTGCCAAACTGTATACAGTAAGTAAATGCTAAAATCAATTTTAAAATATGCATTCAAACAAAACCGTGTTTTTATGTTGATTTGCTTTAATTGTTTACATCCTTTAAAACCCATAAGGATGGAACAAGAATCATCTCATTTCAGTACTCTGCACGTTGAAATGGTCTTTTTTCGAAGCAATTTTTCATTCTAAAGTAGCTTATTTAATTATGTCTTTATATGAAAAGTTAAACATTGGCACAGTATATATTAAGATTTAATTAGTCCCTCATGTCATTTCTTTACTATAAAGACAAAACTGTGGATTACTAAGGCTGTACAGTACAATGTGGCCATATTTTAGCCTTGAGGCTTTTTTTACTCTTAAAGTTGTAGTTGTAACCTGATAAAGGAAGAGCGTTTACCATCCATGTCATTTTTGTGATTATATTCCTTACTCCATGAATATGTGCTTATATGTGCTGCTTTTCTTGTAGTATGCTAAGGATATTATTGTGCTTGCTTTGTCAAAGCAGAAAAATATGTGCAAATTTCCTACAATCATTTCCCTGAATATGAATTGATGTATGAATATATGAATCATTATTGATCTATCTGTTTGTCTCCAAAAAACTAGTATTTAGACTGATATTAGCTTGCAAATAAACAAATACATATTAAATAGCTTCCAGAAAGTACATATATTACAGTAATAGTTCTCTGCTCAACACAATCAAAGAAATGCACAAAAACAATGATTGTGTGATATTTTACATTTCAATTTCACATCATTCATTACATATATATTTCTCTATTCTTTTAGTTCTCTTAATAATATGATTGGTTAACCATGACCAATTCTATTGTATGTGTCTGTGTTTGCCATTCAGACTCAAGAAAGAGCTGGAGTTATATAAAGAAGAAGAGCTTGAGCTTCTTCGAGAGACCATCAGCTCTGAGATTCGCTCCCTGCAACTGGTAACAATGTGCTTTATGAACACAATGTAGTTAAAAATGGTCTTTCTTGTTGACACTACTACAATCTACTTAGGTCCAGCTAAGGCATAAAGGGATTATTTTAAAATGGAACATGCTATAGGAATGTGTTTTGTATCATACAGTGAAGAAAACATTTTTCTTTGCAGAAACTATCACAGAAGGGCATTTTGTGTTGAGAGTGCTTCAGTGAGACAACAGCATGCACTTCAAAAGCCCTCTGTGTTTTGTAGGCTTATATTACTTACGTTTTGCCTTAAAAGTATTTAATGGTCGCAGACTTCATGTACAGTTGTACAGAACAATACAGTAACAAATATAGTTTAGCTTATTCATGCTGTTTAAAAGGTTAACTAAACTAGCTCTTTCTAGAGTATAAATGTGATTCTGTGTTATGCTGTACATTCATGTTGCAGTTTTATTTAAAATGCTGATAACACTGACATCTAGTGGTTCTGTTGCAGAGTTGCAAAGTAAACAATGGACTTAGCTTTCATCTGTGCTTGCAAATAGATTAATTTATGTTCATGTAATTCTCAAAAAATAGGCTGCTACTTAAACATTAAATCATTAAACATTTTGGACAGAAATGGAAACGAACTATTTTGGCTGTATAAAGAAAATCACACTTAATTTCTCAGCGTGGTGTATGTCTATATAAATCTAGCAATTGTGTTTAAAATGAACAGGGACAGATTCAGGTTATGATTGGTAAGATGGTGGATGACTGGTGCACATCTGCTATTAAGCTGATCTGTCTGATTCTCGTCTCCTTCTTAGACCCCAATGGGAAGATTACTCCAGCCACAGAAATTAAATCCTCTGAAGCCCTCTTAGTAATAGGGTGCTTTATTTTTCCATTGTCTTAAGCATACTGTATTTAATTGTATAACTGTAAAATTGCTTAGAGGAACATAACTAATGTCTAAAGATTTTATAAATCTCCCCCCAGCAATTAGAACTGCTAATCTTAAAAATAAAACAGATAAATGAACCCAAACAAATATACTATTCTTTGTAAACTAGGCTGCCTGTGCTGCTTGGCCCTTTGTTTTACTCTTGTCATCTACATTTCTGTACTGGGTCTTGACATTTCTCCACTTACATGACACAGAATATCCACTGTGAGTTCTGAACAATTTCAGATCTTTTTAATTAATTCTTGTTTTAGCCACAGAAAAGACCAGAAGACTCTGCTGATAGTGTGATTCCTGCCGTAACCAACTCATTTTGGAAGATTTTTGTGATGCCCCCAGTTAGTTGTTCATCGCTCTTTATTTTCTGACAGTCTTGACCCTTGGGGAAGTAGGCAGAAGGCACTCCTGACACTGCAATGCTGGACTCTGTAGAGAGAAGTTAATGTGGGATGTAAGGTATACAGTACTATAGTATTTCAGGATGTTGATGAGAATGTTACTAGTATAGAGATTATTCCATAATAGTTAAATTTATATACATGTGCATGTGTGATGTTTTCAGGCCGTACCTTCGCATATAGCCAGCCTGTTGCCCCCAATGAACTGTGTTGTCCACTTGTCTTGTGTGGCAGAACTGCATTCCTCAAACACCCTTGATCTTCTCATAAAACTGAAATCATAACCCTGTTTGCATGGGGAAGATTAAATGCAGAAGAATAAATGTTTTGTTTTCAGGATGTACCTTATACTAGTACTGGCATGGACTCTGTTAGTCAATATCGTGGGCTATCCACTGGGAGGTGCTGATGAAACACTGGGTTAGGTCTGTTGAAGACTGTTCTTGGATCTAGCAACACTTTTTTTCAATTTCATTGCTTAATTATTTAATTTTCATCAGGTGTTCAAGTGAAAAACTTTTTGTAGATTGCTTTTATTAGCTTTAGTTTTATATTTTGATTTTCACCACCCTTTACCTTAAATAGACTTCAAAGCGTCTATACAGAAATCAATATAAAAGTGATAAAAAAAAAAACAGTTGCAAACATTTTACAAAAAATTCATATACTCTATGCAGAGTTTTAAATCAAAATAAATTCATCAGAGAAACAAACGGACCCAAGAAAATAAGAAAAGTCTTATTAAATAAGAAAATAAGAAAAGTCTTATTAAATAAGAAAATAAGAAAAGTCTTATGACTAATCTTAAGACTAATTTTCTAAAAGGAGGTCTATCAAAATGACTTGTAAAAAAAATGACTTGTAAAATGTGATTATCACAAGAACAAATTTCTACCAGTGTAGTTGCTAAAATAAAGCATAACCATTTTAATGTTCATAAGACTTCATAATTATTTTAATTTTTAACCTCCAGTAAACATATTTTGATTTAAGGATGTTTACTAAAGAAAGACTTTTGCAATGCTTGCAAAATTAAAGACTTCATGATTATGAATTTAAAGGAGCACTCCACTTTTTTGGAAATAGGCTTATTTTCCAACATCCCTTAGAGTAATACAGATTTGTTTTACCGTTTTTGAATCCATTCAGCCGATCGCTGGGTCTGGTGGTCCCAAAATTAGCATAGCTTAGCAGAAATCACTGAATCCGATTAGACCATTAGCGTTGCACTATAAATTGACTAAAGAGTTTCGATATTTTTTTATTTATTTAAACCTATTTAAAACTTAACTCTTCTGTAGTTGCATCGTGTACTAAGACTGGCGGAAAATGCGAAGTTGTGATTTTCTAGCCTGATTTGACTAGGAACTATACTCTCATCAGACCTGGCAATTGACTGAATGGATTCAAAAACGGTAAAACACATCTGTATTACTCTGGGGATGTTGGAAAATGAGCCTATTTCCAAAAAAGTGGAGTTTTCATTTAAGAATTTGACTTCAAGGTGTAGTGAGTAAATTTAGCGGCATCTAGTGGTTTAGATTGGGAATTGCAACTAACATCTTGTTTTCCTGCTCACTCCTGTATGTGGCCAATACAGGATTATGTTGTTGTCTGAGACAGCAGAAATAGCCACTAATGAGGTTTCGTTACAAAAGTAAATTTATGAATTATATTAGCAAAATTATTCAATAAATCGATATGTTATTTTCAAATATTATTGTTACTTGTTCATTATTGTGTGTCCGTGTTGTATTCACATGAATGCCATAGTGACAAAACATGCTTTGTTAGTCCTTAAAGTGTTGTACATACAGTACATGCGGTGTATCTACATATATAGTTCATTCTGAGTTAATAAAAACATAACGGTTCATTGTGTTGAAGTTTTGAAGTTGAAGTTTAACTCAGAAGAATAATTTATACTTAATAGTGGAAAGTTTATGCAAGTCATGCATTATTAATTATATTTATATTTTGTGTTGTTATATGAACAAAATACAGCAAAAATAAAATTTGTACAATATACCGCATTGCACATAGGTTTACAGTAGGTCTTATTCTTCTCAGATATACACAGCAGGCCCCCATCCTCTGGCACAGTTGGAGCTGGACAGTTTTCTGGCAGCAACCTTTGTAACTCTGTGAAGAGAGGATCTATTCATTACTTTATACATATATTATCTGTATTTAACTTACTGTCTTTCAACTCTCTTTTAAAAGTAGTTGCACATGGTACACATCTGATGCCTGGGAGCTGTGCTGTTTTTGCAACTAAAAACATTTTATGAGATGACTTAAAACATTAGTAACAATAAGTATATGCTAATAAGTAAAACATGGTATGATAATGGTATGATAGGGGCTCATTAAATTACCTTCACTTTGTTGCTTCCGGAAAATATCAATCAGTGTTTGTAATTGGTTAAAAATTTTCGCATTTTGAAATGCTGTCCATGTAGTAAATATTGTTTCAAAGCAATTTTTCATATCCTGAATAAAGAGAACAATATAAAAATCTCATTTTATTTTTATACTTCAGTACTTAACAATGATTTTAGTAAAACAACAATTTGCATGTAAAAAGATAGTTTGAGCATCTGCTGTAGCTGTAGAAAATGCTATACCTCAAGCTCTTTGTCAATATGCTCATAAGTAAATTTAGAGGAGGAACAGGAAGAATTATTATTTCCATGAGCTGTAGTCAATAGAAATGCTGCAGAAAAATCCATCGTCATTAAAAATCTTTACAGATATATACTGTAAGAATCAAAACATTCAAGATATAGCATGCATGATGTGAAATAATCTAAACAATGCTTACTAAAGAGCAAGCAAAGCTGCTTCCATGTTCTGCTCATTTTTGTAAATTTCATGTTGTTAGTTCTGTTGCGAAAGATACTGTGCTGTGCTTACCTCTGAATTGTCCTTTTTGGGAAAATGTATTGCATCATAGGTTAATGTGCACTCATCTTGTTGACTAAATTACAACACACCTGTTGTGAAAAAAGGAATTTTTCATGTTTTGATAGTCTGTTAGACCCCCCCCCCCATGCTAAATGTTTTCACTGTTTGAAAATTTTCACTGTTTCATTGCCAAAACACAGCTATGTATATTTTGTAATTTTTCAACTTCTGATTGCTTTGATATTAAGATGTGTTTTGCACTCTTGCATCTCTGTACGGTATTTATTCCCTTTCGGTCAGAGTGGATCTGGAGTTTACTGCTTTATCCTAACATTGACTTTGATACGTTCCTGCCCCTGTCACGCTACTAAGTTGCCTTGACTGTAACCAGCTGTGCCAATATTTATTCCATTCACTTAAAAGGATAGTTCACCCAAACTGACATCATTTACTTACCCTAAAGTTGTTCCAAACCTATATAATTTTTCTTCTGCTAAACTTTTAAAGAATGTGGCTAACCAAACAGTTGTTAGTCCCCACTGCCTTACATGTTATAGAACAGAAAATACTATACAAGTTCATTTGAACCAGAAACGTTATTAATGCTCTTCTTTTAAATGTTCCATTCATTAAAGAATCTGGGAAAATATGAGTCATGTGACTTTGTCAGCTGTAATGGCTGCTAAAAATTCAACTTTGTCATTAAAGGAAAAAAAGTACATTTTAAAACTAGGCATGTGCCGGTATCACATTTTCATGCTGCGATTAATTGATTGAGCTTTTATCACGGTATACGGTATTATC
>JAUYWG010000047.1:9611882-9633372 GCA_034779775.1 Enteromius afrohamiltoni
AGGACTAATCGCTGCTGTTTTCCCCACATGTAAGTCGCTTTGGATAAAAGCGTCTGCTAAATGAATAAATGTAAATGAATGAATTCAATCTCTGGATACTTAAAGACTAAGTCATGAAAACATTATTTTTGAAGGCAAATGTGTTAAATGCAAATGTGACTTGAAAGCCAGAAACTGAGTCAATGCATGCACATTATAGCAGATGTTATCCCTTATCCCAGCATAGCGTCATCCATGTAGACATCTGCAGACCTTGCTACACTGCCTAAAGAGCCCTGTGTAATGGAGCTTGCTTAGTGACCCAGTTCAATATACCCAAAGACTATATTTTCATTTAGTTACTTCATCTAGTTTTTTTTTATTGAAAAGGCTGGGGTTTTCTCTTCAGTAGTGCAATCAAGTTAAATGAACACTATTATTAATAAAAACTTTTTTTGTTATATGTAAGTTTCACTTTGTCTTATTCTCTGAAGATTTGCATAACTATATAAATTACTGTCCACTAGGAACTAAGATATGAGACTCTCAATGGCTAATGCAAGATTGCAGATTGATTGGTGCATTTGGACTTGCAAATATGGACTATATGTATATAACCCAATATAACCCATACCAAATCATACAAGTCATACAGTTTGTTTTTGGTAACAACATGAGGGTGAGTAAATGACGACAGAATTGTAATATCTCAGTGATATGCACAAAAATCTCATAGAGACCTTTAGATTGTGTACTATAACAGGAACATTGCTCGCAGCAGGTGATTTGAGGTCTCTCACTGTTAATTTGATTGAATTTGTTTGTTTAGCAGCATATTTTTTATAATGGGCATGCCCTTTGCTATTATCATTGTGGGGAATTGCTTTTGTGTTCTTATTAGAAGCACAGCGGGTCTTAGTTGAAATGCACCTCCACTGGTTACATCTGTCAGTCTGGTGTGCTGGGGATGACTGTCAGAGTAAAACCGCTTATGTGAAATCTGGACAGGTGTGAGGTCAAGTTTTTATTTTATTAACCAAGGGCAAACTTTTAACATCAGTTAAAGAGTTATAATACAGATAAGCCAAGTGAATGGTGTGGTTCATAGACCAAACAATGCAGAACGATACCATTCTGACCCCATTAGACTAAAGAAGTGTAGATCGGACTTGTGGCTTGGCTTTGTCTTATAGAGCAACCTAGGTTTGCATTATACTGAAAGTTTGTTTTAACATTTACAGCTTCTAGAAGATGAGCTCTACTCTGTGAGGTTGCTTTGGATGTGATTTGGATGTTCACGGTCATTGGCTTGTGGCACGCTTCGGTATTTTCTTTAATTGGATTCTTCATTAGAGCGCAGAGCAAAAAAGGAAATGCAAACATGATGGGACATTTGACAGCTATGAGATGCACATTATCACAGCTCACTGTAAGCCTAACTCAGGTATTATAGCTCACAAATCTTAAAAATATATATATATACAAGTCTTTTATAACGGCTCTGTTTTCTTTAGTTAACATTTTACTGCCACTTGCCGAATATTTCATTTATACAGAGTTCTGTCGTTAAAAAAACTTGAGGTGGTGCAGTCCGATTCTAACTCAATGTAATATGATCACATGATTATTTACATGATGCAGCTATTTGCTTTCACATCAGCAGCCTATGAGTTTGCTTTTTGGGTGGAGCTTGCTTTCCTCGGTTCCACCTGAATAAATCTGCTACAATGTGATGCCATATATGTTATATACAGAGGATATTTCATATGTTAAATGTGCAGCAGTAGTATTTCTTACATGCCCAGAGCAGCTTGTCTGTGGAAGTATTGGCTATAGTAAATATCGGTACTGCCGTGAAAAATGTTTTACTGAACACTGAGCATTTCTTTTTGGAAGTATCGCAAAACATGTGATATTTTGCAGAATGCATGACTGGGTTGTCTTTTTGAGACATGTTCATTCCTTAGAAGATGGCATCTGAACTTTAAGCTCAAAAGAGTGGAAAAAACAAAGTTTTCCTAGTGTTTTGCCCTCTAACTCTTTTTGCTTTACCATCTTTACCCATGTTAAATGAAGGTATCTATCAGGAGCATATGGACAGGATGAGCACAGATGGTGATACTTTCTCTGCCTGCAGGCCCAGGTAGGCCTCACACTCTATCTTAGCTTAAAATGTGAATGGCTCCTCAGGGATTCCTCCTGTTTTAAGAGTAGTTCTTATCATGAAAAGCCTATTATTTCCATACTCATCCTTTAGAGATAAGTCTAATTTCTACTATTCCCAAATTTGCATTGCATTTAGTAGAGAATTTTCCAATATTGATTTGCCATACAGCTTTTATCAAGATGTGGGTGTGTGTTAATGCATGTAATTCATTCACACTTACTGAATGAGCATGTCATGTTCAGGGTCAGAGAGATAAGGAGGAAAAACATGCAAGAGATGGCATGCTGTGTGGGAACAGAGAATATGTCCTATGAATGGGGAAACTATATGGTGCTTTTAGACCCAGCGGGGGTCTGTGAATGCAACACTCCTGTAATGATCATCTTAGATAAAAGCAGCTTTTCTCACAGGGTACCTAATAGTTTATAGTACCTAGTAGTCATTGATTTCATTTTCTTTGATATTGAAAATTGTATACCATTGTGGAGAGGTAATTAACTTGTGTAAGTGGAATTATTATGCTGTTACACACAATAACATGTTTAAATATGAGAATGTAAGTGCAGTGAAAGTAACGGAGGGGATAGGCTTACATACAGAGATCTGATTTTTACCACAAAATGGTCTGCTTGATATTTTTAGCCTTTTCAAATGGAATTGAAATATAAGCTGGTGGCCATGTGATTATTAAAGGGATAGTTCACCCAAATATGAATGTGCCATAATTTACTCACCCTCATTTTATTCTAAACCTGTATGACTGACTTTGTCCTGTGGGACTACAGAAGTCTTTAGAGGTTATTAGGTTCTTTGTTACAGAAGCATTTAGGAAAAGCAGATGAAAAACTGACTGGTTGTCTGCACATACTAGGGTCAGTGGTTCAAAGCTTTTTAAGAGCACATATTGTGTTGAGACACTGGGGTTTTAATTAAAACTAAAGGTTTCTCTTCTACACTATGCATAGTAATTCTGCCCTTGAGCATCAAAAACTGTGCAAGTTGGCTCCAGGGTTGATACAATACAATGTTTTGTTCTCTCTGTAAGTACAGAATGAGTTGATGTAGGTAGCATGCATTTATTCCACTGCCCATATTGGCATTTTTCACTTCAGTAAATCTTACTGAATCCGGACAATTGTTCAGTTTTTTTTTTTTTTATACTAAAGCTATAAGGAGGTTTTGAGTTCACTCCCATTTGGATGAGAATGTGTTTGCCCTCCTCATGCAGATTAGTTTTAATGATGATCAAGTTTGTGATTGAACTGTATTAATCTGTGGCTGGCTGTTTTTTAAAAAAAAATACTTCAAGGTTTTTTTTTTTTTTTTTTGTTCTATTACATAACAGAGTTAGTGTCAAATACAACATGAGTCTGATGTTGTAGTTGTAATGTGGCTTTGCTCATGTGTACATTGTGAAACTTACAATGCTTTCACTACTAAGGCAGGACTATATTGTCCTGGAAAATGCCAGAGGCACATTTTATTACAGTTTATAATGGTTTAATGTCAAGGTTGTTTCATTTTACTTTACTGAACAAAAACTCACGTTTCAATACCAATCACCTTCACTCCCAACATTCCATCTCGCTTTTAGCTATTTTGATGACACTGTAATTACAAAACTCTTTTAGGCTTTCTCTGTCATTTGCTTTGATTAATACATTTGTACATAATACCTTTGTGCATAACAGCTTTTTAAAATACTGCTCAGGTTTGATACATTGGCTTAAGGCCATATATATCTTTATCGATCGCTTCAATTCCATTTCAGCTTAATTTTTTGAAAAGGAGAAATTTCTTTGAAAAGGATGAATTGATTCTTCATGCCATTTTGAACACAAAATTTGGCTTAATAACACCATGTCAAGTGATGTAAGCTTTAAGATAAAAAATATTTTCTTTGCTGGGTAAATGCACATATAAGAAAATACATTATATTATTATAAATTATTATACAGAATATTATTTTGTGATATTAAGAAAGTATCTTATTAATATATTAAGAAAGTATCTTATTGTTGATCAGTCTTTCTTTTTTCATACAAAGGTAAAATATTATTATTAATAATAATTATTATTATTATTATTTAATAATTAATAATAATAATAATTATTATTATTTATTCAAAATCATGGGTGACTAAAGAGATACTGTGTTGTAGCTTTCACATTGATCTATTTTAATGATTAAATTTAATATGGCTTATGATGAAATTATTATTATTTTTTTTAATTCATTAAATCTCAGATTTTTTTAAAGGTTTTAACTATTTCAGGTCAGGCTCACATCTGCACTGATTTTGACTTGTTGACAATCACACAGTGTGAACCATCAAAAACGCTATCTGAGTGAATCACCGACACCCGTGAGATATTTGGCATGATAAATATCTAGATCTGTCGGCAATTCAAAATCATGCCGCTTGAATGTATTGTGTTAAGACTGAAAATAACATCAGCGATTACTTACAGCCAGTGAGAGAGAGGGAGGCGGGATGTTGGGGGAGGAGTTACAAAGGTACAGAAGGTAAATATCCTCTTCTATAGTCTTTGTTTTGTTGCAAATGGGCGCATTTGTATGACAAGCTTCTTTTGCTTGCTATCATTTTTAATAATAATCCAAGTCTCACGTGAGAACTCCGGTCTTTGCACATGTGACTTCGCGTTATTTCGATGTCACTTCTCGCGTTTGCTTGACAGTTGTTATACCTTACAACACACTTTTTTTTTGTTTAAATTATTTTGCTGTGAGAAGATCCTGTAAAGTTTAATAATTTAATTATAATTTAAATGAATATCATATGCTTTCATTACAGTTCTTTAAAAAAAAATCGGAATCGGCAGGTCACACTTGCTGTGAAATCCGATTCGCCAAGGAATTTGCAATCGGTGCATCTCTAGTACAGTTGAAAGGTGTATTCATGTAGACCACCATTATGCTAATGAAAACTAAATAATAAATCATTGCAAATGAAGCATTCATGTCTACTGACATGGCATCGTGCCAGGTTAAAAGAAGTACCAGTACTTGTGAAAAAAGCATATAGAAACGCTGTTTACATTTTTGGTTCTCTTTTCTTTTCTTTTCTTTTCTGTTTCTGATTCTTTCTTTTTTTTGAAGCTTCAGATCACTCTAATCAATAAATCAACAGGCTGAAAATCATTATTTCGAATTATAGTCAACCCACCATCGCTGGGAATAAGCTGACACAATTCTGAAAGCAGCCTTCATTACAGCCTATTGACTAAACGGCCAAGGATGTAAGCTGGTGAAAAACTAAACAAACACGTAGCACACTGAAAGAGAAAGAGGAGAAGCAATAGAGAAAGTTGTGATTCAAAGCAAAATATATCCTCAGCTAATAGGATTGGAGCAACAACAGGATGTTATTAAACACCGGAGGAGACACTGAAAGAAGGGCCTACGTGATGGGATTTCACCATCAATTTTAAAAGTGCTAAGTAGTTTTTTTAAAAGCACTTTCCAGCATTTTGCAGAAAGATTTGCAGGTGAAAGGGAAGGATACTGACACGCTGCCCTTCTCAGACCCTCCTCTTGGTGGCAGTGTGGTAATGCAATTCACATCAGGTTTTAATCGTGTGGATCTGGCATCTGTGATCCTGGCATTACAGCTTTCCCCAAACACACATCCCCTTTCTCCAAATCTTGGAGAAAGGAATCATTGAAATGCATTGTAAATCTATGATTGGACGAAATGTCTCATCAGACCAATATTATTGTTGTCCTATCATGTGTTAGCGTATTTCCTGCCAGCACAACTCTCCCTGAAGCGACGATCCAAGAATCCTCTCGAGTCTAGAATCTCTCCTACCTTTCCCGGCTATAATACAATGCAGCGTCTGTAGTTCGAATGAGCCTTTTAGAAAGAGCAAGGGCCAGGAACTGCTAGAAACAAACACGTTCTCTCTTTCTCTCAGTGTCTTTCTCACTTCCTGTCTTTATCCATTTTTCCCTCTCTCACACACACACACTCATTCGCCCACACACATGTAAAGCAGGTCATTAGTATGCTTGTTGGTCACCTCTCTTCATCAAAAGTGTAACCAAGCTTTATTGAAAAACAAGCCAATCAGCAAGGATGTTGTCATTTGGAATAATGTATTTCTGGACATGACTGTCAGTTCACATTCTCACTTTCTTAACGTCTCTCCTGAACACACATACTAGCTCAAGGACCTTTGTCTGTGGATTGTAGAGAAGAGAAACTGAATGTCAGTAACATGAACCTGCGTAGTGCATTATACAGAAGCCATGAGTAACAAAATGTGTCATCTGACAGCGAATCTTAGACATTGCTGTCTGATGTTGCTCGTACTTGTAGCAAATCACAAATATAAAACTTTTTTTGGATGCCAGTTTGTTGTTAATATAGTCATTAGTAATTTCAACAGCAGTCCATGAGATCTGGAACCCTACACAGATTTTGTTTTTGTGTATCTAATTTGAATACACCTTAAGAACTACTTAGAACATCTTAGTAACTACACAGCAGCACCATTGCAACCACCCATGACAGGGTTTTGTGTAATTTTTCACTCAAATCATCTTAAAAATGTAAACTGACTGCACTTTCTGAGATATTTACATTGATCTTTTAGCATTAGAATATGATTTATGTAATATATAGATTTCATGATAGAGCAAGACCGTTCTGGGATGCGTTTCCTGAACAACGTAACTCACTGCTTAACCACTGTAGTATGATGCATTGTTTTGGAAACGAAATACTGTAGCTAGTCACGGCTAGCTAGTTGTTTTTTGAACATGATTGCATCCCCATCGTTTGAACCACATTAGTTCAACCACATAGGGCCATTGTTAATGATGTCAACTTATGCTATTTAACTGATTAGAGATCTCTAAGATGTTGCTGCATTGAACATGGCTCCTATGGACTAATATATTTGTTCACTGTCATTATGCTTTATTTCATCTTTAGATTCTTAACAGGTTCCCTCTTAACGTCATATTCCGGGATTTCCTTAGCATTTATGCTCATGCACACGTTTGAAATACAGTGTTTAGAATGGATGTGCAAAAATACATAATTAAAATGCATTTTATGCTTTGATATAATAGAAGTTACAGATAGTAATGCATGTTAGCTTGATTCTTGTGCCCAAGAGCATATTGATTGAAGCCTATATATCTTACTAACATCTAACTATGCTTCTAACCAAGGTCCAAAGCTGCAGTTGAAACTACGTACGTTTGTGACGTTGATTGTGAACATTTGTCTGAAATATGCTTTTGGGAAACACCAAATCTGTCATGGGTGCCCTCTAGTGCCACTAGAGGGTACTCGCTTCACTTCACCTTCCCTGGGACTCATTCCATCATGGACTTCATTTACCATCATGCACTGCACACACACGCCTGTTCTCATTTAAAAATCACCATACCTTCTCTCACCTATTATTTAACTGGTTCAATTTCATCTGTTCAAAGCAAAGTATTGACCTGTTTAGGCAATTCCTAGCGTTTCTTTATTGTGTTTGTTTTGTTGTTTTGTCCTCGTCGTGCTCCTCAACTCTGTGATTGTCCTGCCTCGACCATTTGCTTCTGTATCTAAGCCACGATTCTGCCTTGTCTCCATTGTACCAGTCTGCCTGTGATTTTGGCCCTGCCTGTTTTACCACTGAATAAAAGCTCTTGCACATCGATCCGAATTCTTTGCCACAGTCATTACAGAATCGTTGAGCTATGCTGGTAATGATGGGACTTGCGACCATAGTTGCCTAACAATCCTTCTGGGAGAAACACCCCTGGACAGTAATGTGCTCTTTGAATGATTTACAAGTCAGTTTATGTCTTTAACCTTGTCTTTCATGATTGTATTGCATTTGGTATTTTGTTTTTATAGTTTTTGGTATTTACTGACCCCTAATGACTGTATTATGATGATGAATGCGGCAACTTTTTTTGAGCAATGACGCTTGGCATTGTTCCATTGAGAATGGGAAACAAAATTCTGTCTCGATATTTTAGATTGGTCGTAGGGTCTGTGTATCATCTTGTTGCCTCTTTAGAGCAGAATTGCTCAAAACGTTGCCCAGTGTACCAGCCTTACAGGTTTGGAACAAGATGAGGGTAAGTAATTAATGACAGAATGTTCGTTTGTAGGTGGGGTTTACTATGTTTATATATGTATATCTGTTAATACCGAGTGTGTTGGTCACAGGAAGCGAAGGGTTAAGAAAGCTGACTATTCAAATGCCAATCATATAATTAATTTTAATGGGATGAATTCAATGATGCAGTTACTCCAGCAGGGTTTTAGCATGCAGAGAGTGTGTTTTTCTTTAACGTGCTGTTAGAATATCAGGATGTCAGTGAAGTTTCATCTCTAAATTCAACCCCTTTATAACACCGCCACTACAGCCATCAAAATACGGTTTGTGTAACACATTCTCCACACTCAGTAATAAATTTCAAGACAGTTACTGTCAGTCTCTCAGATCGCATGCTGTGAGCAATGTTCCCGTTTTCATGCATAATACATTGATCCCCATTTTTGTGAGAATTGTGATAGTTTTGTGCAATAAAGGTTATGGACATTTATCTAGTTTATTTGTTGAATACCTGCCAGTTGAAGGCCCAAGCAATGTGCCCATTGTCTTTAAATGCTGGCCGACATACACTTTCAGACAGACATTTTTGGCTTTTGCATTATATATCTGCTTCTAAGCATTGCGTATTTAAAACTGTTCAACTTTTTAAAAGATGCATCTTGAGACCACTGTGTTGTGTTTTATTCAGTCGTTTAAGTACATGTATTATATGAACACGCTTTATTACAAATTCATCATTAAGACATTTTTAACTTCACAGATGAATTAAGCATGGTTTACAAGTGAAAACAGTTCTAAACAAACATGTCATTGGGTTTTGATGTGAAACGGGTTTTTCACAGGAAGAAGGATGGTTTTCTATCACTTACCCCCATGTAGTTCCAAACACAGTATTCGGAACATAATTACTTTATATTTTTAATTATCTAAAGATATTTCGTCTGAAAATTGAGAGACTTGTGACTGTCCCATTGACTGCCAAGTACTGTAAATAACACTCTCAAGGTGTATTTCTTGAAATTACATGAATAATTTTAATGCAAACAAAATATAAATAACAAATAAAAAAATAACTTTTTTCAACAATTCACCTTTTCTGTGCCTTCTCGTCACATCATAACATTATGGTTAAATCACTGATGGTAGATGGACCATTTTTGACAATGTGTTTCATTCTTTTCTAGAGCTTGAGAGTGTTCATTACCCAGCAGTCAAAAGCTTCCTGGTTTTTATCCAAAATACCTTTAATTATGTTCCAAGGACAAACTAAGCTTTAAGGGGTTTGGAAAGACAAAATATTTAATTTGGGGTGGAGTAACACTTTAAGCTTTTAATTTTCTTGGTCCGTTATGTTTGTTCCCTGTATTTGTAGCTCAACTTTAAAATTCATTGTTTTACATGATGTTTAATACATTTGTATTTTATTGAATTAATATTTAACATAAATGTCATATTAACTTTGTATGTTTTTGTTTTTAATTCACTTGCACTTTCCCATTTCAGTACTGTCCCAGTTGTAAGAAGGCCCCACTAAGATCCTACTTATAATAACCTATTTATTAGCCGCAGAGGCAGTGATAACATCCATGATTGTTTTGGTCCCAGACCCCATTTTTAAACATGGTTTATCCAGTCAGATTTTAGAGTCAGAACTGTCTGTTTTATAATTCATTGTCAAATGAATATTTCTCAGCATTTACATAATTGTTCTTTTCATCAAATCTCTGCTGAAGGTGAGAAACTCCTCTACACTCATTATTATTGATAGAACTAATGATAATAGATCCATCACCATCCACAAAAAGGAGAACATCGTCTGTGTGTCTGTGGCTTGTCTTTGTCATAAAGCTTCAAATGGAAGTAATGTTTTTTGTGAGGGTGGGCAGTATTGTGTGTAAGTGTTTTCATCTCTTTCACACACATAGAACTGACTCCATACGGTTATACACGATGGCTTCCCAGAATGACAGAACCCATTCTACAATCTATTCCCTTTCATTAGGTACCATAACGAGATACACCCTTTGAGATGTGTTACAAGACTCCTCCACCTCACATCGTCTCTTCTGTTTTCCTCTCCTCTCACCTCCCCCTCCTCATTCAAGTCACGTATTCAATTACTCCAGGCTTTATTACATACTTATATGTGGTTTTAAAGGGCAAACAGACACTTATTACAAAAAGGAAATTTATTTTGAAGTAATCTTGTGGTGGTTGTCTTGGTTTGCTTTGTTTATTCATTTCAGTGGCTCTCTCTTTTGTTCTAGCTGTCAGTACTTTGCAATGTCCCAATACAGCCGGTTACCGGACACACAATTGAGGCTTGACTTCATCATGCCTGGTCCTCAATGATTCACTCGGGGAAATACTCATTATGAGGATGTATTCAAAGAGACAGTGGGAGAGACTCATTAAAAGACCTTAAAAGCGATCTGCCAGATTACATAACAACATGCTGGATGTCAACATGGTAAACAGAGTCATTAATAATGAGAGAGAAGAAGTAGGAACATATTATCAGTATATGAGATTACGTCATATCATGTATTTAGTTTCATATGTATCGTGTGTGTGTGTGCTTTTCATTAATCATTTATCATCATCATTTATGAGGAAACACTTCTCTGAGAGAACATCATTCAGACAATGAACAGAAAGTCAACTGTGTTCCTACTGTTTTCTTTCTGTTAAGTCTGTCTTGATGTTTATTATATTTTTGCTGATCTTTAAAATGCTTCAAAATATCTCTATAGTATATAAAAAAGAAAAAGTCTTTAGTGTTTAAAATACATTAATTTCTTACTAAGTAGGCTGTAGTTCAATCTGTCTGTAATGTGTAACATATTTACTGACAAATCACTTGAGATTTACTAATATAAAATATTAAAACTAAAATGTGTTTTAAAGTCGCAATTGATTAGGTTTATAAGATCTTTAAATAATATCAGTCTTTAAAGATATTTATGTACCTGAAGTATACTAGCAATAGTTACACTTTAGCACATTCAGAACAGGGCCCTGCACAGACATTTTGAGGAGCAGTGGCCCAAACTTAAAATAGGCGCACTAAAGGGGTAGGTCAAACCTTTTTGAACAGAATAATTTATTTTATTTTTTTACTTTTTCTTTTCCCCCCACATCTTTTATTAATATTTAACAGTTGAGTAGTTTTTTTTTTTTTTCTCAGAATTCTTTGATTAATAAAAAATACCCAAAGATCATCATTTAAACACTACAACCATTCAACCATATACAGAAATGATAGAAATTAATACTTTTATTTAGCAAGAATGCTTTAAATTGAAAAAAATGATGATGATCAAAAGAAAGTGTATGATGTTACTAAAGATTTCTATGGCAGATAAATGCTGTTCTTCCGAACTTTCTATTCATGAAAAGAAACCTGAAAAAAATGACTCTGCATATATTTTTCACTAGGGGTTTTATATATTGCTATGTATAATATGCATTACACATTGTTTGTTATTTAATGCATATTATACATAAACATTGTACACTGTTTTTTTTTTTATTTATTTACTTGTCTTGAAGGTGTCTACATTGCATCATGTAACACTATCACACCTATTTTGGATGATCTCATTCACACAGCAACTCTGTTGTTATGGTCATTCTAAAATGGACGAGCAAAATCTGCTGTCTATTTCTGTGTAACAACTGTCTTACACGACTGCATTCCCAAACAGCAGCATCCATTATTATTAAACATATTATTGATGTTTAGAGCATAATATTAATTTGAATCTTTGGATGGAAACTAGCTACAGTGAATCTGTTGATTCTAACATGGTGCATTGGCAGGGTTTACAGAAGGGAAGCATAGTCTATGCTCTGTCATAAAACCAAAAAGCTCTTTCCACAGCTTGCACTTTTGACTCCGTCAAACACTCCATCAGAGCTTTGTCCAATGTGCAAGCACCCTTAATTTTGTCATTTTCATGTGTGTTCAAGTCCAGCTACTGTCTATTATAGTGTTGCAGTCTCCATCATTAAAGGTATAGCATTTCTGGTGAATTCATCAGAATGAGATGGGAATGAATAGTGACTAAGTGCGGCATGACTCTCCTCCTCTTTATTAATTGAAGAGGCAGAGCTGTTGTGCGTTGGTGGTACGGTACGAGAGAGAGTTGGCCACACAGGGCTCGCTGTCATGCTCTTTAACGTGTGCTCATAGTGCAAAAGTCTGGCTGAGTCACACCGTCTCTGAAACGCACTTCATCTGCCTCATTATAGATTATCTTAATGCTCATGATCATACACTCACATTACTATAGCTCTTTTCTTTAGGCTCTGTAGCTGTAATAATACCTGCCATTTTTTATAGGTGTTACTGGTCCTGGAGTCTATCAGTCCATTCTCAATTTATTTTGTTCATTCCTCCACTATATATGCAATTTATTTTACCAAAACAGTTTGTGCTGAACTGTTCTCCTTTTTGAATAATAAACCATTTTTCGGGTTTATTACAGTGATGGCTTTGGTGAACTTTATGAAATGTTATCATTTTTGTTCTGGCAGGACATCCTGTTTTCATCGCAAACATGCAAGTGTAAGCTAAAAAAAGAGGAACTCAAGCTGCGAGTCTTATCTGAATATATCAGCACAGTAATAGATGTCAAAAAGCACTAATGTGTAGGATCCTGGGTTGTCGCATGATCCCACTGTTTTTGCACATGAAGATCGCATCTGCATCTTAATTAGGACTGCTACATAGCGGTTATTGGCTATATCGAGGCAGAATCTCCAGCGTGTCGTGAAGGCCGTTGGTGAATTGCAGATTTTAAATCATCATCAAGACAAGAATTATAGCATCCTGCAGCTTTTCTGATGCTCAGTCCCAGAGAGGGACATAATTGCTGCACGCTCTCCCTCTTCTCTTCTCTTCTTCCTTTTCTCCTCCTCCTCTCCTCTGCTCCTCTTTTGTTTTCTTCACTTTGTTCATTCTCTATCGCAGTGCCCACACATCTGTTTTTCACAAGCACAGTGTTCTCCTTATCGGGCTGTTATGGTTTTAGTTGAGAAATTAGTTCAATTGTTTTGTTCTTTAACCTTCTAATTTATCTTATAAATGTCGTTTTTTTGCCTTCAAATACTGCATTGTATATGCAAACCATGATTCTCTTAATCCTTCAGATTTTGAGTGCGCTTGATTAAGTGTGACCAGTGCTGCTCCAGCATCCTGCAGAGGTTAGCTTTAACTTGCTTCACACATCAGCTGGACAATAATACTTGATTAGCTGATTCACATGTGATAAATTAGGCTTTGAGTTTTGTACATTCACAATTAAGAGATTATGATTTGTAAAAAAGTATTTGTGTTTTTTTCTTCTTTTATTTATAAGGTGCTTTTAACAATACAGATTGTAGCAAAGCACTGAATGTTAACAAATAGGAGAACAGAGTGATGGTAATGTATAATGACCAGATTAAACTATTTATTTATCAAATGCAGCGACGGTCTGTAATCAAAATGACGATAATCACTGGAAATCAGGGGCCTGTTCAATAAAACAAGTTTACAAAATAAGTCAGGCTTCTTTTAATTAGTCTGACTTATTTTGAACCAAATCAACTAAAAAGAAGTCAGAACAACTTAAATAAACCTGGCTTATTTGGTAAACCATCCATGAGAGAAAAAAAAAAAAACCTTGGGAGAACCAGGCTTAGTTGGGGCCAGTTCTCCTTTGGCCGGAAGCCCAGCACCTAATTTCTAGTTAAATTTTAAGCGCATGTCAAAGGACTTATAGAGTGTGTGTTTGTGTGTATTTGGTTCTTGGTTCACGTTCTTAGTGTTCTAAAGGCGGGGCAAGAGGCGTATTATTATTATTTTTTTTTTTTGGTTGTCAGAGGAAATCGTCTCTTCTGGTATGGTCGAGGTTCATATGGTGGGTGAGAAATTATGAGACGAGCAGAGTGCCTTATAAGCACTTCCCGACCTCATGATCATTTTTAAACATGTCAAAAAACTTTGGGAGCTGTCGGGTTAAAAGCATGACGTGTATGCTGTTGAACAAACTGTTGACCAATCAGAAGCTAGCTACAAAAGAAAACCAAGAACAGCAAGTGCTGTATGATATATCGAGCAGCATTTAAAATAATATAATAAATAGTTTTAATCCTTAAAAAATTAACTGTCAAAATTGATTTCATTCTCTGCCCTTCAGCCAAACTCTTTTTTGTTTTTTCGCAAGCCATTGCTGCCACAAAGAAAATTATCTCTTCCTCAGAGTCCATGTTTTTGGTGCGGATCTTCGTGAATGTGATTGCCTCGGGAATTGGCAGGTTTTAAAATCGTGCCGTGTACCATAGCGTCCGTAAATAAAGTCACTTGTGACGTGTGCGTGGCCATACAGTCTTCTGACTGTCTGAATTCGCACTGTGTACGGCCGCCTTTAGTAGAACTCATAATAACAGAATGACAGAACTCATTCTAACATCTATTCCCATTCATTAGGTACCAAAAAGAGATACACCCTTTGAGATGCATTAAATGTCTCCTCCACCTCACATCATCTAACATGAAAATAAACAAATGACAGTTGAAATGAATTAGCTAGCTTTGAGTTGGATACGTAATGTTTAATATTTTGCTTATATAAACACAAAACATTTATGAATAAGTAATAAAACCTTTGTATAACAATTGATGTTCAGATTATCAGATTTTACAATACTGTATATGTTAATCAATGCACATAGAAATACGTAATTTCGAGGGTTGTCATCTAGTAACCCCAAAGGCACCAAAACTCTGCAGGACAGTGGCCTTATTGAGGAACAGGTTTGGGTACCCTTGGCTTAGATTTAAATTCAGTTGTGACTGGAGATAAATTAAAGTTAAAGATAAAGTTGGGTGTTTGATTGTTGCTTAATTAAATTTGATAGATATATCTCATAACATACATCGGGTCACTAAAAGATTTGACCAAAAGATGTTCTCAGATTGCAGGCAGCAATCTGCAGCAAAATGATATTAATTGTAAGATATTTTACAAGTTTGGCACTTAAATCTGATTGATGTTAATGATTAATGTTGTTTTAGATTGCTGTATAATGAATACCATACCATATACATAAGTTTGCAGCACAAGTATTGATAAGAATAAGAAATATTTCCAAATCAGCACATTAGTATGATCATATGACACTGAAGACTGAAGTTATGACTACTGAAAATTGAACTTTGACATTAAAGGAATAAATTAATCATCTATGAGCTTAAGAGACTTCCTTGGAAAACATTTAAAATGTTTTATAGACCCAAAACTTTTAAGCAATAGTGTAAATAAATGGTGTACTATACAGCACATCAGCTGTTTTTGACCTCTCAAAGCAATCAGAATCATGTAAACTAAATGATTCCATTACCATAGGGACAATAAATATTTTTGTAGAAATAATGGATGAAATGCTTATGACAGTGGTCAGTGCAGGCTTAAAAAAAAAGAAGTTAAACTATCAAACATGATTGACACTCTGAGAAATTGTATCCGTATGTCCTGTCTCCACCAACATGCCAGGGTGCCATTTCAATGACAGCTGACTGGAAGAGGTAAAATATAAAATATCTACTGTGAGGCCCAACAAGAAAAACTCCCTAGTGCTCAGTTTGTTAAACATTCTAATGTTTTATTGTAAATTTGGGTAAGAGCGTCAGGGATATTTACCAAATGTTCTTCAAAAGATGCACTAAAGATGTTCAAACATTCTACTGCAATGTTGATCAACACCAGCTACTTTTTAATACACTACTTTTTTTTTTTTATTAAGATTTTTACATTACTTTATTGGCTCTTCAATGTTATTTACTTGATCGAGTGCTTAAATCTGCATCATCGTGAGGTAACTTCAGAAAGATAATAGCTGCCCAGAGCTTGCTGAGGTGACTTGCAAATGGACTGACGTTGACTTTAGCATCAGATGAGTCTTGTGCAGTTCTGTATACTGCATGGCACACATACGAAATGCCTGTTAATGTGTTCTTCCTATGAAGAAAGTCTTAAACGAGACACTTATGACATTGTGTTTTAATTAAAATGCTGTTTATGTAGACAATGGGCCATTTAATGTAGGAAGTGAGTCAGCTCATTAGCTTTTGAGACACAGCCAATATAAAATAATTGTATAGAACTTTGGCAATGGAATTTCCTGTTATGCTATATAATTATTTCTGTTTACTTAGCAATGGAAATAATTACAATTACAAGAGTATGTATGTGAATCCCTTGCTGAATCTGTGAAATATTTTTTAAACAAAATGCGTTTTATTTTTTTAAATTACTACTGTCCTGGGTAAGAGATTTAACACAAAAGATGTCTACATACAGTCCACCATACAAAAAATAGGGGTGTGTGATATGGAAAAATATAATATCCCACTTTTTTTCTGGGGATAGCATGATTTGCGAATTTTATCCAGATTCTTTTTCAAGTTGTTTTTTTTAACTATTTTGCGAGGTAGGGGTGGGCGACATGGCAAAAATATCATATTACGATTTTAAAAAAAGCATGATTCTTTGTCATTGATTTTATTATTTTGCAAGTTTTCTGAGCAGTAGAAACAAAGCCTTTCAAGGTAACAAAGTATAAAATAAAGAAGGGCAGATATTTAGGCCAAAATGAGCAAAGATAAAAATCGTTGTCAGTTTATCTTTGTTATTCAAATAGATACACATTACAAATAAACAAAACATGAATAAAATAAACAGTTCTTTTATTTTTCAGGAATAGTAGGTGTATTCAGCAGTATTAATGGTGAAACACTATATACATCTACACTACACCCATCATTTACTCTCTCTTAGCTCATTTTTTATCAGAAATGAGTTTCTGTTTCTGTTGAACATTGTATTAAATTCAATGAGGACCAGCTGCTGTTTGGTTACTCGGAATATCACATTTTTTGTTTAGCACAAGAAAGAAATTAATACAGGTTTGGGACAACATGTAAATGAGTAAAAGTGAGTATAATGACACAGTTCTAATTTTTGAGTGAACTAACCGTTTAATGACAAGCGGCGCATGTTTAGTTCTGTCCCTGTAAGAGCTGCTCGCATCTAATATACTAGCACATTTTTCTCTTAATTGTTTACTTTCACTTTAGACACAAGCAGCTGTGTTTAACACTCTGTGTATAGTATTATCACAAGTATCATTATGGTTCTTAATACTGTGTGTGGTATACCTGATGATCTACGATTTTTTTGTTTGTTTTGTGACGGTTGTTCATGAGCCCCCTGTTTGCCCTCAACAGTTAAACTCAGCACTGTTCTTCAGAAAAATGTCCTGCAGATTCTTCAGTTTTCTAACAGTGACTGTATGATTTTAAGATCGATCTTTTCACACTGAGGACAGTTTAGGGACACAACTATTAAAAAAGGTTCAAACATTCACTGATGCTCCAGAAGGAAACACGATGCATTAAGAGCTGGGGATGTTCAAACTGTTCAGGACAAACAGTCAGTAAGATTTTTTGTTTGGTTCTTGAGCAAAAAATCATCATATTAGAATAGTTTTTAAAGAATCATGTGGCACTGAAGACTGGAGTAATGGTGCTGAAAATAATTTAAGTAATAAGTAATCATTTTAAATTCTAACAATGTATTTTATGTACTATTGCAAGCCCCTAAAATGTTCAAAAACTTTTCCTAAAAATAAATAAAAATTACTGGTTGTACGTGAGTGAGAGAACACAACTGTGTACTATGTGTCAGTGTTTCTGCAGCTTGGCAGTAAGACAGTCAAACCATTGAACATGCCTGTGAGCATTCTGTGCCTGTGAGCAGATAGCCAGGCCTCGCTTACACAGATCAGACCCAATATTATTATATTATGAAACTGTGTGAAATGTGGAGGGAGATCACAGGGGAGAAGGAATTGAAAGTAAATTAAATATCCATTGACTTACCTTCCTCAAACTTCTGTTTTGATCTGTAGTGTTCTCTGTATCTGATACCCAAGTGCACAGACAAAAGGATGTCTCTTGTATTGATGGCATTCTCAAGCAAAATGCATGTATATCGCAAGTTACACACATCCCGAATCAGTATACACTATAAATCCACTGACAATACACACATAACGTTGTTTGTCCATGAGTGTTCGAAAGGATAAATCACTAACCCTTATACTTCATACGGGCATTATGGTAGAATAGAAAGAGTTATAAAGGCAGTGATAAAGGAAACCCTCACACTCTTCATTATAGTTCTTATGGCACTCGACAGCTTTCTCTTCATCTCTTGCTCTTTCTTTTCCCTCTTTAGTTCAATCAGACTGCTGCTTCTCTGACTGACCCCAGCTGCCTTTGCCCACAGTGGGATGTCGTTTGCTAGGCACTAGGGGTGCTGTATAAAAGAAGCTGATGTCATTTCTCTCTTGACCTCTAATTTAGAGGATGTTTGGGGTCTCGTCTCAGAGGAGAGGCTTGGTCGAGCTCAAAGCTTTGGCACTCTGTGAAAGGTACGTGCTTGGATTTAAAACAATCGGTTCTGCCAGCAAGGTTTGCTCTAACTTTCAGAAGCACCAAACACATTCTCCTTTGTCCAGGACGAAACGGAAGATGGACTTTCACAATTTGTCCCTAAATGATCCCTTTTGCTTTCTGTAATTGCAGCCGCTTATCTTCAAAGCAGATGTTTGACTGTCCTTCAGTTTTGGTGGATTCCAATAGTCCTCTTATGACAAACCTGAGTCCTTTCTCTTGCCTCAGAAAGGTTTGGCTTTGATCCTGAAGAGTCACGACTCTCAGCATTTAGATCCACTTCTAGGTCACTAATGTCAGTGTGTCAAGAAATCTGAAATGGATCTAAATTTCAGATTTAAATTTATCTGAACAAGAAGCAGTTAAGCTGAGAGTGGAAAAATCGGCCCAGCGGCTTTGTAAGAGTGGAGCTCATTTAACATCCTTTCTGTTTTTTACAATAAGATTTGAGTTTGTGCATTTACTCAATGCAGTGCCTAGCAAAGGAAAAGCAGACAAATAGTTAGTTTACATGAACTGATTTTAATTTGACTAAAGCTCTTGGAATTTCTCAAGAGTGTACATGATACGAAGTGCTGTCGAGATGAGCTGTTTACTAGAGTTAGGAAATGTTCATTCTTATAGCTGTCCACTTTTAAAATATGAAGTATGAAGTTGTTTTTCTTGGAGTCATGATGCGAGTTTCAGCTTTGAGGTCCCTCAATGCTCTGGGCCACGTCTTGAGCTTGTCCAAATTCCAGTATGAACTGAATTTGATTTAATAAAAGGTAGGTAGGTACGTACACGTCCATCCAAAAGTAAGTTTCACATTTATTTTAGATGGTAAGTTGTTTTTTTTTTTAAATTGGAAATGTTATATAGTTAAAATAGTAATACAGTGAAATATTACTAAAATATTACAAAAGTAGTTAACTTCATTATTTGTGTGTATTCCAAAATATTATTTATTCCTTTGAAGTCAACCTGAATTTTCATCAGTCATTATTCTGGTGTCACATGATTCTTCAGAAATCGTTCTAATAGGTGGTTTTTCTGCTTAAATTTATTATTATAAATTGTGATACACATTTAAAATATTACTACATACTGTTTAATGTTTGTAGAAACTGTAACCTTTTTTTCTTAATTTATATTTACTTATTTAGCAAATAAATTATAAAATAACATTTATTTAAAATAGAAATATTTTTGTACTAATTGTAGTAACAACAACAACAAAAATTATTGTGGCATTGGTTGGTTTATAGCCCTATATGTGATTCAATGGTAAATCATGGGATTTTTTTCAGTCGTATTACATAAAACTTTCCTCTACCTACTCTAATTAACAGAAATGACTGGAAGTTTAGAGAAAAAGAACAGAATGACAGAAATTATGAAGGAGAGATGAGGACCAGGAAGGAAAAGTTTGTAGATTTATGACACCCCATCTTGCAAGAGACAGGAAGGAGAAGACAAACAAAAAGTGCCGGTCCTAACTGTCAAATCATAGACTTTGAAACCATTAGACACATGATTGATGGCACACTGCAATGTAATTAGGTGGAAAGATTCAGATTTCAGCCACATACCTAAAATTCAGAAAATTGAATGGGTGATGGTAGAAGGAAATTAACAGAAAACACATTTAGGGAGAATTTCCCCCCTCTCGGAGTCGATCAGGGCACACTACAGTCGAAAAGGTCAAAACAGAGATTTTGATGTTTTAATTGCCAGCATCTATGGCTTACTCCCACTCTTTTTCATTTTTCCTTCCTGTTTTTTTTTTTCCTTCCTGCAGTAAGTACAGTTTTTAGTTTATTTAATGTCTGGGTTCTGAGAGACTAATTCATGTTTTCAGCAGTGCAGCAGAGAATGCCATGAATTAAACCCCGGAACAAACTTCTTAAAGAGGTGGAGTGTTGATTTGAAAATCACCACCCAGACAGCAACCGGGCAGCAGAGGAGTGTGCAGCAAATATGGAAACCAGATTAAAGCATTTTTCCTCAATTTACCTGATTATCTTTCAGTCCTGCCACTCTAAGAGCTATTCTGTACCCATTTCTGATCAGCCTTACAGGTTTACTCGGTAATGTAGTGTTTCATGGCTATTCACACATCCATCCATCATTATGTAAGATGCAGAGCAATGATTGGAAATGATTGTAATTAAATGCTTCAGTATTGCACTTAGCACAGATTGATCAGGGCATGAATTATGCCTTTTTAGCAGAAAAAGGTCTAAATTAAGAGCAAGTCATTTTGTGTTCCTGCTGGAACTGCATTTAAATGCTGGTATGGCTGGTTACACCTGACTTCACAAGGCAAGCATCCTTGAGTGTTGACTGAAGTCAGAATTTGGCTGTTCACATTTGATTAAATAAAGCATGGAGTATATGGTGGGGATATATATATATATATATATATATATACATATATATATTCTGATGCATCATATATATATATATATATATATATATATACAGGTCCTTTTAAAAAAATAAGCATATTGTGATAAAGTTAATTATTTTCTGTAATGCACTGATAAACATTAGACTTCCATATATTTTAGATTCATTACACACAAATGAAGTAGTTTCAAGCCTTTTATTGCTTTAATATTGATGATTTTGGCATACAGCTCATGGAAACCCAAAATCTCAAAAAATTAGCATATTTCATCCGACCAATAAAAGAAAAGCGTTTTTAATACAAAAAAAGTCAACCTTCAAATAATTATGTTCAGTTATGCACTCAATACTTGGTC
>JAUYWG010000047.1:9633472-9644126 GCA_034779775.1 Enteromius afrohamiltoni
GGTGCCTTGATACAGCACTCTGGGAACAGCCTATTCGTTCAGAAATGTCTTTCTGTGTCTTACCCTCTTGCTTGAGGATTTTTTTTTTTGTGGATTTTTTTTTTTTAATGTTAAAGCTACTTTAATTTGATGTAAAGAAAATAAATTGTCATTGTTGTCACAGATAACACAGTATTTTCATATCCTGATAACTGTTGAAGCTCTGATTTACTGTATGGCTTTTGTATTGCATTATAAAACAGTTTGAAATTCTAGAAATTTGAGAAACTCAATGAACATTTTAAAAGAATTAAGTGAAATATACAATGCAAACCTTTAGTTCACCCATTGCTATATTCTTCAAAATAATAATATAATATTAATTGTACTACATTGCGTTCAGAACAAAAAACAACAGTTGCACAAATCTGCATTTGTTTCCTTAAACTTATGTGCGCTGTGTCAGTTGAGGGATTGTGCATGCCATTTAATTACAGAAGTTAACAGTTTAGAATGGCATTAGTAATATTGCTATTAGCTATATTAATTATTGATGCATCACAAGTGCTGTCTCTATGGATGCTGGACTAAGCTGGCCAAGGTTGTGCTCAAGAAAAGAAAACTCTGGATAATATTTTTGTTTGTTTGTTTGTTTGTTTTGGCATTAATAATACTCATTGAGTTACAGATGCCACTCAGTCATTAATTGTTCAATGCCATAATTTATTAAATTAAGTCTTTATTTATGTATGATAATTCAGCCTCACTGGACTTTGTACTAAGGTGTTGTGTTTTGTTTGTTAATATTGTACCATGTTAATAAGTACTGACACATGTCTATGACGTGGCATAGTATTTAGAATTTGTAGCTATTTTTAAATTCATTTTATGTTTCTGTATCCATACTTTTGAATTTAAAAGTACATTATTTCTGCAGCAGTAAACACAGTGATTATTCTACTAAATTGTTCCTTGGTGTAAGTGTCTCTTTAGATGCAGCTTTATAGGGTAATAGCAGCTTCCGAACATAAGATGACTTTTCGTTGTTTGAATCACACTGCTTTGGAACATATTGTAAGAGTTAATATATATATATATATATATATATATATATATGTGTGTGTGTGTGTGTATGTGTATAAAAGCAGTCAAACACTGCCCACACCTAATAAAACACAATAGTATTCTGGTTCATGCTGTGAGGTTATGTTTCATTTTCAGGATCTAGGCACCTTGTTAATGTAGAAGAAGGAATAGATGGTGCAAAGGAAATACTGCAAGATTACCTATTTTATTCTGAAGCCTCAAGCCTGGGAGAAAGTTAATTTTTCAGGAAGATAAAATTCCCAAACAGAAAGGCAAATTAAAACTGGAGTAGCTTAACAGCAAATTGAATGCCATGCAATGGTTCTAGCAAACATACACCTGTCATTGCTGAAATAGATGCTTCTACCTTCCCTTTTTCCCTCTGCTCTTTTATGTGCCTTAGTTGCCAGAAATAAAGATGTGAACCCTTGGTTTTGCCATGAAAAAATGGATTGAGATGCTTTGGACTGACCTCAGCTGAGCGATTTTGACCAGGCACCCAGGGAATATTGCTGAAATGAAATAGTTTTGTAAAAAGAAAAATTTCACCTGCCTGTTGTACAGGTTTGATCCGCAATTACAGGAAATGTTGGAGGGTATTGCTGCCAAAGCAGGGTCAACATGTTATTAAAGGCACGGGTTCACATGCTTTTTCCCTGTTCTGTGAGTATTTACACAGGGTGTTCAATAATGGAATATAATATTGTTTGCGCTCTTTGTTTAAACATACATTTTGCCTATTATTGTGACTCGGACAGGGATCCCTTAAATGCATTTTTATTTGAAATATTATTGAAATACGTCTCTTACGCTTACAAAGGTTGCATTTATTTGATCAAAATATATTACAAAACAATATAGTTAAATATATACTTAAGCTATGAACATTGTATGCAAGCCTGTTACCATCTCAAAATGAAAAATATAAATATACATTTTGAGATAATGCACCAGTTATAAGAAATCAGAAAACATAGAAATAAAGTTGTATACACTAAATTTTTAATCAAAATATAAAGTTGCAATTAGGAAAGTGGTCAAAACTATAAACAGTGACAAACAAACATAAAAATAAAAAAACATAAAATCCTTGGTTAATCCACAAATTCATATAGTTTCCCCTGCAAATGTATACTGTTCTCATTGGCCACATAAACACTAAGTTTTGGGAGTTACAAGTGCATTTAGATGTAGGTGTTAATATCCTCCATTATCATTTGGTGTGCGTATGGAATACAGAACCTGTATGGTTTAGTACTATTAGCGACAGGAGACATATCATCGTCCGGCAATTTTATTTATTTTTTTTAAATCACCATCGATTAAGACACCATATTTTGTTTATGCTCATTAAGTTTCTGCTTTTAAACAGCAAGCTCTCTCTGGATTGTAACGTATGAGTTGCATAGATCTGGCAAGAAGAAAGTCATATTTCGGTTCTGTACACAATTTCAAGTGAAATAATAACTTTCAGAGTGCAGTTGCCGTGTCCGTAAATAATAAACTTTGTATGTACAGAACAGGATTAAGAGATCTGTAGAGCAGTGTGTCCATTGTGTCGTTGTTGGCCTGTAGTGATACGTCCCACTCTGGCCTGACAGTGGCGGCGCCCACCTCGACTCCCGAATCACTAAGTAATGACGAATGAATGAGCAATCGTTCTCTTCACACCTCCATCTCCTCTCCCTCATTTCTCGCCTCTCACGTCTGCCAGGCACATCCCAGCCCTGCAATAATCCCACTATCTGTGCACACTACCAAAAATAACCCGCTCCTGCAGAAAGAGATAGATGCAGGAGGAGGATACACAAAGCAGCAGAGACATAAACTTTCAAATTGTGAAGGGAGAGCGTGAACGCAGGGGTCACAACGCTCCAGACTGTCTTTCTGTTTGTGGGTGTCTGTTTGAACGAGTTTGTGATACGTTCACTTCCTCTTTGCTTTGTCATGATTATCACTATGACTGCAGCTTGTCAGAGCAGCGGTCCTCCTGTGTGCCATTAGTAAGATTAAACTGTACCACTTTTTACATAATCACTACTTCGACGCTGTCAGCTCTCCCAACACACGCCATCCAGTGTGTCACTGACAGTAAAGATCTGTTGTCACAGACTAGACTCGGTCATAGAGTTGTCCTATCTGCTATTTTCATTCACTGTTCCTCCGTCCAACCCACTAGACTCCTCACTATTCACATTGGACCTTTGGTCGCCTTTGCCTTCTCAGTTGGTTGTAAACATCTGCAGATTTGTTTGTGGTCAGAACCCACGTTGTGATGTTATCAGGTGTGTGGGGCAGTTGATCACCCTCTTTGTGCCCTCTTAAAAAAAAAAAAAAAAAAAAAAGAATTTTGTTGAACTTTTTGTTGTTGTTGGACTATTACATTTTGTGCAACTGGAGGACCTCACTAGTTAAAAGGAAACTGCACCTAAAAAATGATCATCTTATACTCACTCACTCTCATGCTGGCCAGATACACAGTACATGCATTTCTTTCCTCAGATGAACACAAAGTTTTTATATAAAATAATCTATTTGGTCTCATGGCATAAATGTACCTTGGTGCACTTTTTAGCGACACACGAAATATGTACCAACAAGTACATATCACTGCAGTTTCCAAAAGACTAGAGATAATAAATCTCTAACACATTTTATTCACACATATCCCGCTTCCTATCTATGGTTCTTCATAGACAGTAGGTTTGTTGAGAGGTATGGAACCCCAGTTTGAATCCCATGTACCTATGGTTCGATCAAATCTGTGTTAAAGGAAGTTGAAATAGCACAGTTGCATCAACATCAATGTTGATCTATCTGCCCAAAATCGTCCTTTTGTCCAACAATCAATCAGACAGTAGAGTAGATAAATTTTAAAAACTTGTATATGTTGTATTTTAGAGGATGGATACTCGACCCGATCCCGATGGTACCCGACGGGCCAGGCCGGGTTCGGACAGATATTTAGAAAGGATGCTCGTGGTTGGGTCGAGCTCGGTCATATCAGCGCAAATGTGCGCCTGTGTCATGATGCTCTCATCTGTTGACATTTCCGAATGCCTTCCTACAGGGCTTTCCACACAAAAAAAAAATGTCATTAGTATGAAAAAAACAAAGATTTTAACTGTGTCGAGCTCAGGTTCGGTTACTGCTCTGTCGGACGCTGGCTGGGCTTGGACAGCAAAAAGGTGGCCCGATCCGCACTCTAGTGTATTTCCACAGCTGAAATAAAGTACCTTCTGATATTCATTCATGTTTTTTGTGCTTTAACTAGTAAAAAAAATGAAAAATGCAGCTCTTACCACCCTAGGAAAATTGTTTGTCTGAGGTTATTATTTTTCACAGCTAATGTAGCAGTGCCATTTTAAGGGAGGCACTAGTGACTAGTTCTGAAATCTCATAACTTCTTCACATTCAGAACTACCACTTTTACTCTCACAAACCAATTAAGAATTGTATTTTCTTTGCATCCTTCTTCTGTGGTGTAGCACACTGTGCTTATATCAACAAAGACATTCCCTCGTGTATCATTAATGGGGCAGATGTGAATGACTGAGGAGATGGTTTCCCATGAATAATGGTCTATTTGTCACACAAAGCTATTGTTCAGCTTCAGAAGACTTGGAATATGGCACACAAGCCTCTTGGACTACTTTTATGTGCTTTTTGGAGCTTGACAGTTATCACAATCCTCTCATCCCTCTTCCATCTCCTGTGTTCCACGAATGGAAAAATACAGATTTGGAACGATGTGAGGAAGAGTAAGTGATGACAGAAATGTCATTTTTGGGTGATCTTTCTCCTTAATATTGCTCATGCAAAGCAGAATAATTTTATTCATTCATAAGTTCTTTTTCTTTTCAGTGAAGAATGTAACTCATTTAGTTAAAAACTGAAAAAAAGTCTTTATATCTAAGTATCTAAATACTCAAATAAACTTGATACTGAAACAGAAATAATAGAATTATTTAATGAATCCTTTGTTAATTTATACTTTTAACTTCTGATAATGTTGCTAGATTTTCTTCATTTTTAGGCCTAGCAGTTATTTTAAAAGTTATTTCAAATTATAGTTTGATATTTCAAATAAGTCTCAATGGGGTTTAAAACTTTTCAGTTATTATGGTAAAGTATATACCAAGCCAGAATTCTAGAACCTTAGAATTACAGTTTTTGGTTCAACATCAAACCTCATATTATGACCTCAAAATTTACATCAGGCCTGAATAGTTATAGAATAGCATTAGAATATAAGTTTGTTAGTAGGTGAATTGGACATACTTTTGTAGCAACTTGTATTTTAAAATAAAAGCTTTAAAATTTCTTTGTATAATAATGTTGTGATTTATGTTGTAGAACAGATTCTGTTTTATTCATGAATCAAAATCCTTAACACTAAAACCCCTAAAGTTCCTTTAGGAACTTGTGGCTTGAAAATGCAATTTTTTTTTAGCCTTCTAGTGCCCTATTAATACTCCTACAGATAAAGCTTCATCTTCGGTGGCCATATATGGGCAAAGCTTTATGGTTTATCATTTTCAGCTGGTGGTTTCCAAAGGTTCAGCTTGACAGACAGTGGAGTTCTTCCCCCAAGAACCAAAGACACTTCCCTGGGGAGAAGAGAGGAGTGAACAGGTGTTTCTGTCCACTGATGTTCTTCCCCAGAGATGAAAAAGGTACTGGCACTCCAGCTCACAGCCTGTCAGTACAGATCTGTGTCCAGTGGTGGCGGGAAAGCCGACTTGGTCGCAGATGGTGCTGTTGGTTTTAGTGTCAGGGACCTAAAGAGGTGACGAACACAACAAGTCTAAGTATCACCTGTGTGTTCACCAGAAATTCTCCAATGCTGGGTCCTAGACAGAAATCTGACAGTCCTTTTTGCATGTTTTTTACATGTGCATGATAGAAAGAAAGGGGGACCTTTTCTCTTTTCCTAGATAATGCAGATTTCTAAGATGAAATTCTGTCCTTGATTTTTGAATAGTCGCTCAGATACATCACCAGCAGTCACGTAACTGTAGGCGAAATCAGTCATCAGACATCGCATTCTACCTGGCTATAAAAGAGAATGAAACGATCAACTATGAATCATTGGTACTGACAAATGATTCAAACTGCTGATGCAAAACAGTGTGGTGACATCACACAACTTGTTGTCACGACTTGTCAAGTCACATTTATTTATACAGTTCTTTATACAATAGATTGTCAAAGCAGCTTCACAGTACACTCAAAAAAATAGCACTTTGGTTGAACATTATTTAATCATGGACAGTGGTTCCACGTGATTACACATTATCTTAACACCACTGAATGATGTTAAACCAGCTTGAAATATTTGTGTTAATTTTATATGAACAGATGACATTGAGTAAACATGATTTAAAAAATGCCATTTCCATCACTAGGGAAAATATAGAAAATTAGCAACATGTACCAACTGATACATTTTCAAGTCACACATGTCATAAGCGAGAAACAAATGATTAATTTATCCAAAAAAAGAAAATAAATAATTCACAGTTATCATACCTGTTAGTAGCACAAGAATTATCCTTTGTCCCTGAGCTGCACCTCTCTTGGCAAAGATCCTCAGAAGACTTGGAGTGTGTTCATCCAGCTTTGAAAATAATTGTGAAATTAAAGCCGAGTTCAGACTGCACGATTATAGCCCTGATTTTGACTCGCCGACAGGTTTTGAGAAATCGCCGACAAATGCCCGAAATCACAGGCAAAACGGTGCTCGTGCACGTGAGTGACAATCACACAGTGTGAAATATCAAAGACATGATCTGAGAGAATCACCAACGTGTCGCCAACACCCGTGAGATATTTGGCTTGCTAAATATCTGGACCTGTCTGCGATTTAGAATCATGCCGTGTGAAATGTGATCTGACTGAAAATAACATCAGCTGTTACTTACAGCCAATGAGAGAGCAGCATCCAGGGCACCGGGATGTCAGGGGAGGAGTTACGAAGGTATAGAAGGTAAATATCCTCCTCCATAATCTTTTTATTTTTTCCTCCTCACAGCACCGACTCTTCTGCTGTGCTATAGACTTTGTTCCCACACCAAGCATCATGTGATTGCTCTGTGAATTGCACATCGGCCTTGCTTCGTAAATGACTCACCTCTCGTATGAGTTGGGTTAGTACACGACTGGAGACACGGAAAAACACCAGTGTAATAAAAAGAGCGACCAAAAAGGTCGCCGAACTCATCAATTTACATTGAGACGCGGAGGAACAGACACTGAAGTGATGGAGCAGTGAAGCAGTGCTCGAGCACTGGGACGGCTGGGTCGTGTAGTTATTTTTTAATTGCATTACATTGTAGGCGTACCAAAAGGAAACTACAAAATGGTGCATTTACTTTTTTCATCTTTCCTATTGGTTGATTTCCGCTCCTGTTGACTATTTATCCTGTACCGTCCCAATCCCGTGATTAATAGCAAAGATGACTCCCATCCTGTGGGATTCCCGAAAAAATGTCAGCCTCTAGTGTGAACACAGCAGTGGCTGAATGCTACCCCAGTCACGCAGTATGAATAGATCTGTGACGCGACTACTTTGAAAATCGTGCAGTCTGAACTTGGCTTAAGGCGACTGTTATCTGTGTAAATTCACGCAAACCTAAAATACAAAGAGAAAGAGAAAACAACTTTAATGTAAGCCCAGAAAAGCTAGCTAGCCTATGTGTTCTAACCAGCTTATATGCTGAAATTATTTTGTTTGACTTATTGGCATTTTCATACTTTTAATTTTATGTAAAATCCTACTTAAGACATATTATAATAAATCACAATACATGTGTTATAATACAATATTGCGGCATTAATTATATTGCAATATACAAATATAAATAATTGCAAAAATTATTAGCCATACATCCATACAAATCTAGCAACAATCAACCACATAATACAACACAACATGGATATACTATTTTTGATCGATGCCATGAAAATGAACAGAGTGCTAAGATAGGTAGTAGTACAGTGGGTTGAATCTTGATTGAACTAACAAACTTGCAAACTTGGACACATACCTTTTCGTTTGATGTTTAATTCAGTTGATGGCGCGGTGACCTCTTTCAGGCATAAAACCGTGGATTCCGTCATAAATGCATCCGTATCAGTCGACATAATAAAACAGTTGGCAAAATTTTTTTCTAATTAGATGGTTGCAAATGGACGGAGAAGTTACATGTTCGTTTGCCGTTTAATTCAGTTTATGGCACGGCCATCTCTTTTAGGCTTACAATCCTACATTCTGTCATAATAACACATTAGTATTAACCAACATCATAAAACAGTTTTATAATATTGTTCCTAATAACAGTGATGTAAATGTGTGAACATGTACCTGATTGTTTTAAGCCTATTTCCAGTTAATGGCGCGGTGATCTGTTTCAGACATACGCAGCATTAACGCATTTTATGAATGTTGCCGCCAGGATATGCAAATTACATCACAGCAAATTTCCGCTTCCTTTAGGCTGATTTGACATTCAGTCCGACTGACTTTATAAAAACACACATTTTATATGTGCAATTTACTTTTTTAATACATTATTTGCAGCAGTCTGATTGATTATCTAGTTTCTTCTTCTTTTTCTTCTTCTGTTGATTTATTGGTGGGTCCCATACCAACTTTTTAGGTGCATGCCACCACCTCCTGTGCTGGAGTGTGAAGTGATTTCTGACTAGGTGTACAGTATATTATGAAATCAATATTCTATTTTTAAGTCCCTGTTTTTATTCATTGCTTTCTAAGTTCTGTAATTATCTTCTATTGTCTTCTTCCAAAATAAAAGTTTATAAATTATTAAGTATGAATTATTTAATGCGCTTTATTTCCCAAAACTTAGAAAATAAAGATTAGACCAAATAAATATGAACAACAGTAAGGGCCTTAATTTTTTTTAATAAAATTGAAATTTATGTTGCTTTGCACTAAATGTGCACAATAATTGTTGATTATTAAACTCCACATTAGCATTATTTTGTCACTAGACATGCTAATAGGCTAATGTGTGCTTCATTGACACAAACCAAATACCATTTAAATGGATATAATGCATTGTCTTTCAAATAACAGCAATTTAAGACAAATAACAAACTTTAAAACAACAATAACCATTTAATTGCACTTCTATAGTTATAGTCAAGCTATAAACTAATAAACAAGAACTATTTAAATAAACTATAAATATTATGTAAGTTGTTATATATTTTTTTTATTCAATCATTTGAAGTGATTGAAACATGTACTTGTAAAATGAAAACTTCATGTTAAACCAACGAGTGACCGATTTAAGTCTGTTTAACATGAAACAATCATGTTGATATGAAAACTAGCCACAATGGCATTAATTCAACATGAACTGTTTAGGTAAAGTGAACAGAACTGAAAAATATTTTTTTTGTGTGTAATAAACAGCAAAATAACTATTAATGCTGTAGAATTCATCATCAGTCATGAAACAAATTCTGCAGCTCAACAGAAAACAATAGTGTGATTGTTCACCTCAAGTACGTTTAGTGGTGATTCCCTTTTGTTCAATAACATGGTGGTGTTGTAAAGTAAAAAAAAAAAAAAAAGTTATATTCAGCTGTAAACAGGAATGCAACGGTATATTTTTTGTAATATTTTTATCTTTTATGCCCTTCCTAACCAAGCCAGAGGTGACAGTGGCAAGGTTCAAAATTCCATTAGGTGAGAGTTATGGAGAGAGAAAAAAAAAACTCTTATGGGAAAAACCAAGCTCAGTCAGGGTATCAGTTCTCTTCTGGGCTAAAGGAAGTGATTTATGATTCCAGGCTGCATATAGTATATTATGTATATTATTTGTAAATGCATTTTGTGCTATGCCACATGCTGTCCTAGGTGACTAATAAATGGCCTATGACAGGGTCCGCCACTGCTTGCCAGTGATAGTGGAGGCTAGGCTTTTGTACACTTAAAAGTTTTTGAGGTGTCCAAAATATTTGTTGCAGTCTTCTGAGGTTAGTATTAATCTGAAGTACTACATATTGTATTTAAAAATGACGGTACAAATACAGTACTGTTCACAAGTATAGGGTGAGTAAGATGATTTATTCATGATAATAATAAATTAATGCTTTTATACATTAAACTGATAAAAAAAAATGCTGTTTTTATAAATTCATCAAAGAACCCTGAAACAAATGTATCACAATTCCCCAGAAATATTAAACAGAACAACTGTTTTGATGATAATAATAAATATTGTTTTGAGCAGCCAATTAGCAAATTTAAATGATTCCTGAAGAATCATGTGACATTGAAGACTGGAATAATAACTTTGCCATCATAGGAATAAATCATATCTTAAGATATATTAAAGAAAGAAAGGAATCTAATAAATGCGGCTTTGTTCAGCATAAGAGACATTATTCAAACATTAAAAATCATTCTGACCTCAGACATTAGTGTACAAAATATATATTGTCTGTAATTTATCACATTTTGGTGTTTCCATAATAATGTGAATCCAATTTTGTGTAGTAGTAATGTCAGCATGTTTTTTTAATACATTTACATATATTCATTTAGCAGATGCTT
>JAUYWG010000047.1:9644226-9664276 GCA_034779775.1 Enteromius afrohamiltoni
GTGAATCCAATTTTGTGTAGTAGTAATGTCAGCATGTTTTTTTAATACATTTACATATATTCATTTAGCAGATGCTTTTCAAGGTGACTTGGAAATAATGACACGAGTGATAAATCATAAGCAGTCAACAACATTAGTGCCAGAATTTGTGTTCACAGAGGAGCTGTGTTTTCAGTGATCAATAGACAGGTAAGCCTTAATAATGAATAGAAGCTAAGAGCTAGCATATGCTAACACATAATTTCCTTGGTTCTGCAGTCAATCATTCCACTCCATTCATGAGAGAAAGAGAGTCCACAGTATATGACCAGTAACTGATTCATCATCCCTTCTGGCGGCTTGTTTTACTCCTGCTTTGACCTTTCTTGTCTGCTGAAATCTCCATAATTGATTGTGTGCGTCTGTTTGTTTTTCTGCCATTGGTAGGTGGTGTTTTTTTCTCCATTTCCCACATGGCTTTGCCTAATGAGTGCATTCTTTGTCATATTTGCGTGGGCTGTCACCATTGTCAAAGAGTCCTCGAGGTGAGATCAAACCGAGTAGAAAAACACGGTGGCCTTCAAATGTTAATGGTTTGCAATTTATTCAACTATTAAAGATGAGCATAAGGGTTGTTATATGTCTGTGGTTCTTATACTCACTCTTTTTGGACTCTCTATCTCTCTCTTATATTTCCTTACAACCCCCTTTCCGTGAACTTTTACAGGCTTTGTTCTCTTTCTCTCTACCTCTTCATCTTCTCATCATGGAGTTCTTTTTCTTATCTGTACGTAGCATTTTTATGCACAGGCACCACTCCAGGAAACCGTTTTTTAGAAGATCTGGCAAGGGGAACGTCTGCAGCAGTATTATAACTTTTAAAGTTTCCCTGTCGATTTAAAGACAGCACTAATAATTTTGAAAAAGCTTCCCTGCAGTGGCATATGGCCGCATCAGCAGGATGCATATAGGCGGGTATGTTAAGACATTAGGCTTTCTATTCATCAACACCTGATGAATCTGCCAGAAAGAAAAAAAAAACTCCACCAATAATACACTTCAAATAACTATTCCTCTATAGCGAATCATGCTTTTTCTGAATTGGTGGAAATATGCCAGCAATTAATGACACCAACACAAAGACACTGCAGCTTTCACATAGAAAACCAAACAAACATGTCTTGCCAGGGTTATCCATTAAGAGCCCACACAGATGCATGTTTCAGGCGGACAAATAGATTCCGCTTTTAATTCTGTAATGCTTGTTCAAAGTAGGCTGCACGTCATTTACACTGCCAATATACAACATTTTTATACCTCAGTTTGGCAGCATGTTTGTAAAATGATTCTTTATTATTACTATGGATGATTATAGCTTTCCAAACAATTATGAAATTGCTAATTAGCATGGTTTATCCAGTATCTAATTTGTTTGTGTATAATAGAGCTAGTATTTTCAGTGTGGTGCTTATTGGAGTTTTATGAGTTTTGGTGGATTTACTATGTTCGTTGTAGTATTTCATTTGGAGATTGTAGTACTAATCTTGTACAGTGTTTTGACAGTAAAGTATCAGCAATTGGTCAGTCATTTTTTTTCTTTATTTAGACAGCACCATGACTTGGACAACGACAAGTTGGTGCCCAAGCACAAATGGACAAGACCTCCCATTTTTTTGTCATCCTTACCTTATTGGACCAGAATCATAAAAAAGGAAATTGTAGATCATTTTGTAAATTGTAAATTGTAGATAATTTTTTTGTTCAGTCACACTTTGTTTTAAGGTTTAATTCTCTCTATTAGCAAAGTGTTAACTACAACTTTTGTCTCAAAATCCTAATCAGCTGCTTATTAATTGTTAATAGTTGTTAAGTTTAGATTTTTGGTAATATAAGGGATGTGTAATATGGTCATGGAGAATGTGTCCTTTATAAGCACCAATAAACAGCCAATATATTAATAATAACCATGCTAAGAAACTAGTTAATAGTGAGAATTGGTCTTTATACTAAAGGGTTTCCTTGTTTGGCAAATTCTTAGAAGACATTTGCAAGCTATAACCTTAGAATTGTTAGATTTTTATCCTGTTGCAGGATAAAATTATATACTTAATATATATATAAATAAATAGTCCTTAAAAAACATAATACAATTGTAATGATCTAGCTGGATGTGCTGGCTCAAGCCACGTAATGGCACTCCAGCACCACGTGAACTCTGTGTATCTTTGTCCCCACTTCATGTCTGGACTTTTATCAATGAACTCATGTCTCCACCCACCTCATCAGTTGTCATAGTTTCTCACTCATGTCTCCACCCAGTAACCCATGGCCTTGTGTACTTAAACCCCGGATGTGTATGTGTTGCCATGGTTCATTGATCTGTCGTGTGTTATTGTTTGGAGGATTGTTTGGTTTCCTGTGTTCGAGTTCTTTGTTTTCTTTAGTTTCCCTGTTCTGGATTCACTGTTATCGACCTCACCTGTTCCCGGACTCTCGCTCTCATCTTACCCCTCTGGATTCTGTTCGTCCATCGCCTGACTCAAGCTACAATTATCATAAATTGTAATAGTTTTCACAGTATTACTATTTTGTTGTATTTTTTAATCAAATAAATAGCCTTTCTGTGTATAGGAGAAAAATCGTACTGACTTAAACACTTGTGTATGACAACACACCAGTACAGACCGGTTAATTATACAAAAAGTGTAGCTGAGAGCACAGCATACTGCAGCCATTTTGTCATTAGACAGCAGGGACACATTATGTTCTTATCTGTCACTGAGCCGGGCCGCTGCAGGATAAACCTCCAGATGAAGGTATGAGCAGTTAATTTGCTCCTCCTTTTTAAATATTGAGTGGAGCAGCCTGAGCATGCACAGTACGACCCCTCAGCTCATCCTACCTTTAATTCATACCCAAATCCATTCCGCTGGGACCCCGCAGTCCTGCGCTCCACCTGAACTCATAAAGGGCTTAATTGAATCCATCATTGGCTTAATTGCCCAAATGAAGTGTTATCAGACTCCGGCCTTTGATGAGTTTCTTTGCCACAGACCCGTCGGCTTGGAAGGTAAATACACAAGCTCGGACACAATCTCGCTCATCAAGTCTGGAGTTATTATGGCTGTTAGGTTATGCAGACTGCAGAAATCATGTTGCTGCCTTAGGCCCAATGACACTGAAGTTCATACTGAGAGAACGGCACCCAAGTGACTGGCTGCCATTAAAAATGCATCGCTGCCATTTTGGTGCCACTTAGGTTACACGTGCAAAGCTGATCTGCTTATCACTAACAGATGCTGAGGACGTCAAACCTGCTTTGAAATTTCACACACATACCTTATATAGTTAAATGCATTTCACTTAAACATAAAACATTCGATTTTTTTTTTCATAATATGAGCACAGAAACTTTAGGATTAATATTTTGCAAGTTATAAATAGAAGCCTAATCTCAATTGTGTTTGTAGCAAAGTAATTAACTTGTGCACGGTTTAGGATATTGAAATGAAACACTGCCAGACATTCTGTTTTACTTTAAAGTCACCGAAATGCCAGTATCTTCAGTGGCTCGTCTCACAGGTGTTTCTGCTGAAAAGAACAGGTTTTTTTCTCTCTCTTTTCCCACTTCCCCCTTCCTGTCCCTTCTCTTTCGTCTGCTATTCACTTTGAGTGCAATAGCATTTGTTACACAGATGTGACCAATATGGAAATTCAGCATCAATTAGAGTCTCGGGCGAGTGTGCCAAATTGACTGACAACAGTGCTGAAGCAATTTGCAGGCCAACTGAATGCATCTATGAGTCCTCAAAGGCAGTTTGCTTTGGCGGATGTTCATTCTGGGCCCAAGATAGATTCTGACATTATTAGACCTGCCTCTTGAGTTCCAGCAGCTTGTGCTAGGTAGAATAAATATTACCATTTGGCTTCTACAGATGAGAAGTGTAGGTTGGGCTTGACTGATGGCAGGTAGAAATGAAGTCCTAATTTGGATTGATCGGTTTTGTTGGAATTCAAGCATGTTGTTCAATGACCTCTTACAACGTCTTAATAAAGCAGCACTAGACAACTCAAAAAGTTAATCGAACGATACGTGCTATGCTTTTAATGCAAAGGTGTCAAATTGCGGCATTGTTAATAGAAAATTATATTAGGTAACACTTTATTTAACACTCCGGTTTTTTATGTACGGAATAATTATAGTAATTACTGGTATAGTATTATAGCAGTAGTATTATAATTATAGTATAACTGGGTAATAACTATGTACTAACCCTGAAATTACTCCTAAATTTAAGTACATGCAAGTGCACAAACTTTTGAAATATTAAAGTTTGAATTAAATATTTTAGGTTTTTTTTCTGAGCCAAAAATAAGTAGAATACATTTTCCCTTTATTCATCTAAAATGTAATTCAGTGTAACAATCTTGTCATATTTACAACAAAAACCAGTGTATGACACATTACTTTACTTTCACCCAAATCACTAATTATATGTATTTCTAATTTTCCGCTATCACTCATTTAAAAAACTAATTTTAATAAGCTTCCATATTCTTTCCTATATTTTAATATGTACAAGTCAGAATAAGCATGTTTGGATTTTTACATAAATATTGTGTTACACTAAATGAAAATGTAACACTATTTATGTCATATATTGATATTTTATTCTCCAAAAATGTATTGGAATCTTTAAAGACACTTCCTATGCACATCAAATCACTTTTGTGAATTTCCTTTAATGCGGACATCTTAACGTCTTTGACTCAAATACATTACAAATAATATTTGGGATCAGTAAGATTCGTTTTTGAAAGAAGTCTCTTATTCTCCTAATTTATCAAAAATAAATTATTTAAAATTGTAGAAGTTTGCTATTTTAATAATTAAAAAAAAGAATTTATTCTTTTCATGCTAAAGCTGAATTTTCTGCATCATTACTCCAGTCTTAAGTGTTACACGATCCTTCAGAAATAATTCTAATATTCTTATTTGTTGCTAAAGAAATATTTCTTATTATTATTATCATTAGTGTTGTGTTGCTTAATATTTTTTGGATTTTTTTATTTTGTGGAAACATTGATACAGCATTCTTTGATGAATATAGTATTTAAATGAGTATGAAATTTAAAATAAAGTAATAAATAACATAAGGGTCTTTACATACTGCCTCTAAACAGTATTGTATTTATGTGTTTTATGTATTTGTTTATAAAATATTCTTTGCTCCTTCTGACTTCATACCCATTGCTTCTGTGCACATTCACAACTTCCTAGTTGTGAGTGTTGACTGTCTGTTTAGTCAGTTTTAGTTCAGCTCTACAGGTGTTCCTTTCCCACCTACTGTACCTTCTATTTACCTCTAGCAGCTCTCGGTAGAATATCCCCTATTGCTCTGAAGGGCAGTTCTGTGTCAAGGATCTCTCCAGGGGGTCATGACGACACTGTCATCCCTTGCAAGATAGATAGCATGCCTAATTCAGCATTCTACGTCTCTGTCAGAGCTTCAGCATCCATCATCTCAGCACTGGCACTTTAAATCGGTTACATCAAATTAACCTCGTGACTTGCGGCTGAGATTTTACGTGATCAAATTGGTTTTGTCTCCATGACATATGTGACTGTGCCCATCAAGCCACCGACTGCCAGTGCTTCAAAATAGCTATCGGTTTCATAAAGCAGGTGATCAAATAAAAAGGTTTCATTATTTTCACAATATCTGTAATGCAATCTGTATCGGGTGTCAAACAATAAAGTGTGTAGTGCTCAAATGAAGTGATATGTGAAGAACACACTTTTCATACAGCGGAATGACTGCAGTGTCAGTATCTCTGATGCAGAAGGCAGATAAATTGCTCTGGCCGCTTGGTGTTGCGCTTGCGGGGATGATGTGTGACAGCTCGGGGAAGGTTTTTGTTCAGGAGTAATTGCTCTCAGGCCTCTGTGCTGAGGTATAGAAGATCCATATTCAAATAAATCATGCCGGGATTAAGCAGCTCCTTCTCACCTCACTGAGAGGGAGAAAAATGAGGGGAGGAGGGTTTATATGTTAGACGAAGTGTACACGTATTTGTGTTGATTATGTGAGTTGGACTTATGGAGGTTTTGTGCGTGGATTTGTGGGTGCTTCATTCACACAGGCTCCTCTGTGGTTTCGCTGAAAGCTGCGCACTAATTGTGACCTGTCATTGTTGAGAGGTGTGAGTGACAAGCTTTCATCTCTAGACTGGCTGTTAGTGGCCCGCCTGCAGGGACCACTCAATCACAAAGAGGGCCTACTTCTGAAGTAAACGCCCATTTAGTGTTTCAGCATGACCCGTCAGACATGTGAGCATTACAGCATGTTACACATATACGGTATATGCTTGCACGTCAAAATCTTCCGTACATCAAAAGTCGTTTGTCAAGATTTTTTTCCCCCATATTAAACAAGGAAACATTTCAGTGTCCATATAATAATGATATTATTTATTTATTTAATCAATCATATTTTGTGTTAGATTTATTTTTTCCATTTCTAACTGGTAAATTGCTGGATCATGAATAAATATGTTAAACCTTTGTGAAACCTTAAAAAATAAGATAAAGACATGATTATTATTATTATAATTTTGAAATTGTTCTGCAAAATTGTAAATGTTTTATTATTTATAATATGATATGACTAACAATCTTTTGTTTTATTTTATATTATACAAATTAATTCAATTTAGAAATATTACCATTGCAATAGTGTTATTGTACTCTATGGCTTAACTTGCTATTATTGTAACTAGTTATTATAGCAATTTTAATATCATAATATTTAATATTTACTATTGCGGTAATACAAATAAAATAAAATAAAATATTGTATTTAATAATGATAATAATAAATGTAAAGAGCAACAGCAAAACTGCATTCATCTGTCTTATTCACAATATTTTTATTATTTATATTCAAAATATGAAATCAATTAAAATGTATATAATGCAATAATATACTGTGAATACAAATAAATATTTGGTGACACTTTAGAATCGGAAACTTATTCACTATTAGCTACAACATTTTTTCCTCAATAAACTGCTAATTTGCTGCTTAAAGGTAGTTGTTACGTTTAGGTATTGGGTAGGATTTGGGATGTAGAATAAGGCACTAACATGCTTAATTTCTACTAATAAAAGGCTAATATTCTAGTAATATGCATGTTAATATGCAACTGGTTAAGAGAACATAAAATAAAGTGTTAAGGAATATTTAATAATAATAATAATCCTCCACTCTCAGAAATCTATTAGTTTCAAACATGTACTCTTTAAGTACCTTGAAGGTACCAAGACTGTACCCTTCAGATACAAACATGTACCTTTTGAAAATGTACCACCCCAGTGATAGCTTTTGTACCTTTTTTCTGAGAGTGAAGTTGATCACATGTTTGGTAAATGCTCTTTGTTCTTAATATGGTGTATCAGTGCCTGTCTGTGAATACCCTAGGTCTTGTAATGTCTCTGTTTTCTCAGCATGCCATACACATATAAGGTCTTCCCCACAGTGACTCAGTGATGTCGAGGTCCACCTTTGGCACTTGGCGCAGCTGAGGGCTAAAAGCTGTAAACAGTCAATGATTCTTGAGGAGGCAGCACACTATTTCATTAAAAACCAGGAGTATGCAAACTTGTATACAGTATAACCAGTGCAATTATCTACAGTATGTAAACTTGTAAGCACAGCTGTACACGTGTGCATTGCATTTTACATATAAAGAGAAAATGAGAGAACAAGTTTATATAACAGGAACCTAATTTTTCTCATGAAAAATCAGACTGTCTGGAAAACTTACACCTACACTATTCCAAGCTCATTATCTTCAGCTAAAGCACAGCGAAAGCTCTCAAAACCTACTCAAAGATAACCTTGACAGACAGAAACAAATGCCCGAGCCTCACAGAACTACCAACATGACTGATAAAATGATGTTGACCCACGCAGCAAGACAGACAGCGCGTCGTGCTGTTCTTAAGGGAACTTTCTGCACAGAACCTTCAGTTCTCGCTCGTTGCCGTTGGCAATATACTGTAACCGTTCTAAATTATGATCCCTCATGAACCAACAATACGCACTGGTTGACTGATCTTGGTGTTACATCACACAAAAGGAGGACGTTGAGTCTTTAGGGAGTGATATGCATTTTTGAATATCTGAATGTCCCAAGTCACCAGTTTATGGGGATGAAAAAATATGAAGCATAATATCACAACATAGTTGGTTACAAGACAAGTTTTTACTTTTTACATCATCTCATTGTGGCCCCTATATTTTGCCTGTTTACTGAAGAATAGCCACTTTTCAAACAGCAGGCGCCACACTTAGGCAGCCTAGAACTGTCTTTCATATTCTTGATACAGCTGAGATGTAGTTTTCGCATGAATAATGCAACAACATTCTTCTTCTGTGAACAGATATAAAAAAAAAAAAATCATGAGGCATCTCTGTGGATGAGTTGAAAAGCTTTTGTTTAAATCTCATTGTTTGGAGGTTAAATCTCCTCCATCTCTCAGCCCAAATGGAGAGCAGCATGATCGGTTCAGTGCGAGCCAGCTCAGAGTCTGCTCTCATTACTGTTCATATGCTATCTCACACAGACACACGCAGAGGAGACCCCCACTTCCCAGTCCCCTACAGTGAGCTGCACGATCGGGATCAGCGCATATTCAATTACTATGAAGATCTTTGATTTGCGATGTAACATGCAAGAAAATTGCTTCTCCTTGGTCGCAAAAAGGAGAGCCTGTCTGTCTGACACTGATGCATGCAGATAAGCACAATGACACACACACACTCACACCCTCCAAAGAACCAGATAATGTCAGGCCTACATGAAGAAGTGCATGATATAGATGTATTTTGTTTTAGATGGAGTGCAGATCTGACACAGGAAATCTATATGCCAACTGCAAAAGATCATTGTATATATAAAAAAAATATAATAATAAAAACAACACCAACAATAATAACTATTATTATTATAGCACATCTTAAATAAAATGTTGTAAAACAAACACAATCAATATGTATGAACTGATCAATATGTACAATGTATGTAGTGTACATTTAATATTATTTAAAATTAATTTAATTGTATTGCCACCTCCAGGTGTTATATTCCAATTTTATATTTATAGCTCCGTAAGTATACAGGGACCTTCAAAAAATGTTTTGCACAGGCAAAAACGCAAAAATATTTTTCGGGGGCAAATTTGAAAAAATAAAAAAAAAAATCTGTTATTTATTCATCATCATGTTATTTCGAACCAATAAGACTTCTGTTCATCTTTAAACACAAATGAATAAACAATATATTTTCTATATGTCTTCCAACAAAATCACAATTGCCTGAAATTAAAAAATATATATATTTGGGTAATATTTTCTGAGAAATGTTCTGTATTAATCTGATGATCTGACATTTGCAAATTAGAAAGCTTGCTTTTCTGAGCACAATATATTTACTGAAGAAGCGGCTATTAGTATGTAACAAAATTATATGTTTTTAGGTGATATATGATGAATTAATAATTTTCCTACAGCATTTAGAAATTGTTATTTTTGTTTTTAATTATCAAAAGAAAATACAATTATAGAAGTTTAATAGCAAGAAAAACTATTTGGCTATTAGCTGTACAAATTCAACTTAAATGATCATGTTTTAAGGACATTTAGATATTATAAACTGGAAAACTAGACTGAAATTAATCCTTAATTATTTCTTATGCTGTGTAGAAAAAAAACATGCATGCATATGCACAACTCCTACAGAAGCAGGGCTTATCATCTACAATCCCTGAGACAGAGGGATCTGTCTTCATCCCAACCTGGCTGTTCATTATTGTTTACATTTGTCTAGCATGCTCTCAGACACTTGAGCACTTATGTAATCTGGCTCATTAGTGAGGTTTGAAGATGAGTGGAAAGGTGCTACAGACAAAAGGGGCTCTGAATTCAAAACGAACCTAGGCTGACACGAGAGAGAGGAACAACACAGATTACAGCTATAGAGCTCAAACTAAATCCAGGACACTCCGATTGTTTCCCACAATGCATTGTTACATATCCTCAGCCCATGCTATGAGCGACCGTGACTTCTGAGAAAAGATTAACTTTATGCAAACGAGCAGTGATTGTGGCGATTACCAATAGAAGTGAAGATACTGGAGCTCACATGATCTGTCTCCTGTCAGATGTCGTAGTCAGGTATCAGAAAGATGGAGGACATGTTTTTAGTGTGAATGATTTCACAGTTTTGTATGATTTGTATCTGCCTATATAAAGAAATGATGTTTGTAAAACCATGTCAGAAATTCTGAGTTAGTTTGAGTAATGTATTGATAATAGTTTGTCTCGTTTATGATATGATGCATTACACACTGCTGCAATTTATATTCAAATGCTATTTCTTGCAGAGTGTTTGTTTTTTGTGCTTGAAAAACTGATTGCTTGTCAGATTAGGATGGAATGCGTTTCGAACTGCATTTGTAATTTGACTATGGCCATATGCGTAGCCCTCCAATAAAGATGCAGCAGCATGAATGCCCACTAGCAACAAACTTTACAACAACCTGGTGATTTCCAGTGATAAACTCTGAGTGTGAACGGGGTGAATGCAGTGTTGGGGGACGTCAGTTGTTTGTCACACTGTCCAAATGGTTTTCAGCAGAGATTTTCAACACATTGTTAGCTGCAAGATGCATGATGCAGAGTGCACAGATGGAAAGATCCTCAACATTTACAGTCAGGTGTCAGGCCAAATGAGTTGGACTTAGGCTTGTGCCCACCACCTAAGCTAAGTGTGTCTCTGGAGTACATGGACTATTTGCTGTCCTCAAAAACACACAAACTCAATACAGTACATGAAGAGTAGGCATGTGTAAAAAGTATCAGTACTTTGGTCAGTACTAAATATTAAAACAGAAATAGATTATTTCAACACTTAAGTTACTTAATTGAGAAATTCATTTCAAATAAAATGTATGTATATGTATGTATATATATATATAGATGTGCGTATGTACTGGATATATGTGGTGTGTGTGTGTGGATTTGTGATGTCAAATCGATTAATCACAAATAATCACATCCAAAATAAAAATGTGTACGTACCATACAGTATGTTTACTGTGTGTGTGTGTGAGTATGTATATATATATATATATATATATATATATATATTAGTGTTGTCATGGTACCAAAATTTCAGTATTTGGTACCAATACCAGTGAAAATCCACAGTTCTCGGTACCAATTTCGGTACCAAAGCAAAACACAAAAACACTTTTATATAAGAGGACTTTTATTTAATCAAACAGCGCAAACTATATTTCATAGCCTAGAACTGCTTTTCTGATGGACTGATTTTAAAGATGCAAACATTAACCATATATGTGTTCTCTAACACACATATTTTGGCTACACAGGTCATTTAAAAGCCTGTAGTGTGTAAAAATAGTACACTATTATGTCCTGTTTTAAACGCTATAGGAGCATTAAATTGCATTAACTTTGTGTATTTTCTAAAAATAAGCGGGAATTTCAAGTTGAACTTAGTGCCAGAGCATGCAAAGCTGTTACTGCTGCAGAATATTCTGACATACCAAAACATATTGGATTAAACGGAAAATCTCTGAACAGCGTCGATGGCAGGACAGGAAGGGCGAATTTTGATGCTCTCGCCGGCTGCGGTGTGAACACACAGTAACGATTAACTAAACAAATTGCAATGTTTGAGGTGTTTTATAAGGTTCAATGTATTTCTGCCTTTTGACATAAAACTTCGATGACACAGCTTGCAGATGGGTGTTTGGTGATCAATGATGTCGCGCTTGTCATCAGCCTCAAAAACAAAATACTTCCACACGTGGCTCTTTCCTCCTTTCTTTTCAACGACAGATTCAGAGCCGCCTCATCAGTAGCCTCATCAGTAGCACACACTATATATATATATATATATATATATATATATATATTTCCTTGTGTGTTTTAGTCAACGCGATATGCCGTGGATTCTCTTACCACACACACGTTTAATATGTTTTTATATATAAAATAAATAAATACAAATAAAGAGCCAGATAACATAAACTGTTAAGACTGAATATTGTAATGTCTCAGGGAAGATTACTCATGTTCATTCCAGCACTTGGTTACATATGTTTTAATTATCAAAATTAAACATGTGTTTACTACAAATAAAAATCATGGTAGTTGAACTAAAGTAACCACACATTAACAATGTTTTTTGCTATACTAGCCATTTAGCTTCACCATGGTATTTGTGATTATACTAATTGTAATTAATCTGAATGGCTATAGAAATGCGCGCATACAGAGCATGTGATCTCTGTGACGCCCAGATGTACGAAACAGACCCTCTCACCTCTCACAGGTGATAAGAATCGAAGCTCACATGTACAGTAGTTTAGAAAACTAGTCCCGTCTGAATAGGGCTACAGTGTAATTCGGCTAGGTATACATCCGCACTAAAATATCAAGGTGAAAGTCATCATAGCTTGCGTAGTATAGACCCAGTTCCCAACCCAACTTTGTGAATAGATTTAACGGCAATATTTTTTTTTTATCGTACTATAAGAGTCTCAAGTTAACAGCCCACTACTTGTATATATATACACATAAAGTATATAATTCTAAATACAATCACAAAATCTTAATCCAGATTTTGAACATTAGTGTGTGTGTGCGTGTATATGTTTGGATAAAGCAAAGAGGTTACTAGCATGACATCAAGGTATTTTAAAAGACAAAATATATTAATAAGTGAGCTTCAGAATTACATCAATATTCAGTTTGATTTAGCCTGAATGCATTAAACTTCTCCAATGCAGGGAGGGCCGGTCCTGACCTTGCTCTTAGCTGTCCAGAATGTCTGGCGGTGAAAAGTGTGCCCCAGTTACATTTTTTTCCATCAAAAAAAGTGTGAAAGAGATTGTGGAGAAGGGAGCTCTGTGTTCCATGCTGTGATCAGTGAGGGAAAAGCATGTCTTCACATTAACGAGACCTCTGCCACCTGCAGCAAGTGCCAAGCGAATAAAAAAGCCTCTTCTTGGCTGTGCATTAGGACTCTGGCCTCTTACCAAGAAGATGAAAAGTATTTTCTCGAAACTACATATGCATCCACACATGCATATCCTTTGCAGATCTATGAGATCTGCTTTTGAGGGGTTTCGGATAGATGCGAGTATAATGACACCTAATAGTTTTCTCGTTACTGGAATGAAGTCAAATCCATTTCTGCTGGCTCTCTGGTTGTGACCTCTTACTTCACTTGCAATGTGTGGGGCCCTTGATGTCTCTGAGCTGTAGAGTTATCCATCTTCCCTTATTGAGTTTCTTCACAGTCTGAGCTTTGCTAGTGTTTTTGAAAGACTCTTTTCTCCTCTCTGACCTGAGGGAAGACAGTCTGTCTGTGTCTGTCTTCGCAATGTTTCACCTGCCTTCACACTTTCATCTGCTCAACACTTCAACACACACCACACCTGCTTAGAGAGACCTTGTTAGAGAGATCTTGTTACTCTGTATTTGCAGAACTCTTTTATTTGCTATATCGGTTTTGCAGGCACTATGTATGTGTAAAGGTACATATGAATATATATATACACATAAAACATGAACAGTCAGACTGTTAATGCAATCTTAAAGACTCCAAACATGTGAAAGCTACTGTATATAAGATGCTTAGTCATGCAGTGCCTTATAAAATCAGAAATTTGGTTATAATTTCAATTTGATTCATTTGATTCATAATTGTTTAAAAAAATTGCTAGACACAAATGTGGGGACAATCAGTGTCTTTGTGTTTGGAGATCTGGATGTGATGAGGTGATGATGAGGTTAGTTCTATTTATAGCCATTGTCTAGCAATAAAGGATTGGCTTCTGCTGTGTGAAGATGGCAAAGACCCTGAGTTTAGGCACAGCTGCACAGATAACAGCAGTGATCAACAAAGTCCTCAGGCCCAGCTTACTAACATTTTATTACTGATAATATCAATGAAATGAAAAATTATTATGGGACCCTCAGTCACAAGGATGGTTCTCTAGAAAACAACAACAGCAACTTCATGTATATGATATTCTCACATGATGTGTACATACAGTATTTAGTTGTTTTGGTTAATTTATGTATCTTAGAGATGACCTTTACTCTCACAGTCAGCTATTAAAAAGAATAATTGATAATTGTCATTCAGTTATCATTGACATTTTGTAATTGATAACTTCATTTGTAAGACCTTTGAAAACGTCAATATGTGCAACTTTAATAACATTGATTACCCTATGGATGAGCTCATTAAATCATCTGTAATCTTAATAACATTGGATTTGGTGTTGAGAATAGTGTAACCATTTACACTTCCATCTTTAAGTCGTTGGTTGTATTGGAGAGTGGTGACCATGACAATATAATCCTAAATGCAAACAAAGAAAAGAAGAGAAAATATTAAAATTGTATATGTCTATAGTGAGTCCCTTTAAGACTGCTATGTTACAGTATATTTCAGATGTCCTCCTCTTCATTCAAAAAATTCAAAACCAGCAAAGAGTTAATGTCTTCAGATCTTTGCGGGAAAATAACATTCTATGGATCAGCACCTTCACAGTATGATCCCTTTTTGCTTCTGCTCTGTCTGGTTTTCTTATCAAATTTGCCCAGTTAATCAATTCCCACAACAAAAATAGTCCTCAGGCAGGAAATGAGTGATAGCGCAGAACGATCCTTTCAGCATGATGTAACTATGAACCTCTCGGTGCTCCCTTGGGACAACAGTGACCTTGAGAGTCCTTCCTACATAAATCAAAGTGCCACGGAGAGTTGGGTGAAGGGAGACAAAAAGAGAGCGAGACAGAGATAGTGAACCAGTTCCCCACTAGCAATGTGGACAGAAGCCTATTGTTCTGACATTTGGGCTTAATTAGTGTACCATTAAAAAAAAGCCTTGAAAATAGCTGAAAATGGGAGTTGTGTTCTAGACACCAGAAGGCGTAATAATGACCCTGTTTACCCTGTTCAGTTTTGTTTATTAGGAGTGTGCTTATCATTTAGTGATCGAGAGTCATTTGGTTTGTTTTTGAATTAATCATCCATTTGAACAAACTGGTTGATTGAATGACTGAATAACTCACCTACTAAGACAGTGACTTGTTGCCACCTACTGGTGGTTTAAAATCACTTCCAAGTTCAAAATCCAATTTTCCCCCTATATTTTTGCCATTTCTCAGCCCAATGCAAGTATGCATTGTATTTCTATTTTTCACTTTTTATTAATCGAAGAATTCATAAAAACGTTATGCAGCACTGTTTTCAACATTGATAATAATGTTTCTTGAGCATCAGCCTATTAGATACATTTATGAATCCTTTTTGGATTATTTTCACGCTGAAGATGATCGCTTCTTTCTGATAACCTTATGGTTTAGCTTTAATGAGCAGAAGAGACATATCAGTCCCTTCTAATCAGTATCATTACTTACCACCCCTTTTCTTACATAAGTAGATAGACTGTTTCAAATAATTGACCTAGTTATTAAATCAGAGAGCAACAAGTTTAAGACAAATACTGAGCTTATCGCAGCCATTGCTGTGGCAGTGGTCAAAGTAATGACTTTACTTCACTTTGCTTGTAATAAAGGCTGGATCAGGATCTATTGATCATAACAGCTGTATATCATTGTTGAAACAACATTCTGTGGAACACTGTACTCATGCAGAATGAGGATTTCTTGCTTCTGCTCTGTCTGATTTTCTTATCAAAAAATAGACACTGGTAGGAATAAAGCGATAGTGTAGAATGATGCTGCAGAGCTGATGTAACTGTGAACCAGTGATCCCCTAGAGCAGCAGTGACCTTGAGAGTCCTCTCTTTCTCTACATTTATCCATGTGCCAGAACGGGGAGGAGGGAGAATAACAGACAGAGAAAGAGAGATAGAGATGTGAAGAGAGCAGTGCAGTGTGAAGCCTGTTACCTGTTGCATAATTAGCATAACTTGAGACTGTTCTATATAAAATGTGGGATTCAAAATCTAATTTAATCCAGGTTTTAGGATTTTGAAAACTAAGATACAGTAAATGAATCTTATGAGTTATGTCTAATTCTGAACTATTTGTAGGTCGCTAATTAAATAAGTAAATATGTAATGTGGTCACGTGACACTTTGTGCTGATGGCTGGATGTTCTTGCTTCAACTGAATCACAAGATGCTTTTTGGATTTTCTCATGCCTCAAATTCATATTTCACCTATTTTGTAAAACACAGATTATCAGGGTAATAGAATTTTGTAAGAATATTTGTAATAACACATTTGTAAAATGCAAATATATCACTAGTGGAATCCCACTGTATATATTTTATAGGGTTTTTGCAGGGTGAACAGGAAGACTAATTTGATTGATCAAGCCTGAATTCCAATGAATGAATCTAAATGATTTATATGCAGTGTGAATACAATGCATAATGTGGGGAGAAAATAAATAAAAAGGAAAAATAGAAATAGTGGTTCCAGACATTCTGAAGCATCTATAGGACTATATATGCAGTAGTGTTGTCACAGTACCAACATTTCAGTATTCGGTACCAATACCAGTGAAAATCCACGGATCTCAGTACCAATTTCGGTAATTGCAATTAATCATAATTAATAGTAATGATTCATATACATTTCCCTTGAATGAGCTACACTTATTATATTGGGACCAGGAATTATAAAAAGATTATTTTACTTGTATTGGCTCTCAATGTAGTCTCTCTGTTGGTTTGAGAGGTTTTTCTTAAAAAAAAAACACACACACATTAGATGATGTTCTGTTTGATGAGGCCTTAAGGTGGGGAGATTTCAGTAAAGTTCATATGCATGTCTCACGGTGCTGTTTACACTAGAGTCAAACATTTAAATACAAAAAAAATGACCACGTGCTCTTTTCTCAATTTATACACATTCATTGACTTTGAGTGCAAAGTGCTTTTCTAGCAATCGTTCTGTAATCCTTCTTTTGGTGTATTTCCGCCTGAGAGGAGAAACCGAGGAGGTTAAGCACAGCTCAGACATCTTAATGTCTAAGACACTTCAAGCTCTCTATCACTGTTTTCCTGTCCTTATTTTTTTTCAATGTTTGTCTCTCTCTCTCATTGGCTCACCATCTCTCTCGTTGTCTTGTTCTTTGGGTTCATGTATTACATAAATACATTTCTTCTACTGACAATATACCTCCATGGTAACAGAAGCTGTCTTCTTATTTTTGTCTCTTTTTGTCTATTTAATTCGCTGTGTTGAGTTTGCTGCAGGCAGGGTCATTGTAGCACATTAAATATAATCTCAGTTCTGTACAGATGCAACCTCATATCAACAGTGATCTGCCTTTCCCTACATCATCCTGCCTGTAGAATCTGTCCTGATAAGAGTCACCATTTCCTCCAGAGAGGTATCTTTGGAAGAACAGCAGAGGTGGAGTGTCTGTCCTAGCAAACAACAAACACACTATTTACACAACAGTGAACCCAGCTTGGCTTCCAGAAGTACAGCCAGTTCAAGGATGAACAAAATATTGAATTTTAAGGAAAATAAATGATGCGTGAAGTATAAATGGCTCGAATTAGCTTGGTTTAAAGAGCTTTCTTATCAGAAAACCAATAGCTTGCCTCTGCTATCCTGCAAAACTTCACTCTTCACTCAGATTGCAACTGTTTCCATGGTAACACACATTCTTTTATAGGAGAATGTTGCTTCAGGCTTATGGGTAGTGTAGTACTGGGATTTTTAAACTTTGGCGTATTTGAAATCATTAGGTCTTGCATGCACTGTTTAATTTCTGTATAATTGTGACATTAATTGTAAAATGTACATTTTATTGGAAAAACCAATCATGCTTTTGATAAGCATGGTTTTGGCATCAACGTATGAGTATTCGCTGTGGTATATAGCTGTGCTGCTTGTTCACGGGAGCCAACAGATTTTTCCACCTTTGAGCACGTGTTAACATCCGCACTTCTTGTATTTATTTTCAGCCGTGTCATTTTTCACAGGTCGCTCCTTAACAACTGTTTTTTCTTTTTCCAACACTTGCTAAGACATACATTGTGCAGAGAAGTAATAGCATGAGAGGAGAAGCTCTCTAGACCTTAATTTAGTTGCCAGGTAATATTTACAGAACAAGTCTCATAGAGTTTCTATTTTGATCCAGCAATCAGAACACAAAGCAGTTGGAACATATTTTCTCATGAATACTGTGAGGGAAGACGTAGGATGTAATCAAATGCTAAATATGGCATCGCTAAGCTGTGACCAGCAGCCTAACAGACCAATTTACAATATCACAATAACCTTTAATATGAAGGATGTAATTTCTGCACTGTTAGCATCACAAAAAAACAGAATTACAAAAATTGTTCTCTTGATGTTTCCCCCACACACTAACAACACCAATTTTTCTGTTCAGCCAAACATATATAGTCCATATTTTCAGTGGCATTGGCTACAGAAGTATATTTTTGTAATTTTTTTTTTAAATAGTTATAAGTCATGCACCAAACCAACAGCTGAGTGAATCCCAGCATAACAAACTTTGGAACCAAAAAAGTTAGAATCGACAAAAAGATTGTGAATAACAAAATCAAAATGATGGCTAAACGTAAATCGATTGATTTAAGCGAGTTAATTAAGTATGTATATATATATATAATATAGTTTCTTGTAGTTTTCCCAGGAATTGTACTGTTTAACACAATTATTAACAGAAATAAACTGAACAATTAAAATAGAAACAAACAAATTGATTCTCAGTGATAAAGGACATAAAAAAATATTCTCAGTGTAAAATGAGAGGGAGTGTTACAGTGTATTGGTTACTGTGTTAAGATGTTTGAAGAAACCAAGCAAGGTTTTATAATGCTTCAGAACCGCAGTGTTAGCTTTTGGGAGGATAAACCCACAAATTGCTTACTTATAGTTGTCTCTGCATATTAAGCTGGAAAAGATAGAATATTTTAACACCTGCTAGGATTTGTGAGTCAGCAATGATAAAATCACTTTAGTCTTCTGTTTTAACAGTAAAAAAAAAAAAAACTTAGAAACCTAGCAAAGATATTCCACTGAGTTGCAATCATCTCCTGAAAGATTATGTGGCTCCAACATGCCGGGGAGGTTGATTATAACTGTCTTTGCAACAATATATGCACAATGTTAAAGTGTAAATTCTACTGTGTTTTAGCAGACCCTAGACAGGGCTATGTTGTTGTAGAGGTTGTGTAAACCCTGTAATATGCAAGGTTTCCACTTTTCTCCCCTACCAGCATTGTGTTTAGTCATCAAACATAACTTTAGCATTGTGGAAATCAAAGCAGTAGGCGAATCAAAAGAAAAGAAAAGAGAAATGAAATAAAGCATAGGCATCTTGGATATTGCTCACACATAAAGAGACAGACATATGGGGATACTGGCAGATGCTTATAACTGTGTTTGTGTGATTGTAAACAAATTGAATGTAGGGTACCTGGACACTTTCATTAGGCTTGCCATATTTCTCTCTAAATTGTTAGCCATAAAAGAAACAAAACATGTCAGATGAATTTATTATAATATATATGTTACAATAGACTTTATGTGTTTGGAGGGTCCAAATCATGTTTTCAAAAACACCAAGGGTAAGAAAGAGAGTTTTATAAAGGATGTAGCTCCTACGACCACATGTGTTGCAAGTCTAGTGCTTTCTGATCTTGTTCTTGACAGGCTTTTATTTTGAAGTTCTTGGTTTGTTTTTGTCTTTTTTGTGCTCCTTAATCCTTCCCTGATTGTTTTTCAGAATTTCATGTGTTAATTAGTTCTCAGAGTATGTATAACCCTACTGTTGTTCCTGTGTTTGTCTTGCATTGTTTGATGTAACCTGGGTTTTACTTTATGAGGTTTAACTCTGACTTGTATGTGTTTGATGTATCTTGTTTTCCCCCTTACCTATTAAACAGAGATTAATAATATATGGATGCCATATCAGTTATCTACCCCTTTTCTATTTAGCTTTTC
>JAUYWG010000047.1:9676773-9700198 GCA_034779775.1 Enteromius afrohamiltoni
ATTAACCTATATATATATATATATATTAGTGCTGTAAATCGATTAAAACATTTATTATTCATAAATCTGACCTTAGAAGCCAGTCCCATTTGAAGTTCCAGTCGTTTCTGATAACTGAATATGCTTGGGATTGTTTTTGGATGAGAGAGGAGAAGTTTCCTTCAAACCCTCCCAAACAACATGTGGTATTTTTTTTTTTTTTACAAGTTTTGACAACTTTTTTCTGCAGTTCTCCAGCGGTGGTCCTTGGAGAGTCTTTGGCCACTCAAACTTTCCTTCTCACAGTGCATTAGGACAATATAGACACATGTCTACTTCTAGGTAATTTTCTAACATTTTATGTTGATTAGAAATTCTTAATCATTGCCCTGATAGTGGAAAGGGGCAATCATTTCTGCTTTAGCTCTTTTCTAAAAGCCACTTCACTAAATTGAGAAGCTAAATTATCTTTTAAAACTATAATCTTTGGTTTTTCTCACTGTGATGAATGATTAAGGGAATTTCGCGAATCCATCTTGGAATATTATTAGTTTTATGAGCTTTTATTGATATGCAATTAATGTTTATTAATAAGTAACATCAATTAACTAGTCGATTGACAGCCCCTTTATTTAGTAACTTTATTTATCCCCTTTGGGGCAATTTTGTGTTTTGCATCCTTAGGGAAACTGTTATGTCACTATTGCACACTGAGTCCAATATCCTCTCTTGCTGCTGTGAAAGTAGAGGCCATATTGGCTGGATTCAGACTTTTGCAGTAAAGAGAAATGAAAGAAAACTGGCATTATAAATATCAAGGGAAATACCACAACAGCTATAGTCTAATATCTCTTTAGGGGGAGTTCTTTCATTTTTTCTTCCTTAGAAAGAAACCAAGAAAGAAAGAGACCCAGTCACGTAACAGTCGTATTTTGTTAGTTGTAAATCTCTGAATATAGTCTACAGACAGTGGAAACACACTGTGTGAAAGAACACAGGGAGGTGTTTGGAAATAAACTCTCATCACAATCAGGGAACCATATTTCATGGAGAGATGAAAACAGCACTGGCAGTTTGGACGTGTTAAACATTTGAAGTATATAGAATATCTGCTCTGGCATTCTTCCAATCTGCAGTATCATTTATTGGGCCATAAATATGGGGAGAATGTGTGTATTAATGTATGGGAGTCAACAGGAGACTCTGGGTGATCTATGGATACTAATAGGGAGTAAATAGGCAGTGACTCTTGCGTGAGAGGTCTCTTCCCATGCTGCCAGTAGCCTTGATTTAATTATCGAAAAACTCATCACTTTAAATATGCTTTTTATGCTGAGGTCTCCCGCTCCCTACACTTCCACTTTTCTACTGTTTACTCGGAAATAAATAACCTATGCACAGAAACACACGCTTACAAATACACAGCGCTATCGATCTGCGAGCAAATGATGATGTTGTGGAGAGGACAGATCTTTCTTGTTGTCAGTCAACACCTCCATCCTCTTTCTACCATTACTGATCTTAAATAGCAGCGAGATCTGTCTAATCTTGTCAGCGCTGAGATCCTGTCTATATAAATCTTATTGCTACATGTGAAAAGCACATTCATTTTATTAACTCTTCACCTAAGTTTATAGGAAAGCATTATGTTTGCCTTACTGTGGTGAAATGGGCCTTTTATTGTTAAGAGAAATGTTGGTAATGTACCAGTTGTACAAATCCAAATGAAAGGTGTCATCCCTCTGGAAATTGCATGACTTTTACAGTTTTGCATTTAATACTACATTCACGTACCGAATCAAATGTTTTGCACAGAGGTCCTGAAAGCATTCATCCAATAGCCCGTTAATGGTTGTTCTTTTACAGATAAATGGCTTACAGTTGATTCTCTGTATGAAAATGGCCTTAATATGATGCATTGATCATGCAGTAAAGGCACAATAACCATGGCATAATATGAGCTATGGTTAATTAGGGCAAGTGCACAGCTATGAAAACAATGGCCTTTGTCTTTGGAGAATGGCAAGATGTGGAAATCATCAGATATTCAGGTTTTTAAAAATGTAATCTACCTGATTTGTTTTCAAGAATGCAATTTGCCTCTCGGTCATCCAAGAGTACAGCTTCTATCTCTTTGAATGGGAAACATCAAACCTTTACAAATCAGCGATTAGCTATTTAATTCAGAAGGCGGGGCTTCCTGCAATTGATCAGCCATGGTAATATACCAGTGACAGCTTGAATATTCTATAGACTTTGGTACTACGGTAATTGATTCATGATTAGTAAACGTACTTATGCTACAAGTGACTATTTCTCTTTCTGTTAAATAAAAAGTGTTCATCTTTAAAAATATTCTGCTTCATTTAGCAGGTTTCATTCAGTCTTTGCTGAAGCACTTTCAAATTGTGTAGGATTAAACCGATCAGACTGTTCTCAAAACAGCTCAACGCCTCAAACTTAGGTCCTAAACCTTTCATCCGCACATATAATACTCTTTTCTCATGGTTTACCATCTTGTCTTTGTTCCATTGCCCATTCTGCCCTTATTTATGAGTATCAGATGTTGTCTTTTCTTTGAAAGTCTGCTTAAAAGCACAGTCTGTTTCTAAAACTAGAGACTCTGATGTGCTGTGATGTAGTTGTCGTGCATCTGGGCAGTCCACTTCTCTTTCTGTCCTGCTTAGATCAAGTTGTCTTTATTCTTTGGAGACAGTAATGTATGGAATAGCCTTCATCTCTTAAAAGAACAAAAGATGGGTTCGTTTCAAGGGAACAACTGAAAGAACAGTTGGGTAGCACATTGGGGTAAGCATACATTACCCACGTTCACCCAGTCTCTCAGGCTGTGGCATATCAACACATCTCACAGCTAGTGTTCCTGTTTGTCCCTCTTTGGGATTAGTTTTATTTTTATTGTGATCTGTGAACTAGTCTATGTATATGTCGCTTGTTGCACACAATCTTTCCTCTCTGGGAAACAATGTCTTCTTGTGTCTGTATCTCTCAATGGCAAGAGGCTGTATATAGTTGCTTTGTGTCTCTGAGAGTCAGTAGGTACTCTTTCAATTCATAATTAGGTACAGTAGCATGGCAGAATCTGTTCACCTATTGTATCTGTTCCTCTTTAATTCTACTTCCATACCTTTTTTAAATTGCATCTTATTTTCTATATAAATTGAAATTTAGTAAGTTTATTTTCTCAAGAATTTTCTCAATTCAATCCTGATTCAGACATTGGTGCGTAGGCAGTGTCTGGTTTAAACTGGCCATCACTGTGAGCGTGTATGGAAGGGCAGTCCAGTTTAAATGCATTCTGATCACAGACGCTTAGTTCTTTTATATGGACAACATCAAGATTCAGGACACATGCTTGAAGTTGTACAGGACCGTTGAATGCTGGGTTTGTACTTTGTGATCAAAGTTGCAGTCGTTTCTGTTTTAGTAGCTTTTCTCTTTTCTCTGTTTATGTGATTATTCATTCTTGATTAAAAACGTAGTAGTCACAATTGATGAATGACATTGTGTGGCTGCAAGAGTCAAATTTTGTTTTTAAATGCCGTCATATTTATTATAGATTTAACCATGTTTGGATATAGATATACATCTTCAGCCAACAAAAACATTATATTTTTATAATGATGCAGCTCCAAACCTGTGCCTATTTAAGTATGACGTCAATAAGACAATCCAGCTGCGAATAAAAGTGTTCATGCCCTAAATTTGAATGGTTAGTCACTGCAATGCTACACATTAGACATTTAAGAGGTTTTTAGTTTCCACATTCATGTCTTCCCAAATGAAGCATGTAGATAAAGTAATATCTGGAGCAAGTCTCTCATTGCCCATTCAGAGGGCAGTAAGCACAGAATTATGCAAACAAATGCAATAAATAGCGAGGTATGCAGAGGTCACACGGATTCCTTTGTGCCAAGCAGTATAATGTGTGCATACACCACCAAAATTAGTGCAAAAGGACCCAGCATTGCACTCATTTTAGTTCTCTATAAGGTATAATAGGCAATGAACAACTTTGCATTTGAATACAAATTGTTTGTTGGAGACCACAATGCATTTGGAATTTGTGTTCCAGCCATCTTTTGACAAAAGCTAGGCTTTGGGTACATTTTGAATGAGGGCTTCTTGTAGTCACATTTATTGGATGCAATTCTGAAAACAAATTTGCTTTCAGCTGAAGAACAAGTTAATTACTTTTAAGGTGCACTGTCAAGTGTCTGGTATTCACAAGATTATTTTTTTTCTCCCTTGTGTAACTAAAACACCTTGGTGAAAAACAGAGACATCTCTCAGAAATGTGAAAATGAGTTTTTCAGCTTTTTCAGCTTTTGTTATGGTTTTCATTTGAGAATATTGTTAAATAGGTGGAGTAATTCTTGGGTGAATAATGCATATAATAAAATATTACTCCGATAACCGCCGCGGCAAAGTCCCGGATTTAAATTTAATTCAGTCACGTGTTAAAGTCGTTCATGACAATACCGCCAGGTGGTGCAAATTTTCCCAAATTACTACAATTCTTTTTATTAAATAGAGATAAAATAACAAAATAAAACAATAACAACATCATAATATAACACCCTTAAAAACTAATATAGATTACTTTTTAGAAAATTAATTTAAAAAAAGGTGAAATAACATGCCAACAGGACATCATCCTTAAAAAAGAGAAAAAAAGAGCATCAAAACCAACCATTCACATCACTCACACGCAGAGCTTGTGTGAACAGAGAAAAACAATAGCCTAAATACGCCCTGCGCTGCTCTTATGCGATATTTATAAACAAATAATAAATGTGCTACTAATGTGCTCTTCAGAAATCGGCGTCCAATTCGTTTCCTTTATGTACAAAAAGCACGCCTGTTTTTATTGTTAATGTACACAAATAAATAAATATTATAAATAAATAATATTATAAATAAAATAAATGTTTAAAATAGATTTAAATAATGATAAAATATTATTTAGTAAGAATTAAATAATTCTTAATTCTATTTAATAAGAATTAAATCATTCTTAATTCTATTTAATAAGAATTAAATCATTCTTGAAGGAGGGAAAAAATCAGATGATCTGCCGGTGCCGCACGCAGTTATAGATGCATTACTGACTGGACAACTTCAGTCTTCTAAACAAAATTACACCTAATACATTTAAAGTTTCAACGCATTGTTTATAATATTTTATAATATATATTATCCCGGGCACCGCAGCAATGGCTGTTCACTGCTCCGGGTGTGTTCACGGTGTGTGTGTGGTTGATCACTTCTCACTGTATTATAATGCATGCCATAATGTCTGATAGGTAACTTGTAACATTTTTACCATATATATATAAAAATATAAATACGATTTAATGCACTAGTAATATGATTTAATGAACTTGTCTAGAGAAACGGTTTCCATAAGAGAAAAATCAAGTGATTTGGCCACATCTCGTGCATGAAATGCATAGGCTCATACTCCAAATACATTTTTCTATCGAAATAATAAATTAACAAATGAAAAAAAAATAAATAAATCTAGCTTCATATACATGTGTTCACGGTGTGTGTGGTTGTTCACTTCTCACTGCTGAGTGTGCACGTTGGATGGGTTAAATGCAGAGCACAAATTCCTAGTATGGGTCACAATACCTGGACACAAGTCACTTTACTAATATATTGTCTGTTAAGTCAATATATACAGCTGTAAAATAAAAATATGCAGCTAAGAAACTATTACAAAAACACTGCTCACTGAGCTACAGCAAAAAACGTAGAAAACTTGCTCTTTCCCCACTGAGAGCGAGCAAGCTCTCTCGGCTTCATGCACATTGTGACGGCTTTTGCGGGGCAGTGCTAATTATATAGAGCGCAAATAATGAAAACAAAGGCTGTAAATCATGATTAGCTTTGCCCTTTTGGCGGTCACTCCTTAAGACTTTTTTAGGCGAAGTCTTTTAAAGTTATTGGCGTTTGAGTCACGAATACCGAAAACAAGATCAACTTGACCCCGGTGCAGTTTTTGTCTCTCTGACAGACGCGTGTCTCTTTTATTATTAATATTATTGTGAAGAGAGATGAATAAAGAGTGCTGTCTTGCAGAGCGGACTCTGTTGTGGGGGGTTAATGAAGGTGTAAATTTCTGCTGGTTAACACAGAGAGCTCAGCTAAAAGTTGCTGAACAGGTTTTGCCAAAGTGTTTTAGGATAAATGTAATGTATAACCTGTTAACTTAACTTTCTCCCTTTCTCAGCGCCTCAATCTCGGCCATGTATTTAGGTTTATATTAGGTATCAGTTAAAAATAAATAGTCTAAATAATAAATAGTAAAACATGTAATGTAGGCTAACAAATTACAATTCACCGGGAATCTTAATTAAAATAAACACAAGAACTGGTACACATAACACATAAAACATAAGACAATACAGATTAATTTAAATCCAGAAACTTCTGCGAAGAAAAGACCACACAACCACTGTTCATGTGTAATCAATCAGTCTCTGTTATCAGGGTTCATACACATCATTATCAATACAATGATGGCGTATTTGAGTAAAAAAGAAAAAAAAATCTAGTTACTACTCCACTGTATATCAGCGTTTATTCAGATACTATTCAACTAATTACAAGTTTATAGTTTTTTTTAAATGAGCCTTATATTCCATGCTCAAATACAAGCATTAAATTTGGCAAAATCCACAGGTAGAAGTGGCCTAACTGTTCTGACTCTTACTGGAGGGGGGTGGACATTTATTAGACGTGTGAATCTCTCATCATTCACATGGGAGCAGGGCGATTACGTGCTCATTCATATGAATAGTACTGATACATGAGGCTTTTGACAAGAGACAAGGCTTTAGAAGCTAAACAAAGCTAATGATTGCAGTTCCATACATCTTCCTGAACTATATTTTAAACGTTAAAGGTATGAGTGATGCAATATAAAAATAAAACTATAAGAGACCGTGAGGCAGACATTATTTTGCATGCAAAGAAAATTTAATTCAAATAGTTCAATTTAATGTCAAAAATAATATATTTTGTTATTTTTTGTTATTATTTATATTTTTGTTTTGTTTGTTTGTCAATTTAGAAAAATGTTTGGAGTATTTTTTGTACGTTAAATATAAGTTTTTGGTTTATTAAAGAGCATGAGTCTATCAGCAGCTGATCAGAAAGTGTTTGATCACTTTAGCCTTCTCAAACCATAACGACTCTAAAATAAAACTCTAGATATACCCACTAAAACAGTTTAAGCCTATAACAATGTTTAGATGTTAAAAATGCGCTATAATAATAAATGTAGGGTATGTTTGTGTGGAGAGGCTGAAGTGCGCTGAACAGGCAAAAGCGTTATCACTATCATTTTTCTCAGAAACAAAATAGATAAATAAAAAAATAATAATTATAATAATGATAATTATAAACTAATGTTTTCTTGGTCGCACCTTAATAGAGAAATGCAATCCGTTTCAAAATGTTAGCTAAATGGTGGCAGGTTTAATTTATTAATTTCTTATTTTAGTCATGTCCTAAAAATGGGAGTGAAATACAGTGCCTCACGTTATACTAAAATAAAGGAAAGAATTCATAAAAAACACAGTACTTTAAGTAGTGTAGATCTTTCGCTGAGTATTTCTCTGTCAAAATAAAGCACAGGTAACGAATCAAAAATATACACTGTTGCTGTTTTAATCAAATTAATTTAAAAATATTAACAAAAAAGCGTATGTGTAATGAATATTTTTATATGTGCATACTGTATGTCTGCTCAAACGGTCAGAAACAGACTTCATGAGGGTGGATGTCAACAGGTGGGGGTTGTGCTTACAGCCCAACACTTTGCTGGACATTTGGCATTCACCAGAGAACACCAAGATTGGCAAATTCGCCATTGGCACCCTGTGCTCTTCACAGATGAAAGCAGGTTCATACTGAGCACATGTGACAGACATGACCTAGTCTGGAGACACCGTGGAGAATGTTTTGCTGCCTGCAACATCCTCCAGCATGACCAGTTTGGCAGTGGGACAGTAATGGTGTGGGGTGGTTTTTCTTTGGAGGACCTTCGCCTGAGGTAGCCTGAATGCCATTAGGAACCGAGATGAGACTCTCAGACTCCTTGTGAGACCATATGGTGATTTGATTGGCCTTGGGTTCCTCCTAATGCAAAACAATGCTAGACCTCATGTGGCTGGAGTTTGTCAGCAGTTCCTGCAAGATGAAGGCACTGATGCAATGGACTGGCCCACCAATTCCCCAGACCTGAATCCAATTGAGCACATCTGGGACATCATGTCTAGCTCTATCCACCAACCACCACAGACTGTCCAGGAGTTGTCGGTTACTTTTTTTCCATCAATAGTTTTCATGTGATTTTGTTGTCAGCACATTTAACTATAGTACTTTATTTAAGTATATTTTTGTTGTTGATTGGACCGTGTTGACGAGCATGATGTAGCAATGTTCACTGTGAAGCTTACACTGCAATGTACTGTACCTGAAAGAAAACAGATTTGACCGTCTAATTTTTACCAGTAAGAAAAAAGTGTTTTGAAGCTTAGACTATTGTTTTGCAGAATGTCACAGTTTTATATGACATGATAGTAAGTTAGTAAAAACATTTGAAGGAAAATATTATGTTTTCATATTTTTTTTCTTATCAAACCTTGGCTGTGTTGTAAAAACGCTCCTGGCCAAATGCCCCCAGAGGGCATCACTTCCCACTTTGATAATTACTGTTGTTACCTGAACATCACATCCTTTATTTTCACCTTCAGACGTAATATATAAAAAAACAATTGGACATTATATAAAAATTACCTTAATCCTCTGGGGATTAAATAAAGTAGCTGAAATAAGGCCATGAAACCCATACTGAATAGTCCTGCACAATACATTAGAGTAACCAGTCTTTTAGGCTAGAATATTTACTTAAAAATAAAAAACATAAAAAAATATAGAAAACTATATTTTATTTAAATTTTTAAAGACATGTTTTGAGACCGAAAGCCTGTATGTAAGGGAGTGAGAATGGCCACTAATATTTAGTGATTCTCACCTGAAGAGATAAAAGCCCCTCCCCTAATGGCCCATTAGACTGAGGCAGGTAATAAAGAATGTTTTTTAAAATGATTTGTTTTTTTTTTATTTACAACACAGTATAATTAAAATATACCTAATGAAGGTCAAATACACATTATTGAGCACACTGATCTAACTACAGAGTCAAAAGATTAAACAAATTCAGTAATAATCTTGCAACTTAAAACCACACATTTAGTTAAAATTTCACAGTGATGATATTAGTTAGACCTTTTATCCAATATTTTCAAAGCCTACTTATAGAGTCTTTCTATTGATTGTAAAGTAGTCTGTGTCAGTGAGACAGTAACTCATGTGTGAAAAGATCATAGCATTAATGTATAACTTTGAGGCCTCAGTGTTTAAATTGCATTTAACTCTTCTCCCAACTTTCTTTTTTTAAACTTTTTTTATTTGAGCTCTTCTGAGTCTTTTGAGTGTGAGCTGTGACTCAAGTATTAAACCTAAATAATTGTACTCATTGACTACTGATTTACCTTCAACTGTAGCATCTGGATCCGGATCTATTTGCAGACATCAGGCAGGTCATTCATATACAGTGTATAGACCCTTATTGTGAAGTATTATATTTTCCTCACATGCAGAACAATAGCATCATTAAATGTATTGCTATGATCTGCACACCCCCCCTTCCCCCCATTTCCATCTTCTTAACTTAATAAGGAATTTACATTACATTTGCATAAATTAGGATTATGGTTTTCTCTGGTTTGTGTGTATATTTTGTTCACATGCCATCAATCGACCGTGTGCAAACTATAAATCAGAAGTCTGTAGTCAAAAAGCCTTCAGTCTTCCTTACGTGAGCCATTACTCACTCTGTCATGGGCGGATCCATGCTGCCGACCGGACTACAGAGTGTAGCACTCATTTGTGAATCATTCAAGGGTCACCGGAGGACCACGAACAACTATTTATGGGTAGTTGTGTTATTGCAGGAACAGTTGAACACTAACTGTCATATGCCTAAAAAATGATTAATGAGTTTTATTTTGTGACTTGGATGTTGTGGTAGTACCGTAAGGCCACCGTGCAACATTAACAGGGATATAGAAACACATAAAAAAAGGAAAAGTGATGAGCAATGCGTCCTAGAGCCAGTCTGAGTGTGTGTCTGCAACCAATTTTGGCACCTGAAAGAGATACTGATTATTTTGCAATTACTTCTCACCTTGAGCCAAAGAATGTACTGTGTTGCAAAAGATCGGTCCTTCTCTCACATCCAATCACCTTTTTTTGTCTTCTCTGCTTTTGCCTGCAGTGTCTGTTTATGAGTTCACGCATGCTGCTTCTACCTGTCCTCAAATGCTCTCTGAAGTGATGAAGTGTTTTATCAGCCTGAACTGCATATAAAGAAACATGACATGAAGAACATGATACTAACAAGATGTTAATTCAGCAGCTTCTAGGGTTTGAACAAAATCAACTCTAGTGACTTAGACATAACAATCTGCTTCAGGCACAGAGAAGCAGATCATTTAGAAAGCCAGTATACTGTGGTTTTATAAATAACTGCTCTCGTTCCTACCAGATATACTTCTTATTAATACACTGTGTCAGGGAAAACTCATATGCAGTTTTAGGTTTGTTTTAAGGGCCTGAAAGTGATTACAGTTATATTTAGTTTATATTTATAGCTTCCAATAAACTTTAAAGCAAACTGAGGTCATCTGATTGGAGTATGGTTTACTCTAAATTTGCTTAGAACTTGCATTTCGAACTTAAAAGTTCACCAGGTTCGTTTTCATTTCTTACTCCCAGAATGCCAAATATTTTTAGCCGTTATTGTAAAGTAATAATGACATGCAGATGAGAAGATGAGCCACTTATTTTATTTTTATGGAGAGGATAGAATGGGGAGCATATTAAAAGGTATTATAAAGTGCACACAGACTCTCAAAGGTGTTCTTTCAGTGTTCTGCACAAATTAAGTCCAGACTGCCTTGCAGTGCCACATGAAAGTGGACTGGAATGTAATACAATTGTATTTAATGTAAAAATATACTCTATAGATTTTTTATAATTGTAATTAAATATAAAAACATATTTAGTTTTTTATATGTACATTAAAATTAGTCTCATATAAACACATTAATGGTCAATTAAATAATCATCTTAATGATTATTTAGATGAACAGGGATGCCTGCTAAAGTGCTTCTATTAAGTGTTAATATAATACAATATATGCATGATATATCTTTTCTTTTACAGCCCGATGCCTGAAAACATCTGAAAAGGGAGGGGAAAACTGAAAACATCAGTTATGAATTCCACCTTTCACTAGGCTACACATTATGGACTACACAGCTTGTAAATATCCTCAGCAAGATCAATGAAAGCAAGATCATGTATTGTAAAGAATGAGATCAGGCCTGGATCTTGTTTTCCACAGAGAGCCGTATCAAACAATGGATGTTGTTTCTGCACCGTCTAAAGATTTCAGTAAAGATGGCTGCCCGGTGGGGAGCAGCAGCTATATGCGAGAGTTCAGATTAATTCTAATGATCGGTGCGGGTGAATAATGCATGACAAAGGCAGCCTGCAGTCTCTGCCAGACTCATGGTAAGCTGGTTAATTGTGTTGATGTGACACTCCCACATAAACATGCATGCAGAAGCGTGATACTCTTTAAACCAGACCTCCATTCTTCTCACCCTTGGGTTTTAGTCCCACTCTGTCTTACTGCCTGTGCTGTGGTGAATGATCGTAGATCAGATTGCACACACCCGCTTGAAGCTTTTCTGAGTATATTACTTTCATTCTTTTTGGGACTTCCTTCTCTCTGGGCTGTCCATAGGCATGTCCATTAAAAGAGTATTGGTGACAGCTTTTAGCAGTTAGGTTCATTTAACACTGGAGGATTTTAAATCATGCCACAGAGTTTATGCAGTCTCAGTTCCAGCCATTGGACACCTTTTTTTTTTCCCATTTTCCTTTCTCCCCCATTTCTCATCTGTCCTCACTGTGTCTCGTCCACTGTTCCCTGAGGATTTCCAAATGCGATAATCCATTTCCTCCCAGTCCTCCTCCAGTGTGTTATAAGCTGGCTGTAGACCACCCTGAGCACTAATTAGGCTAAGAGACATCTTGATAGACAAGCTTCCATATCATTGTCATAACAGAACTTCCTGTCTCAGTGGACTTAATGGAGTGTTCTAGATAGGGTTGAGATCAAATAGAAAAATAACTGAAAATCCTTTTCAGTTTGTGAAACTGAATTTGAGATTAATAGGAATGACAGAAATCAAAATGATTTACAATTCACAAAACTCCGACAGGTTGTGGGAAATTATGTTCTTTTCCACTATTGTCCATAAATGAAAGTTAATCTAATGTGCCCCTAAGGCTCCTAATATTGTTTTGTATTGTCTCTCTAAACCATGAGCCTACTCTGCTCTGATTGGTCAGATGGCCCAGTCTGTTGTGATTGTTGTACCGCATACAGCGGTCTTCAGTAAAATTATGCAAGTGTGTTACCTGTGACGTGTAGCCGTCACAGACGTGGGATTTCAATTACTACTAACGACTCGTTTAGGCTGTATAGAATCAATTCTTTATTTGGAGAGACAACAACTTATTTATTGTGCACTTTCAGATTTACATCTTTGCAGAATGTTTGCATTCACAGCTACATTATACACTGCATGCAATGTACTGTAACGTTGGCCTTTAGTGTGATTATTTTTTATTAGTTGAGTCGATTTAGTCATTCTAAAAATGCAAGGTGACCATGAACTTACAAAAGCAAAAGTATGCTAAAAAAAGGACACTACTAGTATGCTTACACTGCTAAAATACGTTGTTTAAAGTCACACAATTTTATATTTAACTATAAATTGTCATAATTACAGATTTTTCTGCTGCTGAACACACACACACACACACACACACATAACTTGAAGGCTAATTGCCTAGAACAGCAGTCCTTCCACAGAAAAGAGATGATTTAATGGTCAAATAATGCATGTTTTATAGTAGAAATAATGCAAGTGCTTAGTGTATAAGCTTTACATTGTGGCCTTTAAACCCTCTGGATGTTGCCACTGTTTACTACCATTTTAAGTGCAATGCTGTAACCATGAGTTTATTTTACATGGTAATAAACATTATGCAACAAATGTGTTGTTTAAGCTAAATATGAATTGATCTTGGAACATCCCCTTATATTGCCTTTGACACACCTGCAGGGGATGTGATGATTTGCGATGTAGCAATAGTTCACATCACAACAGATTCAGATTGGTCTTAGGGCATTTAAATGTAATAAAACTTGAGGATATAGCCTAAGACAAATCAAGGATTTCTGAGAAAGTCAGCCTAAAAATATAAATAAATTAAATGAATATTAAGTTTTTAGACTGTGTGGAAATAGAAGGAGGGGAAAGAGAAATTGGGTTTGGGGGAGGGGAAAATCAGACGGCCTTAAATTGTTTTTTACAAGCCTTTAAATTTTTATGTGAGTGTTTATGAGGCAGATTTTTCTGACTGTGATGCAGTGCCTGAAATAAAAAGAAGAAATGGAGAGAGAGAGAGAGAGAGAGAGAGAGTTTTTTCTTTCTCCTAGCTATTTGTCTAAGGTTTGTTCTCTCTCTCTGTGTGTGTATGTGTGTGTTCTCACTCTTGTTCAGGTCTTGTCTGTGAGGGCGGCTTTGTGACCTTGGGAAATTTGAGCATCTCTAGGTGCTGCGTAGAGAGAATTGAAAATGTCAGAGTCATTCTCTCTCCACCTTGATAAGCCTCTATTAAAAATTGTTCCTGGAATCACCAGCACGCAAAAAAAACCAACCTACAGATTGAAGGAGACTGCACAAGTGAAGGCCCTGGGAGTGTAAGTAGCAATTTCCCAGTCAGTGTTGGGTGAGAGTTATTTGATTTTGAGGCCAACAATAAAGGATTCATGTATACAGATTGAGTCGATGTTCTTGAGCTGAACTGAAGGTTACCTGCGTTTGTCTGATTTACACTTCCGTTTGGCACAAGCGCTGCTCTCCTGGCCACAGTCTGGGACCCTCCCTTCCATATGTCTGGCTCTGGATGGAGAGAGAGAAATATGAAGACACAGAGAAGGAAAGGGGTTCATTAGCATTGCTCTCCGGGCCAGCAGGTGTTCAGTGCAGATGGGTCTGTGAACAGAGTCTTCCACCTCCATGGCCAGCCACTCCTGACAAAACGAGGCCTTCTGACCTCTGACAGCATCCTATGAGTCCCTCCATTCATTTAAATGTACAGGGGGCTTTGAGTTTGCTCTTTATGTCAGGTCCAGTGTGAGCTGGAATGGGATGATACCTCCATTTTATTATTAGAATTTTTTTAAAATCAAGTTTTGGTTTAAGTGTGCAGTGCTACATGAGGTGATAAACAGTTTTAATATTCTGTAAAATCTTTTCACTGTATATACCTTTTTAGTTATTGTCATTTTTAATATTGAGTGGCATGGTAATATACATGTTAGTGTTAATGCATTTGGACTCGGTGGTATAGATATGCTATGCTGCTGCTGTGACAGAGTAAACACCAAGATTTGTTACTGTCAGTACATCCACAACATGCTGCTGTGAGCATGTAAAAAAAGCCGCTGCACATATAACTCCCTATAGCATATATGAATCTCTTCGTAGCAAATACAGATGGAGCTGGGGAAGCTGGGTGGTTCCTGACGTGTGCAGCTAAAATTCTACAACAAACAAAAGCCAGGAATTTGAATATAAAGCAGTAAACTCATTAGCTACAGATGCAGGAGAAAATCAATCAACTGTGATAATGATGTCATTAGGTCAGAGTTAGTCTTATCATTCTGTGCCGTCTAGAATTTTAATCCAAGAACTCTATATACTTTAAGTGTAATATATTATGATGACAAAGCTGAATTTTCATCATCCATTACTCCAGTGTTCATGATCCTTCAGAAATCATTCTGGCATGCTGATTTGCTTCTCTCTCTCTCTCTCTCTCTCTCTCTCTCAATATATATATATATATATATATATATATATATGATCAATACTGTTTGTTTGCTTAATTTTGTGTAAAGGGTCATTTTATTTTTTTATTTGCATTTACAGCCAAAGAAACAGTAATTCAATTAATATTTTTGCTCTTACTTTTGATCTATTGAATGTTCTTGCTGGATGAAAATATTAGATCATTTCAGGAAAAAATGTAATTCTTAATTCTAACTAACGTTGTAAGCCTATCAAAAGGAGCAAAGGGCGGGTCCTTGCAACACGGTACGATTGACACCCATACGTCAATGTCACGTTAGCGTTGTCGGAGAAAAAAAAATGGAGCCTGGAAAGTTTATGAAGCCTGGGGATGATGTCCTAGCAATAGATAAAGGACTCAAAAATAAATGGCGCTGGGCGTGGATTGAAGAAAGTAGAGAGTAGAGCCTTTTGGCGGTTGGTGCAAGAAACTAAAGAGCCCGGGACTCGTTTCTGCACGATCTGCTGGAGGAAGCTACTGTATTAGAGGATGGATTCGAACAGATATTTAGAAAGGCTCGGTCACATCAGCGAAAATGTGCGTCTGTGTTACAATGGCGCTTTTTGCCCTGTGTGCGCTGATGCTCACATCAGTTGACATTTCCGAATGCCTTCCTACAGTTGCTTAATAAAAGCGGGCTTTCCACACAAAAAAGTCAATCTGTCATTAGTATGAGAAACAAATTTGATCGTGCTGGGATCGGGGACATAATGTAAATATCTTAATTCCTGTCGTGTCGTTTGGTTACTGCTCTGTCGAACGCGGGTGTTGTGCTGAATTTTGACTCCCTGCCGAATTATGACTCCCCTCGTTGAAATCAATAGTAATCCTAACCCCGCCCCTAATCCTAACCCCTCCCCCAAACCTGACACTAAACCTACCAAAACTAGGGTAGTCATAATCTGGCAGGGGGTGAAAATGCGGCACTACACTTGTAGCAACTGTTACACCTGACAAACCGTTGTCTATGACTGACCGTGTCTGTGATATAAAAATACGTTTGTACACATTCATAGCAGAACGTGATTTGTCATTCAGAATTTCCCATCCACTGGTCACCCTGTGTAAAAACACTGGCAGAAGACAAAAAAGCGTTAACTAGTCTGTCGGTTTCAAATTAACATGCGAGTTAGATGAATACTTTGAGCACTTGTTATTTTAGCACTTGCTATTGTTAAGCAGTTTTTTAAGTACTTTAAGCTCTTGTTACTTTATTTTTGTTATTATTGTATAACAACCCCCCCATTCCATTATTCCTATAGATGTTATGAACCTGTGAAATCCTTTTACTGTACTGTATATCGACTCCTCCCATATGTTTCTGAACCTAATCTGCTCTCTGTAGTGCAAGTGACATTTCCCAGTATTACAGATTGTGTCGTCAACAAGTAAACATTTGCTCTTCTGGTTTAATGTGTAGTCTTTGACGATTAATATCCGTGACTGACTGACTCCACTACAGAATGGTGTTTATTTCCTGTTGTGTCCTCACTGACATTGCTCAGCCTGATGAAGATGTTTCTCCACTAATCTGCTTCTCTTCCAATATGGACTGTTCACAGAGATGAGGCTAAATGCCAGCCAGGCCCTAAAGGGTATCCTCTGTCTAACAGAGGCAGTCTGGACCGCAGAATAAATCATGATTATAATTACCACATCAGCATACTGCAAATTAGCAGCTGTCATTTGTTAACTGTCCCGCCAAAAATGAAACCCCAGCACTCATGTCAACGTTTCGCCTTTCTAGTTTGCTCTAGAGCCTCAGGAAGTTGCTTCCACAGGCTAAATGGAAGCCATTTCAACAATGATAACAACAGAATATGTCAATGTAAAGAAGAGCAACAGTTTAAATAGAAAGTTGAAGTACTTGTGTTGAGGTCATAGGGTCTGGTTCACAGCTGGGTTCCAATTTATGCCTGGGGTTCAGGTTTGGGCTTTGTGTAAGATGGTTACGTTTTTGCACATCAGTCTTGGTAAGTCATTACTGTATGGACCTTGTTTGTGAACAGGAACATTGTGGTGCTGGAAGAAAAAAAGTAAGGTCCATTCTGTAAAAAAAAATACTGTCTCTATATTTAGATTTGTTGACCTTCTAGTTGAAATAACCAAACTTCTTATTTTATAAGGGGTTTTCCAAGTGTTGTTTTTTTTTTTATTTTTTTTTTTTATTGTGTTTTGATATTATTCCACAATTTTGTCCCAAAGTCCTTTTCTCTGAGATTTTTACATAGCTGTAATTTATAGTTTTGCTTTTTCACTTGCATGTCTCTCAAACCTCATTAAAGTTCCTACTATGACTCAGTGAGGGAGGAGGCTTGTGTCATTCTTTTTCTTTTTTCTTAAATGGCAAGTCTGTCTTGGTTCATTACTTCATTTTGATATGAAGATAAACATTGTGTGAAAAAAAAGATGAAGATGGGATAAACAAATCATTAAGATTAATGCACATAATAAACATAATTCAGTACTAAAATTAATGTGCACATTTAACAAGTAAACACACTATCTAAAAGAAAAAGAAAAATGTTACAAAAATAATAATTTCATTAACCTTTTGGGTCATTTCAGATATAAGACTATACTATAAGACTAAGACTATAACTATAAGAACTTAAAGCAACCACTCTAGTCCAAAAGTTGCATTTATTAAAAACAAGCTTCACTCAAAAGAAGAAGAATTTGCTTACAAATAGTCCTTCGCTACCTAACTAGTGAAGATGCTAGTAATGTAAATGACGTAATGAGTAAATTATGACAAATTTAATTTGGAGTTTATAGTCCAAGCAATAAAGCTTATGAGGAAAAGAGCTGTAACAAACTCCAAAAAGAGATCATTTGGGAACACACATGACATATTGAGTGCCTCTGACACCACATTAGAGAAATTAACAAATTTCTTGTGTCGTGATGTCTAATAAACAAACCAATTTAGGGCATTGCCAGAGAGACAAACTTCTGCGTTTCGTTTGAAGAGATGGATTTGAAGCGTTCTTTGGTGCCAGCTGCACTATTAAGATCTAAGAGAGTGAAATGACAGATTGTTGACATCAGCCTTACATCTTTAATCAATCAGCAAAAACAGCAAGATGAAGTGCTGTAGACTCTCAGACTGCCTTGAATGGTGCTAGAGGCAAACAGCAACAGACCCAGTCACAGCTGCAGAGATTAGGGCTTAATTAATGCTTTATTTCCATTTTAAAATGGGGTCTTAGCACCACGCAGGCGCCAGGAACCGTATTGGGTGATCTCCGGCGAATGGGGCGCAGCTTAAAGACAAATAAACAAATCTGCGGCATAGCTTCGCACTCACAGTGTACTGAAAAACAACAGATGCACGTGTGCTTATACGCATGAACTACTCAATGCTTGAAGCAACGAGAAACCTTTTTTTCAACATCAAAGCTAAAACGGTTCCCAAGGCGTAATCAGACTGTGTTCGGTTGGAGTTTGTTTTGAGACCAGCAGCTATTCCCAGTTGTATTGACTCAAGAAGAGCAAGACTCTGTCAAATTAAATACATCATTTGCATTACATCAGGCTAAATGCTACATACAGACCATAGGCTACAGCGCCGTCTTGTAGTGTGTGTGTGAGGCAGCGTCAGTGTACTAAAGCAGTATGGGAGTTTAGAGTAATGAAGTGATCCTCTCTCTAATATTTTCCTGTTGCTGCATACTATCGTATTATTGTCCGGGAACGTGCGTAAAAGCTCATGAGAATTCTCTGGGAGCCCAGCGCTATATTACTTTGAGAAATGATACAATTCTCTGAGTTCAGTGGTAATTGTGAAGATAAGTTTAATACTTCTCTCCCCAGATACATGGTTCAGCCAAGAGATGAAAAGGCCTGAAAATATTAATGAGGGAAGAGGGAGTGAGCCTTGGCTCGCCGGTGCTTTAATGTCCTTATCTGTTTAGCACAGGGGCCGCTCTTTGCAAACCAGACCTTCCGAGTATGCAAATATCTCTACGATTGGACAGGCTGTGAATTGGGCTAACGCTAATTTCATCCCTCAACGTGCACTGCTTAATGTATATTATTAGTGTGTCTGCTGGGAAGTCAGGACAGAACGCTATTCTAATTGATGACATGGCAGATGGAGACTTTATTTGAATGCCAAAGTGTTGCTTCATAAATGTGCTTTTCATCAGAAAGTGTTCACTCCTCCCTTCCCAGATCCCTTACAGAGTTTTAACTCAGTGTTTGCCATATTAGTAACAAACAAAGGAAAAAAATTATATTGCACATAAACTGAGAATGAAATTGCAGTGTGACAAATGGCAGTCAGAATGGCAGAACAGCATGTACCTTATTTATTATTGATATTATGATGATTATTTATTTTTAAGCATCAGTGGCTCAGGCTCAGAAGGACAGAAAGAAGCTACTTGGAACTACTCGTAGTTCTTTATTTTATTAAGTAAAGATGGCATAAAATTATCAAAAGTAACTTTAAAACATAAAATTATTTATTTTTATCAAAGTTTTAATCATCAATAAATCCTGGGGAAGAAAGGGTGTTATGGTTCCTACAAAATATAACAGCACAACCATTTTAATGGAAACATATTATAAATACAGTAATATTACAGGATTGAACATATTGGATGACTAAAGATGACTTTTCTTATCACAGGAACAAACTACAGTTTTGAATATATTAAAATTGATAAATTGCAATAATATTTAAATAATATTTTTCTGTTGAGCATGAGAAGCATCTAAAAATGACAACATTTTACAAGATTATTTTAAATATTTCATAGTGTTTGATTGGCACGTTGCACTTTCTTTTGAAATTACAATTTGATCTTTATTTATTTATTTTTAAATAATTGTTATTATGATTATTTATGATTTCACTATTTTTTTACAAACCAAGTAAATTACAGTTGAACATTTGTGTGCTTGTCAGACGTGTTTGTTTGTATGTTTGTAACAGAATAAGGTCTACTTTCGTTTCATGGTGGAGGGGGAAAAAAACTGCAACTCTAAACCCATCATAATCTTACAACATAATTTTTATAGGTTTGGATAGGACACATCTGGTGTGTTTATGCTTGTATGTGTATAGCTGAAATTTGTGCAGGAATTTGTTATTTTGCACACCATGTTACTGCATTCTCTGGCTGACCTGTGATGAGATAAATCAAATCAAATCGTGCCTTTTGAGAAACAGAACTTCCTGTTCCTGTCAGGCGTTGTTACCGTGCACAGCCTGCCACAGTCAGATCTAAGTATCAAGCCTGAGCTCAAAAATTCGCCAAGAGAAATCAGCAATAGTGTTTTTAACAAAAACATTTTTCAAGGCGAGACGATCAACTGTGGTATGTGGTTTAAGTTCACAATATGTGTCAGACACCGGGTGTGTGTATGAGTTCTCTGGAGGATTGGCATGCAGAGAAAGAGCCAGAGGACGCTTGGACACCATGAGACAGACACGGAGGTGTGAAATGAGAGAGACAGAGCTGGAGTGAATGTGTGCATGTGTCGGAGAATAGGAAGAGGTTGCCCTAGTGCAGTCACCCTTATCATGCTCTGTAGACTAATCCTTTTGTCTGGGGGAAATGAGGTGTGTTTGTTCGTGTGTAAGTGTGTGTGTTTGAGGTAACAAAAGGGCTTTATACCATCTTTGCTGTGTGCTTGATTCAGATATGATTATGTCATGGAAAGCTTACACTAATGAATGATACATAAGCAGGAGGGAGAAAAGGAAATGTGTTTTATAATGTGACCTATTCGTTACATGCGAAAACAAAGAAGTGTTTACTTTTGATTTACATCTCTGTACGTGCTCTGCTTTCCTCTGTAAGGGGTCCTGGTGTGTCAGTCTTTATACCTCAGGCTGTGAGAGACGGTATGTTTGAGACCCCCTTCAGAGGACATGGTTTTCTCATCCCACTGTGCTTGTACTCCCATGGGGAGTGTGGGAGAGGAGTGTGACTGCGCTCGTCTCTGAGCTGATTGCTGGTAACGACCAGTGATGAGTTGTTCCTTCCACCTCCAAATGACTGCACCCTGACTATGGGGTTCCACTTGGAAAGTGATTCATTTGTGCGCACATTTGCACACATAGAGAGAGACACACAACTGTATGCACAAGCACGTGCAAACTGTCATATATAAGTCTAGCAGATGACTTAATGTTTGGTGCATTTTGGTCATCATTTATCACCTCTCACATCATAATTAATTAAACATAAAATTAAGGGGTCACTTTTATTTTTTATGATGGTTATTTTATTAACAGATTATGTCCTGGGAGTTTTACTATAGATTGTATTTCTTATTTGTGTTTTTTTTTTCTTGAAATGTATTTCTTTATTTGTATTTTTGACATGCCTCATCACATAAATATTTTCCTGGATCCTTTAGAAGAATCTGCAGAGCAGAAGGTGCTACACACAATCAGGAACAGCACAATGTTTGACATGATTTCCCCCATTTTGCTTTTTCAGTAGTTCTGTGGAGTAACAATCAAGACAGGCTCATTGTAAAACCATGCCTGTAGCAACATTTCTCATATATCATCACATTGCTTCTTGCATTTTCTTATTATATTCAGTAGTAGCATTATAAAATATGTTGTCGTATTTTTTTAATGAAATGTCCATCAAATGGCTGTAAAATGTTTGTTCTTTGAAAATAATGTACCATTTTACCCTTAAACCTAACTGATAGTGTTAAAGAGTTAGTTCACCCAAAAATTAAAATGAGGTTCCCCTGAAACATTTTCGTTGTGAACCGTGTGCTATTTGCAGCGCGTTCGTGTGTTTGCAGCATATTTCTGTGTTTGGTTGTGTTGCAAGAATTTGCAGCACTTGTGTTGTTGTGTTGTTAAGATGTTTTCTTAATGTGTTGTCGTTTTTTTCTGTTTGAATGTGTTTTCTTAAGTTGCAGCTCGTTGAGCTCTCTCAGCCACCATATGATATGCTATTTTTGTTTTCTTTGCACAAAAAAGTATTCTCTTAGCATTGCAAAACTAAAGTTTTCATTTTTGAGTGAATTAACCCTTTAAGAGACCTAATCATGATATAAAAACACATTTGCTGAAGCAACCACATCATTTAAACTTGCTTCTACAAGTGTTTGAGCTCTTTTATTGTGACTGGTGTATCATGTACAGTGGAAAGTATTTAGACCCCCTTAAAATTTTTACTTAATTTTTTTGTTATATTTTTGTTATAATATAGCTATTTGCTAAAATCATTTAAGTAAATTTTACTTCTCGTTAATGTAATTGTTGACATTTATTAAAAAAGAAAAACTGAAATATCACATGGTCCTAAGGATCCTCTGTCATTCCTCCTTGCTGATCCTCTTCAGTTCTGTCAGGTTGGATGGTAAACGTTGGTGGACAGCCATTTTTAGGTCTCTCCAGAGATGCTCAATTGGGTTTAAGTCAGGGCTCTTGCTGGGCCATTCAGGAATAGTCACAGAGTTGTTGTAAAGCCACTCCTTCGTCATTTTAGCTGTGTGCTTAGGATTATTGTCTTGTTGGAAGGTAAACCTTCGGCCCAGTCTAAGGTCCTGAGCACTCTGGAGAATGTTTTCGTCCAGGATAACCCTATACTTGGCCGCATTCATCTTTCCTTGATTGCAACCGGTCGTCCTGTCCCTGCAGCTGAAAAACACCTTCACAGCATGATGCTGCCACCACCATGCTTCACTGTTGGAACTGTATTGGACAGGTGATGAGCAGTGACTGGTTTTCTCCACACATACCGCTTAGAATTAAGGCCAAAAAGTTCTATCTTGGTCTCATCAGACCAGAGAAACTTATTTCTCACCATCTTAGAGTCCTTCAGGTGTTTTTTTTTAGCAAACTCGCAGACTTCTGCAGGCTTTCATGTGGGTTGCACTGAGGAGAGGCTTACGTCGGGCCACACTGCAATAAAGCCCTGACTGGTGGAGGGCTGCAGTGATGGTTGACTTTCTTCAACTTTCTCCCATCTCCAGACTGCATCTCTGAAGCTCAGCCACAGTGATCTCTGGGTTCTTCTTCACCTCTCTCACCAAGACTCCTCTCCCACGATAGCTCAGTTTGGCCAGACAGCCAGCTCTGGGAAGGGTTCTGGTCATCCCAAAGTTTTCCATTTAAGGATTATGGAGGCCACTGTGGTTTTAGGAACCTTAAGTGCAGCAGAAATAGTTTTGTAACCTTGGCCAGATCTGTGCCTTGCCACAATTCTGTCTCTTCGGCAGTTCCTTTGACCTCATGATTCTCATTTGCTCTGACATGCATTGTGAGCTGTAAAGTCTCATATAGACAGGTTTGTGGCTTTCCTAATCAAGTCCAATCAGTATAATCAAACACAGCTGGACTCAAATGAAGGTGTAGAACCATCTCAA
>JAUYWG010000047.1:9717781-9754092 GCA_034779775.1 Enteromius afrohamiltoni
ACACATTACATTACTTATTTTTTATTATACTTAAATATGTGCTCATATTTGCTGTAACTTTGCATGAGCACATCAAGAAAAAAATGCCAACCTCTTTTTTTTCAGATGTTGCCATGGTGACTCGTAATATGTCGTTATTCCACAATCTACTGTTATTTTCATAGAGGGTGGGATAAAGACTTTTTTTTGTTTAGTATTTTGGGCAAATAAAGCAATTTGTTTGCCAGTTTTCAGTTGTCATTTCCATATCTTAGTCTAAGCACCGGACCAAACAGGGCAGTCACCATGGCTCCATTGATAATGGCTTTTTAGACACGCTTAACTCTGAGTTAGTCTACCTTACTCAGATCAGCTGATCTGAAACTGAAAATTCTGAGTTTTTAATCTCTGGGTTGATCAATTCAGAGTTCAAGTTTAAACTCTGAGTTGTTTGAACCTCCTTTCAGAAAAACAAGGCCCCAGATGGCATTTACCGCTGATTACAGGACTGTGTTTACTTCCAAAACTCGCAAACAGATTGACCGATTGGGATCGGGACATCCCTATTCAAAGCATTAGAAATGCTAGTTGGTGCTCCAGCATAATCAGTCCACCAAAACTTATCCAGTGAGAAACATTCCACAGGGCAAAAATAAGTGTGATTAAAATGCGTTACAAAAATGTAACGTGTTACTTTTGTGTAATTAATTAATCTAAATTAACGCGTTAAAGTCCCGGCCCTAATATATATATTATGTTATATATGTTATGTTAGTGTTGCCGTACAAGCTCTGCAAACTTCCAACATAAGTCATCTGGTATGGTTGCAAATATTGTCATTATTCCACAATCTACTGTTATTTTCATAGAGGGTGGGATAAAGACTTTTTTTTGTTTATTTTGGGCAAATAAAGCAAATTGTTTGCCAGTTTTCAGTTGTCATTTCCATATCTTAGTCTAAGCACCGGAGCAAACAGGGCAGTTTAGAGGTAAACAAAAGGAGAGGAAGTACCAGAGCTGCTGTTTCTTCAGCCCAGCGGAATAATCGGCCTCACGCAGACTCGCCTTATCACAGCTGCTTTGAAACAGCCTGAATCTGAGAACAGCCTGGCTGCCATTCTAACAATACACTGTTTGTTTGAGATGATGGCCTATTGGTGTACAGTTGCGACTTATACATCATGTGTCTTTTTTCTCATTCATTCATTTTTTTGAGAAGTAACACATTTTTCTTTTCTTTTTTTCCTTTCTGAATCTTATTGCATTCCTGGTGGATTTGACTTATAATATATATATATATATATATATATATATATATATCAGATCTCTTTTTAACACATTAATCTATCAAACAGAATGGCAGCTGAAAATGCGAGCGTGAGATGATGCTGATGGAGGGAGCATCTGTGATCTTTGAGGAAGCATCTTTGTGAAGTCTCTGCTCCACCTCACCAGATCGATCTGCCAGAACATCTCTCTTCTCCCTCTGCATGCGGGTGTGAGCATGTGCTCCTGTGTGTATGTGCCGATTGATGCAAGTGGGCGTGTGCTTGAAAGTTTCCCTCCATCCTAACCAAGACGCCTGCTAACCAGAATGTCACTGGATTTGTGTGAGAGTGTGTGTGTGTGTGTGTGTGTGTGTTTGTGAGTTAGTATGCAGGAATGCTTGTTGAGCTGCTCTCACCCACTGGAGGTTAACAGTCAGCAGATTTGTGATGTCATACTTGCCTGCCTCCATTCCGCTCTCACTAAAAGAGTCCACAAGCTGAACAGTATTTACAAAACTGTCAGAATGTACACAGTACTTATTTTGCAGAAATAGGAAATAAAGCTGAAATAAAAAAAGATAAAGGAATTGGAGAAGAAAATAAAAGAAAGTTAATAATCAAAAAATAAATAGGAAAAATTGAAGAATGCAATTTAAGGACAAAATGGCATAGTGAAAATAGAAATCACTCATCAGAGTTATAAATGTCTGCGGTCTAATAGTTCTTATTGACGTGCTGCTACATAGATACTTCCTAAGGGGGAATGTGATTCTCTCACACTCATTTTGTTCTGTCATCTCTTTCATTCTTTCATTTTTCAGGATTCTGTGTCTTCGGTTGCTCGGATGAAAGCAAAGAGAAATAGAAAGACCTGAGGCGAAGTATAGATACAAACACATTTGAAGGTGGTATCGCTAGTTCAAAGCAACACCCACAGTATTCTCAGGTATATTACATCTCTGGATCTTAGCTATCTTTAGTAATGATCAACATTCTAAGCTTTAAAATAAACAATGTGTGTTGTAAAAAGGACAAATGAATCACAATATGCTAATAAACACAGCTCTTCTTCACCATCTTTGAAATCTGGCTGCAAATAAATACTGCAGCGAGTCAGGCTTTTAGTTAGACAGACTAGGGAGACTTCAGATGTCTTTACTCTCACTTGCAGTTGTGGGGTGCGGAAATGCTGACGCTGAGAAATCAGGGCGTCCCCTGTGATCATTGTTCCTGGAGAATACATTCCATCTGTCTGCCATCTGTCTTTGAACTGCAGATGATTTTCTTACTGGACAAACTGCTCCTCTGTTCTCATTAGAAACCAGCAGTCAGAGCGTGACATCATGAAGGAGGGTCCCTCAAAAGAAGCTCGTCATTTTGTAAACATTTCCAAGTAATTACTTAATTATTTAGCATGCAGTTCATGCACGATGAAGCTCACTTGTTAAATATGCCAATGTTAAACTATATAGTTGGCTTGGCAGCCTTTAAAATTTCAAATAGTATTACACATTTTTTTAGGGTTTAAAGGTTAATCAGGTGGGATATGGACAGGCTTAAGGATAGATGTATGGATGAATCACAGAAAGTTTAAAGGTTTTATTTGGAAGGTTATTCAGGCCTTACAGGTTGGGTATATATAGGCCTGTGTGTTTATAAATAGATAAAAAGAGTGAAATAGAGGGCAGACTGGCTCTCTCACCTTCATCACCCTCATTTCTCCTGTGATGGACGCTGAGATAGATTTGTCTCCTGCTCTGCATTAGTTATGCCACAGTGTGTATGCTTTAAACATTACAAACTAAATAATACATAAATCATGTTGAGGAAGCAGTAGGGCTTGTGAAGAACATATTGCAAGATGTTTCTGATGAGAGAGAAGGAAGACTGAGAAGAAAAAGTGATGGTTTATCATCTTGACTGTGCCATTCTCATTCATTCGATAAGGAATAGAGGGGTGACTGGCCTTGGAAATGTCTGTAGAGAGAAAGGGAGAGAACGCCAAAGGCTCCCCTGTGTGTCAGTGCTAAAGGCAGGTCTTTGAGGGGTTTTGACACAAATGGTCTTTTAAAGCTGCCATGGCACATATTGCCATAAAAACCGAGGTTTCGGTGAAGGACATTTTTTTTGGACAACAACAACAGATTAAAAACAGAAAAAAATATTAATAAAAATAATTATTATTTATATTAATAAAGAAAATTAAACTTTTTTTCATTACCTTGTTCATATACATTATAGATGTTTGACATATTTACATCAATAAATTTTATACACTTTTACAGCTCAATCCGTTACAGTTCGTCAATTCAGATTTTTGTACATAATCATTTTTATTAATATTTTTAGATGCAAATTATGTGTGTGTGTTAACAGTGATGTCCCATAGTACATGTACAGTAGATGTGTCTCCAATCAAAACCATTAACATATTGACCTTTCTGAGCATGTCTAAGCTGACAGTCAGCAGTGCATGGATGTACCATTGTTATATTGAGCGTATCTAATTAGAAAAAAAGTGAGTTAGTGAAGGCCACAGCATTCTATAAGAAAATGCAATTAGAGAAATATGTTAGACATTATGTCATTGTCTTTCTCTGGTGTGCCACTGAACAATGCCTCTTCAACCTCATCTAAATATTTTATCATATGAGTGAAAGTGGCCAGCAGACATCCTCAGGCTTTTTTTTTTTAATCTGTTGTTATGTGCATAATGCATTACTCTTATTTTAACATCTGATTTATTGCCAAATAGTCTAGAAGGTACAGTTTAGGGATATCAACATTTCCCTCTATGTCCATACACATAATCATCTCAGCATCTCAGTTTAGTTGACAGGCAGAGAGCTCTACGGCAGGGACTGTCCCTCTGATGTCCTTGTCCTCAAGTAGTTGGACACAGAAAATGGCAAATGAGAGTTTGGCATGGGGAATTTGCTATAAATAATTTAAAGTGGTGTACCGTCATCAGGGGAGATTAGGGTTCAATTTCAGCTCCCAGAGTCAGAACTAATGTTTGGTTGGGGGACATGAGCACACACATACACACAACAAGAGACAGACTGTTGGAACAGTTGAAAGAGAAATGTTAACTCCCTGAGGAGCAGTGCTAGTTTGGATCAGAAGAGAAGCACTCTCACACTCTCAGTTCCATTGGTAGATTCAGATGCAAACCATGTCTTCTGTCTGCAAATCAATAGTAGAGGAACAACTGCTGTTAAGTCAAACACCCAAAGAACCCCGGTGAGATGAGATCAGTCTACAGTGATTCTGAACCATCTCTCAAGCATCCAAAATTAGACAGACGTGACAGTTTTGGTTCAGCCATCATTATCAAAAATGTCACCACTTCCGCTTCCACCTCGAAATTATACTTGTGTTGCCTCACCTATCTGGATAGTGAAGTTTAAACAAGGGATGAGAATTTGACGTCATTTGCGCATTCTGTGGAACTCACATGACTTTCTTCTTTCTCTTTTGATATTTTGCAGGCATTCTAAGAAGCTTTATCTTCTTCAATGGGTCAGTATCATCTTTTTGTGTAATAAAGCAACTTATACAGGTTTGGAATGACGGTGAATAAATGATTTTTCACATTTTTTCATTTTTGGGTAAACCACATTCTATTAAATTTCTAATGTATTTAGAATAGTTATGAATATTTTGTTTTCATAAAAATAAATGTCTTAAGAATAGTCATAAAAAATTTTAATACAAAACCTGCTTGGCTTTTTGGATGTTTGTGTTGTCCTGTGGGTTGTAAATATGGAGAGAGATCCAGATAGAGACTGAGCAGATCCTTTCACCCCTTCTGCTCATGTTCTGTTCAGGCAATGCTGGCTTCCCAGAAACTCAATGAATTTGATAGGTATTTTTAGCTATAATTTGCAGTGAAAGACAAAAACGTCCTACCCTTCAGTGATACAGCCAATGTTTACAGTAATACTGCACTGATAACATGAGATAAAATCATCTTCATTCTTACATAACTTGAGGGGGTTTATCTTCAATGTTAAAGTTTCTTTTATAATTAATTAATTGATTTGTACAGAGCAGGACGCTTAGCTTTAACCTACATCATTCAAAGGTGAACACTGATGTGATTTAGGTAAAATCACATGAATAATCATTACATCAATTGTATCAAGCATGTAATAACAGCCAAAGCAGTAATAACCATGTAATGAAAACATACTCACACTTTAGTGTACTGTCGGGTCTAATATAGTCAGCACAGCATCATCCCAGTTTTAATCTTTCTGAAAATACAGTGTCAATTTGTGCCTGTTCATTTATAAACAAATCTATTGTAAAAAGAAGTGAACAAAGGGTAAAAAATCAGTTTTTCCAATCTTTCCTAATGTTAAGATCAGTGAAGAGCCTTTAGAGTCTGCAATTGCCTCTCTTACTACATGTGCAAGTTGGTGGACAGGACTAAATAGGCAGTGATGTAGAAGCAGGTGTTGATATTCTTTTGCAGAAGTGGTTTTAGCTCCACTAAAACATCATAAAGTGACACATTCCACAACAATGTTAGCAGGTTTTAGACTAACAAGAAAGTTTAAGTTCTGAATCTTACAGAATATTTTTATTGCGCAATGACCTCTTATATGTCAAAAGATCAAGAGAATTTTGATTTCTCAGTCCATGACTCCTTTCACGTAACAACTATTTTGACACAAAAAAGCAATTGGAAGCTTATTCCAAATACAGACAAATCTGATTTATGCCTTGCCAACCTTGAGGCTTTCATTCTATTCTATTCTTTGTGTGTGAAACACGTCATTCACTTTGTGCACAAACACATCTGAGGCTTGTATTCTCCCAGTTGGCAAGAACATTCTGTACTGAAGCTTTACAATCCATGGCTGAAGAAAATTTTTGGAGGTGAACAAGGGACAGAAAGAAAGAAAACTTAAGGAACCTGAAAAGTTTTTCACAAATGAGTAAGTTATAGGAAATCTTTTGATTTGTACATTTTTATCACCTTCTTTTTTTTTAAAAAAAAAAAAAACAGAACGAGGAGACTTTAAAGAACAAGGCATATAGACTGTGTGCCACTTTCTTTTTTACACATAAAGAAATTACACATAAAGTGTAGCTTACTGAAAGACTGAGAGACAAGAAAGAATGAGATAAATGTGTAAATAGAACATATCAATATATAATGAGGAGACTGTTGGCATTACTGTGGCACAAATAAAGATATGTATATCCTACACGCCGGCACAAATGTTGGTTTATTTGTATTTGTCCAGTGCACATGAAAATGGGGACAAGAGCACTCATGGATAAATGTGTCTGACATAATAAAAGCTTATGAATGTAGTCACAGGCAGTGAAGAATCGACTGAATCATAACACTCATCCCGTGGTTGTGAGTAAATTTGTATTGATGATTATATATCAAATGTTAACCTCGAATTTACATTTATATAAACAGAGCTGCAATTCCATTCCAAAAACATCCGGCATCCCACTAGAGCGGCAATTTTGTGTTCAATAAACTTTGCATTGTTTTGTCCGTTTGCAAGCATAGGCCTACAAGCCCTATTCGGACGGGACTAGTTTTCTAAACTATGTGTGAGTTTTGATTCTTATCACCTGATTTTCATGTACCGTTTCGGACCGAACTATATTACAGAGGTGGGAGGGCATCACAGAGGGCGTCACAGAGATCACACGTTCTGTATGCGTGCATTGCGTATACGCCTTATTCAGCCCGCCACCATTTTAATTAGAAAACGAGGATGTAAGGGATAGTATGTTAGTAGCAGACCAGCAGCGTTCTATGGTGTATTGTAGTGTGCACCCGAGTGTCGACTGTTTAGCCGTAATAAAGCAATAACACATCATTTTACACATTCTGAACTTTTTATCCTTCGTCTGCCCAGAAAGGTATATACTGACAGGAGATAATGGCGACAGCGTTTATGGTGTAAAGTAAACTTACATGGAAGAAAAACTATGGCAAGCACATGAATGTCTTTATAACATAACATCAAAGACATACCACAGTCAAAGCGACAAAGAAAAAAGCTGGGCATCAATCGCTGAACTATCTTTACTCAGACACTTTACTGCACATATTCACTTATTATTTTAGAAATTATCTCTATGTATTTAGAATGTAGACTATTAATTCAATTTAATTTTTTTATGGAAAAGTGGTTCTATTTTGTTTTGCTTCCTTATTACGTTTATTTAGAAACATGACTGGCACGTTTTATGTTTGTTTTTTCTTAAAGGGGTCAACCGGCGGTCCATGCACTTTTTCAAGCTGTTTGGACTGAAATGTGTGTTGGGAGTGTGTGTACACAACCACTCTACAATGATAAAGATCCACAAGTATTTTTATCGAATTAAAAGAAGAATAAGTTGCCCCTTCTGAAATTAAGCCATTCTCAAATGCATGTCGGTGTGAGGCCACGCCCACAATGTTTAATTGACAGCAGCGTGTCACACAGACTGAACTGGTGTCTTACCTCAGACCCGCCCTGAGTGAGCCGTCATCAGACCGAGACACAGAGACGAGCAAGACTCCTAAGAGATTGAGGTGTTGTTGTTGAATGTGTTAACGAACATACCCATAGTCATTTACCCCCGACATCTGAGAGACTGATGAAGCAGAGGAGTAACGTTATGTTTGGTTCTGAAGCGAAACGCGCCCTTCAGAAATACGAAACAACTGAAATGCGCTTATGTTCGCGCGAGTCATTCTTGACCCAGCCTCACCTACAGAAGCAGTGAGTATAATGTCTTTTAATTAATATTTGCAAATCCCTTTTCCTAATAATGTGCTAATTAGCAAGTTTCACTTTGAATACGGCTAAAAAAAGATCCTCTGAGTGCGCCTCAGAAAAGAGGGGCGGAGTCAGCGGAGCTCGTGAAGATTTAAAGGGGAAGTACACAGAACAGAGTTATTGTTTTTGACAGCTTCTTTTACACTTTATTTGAGAGATTTTAAAGCAATCTATATTACAAACTTTCCATTAAGATCCTAAAGAATCATTGTCATTTTGTATGACCCCTTTAAATAGTTATACCAAGACAGCGAGTATAGCAAATATTTGATCAGGTTAACCTTCTCAAATAAACACAGTTTAAGATATAAAAATGTAATGCATTTCACAATATTATATATATATATATATATATATAGCCTAAAAATATTGATATGGTATTTAATCTTTGTGTGGCAGTTTGTGCTGGCTCGCAAAAGGCACACAAGCGAGTCATTTTGAAACATAAGATAAACAATAAAAGCTGAAATTATTAAGCAGTGAGTGAATATTTGAGACAGTGGAGCTTAAGAGGAGGAAGAAACAATAGATTTGTATTCCACACAGCCATGCCTTGTTTAGCCTCACAGCCTCGTTTTCGAATCAAAATGGCAGCGGGATGAAAAAGGAAGCTAAATGGCTAGTATAGAAAAAATATGTTAATGTGTGGTTACTTTAGTTTAACTATTATATTTTTATTTGTTGTAAACCCATGTTTAATTTTGATAATTAAAACATATGTAACCGAGGACAGAAATGAAGATGAGTAATCTTACCTGATTTACAATATCCAATCATAACAATTTATGTGATCTGGCTCTTTGTTTGTATTTATTTATTTATTTTCTATATCAAAATATATCAAACGTGCGTGCAGTAACAGCATCTACGGCATATCGTTGGCCAAAACACACAAGGAAACGCGTTGTGGAAAAGAATATCACAGACATAGTTTGCTAAAAAACACAGTAGGTAATTTGCTTTTGAATTATCACAGAGGTTGTGAGAAAAAAACACAGACATAGCAGATTCGGGCGGGATTAAAATCACCAAGTAAGTCTGTGAAGCAAACATTTCTCTAACCATCCCCTGTAAAAACTAGTCCCGTCCGAATATGGCTTATAGACTTATAGATAGTTTAGAATCATAATACCGATTCTCAAATAAATGAATCTTTTAACTTGATTCTTTCCAATGAATCAGAGTTCGCAAAGCGTTTTGAACTGAATCTTATTTCAGTCTGGTTCATTGGTGCAACTCATAACGTGGTAACGTACGTTCACGCACAGAAACGTTTGGATCTTCGAAATTAGAACGGAATTTTTGACGTTTCATCGTGTTTGACTGACTACTTTGTTGCGCAGCGCCTCACACGTGAGAGTAATAACCCGCGGGTTTTCCGCTCGGCAGGCCAGTTCCTCTTGTCGTTGGCCGGAGAAGATTTATTACGTTAATGACTCGCAACATGAGGTAAAGTTAAATAGGTTTTTAGTACATTCCCCTCCATTCAGTTCAATTCAAGTGTATTTGTATAACGCTAGTGTTTCACAATATATAGTTTCAAAGCAGTTACAGAAAACTTTGTGCAATACTACATTCAGGATGTAGGCGTTAAGTTTTTGTTATCAGCCAGAGATTAGTGTAACGTTAACGATATACATCAAAATGCCGAGCATATGGCAGTTAACTATTGTGGTTCGTTAATGTCACGCGTTAAGTTAATCAGACATCGCAAACGAGTTAGCAAACAACTTTTTACTGAACTGAGCTGGCTGAACTTGGACTCGTAGGCGTGAAGAGTTTAATGAAGCATCCGCTTGTTGTTTCATTTAATGGTGCCAATGAGGACATCCATTTGAATACCATGTTGCGCCATTTTCCAGTGTGTTCATTCATTATAACTAATGAAATATTATTGTTGCTTGATTTTCACACGTTTTTCAGATTGACAGCACGATTAACGCAAGTGATTTTCAGCAATAAGCCTGTGTCGTTAGAGCATTTTTTTCACACATAGGCAGACAGCATATTTTAGTAGGCTATGAATAGCGCTATAGTAGTGTTTGAATGAAAGAATAAAGACATGCCAGTAGTATTCAGTGAGTGTAATGTGAACAGCACCTAATTAATCAAGCTTCTGCAATAAGTGTGTTTATTGGACATAAACTTGCCTGTTTACATAAAACTAGAATTCTGCCTTACTTGGATTGAGTGGATTGAGCAACATGAGCAGATGGGAATGTTTTATTGAAATAGATTCACGAAACCTGCATACTATGAACATAAATACAAAATTCACAAAAGTCTGGGAATTTACCATTTCTAAAGTATGAGTTAATTGAGACTAAATCTATTGTTACCACTACACTTGAGCTGAGGATTGATTCTAAAGTGCATATGGACCAATCCGATAGATCTGCTTAGCACATCAACCACCATAAATTTACTTTCACAGCTCTTTTTGGAGAGAACAATCAATTGATTTTTGGTCCTAAATCAAGTCAAGCCAAAGTTTTATTTGATAGTTGACAAAATATTGTCAGAGATATCTTTTAAGATGCCTTCATATGAATTTGTGGAGAGAGAAATTCTAAACTTTTTTCTTTTTGACATCAAATCATGCATTATAAATAACATTCTTTTTCTGTCGTGGTAATTAGTTGTCTTAGTAATTTTACTTAGGCTAAATCTAAGAGACAAGTCAGAGTTCTATATAACAAATTTTACTGTTATGCTCTTATTACACCATCTGCTTTCAATTCACCTGCATCACAGGAGAATTCAGTATGTGTGTGTGTTAATATGCTGGAATAAAAAACTGCTTATTCTTCACAGTGTTGTCTGTCTCAGTGGGAGTGAAAGAACACTGAGTTATCTCCTCTGTGATCATGTGAAGCCCTGTGCTTTGGACAACATGTCCTTGACGATTGATGCAAGATTGAAGAAATTTTGAAGACTTTGAGCTGTGCTGTTTATGATATCACAAACCTAAGGTAAAAAAAAAACACACACATTCTTAAAGCCTTCATGAACCATCTTAATGAGCACAGTTTACCTCTGTGTTGACTATTTCTGTGTAAAACATGAAGTCAGTGCAGGTCTGGTTAAGTTGTATAATTCATACAGCTTTTTTGACACCGGTGCAAAGTTTTTTATTTTGTCAGTTTTATAAGTGCAATAGCATACAGATGACCTTAAAGTTAGAAGATGTAGACTAAAGCAAGTGAAACTTTAATGGTCTATAATTTCCTTACAAAAACAATTAAAGTATCTTTAATAAAGGAAATATAAATGTTTTTAGTTTATATTCTTAATCAAAAGCAGCAATAAATTAGGAACACACACACATACATGCATATATAGATAGATAGATTAGGGATGTAACGTATTAAAATTTCACGGTACGGTAATACCTCGGTATGAATGGCACGGTACGGTATTTATTGAATCAAAACATAACTAATTAAGAGGTTTAAAAAAAGTGCCAGAAGTCTTTATTAAACAGTTCACATTAGGGTTGGGTCGATAGATGATGCCATCATCCATCGCCGATAGACATCAAGATGCTGAGGCTTGGTGTTTTAGTTACAACTAAACCCCCACCCACCGCCTATAGCGAGGACGATGCCAAATTGGTCGGCATTGCCCAACCCTAGTTTACATGAACATATCAGTGGCACACCATTAGCCATCTATCTTAACTTTGAAGCAGGAACTTCAATTTTATTAACAAACAATTATTAAACTTTCCACACATCCGATTTAAAACCCGCTTTAGATTGCTAGATGATGTCATGCAGTGCATCATATTATCTTGCTTCTCTGTGGTCACATAATGTTATTCAATGCACCATAATTCTCAATAAAACAGTTTTCACTGATATTTTTAATGGTTTCTGTTGTCAGAAAAACGGAATGAATATGAAATAGTGACTGAAAAGTACGCCATTATAAGGCCTGCTGAACTAGCTCTACTTTACAAGATGTTAATCTAGATTAAAAACCTTATTTCTAATCGTTTATAATTGTATTTATAATTCATAATAATGAAACCAAGTACACATAAGATATAGACAATGGCTATGATGTGATTTTGGCTATATTTGCATGTAAAATAGAGTTGAGGTTTGTCCAAGAAATCTCTAGATTTGTCGCTAGTCGCTTTTAGGGAAAAATGTTGCTAAGGGGTTCTGAATAGTAGCTAAATATAGAGGAAAAGTCGCTAAGTTGGCAACACATCATTCACTGGCAAAGAATGATGGGCACGCTTGGGCTGTTGGGAATTGTAGTTCTCGCTACCTCCTGTTTGCTCCATTCACCTGAGCAAACTTTCTTCAGAAGATCGTTTTATCAAGTCATGCGACTACAGTATTATAGAAAAAATTTAATATTGCGGTATGACGTTACATCCCTTTATTTATTTATATATATATATTATACACACACACACACACACACACACAGAGTGTGTTGGTTAAATGGGTAGTTTATCCCAAAATGAAAATTGTCAAATTATTATTTTATATCTTTTTTGTTGTTTTAAAGCTCTATAACTTTATTTTCTCTGTGGAGCATAAGATATATATTTTATGTCTTTGTGATTCTATGGTCAGTGTGATCCTGTGCTTTTTTGTGTTCTGCAGAACAAATAAATGCGTACAGCAATGACAGTGATTTTACTTTCCTGTTAAGCTTGACAGAAATATAAACCAAGTGACAGACAAAAGTGCCACTTGTAATCACTGTTGGCTGTAGGGGTGGCACGGTTCACAAAACCCACAGTTCAGTTTGTATCACGGTTTTAGGGTCTTTTAATATAACACTCCAGAAATGTACTTCAGCATCCTTCCTTTTCTCTTCCGCTTGCCATTTCTACACGTACAGTATTGTAACCTTCAGCACTCACTCCACACCGTAGACACCTCAATTCTTTCGCGTGAAAGGGAAATACACTGACGTCACATACGGACATTGCCCATGTCATGAACTGTCAAACCGTGTGACGCATGCATGCACCAAACTGAGACAAGCGTACCGAACGGTTCAGTTTTTTTTTCATGAACCATGCCACCCCTAGTTGGCTGGGATAAAAAGATGACGTTTATTAATAAGGTTGACTGTTAAGTTTATTATATTTTGCTAAACTTTTATATTAGTTATACAACTTGTGTTTGCTGGTTTTCATTGTATTTGTTTTACTTGTGTTTTTTGGCACTGTTTTTGCCATGAAAATAGCCTAAGATGCTGACATGCCATTAAATAAAAATATACTACTAGTACTCATTCTTAAAGTACCCCTATTATGCCTTTTAAAGGTTGTTAATATTGCTTTATGAGTCTCAGCTTTACATGTATGCAAGGTCAAAGAACACTTTAGTTTTCCAAAACTAATTTCATTTGACCCCATTTCTAAATGACCCATAAGCGACTCGTGTGAAGCAGTTCGAAGAATCAGTTTGTCTAAACCCCTCCTTTCCGTGAGCCCTTACTGCTGTGATTGGCCAGATGGCTCAGTAATTTATTATTGGTCTGCCGCTACAGCATGTGTCAGGAAAACGAAACGCCCATTACAACTGAATGACAGCGCAGGATACAGCGTCTTCTTGACATGATGTAATCCATGTGGAAATTTTACTGTTCGTAGGTGGGCAAGTTGTTCGCGATGTAGACATGGGCAGACATTATGCAAATATGTTACTTTGTGACATGTGGCCATAACAGAAAAAGATTTGAATTGCTGATGACACATTTAGCCGAATGTGAGCCAACTATTTTATAGACAAAATCTTTATTTATTGTGCACTACTGGTGTCACAACTTTGCAGATAGTTTATGTTTATTATGTATATATTTGAAAAGGCCTAATAGGGGGACTTTAAGCAAATAAAAAAGCAGCACTATTCATGTTATTGTAGTTTTATATTGAAAGCCAGCAAATGCATTCCTAGCCAACGATGTTCCATCTTACATGCCATCATTCATCTGTCCTAGTCACTGTGGGAGTTTTCCAGTAATTAGGGTCCTGTCCCCTCGGGGCCAATGTTTTGAAAACTCCCTGATGAAAAGACTTTGCACATTTACAGCCTGTCGATTTCTGTCACCTCTCTGGATAGAGAAGTGTGTTTGGTTGTCTGTTTATGTGAACCTGAAGGGTAGTCTTGTTCACATTGAATCTCACAGTTCCTGACCTTTAGTTGACTGCCTTCATTCTCTCTGACTCTGTATGCATTTATCAGTCACAGCATTGTGTTAACCTTCTGACCTGCTTTGCTTGCGTCATGTTTTGTGTGTGCTTTTTTATTTCTTTATCAATTACCATGACCAGTTCCGGTTCCTGTGTTTGTCTCAACCACCTTTATAATGTTTTGTCATTCTGTAGCAGAAAATGTCACAACACTGGATGAATGACCTTTTTAAAGCTCTGTCGACTCACTCTAATCCTTCATCTTCACGGTGTGATCTTCCATCTGTGACCCCTTCACATTCATTCTCAGCCTAATCACCTCCAACATAACACAGACCCTCACTCATCTGGACAGCTGAGTGTCTGGTAATCTCCCACGTATGGATATCACTAGGGATCTCTCTTGGTCCAAACGCGTGTGGATTTGTGATTTCCGTGTTAGAGACTTCTGCTTATTATTTTGTGTATGCTTACTAACTCTAAAGAGAAGACTGCAGTGATGTGTGTAATGAGCTTTTAGTCCCATCATCTTGGCATAGCATGAATGATATTTATTAAATCTGCTTCAACAGAAGGTTAATGGAAATGTTTCCTATCTGCATTCAGATGTATATTTATGTGACCATTTGCAAGAAAATAAAATGTAAAAAAAAATCTTTATTTTAATAATTTTGTAATGTCACAAAATGTTACTTGGATTCAATTTAATGCATACTTGCTAAATAAAATAATTTTTCCTTTTTAGAAAATATGTAATAAGTACACAGCGGCAAGTCAGCATATGAATGATTTATGAAAACTGAATTTTTATGCTGACTTATTCTGCATAAATTAGTTTGTTTATATATATATATTCAATTGTACTTACATTTTTTGAGAGCACTCCTGACCTTTGTTCTGTGGAGAGTTGCATGAGTTATTATTTAGTGAGAATTTACCCATCATATTCCTAATTTTGGTGCTTTACACTAGAATGGTACACGGATGTGTTTTTGTGTTTCTTCATTTGCTTTGGACAGGGAGGCTTTGGCTTTTATAGGCTCTCAGGAGTGCCTGACAGACAAAGTGCTTTCTCCTCAGTCTTAGAAACAGGACTGTGTGGGCGTACGGCTTTGGGGTTTAAAACATGGAACAAGAGGCTGGAAATGGGGTTTAGTGGAAGGATGAAGTGTAGATGTGTGACATAAGAGAGGGCGATGTAGAGTGTGAGTGCACGCAAATACTCATATGCGTTGGGGATGCATGTGGCCCTCGGCAGGAGTGGTCTAATCATTGAGCTAATGTGAACTGGCAGGTTGATGCATCCTAAATCAGACAGGTAGAAACACACACAGCTCTGTCAGTCATTTAATGAGTAGCATTAGCTTAGATACATGCTGTCTGAGAAAACATTCACTCGGAGCTGCACTCACCAGTCAAGCATGCACTACCGAATAAAGCATCTTTGCTGAGCAGAAGCAAAGCCTTTAGCGGGATAATCTTAAGGGAATATAGTATGTTAGTATGCAAGGATGGATAAATAAAATTAGTAAGCTGCTGTCCTGCTTTGATGATGTGTGAACACGCAGTACCGCACACAGGGTCCAAAATGAACACCCGCTTAGTACCAAATGTGTGGAAAATACAGCTTTGATGATGCTTTTTTTAAATAGAAAATAATGCAAAATTCAGTTTTACTGCTAGTATGAGATATTTCAATTCAGCTGTGGTGCAATGTGTTAATTTTGAACTCTTGACTGCACAGCTCACTCCAGTCAGGTTGATTGGCGCTCCAAGAAATTGTTTCTGCATCGACTTGTCTCCATCAACATGCCAGGTTACCGTTTCATTGACAGCTGGCTGGAAGAGAAAAAATATGAAATATAACGACAACCAGTATGCAGTGCCTAATGTGCAAAAAAACACAGCAATTTTGTGCTAATCAACCCTCAACAGCCATTCTAAATTTGTGTAAGCTACTGATACTATGGATTTATGGCTTGATGCACTACAAGAAAAGGTCATTTAAATATAGTTACTTGTGTAAATGTATAGTTCAGCTTACAGTAAATAGACAAAGGGTATTTTTATGTTTATGTGTTTTGGTACCTTTAACTTGTAAGGCATTTTTTGGGATTGCCTGCTGAAGGATTTTTTTCTGTTTTAAATGGATTGGATTTACTCCTGTGATTCTGTAATGCAAAATACTAGATTTAGGTCATCTGTGTTGGAACAGTTCACTCGTATGCTGCTCTTTAAAGGAGCCCTCGGTGATTTCTGCCCAAATCTCTATGGATGCTTAAAAATTTTATTTAATGTTAAGGTCATAAAAAGTCTTAAACAAAAAAGTCTTAGCTATCATTTTAAGAGGTCTAAAATAAAACCGGAATATAGCTTAATGTGATTTACAGTGGTTTAAAAAAATGAGTACTTCATGTTTAAAGTAAAAATGGGCCGCTTTTGAATGTTCTACATGCTCATGCTTTCAGAGCAGTTGATGCTAATCAATGAATAGCCCACATTTATATCATGTGATTGCTTTTGATCTACCATTGATGAATTATGACGATGTTTGTAATAAATGAGTGCTTATTTTTTGCTTTTGAATTTTATAAATAAAATAACTTAACAGCATCGACACAATGTTATGAATGCAAAATGGCATCTATCTATATTTATTTATTTTTTGCTGCCTTTTAATTGAAACTTTCAGTCTTGGAATTAAGCGTGGCTTAAAGTGTTTTTTTAATTAATTAATTAATTAATTAATTAATTTTTTTTTGGGCCTCATCTGTGACCCACCTGTGCCTCTGGGTGTCAGTATTAATCTAAGAGGGCTGCCATATCATCCAACACAAAATAAACAATAACATTTTGAGTAAATCTTTAAAACAAGTTAGAACCAGCAGTAAACAAACTAGCATCTCAGTTGTCGTGTTTGAAAGTGGTATCCACTCCCTTTAATTACAACCCTTTTGTGTTGCACAACACTATTTAAAAAACACCGCCCATTAAACACTGCATATGACTTCTAATCTGTGCCATCCATTAATTTAGCTCAGGTTTTCTTCTTAAAGCCTTAGATGTGGGCTGCACAGGGGCTGGTTGCATTATTGACAATCCTGAAAGTGATGCTGAGGACTCACTTTGTTTACAGCAGTCAGTAATCTCTTTTTCTGCTAATACCACAGAGCTTTGCTACAATCTGTATTGTTAAAAGCGCTATGTATATATATAAGTGACAGAGCACTGACACAGATCTCTATTTCTTTCCTGTATCTTGTCTTTCTCTCTCTTGCCCTCTGCTTCTCTTGTTTTCTATCTCATCCTGCTGTGAATGCTTTCTCAACTTACCTCCCTACCTCCCTCCCTTTCTTTTTCTCACTGTCTCTCTCTAAAGGGGTGGGGAATGTTCTTGTGAAGAGAGCAGGTGCAGTGCCTCCTCTCTCTCTTTTGCTCTCTCTCTGTCTGTCTCTCTCTTTCCTGGCATCAACAGTAGGGGAGAGTAGAAGGCTGTCTGTGTCTGGCTGCAGTGTCGTAGGCTTGAGCCGCGGTAAAATCCCACAGGAGATTAGAGCGGGAACACGCGCTAGTGTGGACGCTTTAGAAATGGCAGCCCTAGGAGAGAGCAACAGACAGGCAAAACAAACACAACAGTAATGAAGAATGGATGAATGTTGTCTCATGGAAAACCTGCACGCTGTGTCTCTTTTTTTTAACCCTTTTAGTTTTCTCTTTCCGTCAGTCTTCGACAAGCTCACTCCTCCCTTCCTCCCCTCCATCCTTCCGCTCTACTCCTCTCTCTCTCTCTTTCTCTCTCTCTCTCTCTCTCTCTCATTCTCTCTTGCGCTCTCAGTGGAGGAATGTAGATAGAGGCTGAGCGTACGCCCGCTGCTCTGCACGATATCTACGGCTCACTCTACGGCGGTGGGTTGCTCATCAGATGCTGTTCTGACAGGATTTGTACTGCTCACGGATTTGACCGTCCACTGTCTCTTCCTGGACAACTCTGCACCTGCCACTGCCGCCTCTGCCGGGTTTACTGCTCAGCTTGCTCATACCGGGATCCGTGCTGCAGGTCCCTTGCTCCCTCAAGGATGCTATAAATCAGCAGGAGCTTTGGTTGAGGAAAAAGGGACATATTGCTTCACGGTCAGCACTGAGTCCTGCTTCGTGAGGGAACCAGCTTTCTGGGATATGTATAGCTGACTCAGCGCTCAGATCAAGACCTTGAAAAAGGAATTGGTAAGAACGAGGGAGCCAAAGAGGAAAAATATATAAGGCAGTTTTTAACTTTTACTGAACTCTACCTTCAAATATTGCAATGAATGGAAGTACAAGGTCGGAGGATAAATCGAACGATGGTGTCATCTGCAAAAAGAGGGATTTGATAATCTGACGACAGAGAGTGCTGCTGCAAAGGCTGGTGCTCGGAGTCAACATGCAGATGATTTCACTCCTCCCTTTCCTTCCACATTCTTTGCTCAGCACCTTTATTTAACATTTGTACCATTTTAGTGATTTTAAGACGAGTTGGAAGTCATTTGGACGTATTGGTGGAATTGGACTGTACAGGACTGTCCTTTTTACCGGATTCTGCAACTGCTAAGATTTCTACCTCCAAAATTCTGTTGGATGTATGCGCTTGTCTGATTGTGAGTGTGTGTATGTGTATTAGTTGTGTGTGGATGTGATTTGTCTGCTTGTGTTCGTAACTATCTCGCGGTTGTGCTTTTACTTTCCAATTTTTTTCTCCAATGTCTGGCATTGCCGGCCAGCATTTCGCCTTGTGCTGTCCATGTCTGCCGATTGCCCGGCCGTGGGGTTAACCCTTACCGTGCCACAGGAGAGATGAGTGACAGCTCTGGAACAGTGAACAACTCAGGGGCTATGGTACTGGAGGAGCCAGATGGGAGAGGTGGCTCCGGTGGACGTGAACAAGCCCAGGCCCCTGCTCGTGGTGGCATTTTAAGATGTGGGAGCTGTGCCCTTTGGCCCCGCCAACAGACTTGGCTCTGCGTGGTTCCGCTTCTTATTGGCTTCATAGGCCTAGGGCTCAGTCTGATGCTGCTGAAATGGATCGTAGTGGGTTCTGTGCGGGACTACGTGCCTACTGACTTGGTGGACGCCAAGGGAATCGGCCAGGACCCCATCTTTCTGTCTAAGCCTAGCACTTTTCCTAAGGGATCTGACACCACCACCACAACCACTATTGGAGGGGTCAGCTCGGTCAGCCCCACTGTCACCACTGTGGTGCGGAGCAGGACTCGAACAGGAACTCCTCCGAATGTTCCCCCCAGGGGCGGTGGTGCATCCGGCAGCCAGGTGACGCAGAAGAGCCCCTCTACGCGGTTTGTCACACGTAATCCCACCTTTACGACCACCATGGCCTCTACCACAACGCTTACTGTCCATGCGTCCACCTCCAGCCCCTCTCCCTCCAACCCTGCTGTTCTAAACGACTCCACCCAAATGTGGACCAGAGAGCAGTCATCCACGGAGAGGCACGTGACCACGCCTGGTCGAACCCACGTCAGCCGTAAGACACGTAAGTTTGATACATTCTGATCGCTTCTTGCTGATGTTGGCTTTGGCAAGAGATGTGCAGTTCTGCTTCTGATGGGGACTGTTGGTGATATTTTTTTGGATGTTATTCAAATAATAATAATAATAATTCTTTATAGATTGCAGTTTTGCATGTGTATACTGTGTTAATGACATTCCAGATGCGAAACATGACGGACTTGGGACTGTGTGCAGTCCTGTCTATCATGTCGCCAGGGAGCGGCAGATGCACTAATGACAGTGACTCTCCCTGTGTTGTGTTTCAAAATATGACATATGAAGAGAATTTCACAGGTGTAACAGTGTATCAGCTTTACCTTTTTCTTATTTTGTTTCATTGACTGCAGCACATGGAAAAAGCTTATGTATCAGGATGTCAGTGAACATCAGATGATGTCTCCTTTAGCTCTGCATTTGCTGATTCTCTTTCGATATAAGGTTACTTGAAGTGATGTGTCCAATAATGGTGTCATACTTTGCATAGATTTATATAATTGACAGATTACACAATTTGCTGTTAATTTCAAAGAAAAAGGCATTGCATGTGCTAATGGTACAGCCATCAATGGCATTTTAACTGTCTGTGCATGCATAAATTGATTAATGCGTCATCGTGCCTGATTGCTCGCACCTGCTCGTAGTATTACTTGATGCCAAGGTATGCTGTCCATATGGGATTCTGCTTTGGGATTGTGCCTTTACTGTAGTCATCAGAATGCTGGATAGATATGCATTCACAATTAATGATCATGTTCATTTGCATACAGTGGTCAGTTTGTGCACAGTGATGTTTAGGAAGTTTGGTGTTATGTCTGAATACTTGTAATAAGAATTAAAGTGACTCTTTGTAATGGAGTTTTTGTTCTAGCGCTGTGAATGTTGTATTATTTTAAAGAGCCCTTTGAATTCAGATGGTAACGTTGGATCATGGTGTCGGGTAGTAAGAGGTTGTCATGCCTCACCACTCTATGAGATTACTTCACTCTCCATGTTTAATCCAGATTAATTTACCTTTATTCATGGAAGCTGTTACAGTAACATCTACTTTTAATGATTTTGGAAAACCCCTGTATTTACATGTGTGGGTTTTATGAGAAGTTTAAATTAAAGTGATTTTTGAAATAAAATTATGTTATCAGATTTTCTATGTTTTTAAATTAGAAAAGCATAATTTTGTCAGTGTCTGTTTTTCATGGCTCAACAAGGGTGGCTCCCAAACATGGGTGATAACGGGAAACAACATGGGTTTATGAGGTTATAACTGTAAAAATCATCACTGCATTGAAACCCTTTTGCCAATTTGATAAGTTGATGTAGTTATGAAATATAATCATTTATTTGCATAATTATTTTGTGAAAAGCTGGAATATCATCTAAAAAAAACAATAGAGATTTTTTTCTTAAAAATCCTTAATGTTTACTGTTTTTACTAGCAAAAAGAGTCTCTGTTAATATTAATGTAGACCTCCCTCAACTCGCAGTAATAAAAATGAACCAATGAATTTCATGAGGTGTCGTAAGGCTTTGAACAAGTCCTTATCATATGCTTTGGTTGTACAATAATTTATTACCATTGCAATTGTCTGCCAGAGGATATCTTAATCCTTTTTGTCTCCAAGCAACAATTGCCTACCTTTATCAATAGCACAGAGAAAAAGATAACCAAACCATTTGCGATCCAAATGCATCTGAGAGCCCACAGCTGTGGCTCGACTTAAAACCCATTAGTGCTAACCATATTTGATATTATACTTAAAAACAGATCTTTCTTTAAAAAAAAAACAACTTCCATGTAAAGAGGCCATTTGGTTTTCACAGAATATTATTCTACAGAATTGAATGGCCCGTAATTTAGTTTTTCCTTTTATTCTTCTGTTAGTTATGTTTGGATGATAAAGTGGAAGGTCCAATGCTGCTGCAATGGATCTGTTAGTACTGCAGCTTATGTAGTAGCAAGGCTAATTGGAGTTGCTGGGGGCACCTTGCGATGAACTGATCGTATAAAAGCCATATCTCAATGTGATCGATTATGAAGTTGCAGAATCAATTGTAGCATTAAGTGAAAACGGCTTTGGTTGAAACCGGCTGACACAATTCCTGGTTCCAGCTGACTACCATTTAATGACCATTGATTCCTCCTTTTGTTTTGTAACATCAGACTGATTGGGAGGATTAGTTTGTGTCATCTACAGTACCACACTGTATGGAGAATTTACTACACTGTACCACTGTTTGCTCTTCAAATACAATTGAGATTGGGATTATTTGATGATTCTGATATGAAATAATTGCCGGTGTTAAATGACCTAAAATCATTCAGAATGTTGTAAAATGGTGATTTATTTGCCTCGTCTCGTCTGTCTATTTCCTGTTTTAATAGAAAGCCATAAAAGCACTGCCTTCCAGTGCCATTAGAGCTTAATTTCACTGAGACTATTTAAAAAAATGCCACTTTGATTTATCTTTTTAAGATCTCCTACAGGAGGGTTGAAGCCTTAAATATTAATGCTTAGAAAGAGAAACATGTTCAATATGTAGAAGAGCATGTGAATAATTGACAAGGGTGTGCTGAAAAATTATCAGGGAAAGGGATGAGAAATGTGCAGGGTTTTATAAATAGAGGTGGAGGAGAGGACGAAGAAAGCAGACAGTGGTGACTGGATTCAGCATATCAATGTGTGAAATGTGCCAGGACTGGAATCTCTGTAGGGGCAAATGTTGCTTATAGTTAAAAATACATTATTTTCAACATAGTATCATATACAAATAATATAATACTTGAGAGAGAATGCACTAAGATTAATTAGCTTACACGTGTATGACTTAAAAATGGAAAAAAAAAAATTCTTCTTCTTCTTTTTTTTTTTTTTTTCCCCCCATGGCCTTTGGTCCACACAATGTGCCTGAGAAAAGTGTCATTGCTTCTTGCTGGTTTCATGGCACTTTAAATATGAAATGTCCACTGAGTGGTGCTAAAATGACCATGTAAAAATTCTATGGTTATCATTAATCTGCCCAGTAATCAGCATTGTGTGAAAAGAAATCTAGGTACAGTAGATGCAATTTTACTGCTAGTGTTAAGTTCAGCTAGAAACTGCAGTGAATCTGTTTGGACTTTTGCTACTTTTTTTCTACATTGAAACTATGATGAAAGAAAGACACTCTTCACAGCATCTCCCTATGCCATTTTAAATCTGTATAAAATTCTTCTAGTGTGAACTGTTCAAGTTGGTAATTCCATTTTGATGTTAATGAATCTTGAATCCAGAATTTCAATAGTTTTTAACCTATTTAACAAGTATGCTAGTACAGTTTAACTGCTGTGTTGTTACAGAGCCATGCATATGTTGTTTTTAATTGTCTTTTTTTCTAGTTCATGTAAGCAGTGTTGTTTTTTCCAATGATTCAGGCTAGATTCTGTGGAAATGAAGGCCATTATCAGTCGTTTGACAACATTACATTCAAAATGTTTTATCTGTTTAGTTTAGTTTGAAATTAACATCAAAAATGTTGACAGCTGACATTTTTGCATGAGGGATGACTTTTAGAAAATACCAGTAATGATTATAAACTCCTGAATGCCTATTTGTGAAGTGTTGAACTCTGGTGCAAATGCAAATAATTTCTGTATTTTCAACTTAGTTATGCACCAAATATTGCAACCTTGAATCTTAAATCCACCTTTCTTGGGGTAACACATACAACTCACAGGAGAAATGCTTAAATCGTTGACTATAAAAGATGCATGGGATGTTTAAGAAAACAGTAAGCTGTTCATCAGCTATGCTGGAGGCAAATGTTAAAGGAGGAAGCTTTGTCTTCATTACCACAGGTTTAGTTTCTGTCAAAGGGATTGGGCATCTAGATCAATCATATAGAGGATCATTATAAGCACTGTTTGGAAATAGATCTTTCATTGATTCTACGAAGATAGAGATACTTGTTTATGACATTGAATTCAATTAACTAATAGCTGCATTAAGTCTTAATGATGCTTTCTGACACAGACTAATGCTATTTTTTTGTATGCATGCTTCAAATTGCAACATTACTTACTCTTTTCTGCGCTCATCATCTTAATCAGTTTAAAATACTAATATTATGCACGCTCTAACAACAAGTTATCTGTCATAATTGTGCATGATGTCATTTGGTTTCTCCATTGCTTTTGTTTTTTCTGCTGCTTCCCTTTTATTTCTTCTCTTTTGTCTCACAGTACCCTGTTCTTTTGCAAGTCTACTTCAAAGCCTTTAATATATGTGGACAAACACATATCAAGTTGCTTTGGTGGGTTGCCTTGGTCACTTTATGGTGTTCAGGCTTTTCAGCCTAATACTACATTGTGACTATTAATAGAGCCGACCAGCATGACAAATGAGGACCATAACCCTCAACAAAACATTCTGTTGAATCTCAGCCAATCAGAGTTCAGGAACAATGTTTTCTCTCAGCCCAAAAATACAGCCCAGCATAAAGGAACACAACCCCACTGTGAATGCTGCTTATTACTGTTGCAGCTTAAAGCTTATTAAAAAATCTCAGCCAACACGAAAGAACGTAGAAAGATGTTAGATGGTTAACTCTCCACCATAGTAATGTAGCACATTTAAACCAAGAAGACATGGAAGTAAATAAATTAGGGGTTTCAAGAGATTAAAATTGTTAATAAAATGTATATTTATGAATTAGTAACATGTCAGTTTGGTTTTATAAATTATGCCCAAAAGATCAGTTGTTATTGTTAAGCAGTGATTAAACAAAATTACAAAAGCAATCTTTAATCAAGATGGAATTTATAGCACAGGACTACAATGTGACCATAACATTGTTTTCAGAAGCTGCATCTTAATGGCACTCATTATTTAACGACTCTTCAGAGGTAGCATGAATGCGTTTTTATGCTGATATTATTTTTTTTGCTGTGTATAAATATAAAAAAAAAAACACACACACATAGACAAAATGGGAATTTAAAACAATATAGGGCAAAAACCATACAGGGGCATTAATTTCTCAGTAACTGCATGCAATATAAGATGATATACAGGTCTGATCTAGTTGAAACGTTTATAAAATTGTTTTTAAAAATCCTTATCCATAAACACGATAAAAAGAAGGTCTGTTGGCAATTATTAGTCTAGCTGTACCAATTCATTCAAGGCATCATTGTAAACTATGCCCACATATTAAATAGCCCTTGGAATTAATTTAAACTTAAAAGAAGGGGATTTGCACACTTAGCAAGGCTTCTCTCCTGCAGTGGCTCATAAAATAACTCCTCTGCATATCAGTTTCAGTCATTTGCTGTGGATGTTTGTGTGTGTTTGTGGCTGGCCTGCATTGTCCGCTTTCAGCGCTACCTAAGGGATAAAAGAGTGCATCACACACCCCGAGTCTGTTATGAGGTATTGATTCACGTGTGATTGTCTACGAGACTTGTGACTCTCAGCACTTTGACTAGTGGGATCATTTTTAGTGTCACAGGTCTGATTGCTCATGCACAGCACTTTCCGCTGTTCCTGGGCTTGTTTTGAGAAGCCACAGAGCCCCATCCTTTTGTAAGTGTCAAAGGATGTCATTAAACAATTTCATCATAATTCAATTTCATCCCTGAATTTGGTAGAATAATAGCGCCGTGAAATTGGCTAGGCTTTGTTTTAGGATGTTTTCTTGCCAGCTTAATTTTGAGTCGTGTAGATTTCCTCTTTTTCGATGAAGCAGTGGTGTCACCATTCTTGTTTGGAATACCTCAATGCCTGCTATACATGATTTGCTCTCCCACACTAGTTTAACAGATGTAGTTTGACTAAATCTGTCAAAGTAAGGATTTGGTTTTCCCCACTCTAGTTTGACTAAACAAGAATAAAAGCTGTGTGAGTATCAGAGCTGTCTGAACGGTGCAGCTGCATTATGGGAAGTCTTTCTCATAGCCCTGAGGGAACGATCCTGCAGCCATGACATGATCCTTTATGCCTGAACTCATTTAGGCTGCTTAGAGCAATCTCTTTTTGCTTACCCTCGCTCTCTCCCATTCTATCTCTCCTTCAGAATGCTGGTTGGTGGCTAATGTGCTCCATGTGCTCTTCATTTAGTTCTCTCTCCCTCGCTTTTTCTCTTTTGCTTTCTCCTTATCCTCTTGTGGTTATCGAGGCAGATCTGTCACAGGGACACTGCACCTCAGGACATGGCTTCACACACCGTGACAGCATCCAGCCAACACACTCTCAGCTCAGATGGCAGATTAAAGAGGGGTCACACATGCCCCCACAACCACACACACATTTTGTTGTCATACCGAGGTTGATGAATGGCGGAAATGGAGCGAGCGATTTGCACGGCTGTGCGGTCAGCGCTCCCACGGTGAGTGTCTGAGTATGTTCGAGGGAGCGGTCAGCACGGACGTGGACCGTTAGAGGCCATATGCGTCGTCTTCCCGATCAGACCTCGCTGGCATCTGCAGGGGTGAACACGTCAGTCCTAATGCTGCCGCTCTCCCGTTTCAGCCACCTGTCAAATGTTACTGATGGTTTCCCACTGAGCTTCTGCCTCTCGCCTCTGACTCCGCACATACTGTAGACGTGAGTCAGAATCATAAATGACTGCTGTGGTGATGAGATCTAATATGCATAATGTACAATTTAATGTACATCATTTTAAAATGTCAGTTAGGTTTTAAATTAGAAGTGTCTGCTCCAAACAAAACAATTGTTTATTCTTTACCTGAATCAAATGCGGATTCCTCACACAAAACTTTGGTTTCATTTAAAAAAAAATATATATATATATATTTCGTATATTTTACTTTTTGGAGGACCAGACTTATTTTTAAAAGCATCACATTAATACAAATGTTTAAATATTTCTTTCAATTGGCAAAGCAAAAAAAAAAATGTATTGCTAAATATATATTTGCATAATATATGTGTGTGTGCTGTGAATATTTATTATTTATATAAAAATACATGCATGTATACATTTCAGAAAAAAAGTTAAATATAATATGAAAAGTTAAATTAATATAAATTAAATATAAACTCATTAGTAAATTCTATGAATACAATTTCATATAATTTTCTATACATATAAATGTTCAATTCAATGTATACTGTTCAGGCATTTGTTGTTTATGAGGACACAAATGTGTATAATGACATGGGTACTACAACGTAAACATGGTTCATGACACTTCCTGTCCTCATAAAATAACATTAAAAAAATCATACTAAACATTGTTTTATGAAATTCAAAAAGTGCACAAAGTTTCCTTGAAGGGGTAGGTTTAGGTGTATGGTCAGTGTAGGGCAATACCACATATAGTTTGTACAGTATAGAAACCATTATGCCTATGGAGGCCCCATAAATCAAAAGAAGCCCCTAGATTTGTCACTAGTCGCTTTTTTCGGAAAAATGTCACCAAGGGGGTCTGAAAAGTCGCTAAACCTAGCGACAAAGTTGATGAGTTTGCAACACTGCTTCGTCTGTTGTCAAAGTTCATCTGTATTGCGTGGTAACGTAACATGCAACGTCATGTGATCTCAAACGCAATTAAGACGATAGACCAAAATCTCTACCGGTTGACAAATTTATACTGGTTAATCTTGTCTACCGGTATGTCGCCCACCCGAGTATGTATGTATATGTGTATATATAGTAAATATACACAGTACACACACACATTTTGTAAACATAATCTTTTATCTTGGCTGCAATTATTTGGGGAAAAATCATTTGACAGCACTAAAAATAAATATATTTTTGCTTTTATTTATTGAATTTTAGAATGTGGTTCTGCATGACCTTTAATAATTTTATTATTATTTTATTTTTTTTGCAAAAGTACACTATAGCTGTATTTCCTCTTTTATTATGGAAATCTGATCTGTAATACTTAGCATTCTTATAATATAATAATAATTTTAATAAAAATAATCATAAAAAAAAAAAAAATCTTACAACAGATCTAGGCTTAAATCTAGAAAACAAAGCCTGCCATTGGGGTAAGAAGAAAAACTTCTCTGTGCAGTTTTGCTTTTCTCATACATTTATCTGGTCTCACACAGATTCCGTGCCAATGACTGGAAAATGTTCTCAGTAGCATGAGCACTCTTTAACTGACCTTGTCCGATTTCTTTATTGGAATGCTTCGGGGATCATCAGCCTAACAGTAATACCGTATTATGAAACCATAAAACTACTGTAGATCCCACTGTCTCACTACATTAGCACAAAGTAGGCCTGTCCACCTACTCTGCTGCTTTCTTATGCTGACGGGTGAATAGTTTGCCTACGATGAGCCCCGCAAGACCCTCTTACTGGCCCATACGATCTCCTCTCCCTCCATGTAGGACACCATCTTAAATTATACATGTAATATTCTACAGCTTTAAGCTCAGAAACACACTCTTTCTGTAGGCACTGTAAATAATTAATAGTGCACCCACAGAAAAGTAGCATCGTTCTATCTGTCATTCAAGCTCTGTGAGCTGGCTATACTGCTTGCCAATTGATAACATTAAGAGCACCGCAAAAGGGGTAATGATAACAGTGTGAAGTTAGAGATGAAATGCATCTTCCACTCAATTTCTGCTCCATTTAGAAAGATCAGAGATTCACAGTTTCATCAGTGAAAGCTCACGCTTAGACATGATTCCTCAGATATGACACACAAAATGGAGGCAGCATGGATGAGATGATTGTCAGTAGCAGAGGAACCTTGAGAGACGCTGGTTCAGAATAAAGTTCATTTGCATCTGACAAGCTGTCATTTCCTGAGTGATAGAGTGGCAATATATCGAAGTGACTGTGTTTGGCTTTGTGTTAAATGAGTAATTGAGAGAGTGAGTGGAACGTGTGATAGACAGATAAGTTAAGATTCAGTGCAGAGATCTGAAGAATTTCTGTGTGAACGATAAGATCATAGTAATTGGTGCATTAAGTGAATGAGGTAAAATAGTACAATGTCTGATCATGTGCCATTTGAATTCTCCATTCCAAAAATCAGTATAATAATAATAAATTTCTAGTCATTGATGATTACTGGATAGCTGTGCAAAGATATGGGAAACTGTTCTACAGGAAAAGGAAGTGTTTTGAACAACAGGGTGCCTTGGTAAGACAGCGAGTAGTACATTAGTAAAAGAAAATGCTCTGTTTTAAGGCTCACCATTCATGCTTTGAGTCCTGTCATTTCAAAGTCTTGGAAGAGTTGTCTTTTGCTCTCTTTCTCCACAGGAGCTCAGTTCGCTACATCCTTGGCAGTTGGATCAGTGGTGTTTTCACTGACTGAAATAAAGAAGTGGTGGCCCTCTTGGAAAAGTAGCATTTTTGTGTCTGGTATCTATCTCTGTGACAGCGTGGAGACTTGGGACATTTTGCTGATGCGAGAGAGGGAGTGATAGAAATAAATATGAAGAGAGAGTTATTACAGATTAGAGACATAATCTTTTATTTATGGAGACAAATTCCTGCAAGCTGCACAGTGAGCTCCTATGGCACATGCCAATGTGCAGGCATCTGATGAGGACCAGCACCCACTGGAGATAGATGCTGTCTCACTCCATTTCTCATTCTGAGACAAGACCCAGGTTTTGAAATATCTCTTTGGCTACTTCTCCTTTATCTTATCTATTCTATAATGCATTTCATAAACCACTTATGTTTGGGGGCTGTTGTTTACTAACTCAACAAAGGGGGCTCTTTAAAGGGTTAGTACACTTGGAAAATTAAACTTGTCATTGTTTATTTTAAAGAAGAATTACTTAATTATTTATATAGTTATTATCTCCTTAATCTATTACACAAGCCAGTTTAGTTTAATAGTAATAAGGCTTTTAAATTGATATAAATATAGATAAGTAAACATGACTATATATGATTTTATATTTTTAAGTGTTTTACCTATAGTGTTTGTTATTTTAGTGTTATACTTAGAAATATTATCATCTTTACACATCTTATAACTTTTCCTCTTTCATTAAAAGATTGTTCCATCTTGCTGTATAAATGTAATTAAATACCTCAAATTGTGGAAAATCTTTTAATATTTGTACTTAATATTTAATATTTAATACTCTCACGAAAAATGAATGAAAGTTTAAAATCATGTGATTGGCTGCTTATTGCTGATGTCACACTTTCATGTGCATGTGCTACATTAACTCAGGATCAAGTCTGAGTTGACAGAGAAAGTTGATTAGCTTCATGGTACCAACAAAACCAGATTGGAGCAGTTTGGTTTTGTCTGAGTTTTAGTCACCATCATGGTACAGGCCCCAATAAGGACTTGGTCCTTTGTTCAGTTAATTTTACTGTATGTTTGTTTAAAATGTTGTGTATTTTTAGCATAAAACACAGTAGCATCCATCTAGAATCATCTTTGAAAGGTGCACATTTTCATACATTCTTTGAGTTGTACTGTTACGTACGATTTCGTTGTCTGGTGCAAATTATTATGAATTACAGAAGTGTACCTAAATTCAGGTGACTTTAGGAATGCATCTGTGCTCTGACCTTTTACTGTGTGTAAGCGCCACATAATATTAGTTATTGTCAGTGAAAATGGTTACCTTCTACTTGTAAGGTTCTAAAAACAGCTTTTGTCTTTATATGAAGACTGATTAATGCTTTCTATCTTTCTTTTGCTTAACTTTTGGTAACTTTCCAGAACTTTTCTCACCCTCATTAGTGTTAGACACCCTCAGGCATACAGTTCCAAACAATTATTAACCTTTAAAGAGAGGGAGGCGCTCAGACGGAGGTGCAGTGCTTGGATACCTGAATCAAATTATTTTGGGGTTACTGAGAGGGTGATATACGGCCCTTTACGCAGCCAGCCGCCTGCCAGTTATTGGTCCCCCATGACAGGAGTTGAAAAAAGTGTGTGCAGAGGGAATTAAAACCCATTACTGCACATTTATTTTCAATATCTGATGATACACGTATAGACAATCAAGTGTCCAACATGTTTCTTGCATAACCCTCTTCAAAGTCCACTGTGTGTGTATGATGTGTCCATCACATGTGTACCTTTGATCTCTGCAGGATATTTAGGTGTGCGCAAAGCATTATATGATGAAAACACCTTATCTTACTACTACTGCGACATCAAACATGACAGCCTTTGGTCTGTATGTGCTTTAATGTGGTATATTTTAGAGATACTCCAAGCTGTACTTTCTACTGGGTTTTTTTTATATAAATATTTCCTTATTTTCCATTTATCTTGATGGACGGTAATCCTTTTGCAACAAGATACTCTGCTAATCGGCGTCGAACGTATCTCCACTTCGGTAACAGCTGCTCAGTATGGCCTTAATCAGAGAGACGAACCTGTCTGTCACAATATACCAGACAGTCATGGATAGACAGCTTTAAGCAAGTTGTAGAAAGTTGTTTGTGTTTGTCAGATATTTCGGCCTTGCCTTTTGCAGTTTGCTCAGTCTGCGTATGTGTGTGCGCGTGTGTGTTTGTTTTTCTCGTGATGGAGTGTACGACCAGGGGCCACGAAGTGATGGATGGTGGAAGGACGACAGATCTCTCAGATGGCCGGCCTTTGCCGGTAATGGTGGTGAAATGCGATACCAGGGCGGAGCAGGAAATGGGGGAATAAGCAGGCTCCAGCCTTAATGCTGACAGAATCAAATGGGCAGCGCTTTCTCTGAACTCCTCCAAAGGCGTTTTCTGCAGGGTTTCGACTGAATAGTCTAGCGCTACCTGTTGTGTAATCTATATATTTTAGCCAGCGGCACTGCCACCCACCTTTTACCACTTCAGCTGCATGCGGATATCGGTATTTATTTTGGACAGCCACCCCAAACACCAGCTGTTTGTTGACCCCTCCCCCTGACCTTTATCAGAGCCTGTGATTAGCCGAAGAAGAGATGTTATAAATATGCATGAGGCCAAAACCACTGTGGATTTGCATAAAACCATATCAGCCTGACATTATGACTCGTTGCATAATTGTTAAACGAGTTTAAAAAAGGCAACAAAATCGCCCTGTTTAGAACTAATGAATCTGAGTGTAATGAGTTTGAAGGCATGTTTGTGTGTGAGCGCTCTTAGTGAAGGGCATTGTCTGTTTATCACGCTCTCTATGGCCACAGGTGGCCTTCGTGGGGTGGCAGATGGGAAAGTGGAGTGGAAGGATAGATTAAAAAAAAAAAAAAAAAAAAAAGTTTTTCTGTGTGAATTGTTGGTAATAATCTCTATACAGATGGCTGCAGTTTGTAAAAGAGAGAGAGACACTAGTGGTGTGTTGTGTAACTGGGTGTGTGTACATAAGCAAACACTTATGAAGGATTAATGAACGCATTAGTCTCCTTGCCAGACAGACAGCGAGCGTGCAAAACGTCCATATGTGTCTGTGTGCATAGAGTGTAAAGCTCATCTCTTGAAAACCACACTAAATGGGAGCAATAAGTTCACAAGATGAGTTGATAAGTGCTTTGAGTACCTGAAATATTCAGATCCCTGTGCTGCGTGTGTGTGTGTGAAGATAAACAAGATAAATGACACACGAAAACCTGCCTTTACTGGAGGCTTGTAATGGTGAATGACAAAATCAATCATCATTGCTCATGTTTCATGCACGTTTGGTTTGATTGAACGCCCTTGCGGAACAACAGCGCTTCTTATAGTAGCAAAATATACATATCATTTTAAAAAGATTATAGGATGAAGTTTTCCTAATCTTTTGAGATTTATTAATGATTTGTTGTGCTATGGAACCATACTAACTTTCTAAACAGAAAACTTTGCCAATAGTAACAAAATAAGAACTGTTTATGGAGAAACTATTTTTTAATGCTTAGTCTCTATGCATTTCATTTAATCTTAACTATTATTAGCATGTTCATTTTTAGTAGTAGTATTTATTGAGAAGTAGTATATTCTTGCTTTAAGCATAAACATGATTAAATTTTGATTTGTCGATTAAAAAAAGAGGCATTAATATATTATTTAATTATATTGTATTGCCTTGTAGTGTTTATAGTAAAGATCTGTTTATTTATAACTTCCTGACAAGTTAATTTGAAATCTATCTCCAGCCTCCCTTGTTCCTCTCTAGTCTGTCAGTCATGAGGCAGGGGTTGGTTAAATTGCACGGAAAAACAATGAATGGAAGGGCCCCAAATCATGCTTTCATGTTCAAAGCAGAGCTGCATATAACTGTGTGTAAACCGTGGGATACAAAAGAAGGCCATTTTCGTACATGGAGACATAGACACTCGTGTGCCCCAAAGTGACTGTAGTGCTTCTTTGTGATAGTCTTTCTCTGCAGGGACAGGGCTGTCATGGTGTCATACTGCTTGATGATGCCATGCCCTTTCACTGCAGCTCTTTCAGTCAGATGTAATAGTTCACATCTTAAATCTTCTCAGCATAACCGGTCTGCAGTTTAAATGCTCATGGGTTAGGTTAGCCTGTGGTGAAAAGAGAGGGATTTGTTGGCAGTCTTGTATGTAAGCAACTTCATCTCTCATGTTAACAAAAGTAGAAAACATGTGCACACACACACACACACATACACATTCAAAGCCCTCCAGAGGGGCGGTATCATCCCATGCTGTCAAGTATAGAAACACATTAGCATAAATTAGTCAGTCACAAGCTGACAAGCACTGGGGAAAATAAACAATCAAAGCTAATTAATCGTTTGTGCAGCAGGTGTGAGTTCACATTTGTGTTATGGTTTAATAATTTAAGTATAAATGTGCAATATTTAGAATATTGAGTCATTCTTTAAAAAAAAAAGATATGAATATAATTTGCATTGATCAATCTTTACAGATTCAGGGACAGCTGGATTCCCTTGCTCTACATTGCTATAAATGTCATTAAAACTGTAACATCGTAAGATTAATGATTTTATAAGCACTGTAGAGTCAAAAAACTAGCAAAAAATTTAATTTAAGTTACATTTTAGACCAAAAATATTCTTTCACAGATATTCTGTTAGCAAGTTTTCAGCATGCATTAAATAAATTGTTGATTGTTTATACATTAGTTATCCGAATCCGAAGCCTGAGACCTCTAGATAGCTGCTGTTAGCTCTAATAATTGTGTGATCACATCAGTGCCCTTATAATCTTTGATAATGAATTTTGTCGGCATCTTTACATTTATTACATCAAAGCCTCCTTGTCAATGGTAGGGTTACAGCTCTATCACACACTTCACATCTCCATTCTAGTAAAAACAAAACATAAAGTGGAACCAAATGCGTTCCTGATATACGTCCACTGACAAACATTTGATACTTTGATTACAATGGTTTAGATTAGCCCCTTCACTATAAACCTTGTGCAACTCTCTAATGGCCATAATTGTTAATCATTGCCGTGTGCAAGTGGTGCTTGACTTGCAAATGCGACAAAGAGACAAGGGATGAAAGAGAAAAGGAAACATTTCTGATGAGTCTCTTGTCTCCAGTCGTCCTTGCACACTGTATTCCTCCGAGCAGAGCGGGGAAATTGCAAAACGCAGAACAAAAACCCTACACAATGTTTTTGGCTTGAACAGGAATTATTGCACCTGTGTTCTTGCAGTTGTTTTTGCATTATTTTTTCTATGGCTGTCAATTGACAATATATACTGTATAGATATGAAAATTGTTGATAAAGCACCCTAATGAAAATATTCCACAAATACTATACTATTGTGTCAGGGTGGCATATTTATTGTGAGTTAAGATATCTTTTTATTTATTTATGTATTGTTTTCTATATGGTTTCACATAAGTCTATGGCTTGCATCTTCGTCATAGTTTACATACAGACCACGCAACATTACAATATTACACAAGGTTTTTTTTTTGTGTCATACAGTATTAGGTTAAATTTTAATATATTCTGTTATATATTCATATAATAGTGCTAGACAGTTAGGATTTTTGTTCGAATTTTCTTGTTTTATTTATTTTAAACTGACATATCTACATTTTTCATGAGGCAAGTGCTGCTGCTTTTCCTGGGGCTGTTTATAGTGCTGTAGTTTATAGTGCTGTTGTCTTGTTTTACTATCTGCCTACGTTTAAGCTGAGAATCACAGGGAACATTAAATAAATAGCTCTTCTTAATACAATCACAAACACACTAGTCTTTTCTGTGCAGCATAGATTGGATACTAAAACCAGAATGCTTCCCTCAGCTTCATTGTTACTCTCAGCCTCTCCTTTGCATGCTGTAAGGAAGAGATTCCCATCAACTGTCCTTTGACCTCGCATTGCCCTGTTCTATTATGAGTGCCGGGGGGAGAGGTCATGGGTCAGGAGCCGCCGGTTATTAGCAGATGTAGCCTGACGAGAGAAATGTCAGTCACAGCTCTTTCTAGAAAAGACTCCGCTGCGTGCATGACGGGAATGGCAGGTTCTGTCCGTCTCTGTTGCCCTTTAAACAAATTACAAAGCCGTTATCAGTATCCACTTGTAGTAGAATGAATGTATGTTATTTACAGTGACAGGGTTGACTGATATCTGATTGAACAAATGCTACAGAAAGGCATTGGCACATGCAGCCAGTGAGATAAGTCCGTACATCCTTTTTTTTTTCCAGACACAGTAAAGCTACAGTGTGCTGGAACCACCACTTTGGCTTGATTAGCTTCTTACCTAAAGCCCTCACTACTGATATTTTACTGATATCATAGGTATGACTGTTATCTAATTCCAGCCTTATCTTCCTCAGCGGAGCATGTCAGGGTGCCAGGGAGGTGGGCACATGTTCACAGGGCCACGCGGAACGTCATGTAAATCTAGGCTAAGAGGCTTAGCGCCTGTTCCCTCTCTCGGTTTCCATGGTGTTCCCCACAGATAGGTGCCATCATGGCTGGCCAAATGCCAAGCATCCTTTTCCACCCTTCCTTTATCTCATTCTTGTTCCCTTCCTCCCAGTCTATATAGTTTCACCAGGCTGGTTTGAAGAGGGTTGGTCTTGAGCAGCCAAGTGAATGTAAGTAGGGCACCTAATCATCCCTGATCAGCTTAGCCTCACAACACCAAGAATGAAAACATGAGATTTCACTACATCTCACTACTAACATTTTCTGCCCTCAGTTGCACGCGTTGCTTTCCAGAACACAGCTACTGAGGAAGCATAATGATGTCACTGGCAATGTGTAAATGAGGGCATTTCTGAATGGCATTGTAGCACAGAGTAGGCAAGATCCCATTTGCATTTTGGTGGGCCATTTCTGAGTCCACACAGTTTTAGTAGTAGCCGACTTCTATGGAGGGTCAGTGCATACTATGATGAGATGATTGAACTTGCTTCCACAGTTTTAGTCTCTAAATCTCTTCTTTTAATGAATTTTGCTCTTAATTTTCCTGTTCTCAATTTTCAGTTCATTTCTGTTTATTTGATTCAGTCTGATAAACTTTAGCATTTATTTATTTTGATTTTTATTAATTGTTAAAAAATGTTTTCAGTTTAGTTTGACTCAACCGAATGTGTGGTTCAACATATTTTGTTTTGGGTTATTCAGTGTTATTCGAGTGTAGTTTGATCAAATGTAGTATAATTCTGTTCAATTTATTTTGTTTTGTTCAGTCAGTGT